>CM076688.1:7013429-8213429 GCA_038501925.1 Xenopus petersii
CACGCAGTAGCTGATAGAGGAAATAGCGGGCGTGCTCAAGGGTTAGTGGCTGTGAGGAGTGGATGATTTGGTGCAAATCACTCTCCATGAGATCCAGTACCACATATCTGTAATGTAAATAGGTTTATAGAATTATATCTGAATCCTCACATATGTAACCGCTAGTTACTGAGAATACTGAACTTTGCTGGTTGGTGTGTGTTATATTACAGGCAGCACTGGCATTAAAATATACATGACTTGCCAAACTGCTCTTATGTTTAAGAGACTTATTATGGGGGTTCATAGACAGATTCATACACAAGTCAGTCATAAGCAGACTCCTTTTGCTGCCACTTACTGACACTGTGTTTAAACTTGCCATGCCCTACAATTCAAGCACAATATCATTACAACAAAAAAAAAACACTTTTAATGAGGGCAGGTGCTACAAAATTTGGTCTCTTCCTACCAAGTAGTTTCCAGTTTAGATGATGCACAGGAAAGACATAAGGCCTTCCCACTATGCCCCTAGTCAAAGCAGCAAATAATAAAAAGGACCCACAGGCGTGTGGATTCAGGCCGACTTCTGCACAGTGTCCTCGGCCTTCTTCTGTCCCACTTCCGCCTCTGCACGTGACTCTTTATACACTAGTGCAAGCCCCGCCCCCTTTCGTGACGTTACAGAGGGGAGTGAGCTGGGTTAGGGTCAGGTACAGGTGGATGAGCAGCGGGTTAAAGTCAGGGGGTGAAGGTGGAGGAGCAGCAGGTTAGGGTCAGGTGCAGGAGCAGCAGGTTAGGGTCGGGTGGAGGAGCAGCAGAATAGGGTCGGGTGTGGGTGGAGGAGCAGCAGGTTAGGGCCGGGTGCGGATGGAGGAGCATCAGGTTAGGGTCGGGTGCAGGTGACGGAGCAGCAGGTTAGGGTCGGTGCAGGAGCAGTGGGTTTGGGTGCGGGTGGAGGAGCAGAGGGTTTGGGTGCGTGTGGAGGAGCAGCGAGTTAAGGTCAGGTGCTGGTGGAGGAGCACCGGGTTAGAGTCAGGTGCTGGTGGAGGAGCACCAGGTTAGGGTCGGGTGCGGGTGGAGGAGCAGCGGGTTAGGGTCGGGTGCAGGAGCAGCGGGTCAGGGTCGGTGCGGGTTGAGTTTTTCTCGCATCACTAACGTACACAGATCTGAAGTCGTTGTAAGGCACAGATGGTTTTAAGATGTCCTTAATGGCAATAACATTGTCATGTTTGAAGTGCTTCAGTATTTTAAGTTCTCTCAGGGTGCGTTTCGCGTTGGTAACCACGTCAAAGGCGTTGGGGATTTTCTTAATGGCGACCCTTTGACCTGGGAATAGCAAACAAAGTGTATTATACAAGTACTTAATATAGTGTCGTATAATAAATGTATATATTGTTATGGGTTAGCACAGAGGATCTCGCTTTCTGACTGTACGAATTAAGTGGTTGCAACCCTGTTGCACCCCCTGCTTTAGGTTGAGCTCAACTCTCTCTTAAAGGAAAACTATACCCCCCAAACAATGTAGGTCTCTATTAAAAGATACTGAGTAAAACAGCTCATGCGTAAAACCCTGCTTCATGTAAATGAACCATTATCATAATAATATAGTTTTTTAGTAGTATGTGCCATTGGGTAATCATAAATAGAAAATTGCCATTTTAAAAAATAAGGGCCGCCCCCCGAGATCGTAAGATTCACTGTGCTCACATACAAACCACATGTAAGGTCACATGAGCCAATTAACAGACAGAGTTCTGCCTTTTGCTTCCTCACTTCTTCCTGTTACAGTTAGTGTTGCAATATTTCTGGTCAGGTGATCTCTGAGGCAGCACAGATAGAGTCACAAAATGGTGGTTCAAGGCAAGAGATGTAAAAGGGCAATATTTATTTAAATATATATTCTAGTTTGGTAAGATTCTTTAATATGTCATTCAATTTGATATAAACTATCTGTTGCTTAAGTATTAATTTTGGGGGTATAGTTTTCCTTTAAATACTATAAATATCATAACTTCTGCCCATGACTTATTCAGCAAGAGGGTAAATCCTGCCTGTCACGCAGTCAGCGAGAGGGTAAATTCTGCCTGTGACTCATTCAGAGAAAGAGTGGCATCTCCTGCTGACTGTGGCAATGGCACACAATGAGATTTCTTGGCCTACCCTGGTGATTAGTTGATTGTAACTGGGTGCACAAAAAAGAAAAAAAAGCACAGTTGCCCCCCTAATTCACTTCCAAGACACTGGTGCAGTCTATTATTTCTTTGATCTGTGGCAATCACCAGACAAGTATTTGCACCATCGCTTGCAGGGGATCCCGACAAAAGCCCTGTTTGCTGTGCTGAAACGGGTTAGGTGGCAACACATTAATTTATGCCACACGTTTCTCACCGGAGCCTTTCCGCCTGGCGGACGACACCACACCGTAAGCGCCGACACCGATGGTTTCGATGATCTCATACTCGTCCCCAACTTCAAAGTTGATATCGAAGGAGCGCTCTTGGAGGATTGCAAGGCCCATGTTTGGCCTGGAAGTGCTGCGACCTGCGTCCAGTGTGGTGCCCACTCCATCTTGCACTTCCTCTGGCTCCTTCCTTGGCTCCGCCATGGCTGCCTGAAGAATGGAGACCATGGTGAAAACACGACAATGGCGAAGGACAAGACTTCTACATTATATTTAGAATAGGGATAATAATAGATGAATAAATAATTATTACCTTAGGGTTGGTTTCCCCTAGTGGTGCAATTGTAGAACTTACCTGCAGTTTCAGCCTGGCTCCCCAAAACCCATGGCACTAGTGTGTTATAAACCCCTCACGAAGGCCAGTACAGGGCATGGCCAAAAATCTGCTTTGTGTGCCTGTGGATTTGGCCTCAAATACACACACGTTTGCCCATTTCAGTGCCAAAATGCACTCAGTGTGCCATCCCCCGTGCCAACGCCATGGCTTTGGGTGCAGGCACAGGGAAAGGCTGATATTGACAAAGGGGCCGGTTTTCAGCCTGTGTTTATTTGCAGGTCAAAAATTAGCGACATCTGGACTTAGGACCTACTTGATTGGTGCTCTCGAGGCATCATTTCAGCCCCAAACAGGCACAAACCAGAGAGGCAAATTTACAAAGATGCCTCAGTGCTTAAATTGTTTTGAACAGTCTTGTACACGCAAGAAAATGAAAGCCGATTCCTAAGTTTGCCCTTAGGAACTTTTTTCTATTTATGCAGTTTATTTCCCTTTCACTTATCTTTTGCTCATTTTCAAGCCTCACTGCTTCCTTACTTTGACTTTATAATGTATTAGAGAAATGTCCCCCTCTTCTCCTTGGGAGATAAGGTGGGACCTCACTGACCTGTTAAAGAGATCTTAACCCCTTAGTCCCTGCACTGCTACATCAACCGATTAAATACAACTCAGTATCAACATGCTGAAGTGGTTGTCCAATAGATATCTCTGGACAGGCTGACGGAAGGGGCCCACACATAGCCCAGTAAGCTGACAATTAAGCCTGGAAAGTTTATGGACAGATTTAGGCACCCTGAGGAGACCTGGAGCAGTGGTGGAGCAAGAGCGGCTGATACTTTGGGGAGAATGTTCTTTGCTTTCCTAGATACGCTACCAGAAGAAGTTGGGCAGCCACTGCCACCCCTCACCCCTATGTACTGGGTGGCCACTAGAGAGCAGCACTGCCCACCATGTATATTATGCCTCACTGATAACAACACACAAGGTGAACTCTGTCAATGTGAGCAAACATAGGTGCAGCCTAGTAACTTACATTCCAGCACCTCTAGGTCTCTTCCAGCCACAAGTGCTCCCCCACACGATTTAACAGCCCCTCAGCCTGGCATGACATGGCAGTGCCCTATATACCCCCCCAGCCTGACATTACATGGTTCCGCCATTATATACCACCTCAGACTGGCATGACATGGCACTGCCCTATATAACCCCTTGGCATGACATGGTTCCACCCTATATATTCCCCCAGACTGGCATGACTCTTCCCAATAGAACCCCCCACCCCTGGTCTGTCATTATATTGCTCTTCCCAATATAACCCCCTTAGCATGGCATGACTTGGTTCCACCCAATATTAACCCCTCAGCTTGCCATTGTGTTATATAAAGCTCCTCAGTCTGACATTACCCTATATAACGCTCCTCAGCCTGACATTACCCTTTATAACGCTCCTCAGCCTGACATTACCCTATATAACGCTCCTCAGCCTGACATTACCCTATATAACGCTCCTCAGCCTGACATTACCCTATATAACGCTCCTCAGCCTGACATTACCCTTTATAACGCTCCTCAGTCTGACATTACCCTATATAACGCTCCTCAGCCTGACATTACACTATATAACGCTCTTCAGTCTGACATTACCCTATATAAAGCTCCTCAGCCTGACATTACCCTATATAACGCTCCTCAGCCTGACATTACCCTATATAACGCTCCTCAGCCTGACATTACCCTATATAACGCTCCTCAGTCTGACATTACCCTATATAATGCTCCTCAGTCTGACATTACCCTATATAATGCTCCTCAGCCTGACATTACCCTATATAATGCTCCTCAGCCTGACATTACCCTATATAATGCTCCTCAGTCTGACATTACCCTATATAATGCTCCTCAGCCTGACATTACACTATATAACGCTCCTCAGTCTGACATTACCCTATATAATGCTCCTCAGTCTGACATTACCCTATATAACGCTCCTCAGCCTGACATTACCCTATATAACGCTCCTCAGTCTGACATTACCCTATATAAAGCTCCTCAGTCTGACATTACCCTATATAATGCTCCTCAGTCTGACATTACCCTATATAACGCTCCTCAGTCTGACATTACCCTATATAATGCTCCTCAGTCTGACATTACCCTATATAACGCTCCTCAGCCTGACATTACCCTATATAACGCTCCTCAGTCTGACATTACCCTATATAATGCTCCTCAGTCTGACATTACACTATATAAAGCTCCTCAGTCTGACATTACCCTATATAACGCTCCTCAGCCTGACATTACCCTATATAACGCTCCTCAGTCTGACATTACCCTATATAATGCTCCTCAGTCTGACATTACCCTATATAACGCTCCTCAGCCTGACATTACCCTATATAACGCTCCTCAGCCTGACATTACCCTTTATAACGCTCCTCAGTCTGACATTACCCTATATAACGCTCCTCAGCCTGACATTACACTATATAACGCTCTTCAGTCTGACATTACCCTATATAAAGCTCCTCAGCCTGACATTACCCTATATAACGCTCCTCAGCCTGACATTACACTATATAACGCTCTTCAGTCTGACATTACCCTATATAAAGCTCCTCAGCCTGACATTACCCTATATAACGCTCCTCAGTCTGACATTACCCTATATAATGCTCCTCAGTCTGACATTACACTATATAAAGCTCCTCAGTCTGACATTACCCTATATAACGCTCCTCAGCCTGACATTACCCTATATAACGCTCCTCAGTCTGACATTACCCTATATAATGCTCCTCAGTCTGACATTACCCTATATAACGCTCCTCAGCCTGACATTACCCTATATAACGCTCCTCAGTCTGACATTACCCTATATAATGCTCCTCAGCCTGACATTACCCTATATAACGCTCCTCAGTCTGACATTACCCTATATAATGCTCCTCAGTCTGACATTACCCTATATAATGCTCCTCAGTCTGACATTACCCTATATAACGCTCCTCAGCCTGACATTACCCTATATAAAGCTCCTCAGCCTGACATTACCCTATATAATGCTCCTCAGTCTGACATTACCCTATATAACGCTCCTCAGCCTGACATTACCCTATATAAAGCTCCTCAGCCTGACATTACCCTATATAACGCTCCTCAGCCTGACATTACCCTATATAAAGCTCCTCAGCCTGACATTACCCTATATAATGCTCCTCAGTCTGACATTACCCTATATAACGCTCCTCAGCCTGACATTACCCTATATAAAGCTCCTCAGCCTGACATTACCCTATATAACGCTCCTCAGCCTGACATTACCCTATATAAAGCTCCTCAGCCTGACATTACCCTATATAACGCTCCTCAGTCTGACATTACCCTATATAATGCTCCTCAGTCTGACATTACACTATATAAAGCTCCTCAGTCTGACATTACCCTATATAACGCTCCTCAGCCTGACATTACCCTATATAACGCTCCTCAGTCTGACATTACCCTATATAATGCTCCTCAGTCTGACATTACCCTATATAACGCTCCTCAGCCTGACATTACCCTATATAACGCTCCTCAGCCTGACATTACCCTTTATAACGCTCCTCAGTCTGACATTACCCTATATAACGCTCCTCAGCCTGACATTACACTATATAACGCTCTTCAGTCTGACATTACCCTATATAAAGCTCCTCAGCCTGACATTACCCTATATAACGCTCCTCAGCCTGACATTACACTATATAACGCTCTTCAGTCTGACATTACCCTATATAAAGCTCCTCAGCCTGACATTACCCTATATAACGCTCCTCAGTCTGACATTACCCTATATAATGCTCCTCAGTCTGACATTACACTATATAAAGCTCCTCAGTCTGACATTACCCTATATAACGCTCCTCAGCCTGACATTACCCTATATAACGCTCCTCAGTCTGACATTACCCTATATAATGCTCCTCAGTCTGACATTACCCTATATAACGCTCCTCAGCCTGACATTACCCTATATAACGCTCCTCAGTCTGACATTACCCTATATAATGCTCCTCAGCCTGACATTACCCTATATAACGCTCCTCAGTCTGACATTACCCTATATAATGCTCCTCAGTCTGACATTACCCTATATAATGCTCCTCAGTCTGACATTACCCTATATAACGCTCCTCAGCCTGACATTACCCTATATAAAGCTCCTCAGCCTGACATTACCCTATATAATGCTCCTCAGTCTGACATTACCCTATATAACGCTCCTCAGCCTGACATTACCCTATATAACGCTCCTCAGCCTGACATTACCCTATATAACGCTCCTCAGTCTGACATTACCCTATATAATGCTCCTCAGTCTGACATTACCCTATATAACGCTCCTCAGTCTGACATTACACTATATAAAGCTCCTCAGCCTGACATTACACTATATAATGCTCCTCAGTCTGACATTACCCTATATAATGCTCCTCAGTCTGACATTACCCTATATAATGCTCCTCAGTCTGACATTACCCTATATAACGCTCCTCAGTCTGACATTACACTATATAATGCTCCTCAGTCTGACATTACCCTATATAACGCTCCTCAGTCTGACATTACACTATATAATGCTCCTCAGTCTGACATTACCCTATATAACGCTCCTCAGCCTGACATTACCCTATATAACGCTCCTCAGCCTGACATTACCCTATATAATGCTCCTCAGCCTGACATGATATGGTTCAGCAGTACAGAATCACTGTGTAACCAACCTTGCTTATGTGAGGGGAAGTGGCTGCACTAACTTGCTGTAACCCAGACAGCCAGAGCTGAGTGACCTGCCCAACCCACACACAGGTCTCTCACAAACTGCTCCCGAGTGTTGAGCCAGCAGCATTCCCGCCAAATACAATGCTCCCCGATAATCGCCCAACCCGGAAGTAGCGCACATACCGGCTCCTTTAAGGAAAGTTACCTGGTTCCTGTCCCGCCGCGGACTCCCCAGATGTTATTCGGGTCTCAGGAGCGGAGTAGAAGACGGTGTGGCCCAGTCCAGCACTGCACGGGCGCGAGGGCCGGCCAACCAATAGCATCGGGGCGGGATCAGTGATGTGACCAGAGGCGGGCTGCCGCCAGTGTCCCTTGTTGCCTAGCAACGGTAGACTGCGCTCACTTGTCCATACAGGAAGTGCAGAAAGGGTTAGTGACCCCACCCACGTGTAATTCCCCGTATTGCTTTTATGGAGGTGGGGGAGACCGGCGCTTCTGCCCGGGGACGGTAAAATTCTAACGCGAAACCGAAAGGCGTAGCGCAAAGTTACGTAAACTGCGTATAAACTTACACTGTTTATGTAACTCACCTAGAAGCTTACGTAACTTGCGTCTCGGGCAGTGACGGCAGTCATGTGACAGGGGCGGGGCAAACTCCACTGACTGACTTATTTGCACATTCATGAAAGGTGTGGCTCGCCTCGAAATTGTTGTACCTCATAGAATGGCTCGTTCTAAGCAACATTTCAATTGGCCTTTGTTTTTTTATAAATCGCATGCCTTTTACTCTGACCGTCTTTCAAATGGGGGTCACTGACCCCACCAATAAACAAATGCTCTGTAAAGCTACAAATATATTGTTATTGCTACTTTTTATCCCTCATCTTTCTATTCAGTCCCCTCCTATTCATATACAGAATATATATTGGGGATCCACTCAAGCAATGGTACAAACTAATGGGCTATAGAAGAAACCTCTCTTATATAGATGATAGCAGTAAAATCATACCTCCCAGCTGTCCCTTTTTCAGAGGGACAGTCCCTCTTTTGACAGCTCAACCCGAGGTCCCTCATTTGTACTGGAAAGTCCCTCTTCTCTGCACTGAACAGCCAGAAAAAGAAACAAAGTTTCTATCTTAATTGGCTTTTGGCAGAGAGTCTGACCTAAATCAGTACCAGTTAAGTTGCAATTTGGAAAGAAGGAGAAAAAGTACCCCGCTTAATCGCTCAAATAACAGCACAAATTAGCCCTATTCAATTACCTTATGAATAAAGATTAAATTCTAAAGTGCAGTGCTATGATTGCATTCAATCCAATTAATAAACAATTACGGACGTTGATTCTTAATAAAGTGCAGTGCAATGTAGTTCATTCAGTGATTCGATTTTAAAAGGCAATAATTGATGCTTATGCCCAAGATGGAACCAATTATAAACCACCAGGTTCCCTTAGCCGGGATATAAATCCACTATAATATTATAAATAGCAACGTTGCTTCAAAATATGAATAATTCTATTCCCCCATCAAATGAGGCTTGAGGAATTCATTCATTGGATTTAAAGTGCTTAGTAGTGCTGAGTGAATAAATGTAGTCAAAGGTAATTAAATTCATTAGAATGACCACAATTAATGGGATAAAAAATTATAATCAATGCTCGAGTTCACGAAAAAAAAGAGAAATTGGAAGGAAAAGAAGGTGGAGTTGTCCCAAATCTACTACCTAATATTTTCTATCCCTGGGACACCACAAAGAATGAGAAGGCAGAGCAACCGGACTGTGGTCTCAAATTTTAGCTAAGCCCTAACGCTGTTCAAGGCTGAGATATCCTACAAAACCACAAATCGCTATGTCAGCTTTTTCAAGGCGTAATATCTTATACAGAACAGCAGGGCCGGGCCAAATGAACATGGTAATTAGGTGGCCACAAAAATTGGGCATGATCAAAATCTTTGTGCTCTTTTTATTTCCAAAATGTTGGGAGGTATGCTGCATTAGCATTTCTCCATCTTACCATTATGAGCCCACATCCATCAATACTGCCCAAGCCCTATCTGTGCCAGCAGCCATTAATATTGCCCCCAAGGCAGCAAGCCCAACCCCTCCTTCCATCTGTAGCTGTCCCTGCAGCCAATGAGCCCATATCCATCCATACTGCCCAATAGTGATGTGCAGGCCAACCCGAGGTCTGCGAGACCAGCGCGTTTACCCGCAGGTCGGGGCCGACTCCTGGACAAAATGCACGACCTAGTACTGCCGGCTTCCGGTGCTGGAATTTATAGACTTCCGCCTGCCCCGCCCCGTCACTGCGGGGCAGGCACAGGGCTATAAATAAAGAGGAGCAGCGGGTCGGGTGCGGGTATGGAGCGGGCCAGCCCATTAGCCATCAATATTGCCCCCAAGGCAGCAGGCCCAAGCCCCCTCATCTGTACCTGTGCCAGCAAGAGTCACAGTCAGAGTAATAAAAGCCCAGCACCAGCAGGACAGGTCTTCAGCTCGAGTTACTCCTTCTAGCGCACAGGTCTTCTCCGCCCATGCCCGACCGATCCGTTGCAATGATGTTACTGACGCCCGGATGCGTCATGTGCTGCAGCCTACTACGCATACGCATCAGCATGGTAGGCGCCAAGTCGCACTCCAGGGTGGGGGGAGTGCCTTCAGAATTTAAACCAGCTAAAACAAACCCCAGAAGGGGTTGGGGCATGTGATTTTGAAAAATAGACCCGTCACCCAGACAAAAATCTGTATAATAAACGTCCTTTTGAAATAAAACATGAAATCCAATTTCTATTTTTTTTATTAAAGTGGACCCGTCACTCAGACACAAAAATCTGTATAATAAAAGTCCTTTTCAAATAAAACATGAAATCCAATTTCTATTTTTTATTAAAGCATTCATAGCTGTTGTAAGCTCATTTAAACATCTCAGCTGTCAATCAAATATTGTCTGCCACTCCTCTATGCAGAGGCGGGGCAAACAATTACTTTCACTTTCCATTCTGCACTTCTTTGATGTCACTGCACTCCTCACTCCTGCACTCCTCACATTTCCCGGTTCTCTTAACCATCTTTCTGAGATGATGGAAGGCTTGCATTAAAGGGATACTGTCATGGGAAAACATGTTTTTTTCAAAACACATCAGTTAAAAGTGCTACTCCAGCAGAATTCTGCACTGAAATCCATTTCTCAAAAGAGCAAACAAATTTATTTTATATTTAATTTTGAAATCTGACGGGGCTAGATATATTGTAAGTTTCCCAGCTGCCCCCAGTCATGTGACTTGTGCCTGCACTTTAGGATGGAACTACTTTCTGGCAGGTTGTTATTTCTCCTACTCAATGTAACTGAATTAGTCTCAGTGGGACCTGGATTTTACTATTGAGTGTTGTTCTTAGATCTACCAGGCAGCTGTTATCTTGTGTTAGGTAGTTGTTATCGGGTTACCTTCCCATTGTTCTGTTGTTAGGCTGCTGGGAGGGGAGGGAGGGGTGATATCACTTCAACTTGCAGTACAGCAGTAAAGAGTGATTGAAGTTTATCAGAGCACAAGTCACATGACTGGGGGCAGCTGGGAAACTGACAATATGTCTAGCCCCATGTCAGATTTCAAAATTGAATATAAAAAGATCTTTTTGCTCTTTTGAGAAATGGATTTCAGTGCAGAATTCTGCTGGAGCAGCACTATTAACTGATGTGTTTTGAAAAAAACATGTTTTCCATGACAGTATCCCTTTAATAACAGTGTCCACAAAAAGCCTCCTGCCTGCTTGCTATAATTATGAATTCCCAGACTGAGGGAAACAAGAGTCAAATAATTTATATAGCGTAATTAAAGTTCACTTTGCTTGACTAATGTGATAAAATAGGATTTTGAATATTTTTTTTTGGGTAATGGGTCCCCTTTAATAAAGGCAAGGCGAACGGAATTGTGAAAATAAAAAAAAAACACTTAATTTTCCTTGAGAAGTGCGGCCCCCCCCCTGCAGGCCCTGCAGAACAGTTTATACACAACAATATTGACAAATATATACATTCCACCTAATTGTAATTTCAAGGCAACAAAGAGACAAACCACGGGGGACGGCTACACTTGCCAGTGATGAGAATGCCCCAAAGTTTCAGCACTATAGCCTTTGTCAGGGGGAATTCTTGCATCTCATATATTCTATAAATATATATCTTCTAAGAAAATTTTTTTTGGCAAAAGATTATTTTTGTTCTTTGTTACTGCATTTGGAGTGCCCTCCATTGATCTGTGCTCTCCTCTTTATATTCCAGTCTCTTATTCAAATCAGTGCATGGTTGCTAGGGGAATTTGGACCCTAGCAATGAGAATGCTAAAATTGCAAACTGGAGAGCTGCTGAATAAAAAGCTAAATAACTCAGAAACCGCAAATAATAAAAAATGAAATCCAATTGCAAATTATCTCAGAATATCACTCTCTGCACATAATTAACAGTTCATTGAAAGGTGAATAACCCTTTATTTATATGGACTATTCGTTATAGTTACATCAGCTGTTTGTATTAGGATGTGTTTACAGAGCCCCGCAGCAAGATGATTGGGCCCCTGAGTGTATGCAATTGATAGTAGTGTGACTATTAGACAGCCCACTCCCAGGGCCCACACTCCTCCACAGTCACCTTTGTCTGTGAAATGTTGCCCTCCCACTACAATAGAGCAGCGGGTGGCAGTGAGTGAGCTGGCAGTGAGTCCTGCAGCAATAGAGTGTGTGGCAGTGAGTGAGCTGACAACTGGAAGAAGTGACTGGGGCCACTGAAGACTTTTCTCATCCCTATTATGGGATAAACCCAGTGTCAGACTGGATGACAGGGACCCACCAGAAAACCTTAGACTATGGCCCCACTTTCTAAACTCTTATTCAATACATCAGGGTATGGATGGCGCACATCAGACGCAGTCTCTGCCGCAAAACATTCTTTATTGTATCACAACATGTTTCGGACCCCAAGGATCCTTGGGGTCCAAAACATATTGTGATAAAATAAAGAATGTTTTGCGGCAGGGACTGCGTCTGATGTGCGCCATCCATACCCTGATGTATTGAAATTGCCTTTGGGTCTTCTGGTGTGCATACCTCCCAACATTTTGGAAGTAAAAAGAGGGACAAAATTTTTTTTTTCACACGTAACGCAGCAATTTTGTGACCACACCCCTTTCTGTGGCCACACCCTCTAATTACCATGTTTGTTTTACAAAATTTGGCAGGTTATGAAAGTTTGAAAATATTTCTCCTTATCTAAACTGTGTTTTTGTGTCTCAACATTGTTACAAAGTATCTTATTTGCACCTGTTAGCTGTTCTGGGCTCTCTGCTAAAAGCCAATTAAGTGAGAAACTTTGTTTCTTTTTCTGGCTGTTCAGTGCAGAGAAAAGAGGGACTTTCCAGTACAAATGAGGGACTGCGGGTTGAGCTGTCAAAAGAGGGACTGTCCCTCCGAAAAAGGGACAGTTGGGAGGTATGGGTGTGGCCTGATTGGAGAGTGAGCACGATTGCACAGGTGAAGGTGTTTGAACAAATCTGTTGAAAGTTACAGTTCTAAACTCTTATTCCTCCTCAGTCACCTCTTTATTCTCCAAGTCTTTTATATTTACTTACTCTAGTCTTCCATTATTCAGCCTAAGAAATAGGGAATGAGCATAAACAGGCCACACGGTCAGAATGGAGGGCAGTTTCTGTGCTTTCCCATTGGGCCAGTGAGACATAAAGTACAGTTTCCTCCCCCCATTGCACTGGCGCTTGTGGGAGAGACCAAACATGACTATGGGGGGGGGCTGAAGATATCACGTGGCCGGCAGTATAAAAAGCCCAATGCTCAGACTGGCGGCGGATTAAAGGTTAGTGACGTGAGGCCAGTGCTGCCCGTGTGTCATTAGGAATAACCGCTAGTACCTTTGGGCTTGTAACACTCAGGTCCCGATACAATTATCCGACTAATTATCTCCTGACACTTTGTCACATGATGTCACTCCCGGGGTCTCCCCTCCATTCTCCATCTCCCCCCCTCTCATTTCCCAGCGCCCAGCCATTCTCCTGCTGGCCCCGCCTCCCCGATGTAGCCCCTCCCACCCCCGCGCGCACTACCCTCACATGCCCCGCCCACCCCCATGCAGCTGCCGCTCTGGGATTGTCTGGCCCCGTTACATGAGAGTTCACTGGCCCATGCGGCTCGCTGATTGGCTGTCAGAGCCCTGCTTTGTGCTGCAGCATCTGTACATAATGGGCCTCAAGTAGCGCCTGAGTCCTGCACTTGTGCCGCTGACATGTCTCAGCCCCCTCCTCTCTCCTCCCTCCTTCCCATTCTTTCTTCCCCTTCCGCCTCTTTTCTTTCTGTCATCCCCCTTCCTCCCCCCTCTCATTCCCCCTCCTCCCCTCCCCCACTCTCTTCTCCCGCCTTCCCCCACTCCTCATGCAGCTCGCAGAGACAGACGCGTGGGAGAGACAGCCTGGGAGACTGCTCAGGGCCTGGCCTGTAAGAGACATTCAGGGGGTGCAGAGGAATAAGGGGTGTGGGCAGCAGGAGCAGCCATTGACACACATTAACCACAGCAGCTAGGAAGAGACAGCTTGGCTTTCAGCATCACTGGCCAATCACATTGTGAAAGAGACAGCCAAGGGTAAACAGCAGAAAAAAAGAGACTGCTCTGGAGTAGAAAGATTGGTCAGGAAGAGACAGCTGGCAGTCACATTGGCTACAGAGACCACATGTTGGGATAGGTGGAAAGAGACTGCCTGAGATCAGATTAGAGGTATAAAAGAGACTGCTGGCAGGAATAAACAATAGAGCGTAGGAGTCAGTTTGGGGTCAGAGAGATTTGGGTGAGGTGGGCAGTGGCACAGGCAGGTCACAGCAGGGCTTTATGTGTTGGGCCCAGTCTGGGAGGCAAGTGAGACCGTAGTTGGCATCTGATTGGCATTAGCGGGTGTGACATTGGCACAGGTGAGAGACTATATTTAGCACAGGTGAGAGACTATATTTGGCACAGGTGAGAGACTATATTTGGCACAGGTGAGACTATATTTGGTACAGGTGAGACTATATTTGACACAGGTGAGAGATTATATTTGGCATTAGCCATGGCCTCTAGTCCAGTTGCGTTGCCCCTGCTCCCCTCTCTGAGCTGCATTATGTGCCAGGACGTACCCCGGGAGCCAGTCACACTGAGCTGTGGCCATTGCCTGTGCCGGGGGTGCTTGGAGCGGGCGTGGAGAGGGCAAGAGGCCTACCCTACCTGTCCCAAGTGCCGCCCCCCTCCTGCTGTACCGACCCCAGACACAGTTCAGCGGGGCGCCTGCTCGGAACATGGAGAGAAGCTGCAGTTATTCTCCACACAAGATGGCCGACTCATGTGCACCTCCTGTAGAGATGCCACCCAACAGCACCCTCCCCACACACTCGTACCCCTGCAGGAGGCAGTGGGGGGCTACAAGGTGAGAATATAAATATATCTGATTACACCTGCAGGGATACCCCTCTCCCATTATTCACTGCCAATAACCCACTGTATTTACCCCAAGGATGAACTCATCTCTGCACTTGCCCCGCTGGAGGCCCGACTCAAGGAGCTGCAGCAAATGCAATGTGCCCAGGAGCAGATGATCGCCCAACACCGGGTAAGTCACACAATGCTGATACCCCCAATATATATACTCGACTCCTACTTACTGAACCAGGGGTACACCTGCCTACACCCACACATCTCTATATCTGGCTGCTCTGTGTATGTACAGTTAGGCCCATAAATCTTTGGACAGAGACAACTTTTTTCTAGTTTTGGTTCTGTACATGACCACAATGAACTTTAAATGAAACAACTCAGATGCAGTTGAACTGCAGACTTTCAGCTTTAATTCAGTGGGCTGAACAAAAAGATTGCAAACAAAATGTGAGGAACTAAAGCCTTTATTTTAACACAGTCACTTCATTTCAGGGGCTCAAAAGTAATTGGACAAATTAAAGAACTGAAAATATAATGTTAATTTCTAAAAATTGGTTGAAAACCCTTTGCTGGCAATGACAGTCTGAAGTCTTGAACTCATGGACATCACCAGATTTTGGGTTTGCTCCTGTTTAATGCTCTGCCAGGCCTTTACTGCAGCCGCTTTCACTTGCTGTTTGTTTGTGGCCTTTCTGTCCCAAGTTTAGTCTTCAACAAGTGAAATGCAGCTCAATTGGGTTCAGATCAGGTGACTGACTTGGCCATTTAAGTAAATGTGTTTATACAACTAAATCACATTAAGTACATACATAGAACATATGGAGTTACATACATCACAACCAAAACCGGTACACAAGTTGAGGAAGGCCCTGTGTAAAGGAGCTTACAATCTAAAGGGAAGGGAATGAGATACAAGGTGTGGGAGTGGGCAAGGTCAGAATTGAGTAGGCGAGAGATGTAGTACTGTATGTGATAATGCATTTTGTAGTTAAGAGTGAGGTTAGGCTTCTCTAAATAAGTGCGTTTTAAGGGATCTTTAGAAAGCAGAATGGTTGGGAGAAAGTCAGACAGACCATGGGAGAGAATTCCAGAGGAGGGGTGCAGCCCTTGCAAAGTCTTGAGCATGTGAGGAGGTAATGAGAGAAGAGTTGAGGAGCAGGTCAGTAGAGGAGTGTAGAAAACCGTTGGGTGAGTATATAGAGATGAGATCAGAGATGTAGGGAGGGGCAGAGTTTTGAAGTGTATTGAATGTCGGGGTCATTAATTTGAATTTGATTCTGAAAGGTAACGGAAGCCAGTGCAGGGATTGACAGAATGGCGAGGCAGAGGAAGAGCGGTTGCTGAGGTTTATGAGCCTGGCAGCAGTGTTCATTATGGACTGGAGAGGTGACAGTCTCTGGAGGTGAAGGCCAATTAAAAGAGTCAGTAGTCTAGACGTGATATGACGAGAGAGTAAATAAGAATTTTGGCAGCGTCTTGGGTGATAAATGATCGTATTTTGGATATGTTCCTTAGGTGGAAGTGACATGATTTAATAAGTGACTGGATATGGGGAGTGAATGACAGGGCAGAATCTAGGATAACCCCAAGGCACCGGGCCTGGGGAGAGGGGGTGATAGTGGAATTGTTAACTATGATGGATACTTCCGGGATGTTACTGGTGATAGTTGGAGTGAAGAGAACCATTTCCGTTTTAGAGAGGTTTAATTTAAGGTAGCGTTGCAACATTCATGTAGAGATAGCGGACAGGCAGGAGGAGACCCGAGTTAGGAGTTCTGGGTTGAGATCAGGAGATGAGAGATAGATCTGAGTATTGTCAGCATAGACATGGAAACCATACGAGTTGATTAGATTGCTGAGGGAGGACGTATAGAGGGAGAATAATAAGGGGCCCAGGACAGAGCTTTGAGGAACCCCAACAGAAAGAGGAAGGGGAGAAGATGCTACTCCATTGTAGGAATGATTAGTGAGGTAAGAAGAGAACAAGGACAGGGCTGTGTTATGAAGGCCAAGGCGAATGGAGGGAGTGGAGAAGAAGAGGATGGTCTATAGCAGTGATCCCCAACCAGTAGCTCATGAGCAACATGTTGCTCTCCAACCCCTTGGATGTTGCTCCCAGTGGCCTCAAAGCAGGGGCTTATTTTTGAATTCCAGGCTTGGAAGCAAGTTTTAGTTGCTTAAAAAACAGATGTACTGCCAAACAGAGCCTCAATGTAGGTTACCGGTCCACATAGGGGCTACCAAATGGCCAATCACAACACTTATTTGGCAGTCCAAAAACATTTTTCATGCTTGTGTTGCTCCCCAACTCATTTTACTTCTGAATGTTGCTCATGGGTTCAAAAAGTTGGGGATCCCTGGTCTATAGTGTTAAATGCAGCGGAGAGATCAAGTAGTAGTAGTAGTGAGAAGTGATTGTTGGCTTTAGCTGTTAAAAGGTCAGTTAGTCTGGTTAGAGCAGTTTCGGTGGAGTGTTGTGGCTTAAAACTAGATTGTAGGGGGTCCAGCAGGTTATTGTCAAAGAGGAATGAGGTTAGTTGGTTGTAGACTAGGCGCTCAAGTAGTTTAGAGATGAAAGGTAGCAGAGAGATAGGTCGGAGGTTGTCAAGATTGGAGGGATCAAGACAAGGTTTTTTCAGAATGGGGGCAACATGAGCATGTTTTAGTTGAGAAGGAAAGATTCCTTTTGAGAGTGAGAGATGAAATAGATGAGCTAAGGCTTTGATTAGACAAGGATTGGTATTGCGGAGAAGTTTTGAGAGAATTGGCTCAGTAGTAAGGTGAAAAGAGGCCAAAAGCTTTGAGACTTCCTCATCAGTGACAGGGGTGAAGGAGCACAGGAGAGACTGGGAGTGTGGAGGGAGGGTGGTGGAA
The DNA here is from genome assembly GCA_038501925.1 of Xenopus petersii. NCBI lineage: Eukaryota > Metazoa > Chordata > Amphibia > Anura > Pipidae > Xenopus > Xenopus petersii. The sequence continues at coordinate 7,031,253 of CM076688.1, forward strand.
GTCTAGGGGGGTTGAGTAGTGTAATGTCCCTTCTCATAGTGTCAATTTTGTTTTTGAAGTGCTCAGCAATATCTTGAGCAGAGACAGATGTGCATGGAGGGGGTGGAGAAGGGGAAAGGAGAGGGTTAAAGGTGGAGAAAAGTTGTGCTGGTTTTTATGAAAGGGAGTTAATGAGTGAAGTAAAGTATGTTTGTTTGGCTTGGAAGAGGCTGGTGTTAAAGGAGCGCAGGGCAGATTTGTAGCTCCAAAAGTCTGATTCTGAACGGGATTTGCGCCAGCGACGCTCAAGTGCACGTGAATGTCTTTGGAGCTTTTGTATGAGCAGTATGTCAAGGTTGGAGTGGTTTGGGTCTAGAACGTTTAGTTTTTATAGGAGCAAGCTCATTTAGGGCAGTGGTGAGAGTACTATAGTAGACAGGTAGCCACATTAGGACATGAGATGGCTGAGATATTAGAGTGAAGAAAGTCAAAGGAAGAAGAGAGATGTGACACGTCTACAGCTTGCAAGTCACGGTAAGTACGTGTTTGGGGAAAAGCAGGGGGTGAGGAGGGAGTTAGTGAGAGTTGAAATGTGAGCATATTGTGATCAGAGAGGGGAAATGGTGAGTTAGTAAAATTGGAGGTTGAACAGAGTCTGGTAAATATGAGATCCAGAGCATTACCATTGGAGTGAGAGGGGGAGTCTGAGCACAGAGATAAGCCTAGGGAGGAGGTTAGTGAAAGAAGTTTAGAGACAGAAGAGTTGTTAATGTTGTTAACAGGTATATTAAAGTCACCTAATATGATGGATGGGATGTTAGATGAAAGAAAGTAAGGAAGCCAGGCAGCAAAGTTGTCCAGAAATTATGCAGTTGGTCCTGGTGGTGGATATATAAGAGCAATGCAGAGTGAAACAGGAGAAAAGAGCCTAATGCAGTGAGACTCAAATGAGGAGAATGATAAAGAGGGAACAGGTGGAAGAACTTTAAAAGTACAGCGGGGAGAGAGAAGCAAACGTACCCCACCTCCAGGTCTGTTAGCAGGTGTGGGAGTATGAGTAAGATGTAGCCCCCATAGGACAGGGCAGCAGGTGAGGCAGTGTCAGTAGGAGAGAGACAGGTTTCAGTAAGATCGAGTAGGTTAAAGGAAATGCCAATGAAATGAATAGCGGTGATTATCCACCACTGTTGTCTTCTGTGGACGTCCAGGTCTTTGCGTTGCTGAGTTCACCAGTGATTTCTTTCTTTCTCAGCATGTACCAAACTGTAGATTTTGCCTCTCCTAATATTGTAGCAATTTCTCGGATGGGTTTTTTTCTTTTTTTGCAGCTTAAGGAGGACTTGTTTCACCTGCATGGAGAGCTCCTTTGTCCTCATGTTGTCTGTTCTACATACAAGCGCCCCCCTCTCAAATCAACTCCATGACATAACGAAGGAATTGCCCGTGAAATAACCTTTGAGTCAGTGTCCAATTACTTTTGAGTAGAGATGCACCGAATCCAGGATTCGGCCTTTTTCAGCAGCATTCGGATTTGGCCGAACCGAATCCTAATTTGCATATGTAAAAAAAAATGTCCCACCTTTTCCTTTCCCTCTCCTACTTTGCATATGCTAATTAGGATTCGGTTCGGTATTCAGACTAATCTTTCATGAAGGATTTGGGGATTTGACTGAATCCCAAAAAGTGGATTCGGTGCATCCCTACTTTTGAGCCCCTGAAATGAAGTGATTGTGTTAAAAAAAACAGTTTTATACAATCTTTTTGTTCAACCCCCTGAATTAAAGCTGAAAGTCTGCAGTTCAACTGCATCGGAGTTGTTTCATTTAGAATTCATTGTGGTCATGTACAGAACCAAAATTAGAAATAAGTTGCCTCTGTCCAAAGATTTATGTGCCCAACTGTATACAGTGAAACCTCGATTTTAAGTTCCCGCATTTTACATTTTTTATTTGTGGTGCCAGCAATTTATAGTGCATTTCAATGGGCGCATTTCCCTGATTTTAAGTAATGTTTTCCCGGATTTTACATCAAAATTTTGTCCTGATGTTCCTAAAAACTGTTTTTTTCCCTCTATGAATGTTATTATTTGGGAAATAAAGAGGTATAAAATAGTAACCAGATGTATATTTTGCCATGGTTGTACCTGTGAATGTTTAATTGCAATTAGTCTGCCCCTTATACAGTCCTGCGCCAATCACTCCGATCGCTTCTTTTTTCCGAGGTCCCCTCAAGAGGAAATTTCAGGTGACTTCAGAAACCGAATAGATCCGAGTGCCATCCCGTCGGCAATTTACATTCTAGCAGGCGGGAAGGCATTTCATGGATATTAGTTGCCTGAAGAAGAGGAGATTTGCCGATGGGCGACTAACCGCGTGTGCCACCACCCTTACCCTTGTTATTAATTGAAGAAAAAGTTACTTTAACGTATTTCCCTGATTTTACATTTTCCTGGATTTTACATAATTTTTTCCTGGTCCGCTGAATAACGTAAAATGGTGTGTAGGTATGTAAGTCCCAGTGGCCTGTAAGACCCTCCTCTGTCTCTTCTCTACAGGGGAATGTGCTGAGCACTAAGCATCATGTCAATGTGGAGTTTGAGAAGCTGCACCAGTACCTGCGGGAGAGGGAGGAGAGGCTCCTGCGTGAGCTCCAGCAGGAGGGAGACGTCATACTGACTGACATGGAGGAAAGTCTCAATAAGATCAAACACAACTGTCAGGGGATCCTACAGACTATCAGCTCCACCCAACCCAGACTGTATGAGCAAGATTCCATCTCCTTCCTTACTGTAAGTCCCTCTGTATTTCACCCAACATCCCCCTGCTTCCTAACTGTAAGTCCCTCTGTATTACACCCAACATCCCATCTCCTTCCTTACTGTAAGTCCCTCTGTATTACACCCAAGATCCCCTCCTCTTCCTTACTTTACGTCCCTCTGTATTACACCCACAATCCCATCACCTTCCCCACTGTAAGTCCCTCTGTATTACACCCAAGATCCCCTCCCCTTCCTTACTTTACGTCCCTCTGTATTACACCCACAATCCCATCTCCTTCCTTACTGTAAGTCCCTCTGTATTACACCCAAGATCCCCTCTCCTTCCTTACTGTAAGTCCCTCTGTATTACACCCAGTGAGACAGCCAGGACCCCTCATTATTAGAATACCCCCCAGTACAGCTGATAGGAACTGAACTGATTTGTACTATTCTATATTAACTCTTTGTTCTCATTTCTTCCAGGACATAAAGTCGTGTATGGAGATGTAAGTGTCCCCTAGTCACGGGCTGAACCACGTCAGTAGAATATTGTGGGGGGGGGGGTTTATGTGTCAGACTATTCTGAGTAAAAGCCGTCCCTTCCTTTACATTATGTATTTATTAATATAACACTGTAACTTATAGAGGCAAATAAAATGCTGCATACAGTCTAATGAACAGGGGCCCCCTAGTGGTCACATGGTGTACTCCCTGCTAATATCATTCCACAGCATCGTGGACATTATTTTATGACCCCCCCTCCCAAGGGGCTTGCATTGCATGATGGGAATTGTAGTTTAAATCTGAATGAGTGTGTACCAGTCAGCAGAGTAAGAACTTTTTGCTTTGTGTCTCAGATGTTATGCGGGCTACAGAGACGGCTTCCCAGCCCAGAATGTAGTGGCCCCAAGGGACTTTGGCTTTGGGGCAGTAAAGGATCTGATTCAGTACACGGCCTGGAAGGATATGAAATCTTATATCAGCCCAGGTAAGTTACTCAGCCAGACTGTTCCTTTATCACCCACTAGGGACAGACTTTCATTGTGCTTCAGTCTCTTGTATTATAAATGTGTTGTATCTTTCTAATCCTTTTCCATTCAGCAGAAACATGCCCCACCTGGATAGTCATGGAACTGCAACTACAGTATTTGCTGAATTGTGCTTAGTATAGGGCATACCTATGCTGCCATAGTTTTATGGGATCTCTCTGCACAGACTATGAGCAAACTTAGGGGACTGTTCCTGCTGAATTGTGCTTAGTACAGAGGAATACCTATTCTGCCGTAGTTTTATGGGATCTCTCTGTACAGACTATGAGCAAACTTAGGGGGCTGTTCCTGCTGAATTTTGCTTAGTACAGGGAATACCTATGCTGCCATAGTTTTATCGGATCTCTCTGCACAGACTATGAGCAAACTTAGGGGGCTGTTCCTGCTGAATTGTGCTCAGTACAGGGAATACCTATGCTGCCATAGTTTTATCGGATCTCTCTGCACAGACTATGAGCAAACTTAGGGAACTGTTCCTGCTGAATTGTGCTCTTGCACATTTTGTCTCGTCCCCCATATTTAAAGTTTCAACAGGCCAGTCTGTGACATTTCTATCTTGCAGTTCATCAGTTGGAAATTAAATAAACCCAATAGGCTGGTTTTGCTTCCAATAAGGATTAATTATATCTTAGTTTGTATCAAGTACAAGCTACTGTTTTATTATTACACAGAAAAAGGAAATCCTTTTTAAACATTTGTATTATTTGGATAAAATGGAGTTTAGGGGGAAGTTGACCTTTCCGTAATTGGGTTTCCGGATAATGAATCCCATAGCTGTGTTCAGCTGAATGGATTTTTTTTTTAAAATTTGTAATATATGCAGTTTTAGATTTGATTCTGCCTTATCTTTTGTGGAGGATTCGGCGCATCCCTTATTTAAGTATGAGATAGCCAATGACATTTAAGTTAAATTGGACTGTGTATTTTTTCAGCGTTATTTAAATTTTTTTGTTTGAATTTAAGAAGGCAACCAGGCAGGGCTTTAAGCTTTCATAAAGGTGTAGAAAGATTAGAAATAAATAATGATACAGAATAAATTTAGCCTCACAATCTTCTGACCGTTTCCGCAGCTCTGCCCAATATAATCATGGACCCCAGCACGGCGCATCTCAATCTGATCCTCTCCGAAGACCTGACTTGTGTCCGATACAGCGACACCAAGCAGAACATGCCGGAAAATCCCCGACGCTTTGATTACTGCTGTTGCGTGCTGGGTACGGAGGGCTTTACGTCGGGACGGCACTACTGGGCTGTGGAGGTCTCCAACAAGACCAAATGGAACCTCGGGGTGGCTAAGGAGTCTGTGAATAGGCGTGGTGGGATTACCCTGTCCCCCGAGAATGGTTTTTGGATACTCTGGCTTCGAAATGGCCACGAGTTCAAGGCCTTGGATGTCCCGTACCGGACTCTCACCTTGAGAAGCAAACCACAAAAGGTGGGCATCTTCCTAGACTACGAAGGGGGCGTCCTGTCTTTCTACAATGCCGATGACATGACCCACATCTACACCTTCGTCACGTCCTTCTCCGAGACCATCTATCCGTATTTCTGTCCCTGCCTCAACGACTCGGGGAAGAACGGAGGCCCTTTAAAAGTTCTCCACCATATACCGTGAGAAGCGGTTAGATAGCATGAATATCGAAGGGCTCCGAAAGAGGAATCATTCCAGCCAAAATACCTTCTCCACTGTCGTGTGTTCCTTCTGTAACCTAGAAAATCCCTAGCAAGCCAAGGAGCGGGACTGGGACTATATGATTTAGTCAAACTCCATTAATTAAATATTCATTATGATGAAGGAAACCAGTTCCAAGTGCGGGTTTCATTACTGCCCCAGTCTCTGTCATCTACGTCATTCATAAAGTTGGTTCTGCTTTAGTACCTTAAGCTCTTATCACTTTGCACCCCCCACTACTCGGTAAACTAAGCTGCAAAATGGGAATTAATGTATGTCATGTTTATATTCCAAGTACAATAAACTCGAACTGGAACCAAACGGCGGTGTCTTGGTACAAAGAGACTTCATTAAAGGAAAACTATACCCCCCCCGAACAACGTAGGTCTCTATATAGTGTGATTAATACTGTCTTATTGTCAAAAAGCATCATATAGGAAGAACCTGACTGAAGAATAATGGCTATTATTATTATATTCCAGGCAAACCTAAAAAAAAACTGATTTTGCTGTCACCGCATTTCCTTTTTCTCAATAAAAATCTAACAAAAAGCTAAAAATTCCTTCATGGTAAATGGAAACGCCCTTCCTGTTTATCAGAAGTAGGTTTCAGTTGGGTTTCTCTTTCCCTACTTTGGTGACTCCATTAAAGTGACTTGCCACTCGTACTCGGCAGAATTGGATAATGTGCAGGTGGATAATCTTTATGATGTATAGGTGTCTTTAGAAAACAAAATCACAGAATCCTCAGCTGCCTGATCAGGAGTCTTTAAATACCAGCTGAGCTGTTTGAACTGTTTACTGAAGAAAAGCTGCCTTTTGCGTACAACCGTATCATTCATTCAGCCATAATTCCAAAAATATCCAAGACCCTATGTACATTTTTATCCAAACTGACCTTCAAGTTGGGCTTCCAGGTGCATCTAGGAGAGCAAACAGGTATTCATCCCAAATGTCTCCCTAACTGGCCTTTAGGTTGAGTCCTCCTGCCAATGCATCATGGGAACCACTGCTCTAGAAAGAAGCTCTTCATTGCCCCTTTATCAGCAGACAGACTCCAGGTCTTGTCTTATAAAAATTGGTGTGCCGATATTATGAATGAGTTGACAACCCTATCTAGAGCCGAAGAGGTTCCTCCTATAAAAGCTGCTGATGCAGTGTTTCTAAACAACTCCTGGCACCTTCTCAAGCCATATCTTAATGGTCAATTGGTTGTCATTCAGTGTCACGTCTTTGCAATTAGGCACCAAGTGTGAGGTCATTGCTGAGTGTCAGTATGGGTGAGGGTATGCTTGGGGCCAAAAACAATTCTGCAATAGCAACAGCACCGTTTAAGTATAACCTGCCCATGGAGAATCAAAATGGCAGCTGGTACTTCTATGTAAGACACAGCTATTCAGAAAAGAATTGTTCTTTGCAAACAATAAAAGTGAGCATTTTGTTTATTTGAGGCAAAATAAAAGAAAGGAACTGCATTTATAGATGGTTTATTTTTTAATATGAGATGTGAGTTGAAAAATTGTGTTCTGGACGATTGAATTGCATGGTGCCCAACTTGTAGACCTTTGACTGATGTTGATGCAACTCTTCCAGTGTGGATAGCAGAAAATGAAGCCCAATGGCAGGTGGCAAGGCATTGGTTGAATGCATGGGGTGTATCTGAGAGCGTGGGCTTATGGTTTAGATGGTGCTATCTTCATTTCACTCTGTTTCAGAGAATAGTTGTGTCCTTTCCAGCTGTTCCATACAAGGCCACCAGCGTACTGGTCATTGTGGCCTTTTAAATATCTGCCATTCAGGTTACAGGCGTGGCAGTGACGATACCAAAATCCTCCTTTATAGAGGTTTGCACAATTGTGTGTGACGTTATCTCTATCTTGGTCAAAAGTGGAAAACGGCAGCCCGTTATGCCAACCGAGCGAATTCCCTGTTGGGAGAAAAGAAATGTCTCAGTGATACAATGTTGTCTACTGTCACTTACCTAAAAGATTGTACTACTCTCATACACAAGTATGAGTTTGCTGGTCCTACCTACATGTACCATTAAAATAATGCAGCAGTGGTCAGCTCTCCTCCAGCCAAAATGTTTATTCCCTCAATGATTCATAAATGAGCCCATTAAGCAGTGATCTCCAACCAGTGGCTCATGAGCAACATGTTGCTCTCCAACCCCTTAGATGTTGCTCCCAGTGGCTTCTAAACAGGTGCTTCATTTTGGATTCCTTGCTTAAATGTGAGCTTTAGTTGCATAAAAAACATGAGTATTGCCAAACAGAACCTCTTATAGGCTGCCAGTTCACATAGGGGCTGCCAATAACCAATCACAGCCCATATTTGGCACCCCCAGGAACTTTCTGCAGTTTTTGCATGCTTATGTTGCTCTTCAACCTTTATTTACAGTTGAATGTAACTCACAGGTAAAAAAGGTTGGTGACCTCTGCCTTAAAGAGTCAATACTGTGTAGTTTTGCTCTTAAATATAGCAGTACATTGTACCATTAACTTGCAACATAGCTTTCAGTTGTCAAAGGGACAAATTAGAATCAAGATCAGTCTTGGCATTAGCACCCCTATATCTGATTGGTACGCACCTATTGGATTAGATGTATCGCCCTCCTCAAATCCATAAATATTCAGTTTGTATCCATCCTCCTCGGGGGAGATGGCGAAGCGTGAGAGAGAGAAATCCTTATAGGTTACAAAACGCTTATTGTTCTCAAAATCTTCCAGGTCAATCCTTAGCCGACTTGGTTTTGTCAGAGTGAGAAGGTAGATGTTGTGCAAACCTGAAAGGGTCAAGAGCAAAAGTTTCTTATTAATATAGCATTTTTACATTAAGGTCTCACCTATATGGTTGCGTTATCAAGTGTGTGGCCTTCAGCCCTGATATATGGTAGAGGCCAATATGAAGTCAACTTTGGACTGAAACTTAATAGTGCTTTCTCAAAACTGTCTCTTATCCTCTCTGTAATACCCAGAATATCCTCCAAATGATTTACCCAACCAGTATTCTCCGCTTGCTTGTCCAAATCCAGATTGATATTCACTCCAGCCTCGAAAAAAGTCCACAGAACCATCAAATCTTTTCTGAAAAACCTGACATGAAGGTAAAACAAAAGGGAGGTTATACCATATGTTCTCCTTTAATAGCAGGTTTAAAATAAAATGGATGGATAGAGGGCAAAGGGAAGTAGATTGAACACAGAGGAGCTACTAAAGTAGATGTTTAACAGACAGAACACCAATATGGCAGAGATGATGGCGTCTTATTAGCAGATAGTAATACCTGCGCATTGACCCTCCAGTACATATGAGGCCCATTGGCTGGATAGGTTTGAGTAAAGACAAGCACCATTTATAAAAGCATAGGAGGATAAAAGAAGGGACGAGGGAGAGTATAGAGGTCAACCACCGCCTTTACCAGTCTAACATCTATTCTTATAGACAAAGTAAGATGTCACTGTAGCCAATGGGAATCACTGGAAGATTCAACTTATACCCTAGTTGTTAATCAAGATGATCCGTTTCAGTAACAAGTACTAAAACTGTAGATGCCCACTGGGTCTTCTATACTCCTGGGCCTCCAAGAAACTGATAGGTATGTTCTTGTGCCCCATAGCCCTAAATCTATAATTTACATTGCGAACTTTGTTAATTCTTTGGCAAGCTGAGGTTCATAAAAAAGGTTTGTGTGGGCCACCTTTTGTATAAGGGCCTCTAAATAGACAACTCTGCTGTAAATCTTGCTACAGATCAGGTGGAAAACCCAGTAACACCAGATGTACCCGATACCTTGTACAGAAAAACAGCATGTGTGCCAAAGACACCATATGCTTGAATAATTCACCCATCAGATGTAGATGTATATTAATGCCTTTAAGAGAGGCTTGGATGATTTCTTGAACATGCATAATATTAAAAGTTCCATTAGTGTGGAATAGGTATATATACTTTTTATATATCAGTGTATAAATAGGTTATTATATATGTTTTCGACCAAATCAACTACTTAACTATGAACAGCTTAGATAACAGCACAACAGGAAATGTCATGAATTTCCTCCTTTTGGTTATGGGAAAGATGACAAAATGAGAAAGTAAACTAACAACCTATGGAGTGAAATATAGGTAATATGGGTAAGTAATGCGGGACATATAGATTAGGATCCAATCTTATGGTGAGGTTGCCCTGATGTGATCGTTTGGCTCCTGGGCCAGGGGTGGAATCATAATGGAGGACTAGGCAAGCCCATCAGAAGAGGACCACATCTACATGCTGATGGAGTGTTTGCCCAATGAGATGTTGGAACCTGCCCAAAAAATATCTTTAGTGGTCAAATGAGTGAAGACTCACTGTCCAGGGCCCTCCTGAGCTGCTCATGTCACAATATACAGAGACCGGGTTGGAGTAAGGTCCAGCAGGGTATATTAAATAAACCCCATCTGAGGTGATTCCTTCTTCATACACATCAGAACAGTCCAGAGGGTAGCAGTAGTGCTGGCAAGCCTGGACTGAAAAGAATGGAACATTTTTAACCCAAAATTGTATTAATTATGCAATTTCATTCCAAGAATGTAGAGATCTGTATCAATCATTTTATCATAGACTGTTGATTTGGTAAGTTTCCTGCTCAATGCTGCTTTTTATCTTCATCTCTGCTAGCGTTGAAGCCAACATGCCCTACTCCATCTGCTTTTACTAGAAAATCTCTTTAGATATGACCATGACTGGGCTTTACTGAAGGCTGGACATACAGGGAAAGATCTGTTGATGACCGTTACTAAGCTAGAGGGTCTTTCCTTGTAGGATCTGCATTTGCCTATATGCAGACTTTATGCATTTCCAGTTCTCATTTAGGGGTTATGGTCATGCTTTTTCCATCTGTATGTCTGTCCAAAGGGAGGAGAGGTCTACTCACCACTTTTGGCATTTTTTGCAAGGGATTCTGCCCTCAGGGCCATAAGCAAAGCAAGATACAGCAGCAGCCTCTAATTGGAGGAAAGGAAACGGCATCAGTAAGTATATGAGCATCGACCTTTTCCTCTTTATATCTTAAAAAAAATACCCTGCGTCATCCGCTAACATAGAAAGGCATCGTTTTAAGCTATCAATTAAATCAGATTGATCTGGACCCTTGCAACCAGATGGCTGAAATAGCAAACTGGAGAGCTGCTGAATAAAAAGCTAAATAACTCAAAAACCACAAATGATAAAAAATGAAAACCAATTGCAAATTGTCTCAGAATATAACTCTTTACATCATACTAAGGAGGTTATTTACTAAAACTTGAATTAATCTAATTTTTATTTTTTTTTTATTAAAACAAAGTCAACTAAACTCCCTTCCAGAAACTGAACTCATTTATCAATAATTTTTCTCAAAAAAGAGCGACAAACGTTGCAACAAAATTTGTACTGTACAATCAAAGCTCAGACGACTCAGCTTTATCGGATTAATGGACGAAAACCAGCACGAATCATGATGTCAAGATACATCTTCAGGGACATCTGCCATTGACTTCTACATGACAGGTTTGAGATGGAGCATTTTCAGATTTGGGTTTTTTGCAGTTTTGGGGTATAATAAATCTCTAAAAACTTGAGTTTTTTTACTCTAAAGATTCAGGTTTTAAAACCTCGACCAGAAAAATTCAAGGATTAATAAATAGGCCCCTACATGTTCTCGTTCCTTTCAAATTCTCTATTAAATTTTGAATAATCCAGCATACAAAGAAATTAATTTAATATTAACTGGTGTAAAAGGGATTCGGTCATTTTTTTTTTTCTAAATGACACTGTTTACACTGCAAATAATTCACTCTACAATATAAAATTTCATTCCTGAACCAGCAAGTGTATTTAGTTGTAATATTGGTGTGTAGCTGCATCTCATTATGCCCGGTCATGTGATTTCAGAAAGAACCAGCACTTGAGGATGGAACTGCTTTCTGTCAGGCTGTTGTTTCTCTTACTCAATGTAACTGAATGTGTCTCAGTGGGATCTGGATTTTACTATTGAGTGTTGTTCTTAGATCTACCAGGCAGCTGTTATCTTGTGTTAGGGAGCTGTTATCTGGTTACCTTCCCATTGTTCTGTTGTTAGGCTGCTGGGAAGGAAAGGGAGGGGGTGATGTCACTACAACTTGCAGTACAGCAGTAAAGAGAGACTGAAGTTTATCAGAGCACAGGTCACATGACTGGGGGCACCTGGGAAATTGACAAAATGTCTAGCCCCATGTCAGATTTCAAAATGAAATATAAAAAAAAATCAGTTTGCTCTTTTGAGAAATGGATTTCAGTGCAGAATTCTGCTGAAGCAGCACTATTAACTGATGTGTTTTGAAAAATTTTTTTTTTTGCCATTACAGTTTCCCTTTAACTACTAAGTGACCGAGTTCTACTTCATCTTTTTGGTCGACAAAAAACAAACACTAGCACATTTACTTAGTTAGAGTGAAGGAATAGAATAAAAAAAACTTCGAGTTTCGAATGATTTTTTTGGCTACTTCGACTACGACTTTGACTTCGAATCGAATGATTCAAACTAAAAATCGTTCGACCATTCCATAGTCGAAGTACTGTCTCTTTAAAAAAAAATTCTAACTCCTACTTCGGCAAGTAAAACCTACAGAGGTGCAATGTTAGCCTGTGGGGAAGGTCCCCATAGACTTTCTAACAATTTTCTGGTTAAATTCGAAGGATTTATTCGTTCGACCGAACGAATTGCGGTAAATCCTTCGGATTTTACTTCGACAGTCGAATATCGAGGGTTAATTAACCCTCGATTTTCGACCCTAGGTAAATGTGCCCCAGCAAGTTAAAAAATTTTAATTGAAAAAAATTGTTTAAAAAATGAATTTATTAAAATTAAAAACACAGCAAACATTTTCTCCAATATAATAATGTTAATGAAATAAATTAATACAATTATATATCAAATGAAATATTAATAACACGTGAATGGCAGAGTCAAGTACAAAATAGGTAGCAAAAGGATTTTCCAGACCTCAAGGATTTTCTCCCGTAAACTTTTAAATAAATTGCCCTTTTGTTGCCTAAATGTTAACTCAAAGGTGAACAACCCCTTTAATCTATAGTCCTCTTATTTACCTGCATGATGGAAGCCTTGGATGATTGGAATAGGTAGGTGCCAAAATTGGTTCTTTATATACTTTCTCTTTATCTCTATTGAGCACCCACTAACATTGACATATCTTGAGTGGAGATAAAGAATGGGGTTGTACAGCCCATAATTAAACAAAAAGCTATTTGTTCTACTGAAATTAAAACGAGGCATCTGCTGTTCCTGGGAAATGGTTTGGTTCGAAAACAATTCCAGGTTAAAGTTACTGAAAAATGGGTTTGACTGTTTGTTAGGACGGAGTTTCCCGTGACACAGGACACATGGTACATTCCCATCCTGCATGGGGCATTCCAATGAATTTACAGGCATTATTGTGTTTTCATTGGTTTATACGCAGCCTTTATGCATCTATAGGAAATACTGATGAGCCCTGCAGCATGGGGCTTTAAGGTCGATGGGCGCCCTAGGGATTGGCGAATTTTTTCTCTGAAAAAATGACGCCCATAGACTTGTATGGTGTTGTGTGTCAAAATAAAAAGACGCGCGTCAAAAAAATTTCGCCGACAAAATTTTTTTTTACGCCCATAGACTTTAATGGGTGTCGGCAAAATTTTGCTGGCGGCGAATTTTTGGCGAAACGGGTCAAATTCGCCCATCCCTAGCGCCTATATATCATGCTAAAACATAAAATTAGAAATTTCCATTAAAACATGGAAAGTAGCCACTTTAGTACAGAACCTTGTACTAATATCGTAAATATTATCATAGGAATGTTTGCCAGATGTCCTGCAGCCCTGTAAACAGGTGTAATCAATATCATGGGGGGTGCAATAAAATGTACCAAACCACATGGGCGTATACAGCTTTACAACTGCTATGACCACAATATTGTAGGTCAACAGGATAAAACCCAACTGGAACTTATCCAGTATTAAATCAATAAACCACTGTAAGCTGCCTTATCCAATGCTTTAGTCATTTCATAAATCCATGGCAACAAAAAATATTACAATATGAGCCATCCCCCCTGTACGTACGTACTGTACAAGCTTAAAGGCTACATTACATCGAACAAAGGCTACTTATTCTGCTTACAATGATTAAATGTTCCACTAAATGTATGAGGACTAGTGATGGGCGAATTTCTCCCATTTAGCTTCGCCGAAAAATTTGCGAATTTCCCACGAAATTCGCAAAACGGTGACAAATTTATGAATCTCGAATTTTTACACCAGCTTCATAATATTTTTTGACGCTGGCAACAATTCTGACGCCAGCGACAATCCAGACGCACATTAAAGTCATTGGGCATCTATTAATTGTTGTCGGCGTCAAAAATATTTTGACGCCGGTGATTTTTTCGCTGGCGAATTTTCACAAAGATTTTGCAAATTTATTCGCCGGCGGCGAAACGCGAACTGACGAATACATTCGCCCATCACTAATGAGAACTAGGAAACTTGGTATTGAAAATGGTTTATCAAGCACTGGTCAAAGTTGCCCGTGTGCCACAACCAATGACATTGTTGCATTCATTGTTCTACCTACATCAGGATGGAAAAGCCAATTACTGATGGGTTGCTATGGGTAATGAACCCCCTTGACTTTCGTTGACCTGAATAGCTCAGCCTGCAGCTTTTTCTATTATCCTTTTAATTCAAAGATGGAGGTCAATATCAACATTCCTCCAATTGTTCAAAGAAAGAAGTAAACAGAGCTGATATAACATATTCTATAAGTGGAGATAATTTATTGCAGAATAAGAAACACAATTTATTGAAAGCTGAAGTGGCATGTAGGTCATTCCAGACGTCGTATCTTCATCTCAGTCGTTTTGAGGGAGTAGTTCAAACCCTTCCAGCCAAACCAAATGATGCCCTTGCCAGGGGACATGTAGGTGCCCTGCAGGTATTGCCCATTAAGGTTGGCCAAGTGACAGCTCTTAAACCAAAAGCCACTGGAATAGAGGGTTGGACAGTTCTGGTAAGAGTTCTGGTCATGGTCAATAGTGGAGAACTTCATCCCCTTGTGATAAGTCAGAGAATCTCCTGAAAAGACAATTCAAAATAAAGAAGTGTGTGTGTGGGGAAGTTCTGGCTTTTGCTTGCAGTTGTTACCAAGGAACAAAGAGTACCCAATAGAAATACCCCTCTGGACTGCCGTCAAATGTTCTGGCAAATTGAGGCATTGGAAATGATTGGGTACCATTAGACTTGGGCCAGAGTTTTAGCTGCTATCTGGTCTCGGGTTTAAATTTCCTATCAACCAAGTGGGACTGAAGATGACTAGTAGATGGACTGAATGCAAATCTAAACTATATAAAAGGTGTAGAATGATAAAATTAAAGCCACACAGCTGACCATGGCAAAGTCTGAGCATATACTGAAAATTTGTCTTACCTGAAATTTTCCTTTTCTTGAGTCCGTAAGGCAGCACACACTTGGGAAGCTCTGATCCAATCCCTGATAGGACAGAAAAAAAGGCACAGCCAATAAGCAATTCTATAATAAACCCCTCCTCATGTCTCCCAGCAGTGTTAATTATCAAGCTACACCATAGGAAGAACTACACAACTCTATTTTGATGCAATATTTGTTTAATAGGGAGGGATAGCTTGTGCTGCCTTACGGACTCAAGAAAAGGAAAATTTCAGGTAAGACAAATTTTCAGTTTTCTTTACGTCCTCCAGGCAGCACACACTTGGACTTAGCAAGCTATTTATGGGAGGGCCAATCACTTGAGACTGCAAGCTGCCTCCAATATTCGGCTGCCAAAGGCTGTATCTTGAGAGGCTGCGATGTCTAAACGATAATGTTTGACAAACGTATGCACATTGCTCCAGGATGCTGCTCTACAAATCTCATTAACATCCACAGATGACTTTTCTGCCCAGGATGTGGAGATAGCCCTGGTAGAGTGAGCTTTTAATTGAGAAGGAGGTTCTTTTCCTGCAGAAACATATGCCAAGGATATTGTACTTTTTACCCAAGAAGCAATAGTCGGCTTTGCAGCTTTTTCTCCTTTTCTCCTTTGTGCAAATAAAACAAACAGATGATCTGTAGATCGAAATGGTTTTGTTTTGTCGATATATTCCGACAAACATCTGTGCACATCCAAAGTACTCAACCTCTTCTGATTTTGATTTTTTGACTGTTGACAGAAGGCAGGTAGAATAATCTGAGAGTTAATGTTTGATGAAGAAGCGACTTTAGGAGTAAAATATGGAAGAGTCCTTAGTATCACTTTGTCTTGATAAAAGGTAGTATAGGGGGCAACTGCTGCGAGTGCTTGTAGTTCTCCCACTCTTCTTGCGGATGTAATTGCTACTAGAAAAGCCGTCTTCCATGTCAAATGTTTTAATGATGTCAACTGTAAAGGTTCAAATGGAGCTTCAGATAACATGGACAGCACCAGATTTAGATCCCATGAAGGCACTATAGCACGGATTATTGGCCTAATTCTGGAGACTGCCTCCAAAAAACGTTTTACTAGAGGATCTACTGCTATATTTTTAGACAAAAAGTATGAAAGTGCCGATACCTGCACTTTTAGCGTATTAGGCTTTAACCCTTTTGAAAAGCCTTCTTGAAGGAACTGGAGAATTTTTGAAGTCGAACAACTTTTAACTGACAATTTCTTCTTTTCACACCATGAAGAGAACACCTTCCAGACTCTTCTATACACCTTAGTTGTAGAAGGTTTCCTGGAAAGGATCAAGGTATTTATCACTTCCTGGGAAAGACCTTGATCAATCAATAATTCCCTCTCAATCTCCAAGCTGCTAGATTCCATTTGGATGGATTTGGATGATATATCCGTACTTGTAACAGAAGATCCTCCCTCAATGGGATTCTCCAGAACTCTCCCTTGGACAGGAACATCAGATCCGAGAACCAATTCCTTCTGGGCCAATAAGGAGCAATTATTATTATCGATGCATGATCTTGTTTGATCTTCTGCAGAACTCTCTGGATCATTGGTAATGGAGGAAAAATGTATGCTAGATTGAACGACCAGGGAATCGACATCGCATCTACATAAGTCGGATTGTCCGTCTTCGTTAGTGAGCAAAAGTGGGGAAGCTTGTTGTTCAACCTCGATGCCATCAAGTCTATTTGAGGCATTCCCCATCTGTCTATCAGTTGGTAAAACACTTGATTGTTTAGCTCCCACTCCCCCTGATTCAAGGTTACTCTGCTGAGTGAGTCTGCTAATGAGTTGTCCACTCCTCTTATGTGGACCGCTTTGATGGACTGAAGATTTTTCTCCGCCCAATTCATTATTTTTTGACATTCCTTCATTAATGAGGGTATCCTGGTCCCTCCTTGTCTGTTGAGGTAACATACCGTTACCTGATTGTCTGAGTGAACCAAAACATGTTTGTTTTTTACTCGCTTTTTGAAACCTATTAACGCCAATCTGACAGCTTTCAATTCCTTGAAGTTCGATGAGCGAGTCTTCTCCCATGGTAGCCACCTCTTCTGAATCATTTGGCCCTCCAGGTGAGCTCCCCAACCTGAGGCCGATGCGTCTGTTGTCATTGACACATACTTCGGATTCTTGAATGACTTCCCTTGAGATAGGTTCTTTTCGTTGCACCACCAAAGTAATTCTTTCTTCACTTTGGGTGAAAGTTTGAAGTTCTTGTCTAGGGAAAAGATTGAGCGATCCCATTTCCGAAGAATTTCCTGTTGAAGAGGACGAATATGTGATTTCGCCCAAGGAACGGCCTCTATTGAGGCTGTCATCAGACCCAGTGTTCTCATTGCTGTCCGAAAGGAGACCGTAGGAGAACGTCTGAGTTCCTGTATCGATACCCATAGAGACTTCAGCTTGTCTGTAGGAAGAAACACCTTCATCCTGACAGTATCTATCAAGAGACCTAAGAACTTTGTCAAAGTATTCGGTTGTAAATTTGACTTTTCGAGATTTACAATCCAGCCGTGATCCCTTAGTAATGCCAAGGTTAGATCTCGATGAACTAACAGATCTTCTACAGAAGTTGCTTTTATCAGCCAGTCGTCCAGATAAGGGACTACATAAACCCCTTGTCTTCTCAGGGCAGCTGCTAGTACTATCACCACCTTCGTAAACACTCTTGGGGCTGATGTAATCCCAAATGGAAGTACTTTGAATTGGAGATGATGCAGAACTGAGTTCAGATAAACAGCAATCCGAAGGAATTTCCTGCTGGCAGGATGGATAGGAATATGGAGATAAGCATCTTTTAGATCTATAGAGATCATAACATCTTCCTCTTGGAGAATATTTATCGCTGACCGTATCGTCTCCATCCGGAATTTTTCCTTTTTTATAAACTGGTTGAGATACTTTAGATCTATGACCAGTCTGAATTTTCCTCCTGGTTTTGGCACCAGAAAAATATGGGAATAAATGCCTTTTCCTGTTTCTGAAAGAGGAACTGGTTCCAACACTTTCATTGAAATGAAGTCCCTTATAGCTCTTTCCATAGCTTCTTGTTTCTCCACTTTTTTCTTTATGTGGTTGACACAATATTTTTGTATTGGAGGTAGATGGAACGCTATATAATAACCATTTCTGATTATTGAAAGCACCCATAGGTCTGAGGTTGTCTTTTCCCATGCCGTGAGAAAGTAAGCGAGTCTTCCGCCTACTTCCTCTTGACCTCTGGCGTCAGAATCCTGATTTCTTCCCTTGATTGTCATCTTTTTTCTGGGAAGTGTCTTTTGCCATATTTCTGAAGTTGAAAGATCTGTTTCTGAATCCAGCCTCTCTTCCTCTGTCTCCATCTCTAAAGGGTCTTCTAAAAGAAGATGATCTGGAGGGAGACTTTCTTGATGAGAAACGAAAAAAGCGTTTTTTCTGACTTTGAGATCTATCTTGGGGTAGGTTTTTCCCTTTCCCTGCGGCTAAATTCTCCAATAATTTATCCAGAGGACTTCCAAAAAGTCTACCAGGTTCAAAGGGCATGGTTATTAGACTGTTTTTTGAAGCCGAATCCGCTGTCCATGCTTTCAGCCAAAGCGCTCTTCTACCTGCGGTAGATAAAGCCATTGTTCTTGCTCCCAGCTTCAGAATGTCCAGTGCCATGTCACACATAAAATCAGTAGCCATTTTTATAGGATAAAGCATATCCAAGATATAATCTCTGGAAGTGCCAGCATCAATCTCCTCTTCCAAAGAGTTAAGCCAAAATTTTAAGGACCTTGATACTGAAACGGCTGCGATGGCAGGTTTACAAGTATTGGCACCTGTCACATATGTTCTTCTCAAAGAACATTCAGCCATTCTATCCATTTGATCTTTGATTCCAGATTCTTCAACCGGAATCGTTGTTCTCTTTGACAATCTTGCCACAGGAACATCAACTTTAGGAGGATCTTCCCAAGTTCCTATGTCAGCTGAATCAAAGGGAAACATACGTTTAAATCTTTTAGAAAATTCAGGCTTTTTCCCTGGAGTTTTCCATTCTTGCTCCAATAACTTTTTTATTGAATCATGCAATGGGAATGCAACAGACTTCTTTTCCGCAAAGAAAGGAAGTTGCTGATCTGTGGAAGTGGAGGCGATTGCATCTTTTTTGCTCACCACTTTCCTGACCTCCTTTATTAATTTGGGAACTTTATCCACAGGGAAAAGAAAAAAATCATCTTTTTTACTTTTGGCTTGGGAGGATGAGGCAGAATCTGATTCCTCTGATCCACTAATTACACATTCAGTCTCTGAAGACTGTAAACAATCATTAGTTTCTACAGTAGCAGTTGACCTTGAAGATTTTATTTCCGTCATTGTGTCAGACAAAAACTTCTTAAACCACGATAAAAAGTCATGCTTTGAGACAGAATCGCTTGAAGGATCATTTAAACATGCTTCACATTTGGAGCTATTATAGTTTTCAGGTAATGGTTGTTCACACTGTGCACACACATTATGCTTCTCCTTCCTTCTCCTTTTACCCAATCTAGGTGAACCAGACATCTAGAAAAAACAATAAAATATAAGGGCAATCAGTCAGATATAATAGTGTAGATATACTAGCACACAGGGCTGAAAAGCTACACCTAAGTACCTTATGCAGCCTCACACAAGCCTGCAGCCTTGCAGCCAGGACCGCAGGAAACAGCAGGGAAACTGGCAGCCACCATGAGCTGCAAAAATAGGGTTTAAATACCTTCATCAGGCAATCAATACCCCTCACAGCCTGATAAAAAGGCTGTTTACTCACCGCTCCGGATTTTTTTTTTTTTTTTTCTTTTTGAAGGAGCCGAATCCATTGCAATGTCTCCGTCTGATGACGTCATCACTAAGCGTCAACCCACGGAGCGCACTGCGCTGTGAGGAAGCTTGATGCTGGCAAACGAATGGTGCGTGCAGGCAAGACGACTCTACCCCCACTGGGGATACAGGGACTGCGCTCCTCTTTGCCAGGTGAGCCTGAGGTACATTCCCACCCCTAGAAAACCCACCCTTAGGTGGTTTTCTATACGGCCATCAGACTATATACTTAGTCTGGATCTTCGGACTACACGTCCCTTGACCTTCCTACTGGATAGGACAGAAAAAAACACTGCTGGGAGACATGAGGAGGGGTTTATTATAGGATTGCTTATTGGCTGTGCCTTTTTTTCTGTCCTATCAGGGATTGGATCAGAGCTTCCCAAGTGTGTGCTGCCTGGAGGACGTAAAGAAAATATATATTTTTTTGAATAAAGTACTTCCAGTCATGGTAATTTAAAGGAGAAGGAAAGCTACTGAAGCAGTTTATTGCCAATAGATTAGCCACAATAGTGCAAGCTATAACACTATATTTATTCTGTAGAATGCTTTACCATACCTGAGTAAACAGCTCTAGAAGCTCCCTCTGTTTGTTTAGGATAGCAGCCGCCATATTAGCTTGGTGTGATATAACTTCCTGCCTGAGTCTCGCCCTGCTCACTCATAGCTCTGGGATCAGATTACAGCAAGGAGAAGAGGAGGAAGGGGGGAGGAACAAACTGAGCATGCTCAAGCCCTAGCCCTGGAAGTTTAAGCTGAAATCAGGAAGTCTGATACAGAAGCCCATGAGTACACAATAGAAGGAAAGAAATGTGGTGTTACTTTTGACAGAGAACTCTCTAACTAAGCTTACTTAGTTTTAACCATTCTTTCTCCTTTAAGTAAAGCAGCGGAACTAGGGTAGGTTTTACTAGTAAATGGTACCTTTGTTTTCTGTTTCCTTTTTCACTTTCCTCTGAGTTATTGCTTAGTTCTAGCTTCTCCCACCAACTTTGATTATACACCCAATCCCCCCTTCATGTACATGTGTAAATCCATGCTAAAAGGAGACCCCGGGACCTGAACTCTCTACATTCTATTTAATCCATCCCATTAGTACAGATATAGTCTACTGGGTTTTCATTTGTGAAATGACTGGCAGAATTGGCACATAGTAATAGTTCTGTAACATTATAGCCTCCTACCTGCACCTCCATCAGTGAATCCATCTACATAGAGAGTGTAGCCATCGGCCTCTGGGTTAATAGCATTGGGGGAGAGGGAGAAGTCAGAGTATTCTGCATGGACTGTGTTGTCCTCAAAGTCTCCCAGGTTGACCCTCAACATATATTTCCTCCTCAGTGTTAGCTGGTAAATATTATGGAGCCCTAAGAAGAAAGTGGTTGACGTGTAGGTAACGCTGGTTTAATTGCTTAGAGGGGTTGGTGAGAACTTGATGATTCTTAGAAAGAAATTTAAAAGGAAGCTGCATGACATCTAATGGCAAGGCAACAGGACAGCAGTAAAGTGGTTAAATTAAGCATCACGTGGATCAGAATAATACAGAGACAACTGTGGTTCTCAGTGAGGGCCAGGACTCACTCACCTAGCCAGTACTCCTTATCTGCCCGGCCAAACCCCAACTTATAGTCCGTCCAACCACGGGAGAAGCTTAGGAGACCATTGAACCTTTTCTGGATCACCTGGGGAAAACTCATTTTAGATCTCACATCCTCACAAAGGACAAACCTTTTTAATGCAAAGTGAATATACCTTGGCCTTGGAATTGTGGGTGATCCTCTGCAAATTTTATTTTTATACTTTAGGTCCAGTAGTTCTGGGCCAACTGAACAGTGGCTATGGAAGAATGAAGGTCAACATCAGCAATGCACTGTATATTGTATAATTGACAGCAGTACACTAAAAGACATCTTACAGATGTTACCACACAACACTCCGATTGGGTTTCAGAGAGCCAACGGAAGGGTCAGAAAATGATCCCTGCGAGGGCAGGTTGTGACTTAAAGGAATTGTTCAGAGTAAACATAAAAACTGGATAAATAGATAGGCTGTGCAAAATAAATAATGTTTCTAATATAGTTAGTTAGCCAAAAATGTAATGTATAAAGGCTGGAGTGACTGGATGTGTAACATAATATCCAGAACACTATTTCCTGCTTTTCAGCTCTCTAACTCTGAGTTAGTCAGTGACTTTAAGGGGGAGCCACATGGGACATAACTGTTCAGTACGTTTGTAATTGATCCTCAGCATTCAGCTCAGATTTAAAAGCAACAGATATGACCCATGTGGCCTCCCCTCAAGTCTCTGATTGGTTACTGCCTGGTAACCAGGGGAACCAGTCAGTGTAAACCAAGAGAGCTGAAAGGCAGGAAGTAGTGTTCTGGCTATTATGTTACACATCCAGTCACTCCAGCCTTTATACATTACATTTTTGGCTAACAAACTATGTGAGAAACATTTTTTATTTTGCACTGCCTATCTATTACCCAGTTTTTATTTTCACACTGAACTGTTCCTTTAAGGTAATTGTACCCCACATCAAAATCTTTTAAGACCCTTATGCTCCAATGCTTTGGAAAGATACTATGTTTTTGTACATAGTTAAGTAGTTAAATTGGGTTGAAAAAAGACAAAGTCCATCAAGTTCAACCCCTCCAAATGAAAACCCAGCATCCATACATACACCCCTCTCTACTTTTAATTAAATTCTATATACCCATACTAACTATAGAGTTTAGTATCACAATAGCCTTTGTATTATGTCTGTCCAAGAAATCATCCCTCTTATAGTCATTAACTGAATCAGCATCACAACATCACCCGGCAGTGCATTCCCCAACCTCACTGTCCTGACTGTGAAGAACCCCCTACGTTGCTTCAAATGAAAGTTCTTTTCTTCTAGTCTAAAGGGGTGGCCTCTGGTACGGTGATCCACTTTATGGGTAAAAAGGTCCCCTGCTATTTGTCGATAATGTCCTCTAATGTACTTGTAAAGTGTAATCATGTCCCCTCACAAGGGCCTTTTTCCCCATACTCCAGATGAGGCCTCACCAGGGACCTATAAAGAGACATAATTATGTTTTCATCCCTTGAGTTAATGCCCTTTTTTATGCAAGACAGAACTTTATTTGCTTTAGTAGCCACAGAATGACACTGCCCAGAATTAGACAACTTGTTATCTACAAAACCCCCAAGATCCTTCTCATTTAAGGAAACCCCCAACACACTGCCATTTAGTGTATAACTTGCATTTATATTATTTTTGCCAAAGTGCATAACCTGCATTTATCAACATTGAACCTCATTTTCCAGTTTGCTGCCCAGTTTTCCAGTTTAGACAAATCACTTTGCAAAGTGGCACCATCCTGCATGGAACCTATAGTTCTGCACAATTTAGTATAATCTGCAAAAATAGAAACAGTACTTTCAATGGCCACCTCCAGGTCATTAATAAACAAGTTGAAAAGCAAGGGACCTAGTACAGAGCCCTGCGGTACTCCACTAACAACACTGGTCCAATTAGAAAATGTTCCATTTACCACTATTTACCACTGTCTATCTTTTAACCACAGTGGCGGAACTACCGGGGCTGTGAGCAGGCCTGGGCCCGCACCCCCTCAGGGACCCCTGGCAGCTCACGCGCCACTGACAAATGCGGCCGTACAGAGGGGGGCGGGGCCCGGCTGCACATCACGCAGCAGGGCCCGTCCCCCTCTAGTGACGCTAATGATTAGCCAGCTCTCTATCCAGGTACAAATACTATGTTCCAGGTCAACATTCCTTAATTTAACCAGTAACCTTTTGTGTGGCACTGTATCAAATGCTTTAGCAAAGTGTAAGTAAATCACATCCACTGCCATCCCAGAATCGAGGTCTCTACTTACCTTCTCATAAAAAGAAATTAAGTTAGTCTGGCAAGATCTATTACGCATAAAACCATGCTGGCACAAACTCATAGTATTGTGATTTGCTTCGAAGTTCAGTATCTTATCCTTTATTAACCTTTTCAAAAGCTTTCCTACCACTGACGTCAGACTAACTGGCCTATAGTTTTGAGGCTGAGAATGGGATACTTTTTTGAATAGAGGCACCACATTAGCAATTTGCCAGTCTCTCTGCACTATGCCAGACCTCAATGAATCCTGTAAAATGAAGTAAAGAGGTTTGGCAATCACAGAGCTAAGCTCGATAAGTACCCTGGGATGAATACCATCTGGCCCCGGACCTTTGTTAATCTTACATGAATTATCACTGGGCCCTATATATTTTAGGGTACCCAACACCTCAACAAGTCTGCTGTACATTGTTATAGCTCCACCACCTACCTCTGTTGCAGCTGTGGTTTCAAAGGTAGCCATGGTCTTGCATTGTGAGGGAACTCTTGTCCAGAGTAGAGCTGATAGAACCTGAATCTACTTATCAGTAATGACTGGTCATTTGAGTGCTCCCCTGGGCTGCTCCCCTTGTGCTTATAGCAGGGCCTACCATGGAGATCTTCTTGAAAGAGATCTGAGATGATAGTATAAGGAATGGGTGACAACTCACCGTCCACTTTCCACCATCAGTAGTCATGTCACAGTATACGGGCACAGCACTTGAAGATCCAGCAGGGTAGATAATGTACACCCCATCTTCATTTGATCCCAGAGCATAGACATCTTCATAGTCTGCAGGGAACTGCCCTGTTCCTGGAATATGATAAGGGAGGGTGAGGATTTGGTAAGGATCTGGCACTGGGAAACTTCTGTGTCTTGGGTGCAAGAAGGAAGAGGGAGAATCTGGTGCAATGGGATGATCTGGCACTGAAGTGTCTGAGGTGTATGAGGGCAGAGTTAGAAACTGGTATCAGGTGATGTATTTTGCACACTGGAATCGTGCTGGATAACCATATACCCACTCACCGATTTCTGACTGTCTTTTTAATTTCTGGCCCCAAACAGAGCCACACACCAACAATAGAAGTGCACAGTGTCCGAAGAGCTCCATTGCCTGGAACAGAACAAACCTTGTAACTGAAAAATTGCTACCTGGAGTATCCCTTAGGAACCTAGACTTAGGGGCAAATTTACTTATGGTCAAATATCGAGGGTTAATTAACCCTCGATATTCGACTGCCGAATGGAAATCCTTCGACTTTGAATATCGAAGTCGAAGGATTTACCGCAATTCGGCAAATTGTTCGATCGAATGCTTAAATCCCTCGAATCATCGATACGAAGGATTTTAATCCATCGATCGAACGATTTTTCTAAGACCCAAAAAAACTTAGAAAGCCTATGGGGACCTTCCCCATAGGCTAACATTGACTTCGGTAGGTTTTAGGTGGCGAACTAGGGGGTTGAAGTTTTTTTTTAAAGAGACAGTACTTCGACTATCGAATAGTAAACGATTTTAGTTTGAAGCGGTCTATTCGAAGTTGATGGTCGAAGTAGCCAAAAAAACATTCGAAATCCGAAGTTTTTTTTATTCTATTCCTTCACTCGAGCTAAGTAAATGGGCCCCTTAATTTATGTTACTGGAGCTGACCAATCAGAACTCAAATGCTGATTTATACTATGTACTTTTGCTTACTTAATGCTCATCTCTTGGACACTATCTTATTAGAAATCTTATCTTAAAAAATCTGTATCCTCCAGAAACACCAGTCTCAGTCTTGAGCCCCATTTTATTTGGCAGACAGTCCAATAAAATACACAAATCTTATATGAATTAATGTTAATCATTATACATTTTAGATGCCAACCCTATTTGTTCCAAGATCTTACCTTCATTCCTGTAGCAGATAGTCTGTAATTTTGGACGAATGCTCTTGTATTTATATGGTTGTCTCATCGCCCCCCTGTAATGTAAAGCAAGGGGTGGGGGGATCTGATATACGGGAAGAATGGGGATGAGGATTATAAGGTATAATGATTAACAAAGATAAGGATACATGATAAGGAATAAAGGTTCAAGTTTTTATCCTGCAGGTCAAATACGTAATGCTCACCTAGTGTCCTTGAACTGGGAAATCCGAGAAGAGGCTGATTGGAACAGTGGATATTACTGGAAACTGATTACATTGCTTTTAAAATCAAACACATGTACCCCCCATGCGGAATGGGTAATTCATATTTGGTTTATTTGTATTGTACATTGCTTCACAAAATCTAATGAAGTCTACGGCAAGTATCTGAACTGGTTACCAGATACCAGGTTACACCCAGGTGAGTTCTTTGCCCTGAAACTTCTCAATTTATTTCTTATGTATAAACTCACAAACTATATTGCCTCTGTCTCAGTGACTCTCCCTACTGGCAGCTGTAAGCATCTCTGTATAACTTTCCTGTAGGACCTCACCTCTAACGATGGCAATGTTCAGGGCCGGAACTAAAGTTAGACAGAAGAGGCACATGATAAGGGTCTACATGCACTTATTTCTTCTGGCTGCCTACTTCTAGTCAGGGCCCTGGGTGAGAGAAATTGTAGCATGTCCATGCTGGACGTTGGTGACTATGGACCAGCAGTGATGGGGGGGTTGCAATTGATGGTGGGTTACCTAGGAAGTAGTCCTCCTGCCATCAGTCCCAGTGCATGAGTAATGAGGAGCCAATGATGGCTTGTTGATGGGTGGATGGTTGATGTAGATATAGTTATCTCTTTGTAAGTGTTTGTAAGTTCTTTATTACAGCTAAGAAACACGGGATAACCTAAGAACCCATTATCTGCTTGCCAGTCTTTCTAGGTTTCTTTATCTTCAGGCTTTTAATTTTACAGGTCCTCAAAAAAATAACTTGTGTGTGAATAGTGTCTCCAGCCCAAACTCCTTCATCCAACTCATGCAACCCATCTTGATGGTCTTGTATAGACTTTGGAACTTTATCATGTTATGGAACAATCTAAAACTCAAATCTTCTCAGGGGACACCCATCAACAGTTATATCAGCTATTGTTCAATAGAGAGGCTTTATCAATCCAATGCAAAACATTGTCCGTCATATTTATGTTGGTCATAGACTCTCAATGGTTCTCAGAAAAGCAGAAACATCCTAGACCCAGTCAGTGATCTTGGAAATATCTACTAATGGTTCCTAAAATAAATATTTCTCATGCATTTACACAGATTTGAAGAAACTGGATTCCTTGGTGATCTATCCTAAATCAAACAACTCAACCCAGTTATGTGATTATTTAAGATCAATTATATTAATTTCTAATCTATAACACCTCCAAAATTGATTGTCCCTTCTTTATTCAGTATAATCTAAACTGTATTTTTTCATATTGGCATTAAGCGTAACTAATGTTCAACCTAATTTTCATTTTCCTTTCTTAAGGTGGACCTCAAATTGTGTAGAACATAATACAAAAGCATATGGTGTAGTATCAGACACAAGTTATCTAATAATTAAATGATATGGCTTATATTATGCAGACTTTAGAAGATATGTTCATGGAAAGTCTTGGCGACTTAAAGCATCCCTATAACTTAAATGTAGATGGTACATTTCCTAATCCCAATTTACTTTGTTTGAAGATGAAGAAAGAAGAACTTTTCAGTGGAAATTAAAACATAAAACTGAAATGATGAAACATATTTATGAGACATATTCAAGTTACAGTATTCATTAGTGGACATCATCTACTGAATATTTAAGGTAGAGACTACAGCAGGTCAGGATGAACACAATGGAGTTATAGCGAGCAACATCAAGTGAGCTACAGAGGGAAGAAGTGTCATTTGGGGGTGAAGGTGAAAAAGCTTACAGCAGGATGACAGTAATATTACACAGACTATCCGTGTGCTACAGGTTGTAAGGCTAAGTGAACTGCAGGGTCATCACACACGTCGTATCTTCATCTCAGTACTTTTAAGGGAGTAGTAAAGACCCTTCCATCCAGACCAGATGACGCCACTTCCATAGGACAGGTGGGCACCACGCAGGTATGGTCCATTCAGATTAGCCAGGTGACAAGCTCTGAACCAGAAGCCGCCAGCAGAGAGGGAAGCACAGTTTTGCTGGTAATCATCCCGATCTCTGTCATAGGTGGAAAACTTCATCCCGTTGTGATAGGTCAGAGAGTCCCCTAAACAAATAACAAGAGTGTATCAGGGTGGAACATATTAAAGGACCCATGTGAAGGATCTACTGGAAGCCCCAAATCGATTCAAAGCAGATACTTTTGGTCTATGTGAAGGTTTCAGCCATGTGTCCCCTTTAGAATTACTGACCAATTGCAAGGAACCTCCATGAAAGACCTGCTTCCACATACACAGTATATATATCCTACCATATGCTCAGCTCATCTATATCTCTAGTGTCATTGGCAGAATATGCTAGCCAAAATAAGGAGGCAACATTAAACAAGACAATGTCCCTCCTAAGAAGTAAACATAAATATAGGTCATGATGAAAATTTCATTTTTTTTAATCATCTCTTCTAGTGTCTTCTCATTGGTGTTTTGGTTTTTTTTTTTCAACAAAAATACTAGTGGGAGCTCAGACTTGTTGATATCCAAGCGATGAGTACAGCATTGTTTGTTTCAATGGGAAACTTTTCACTTCCTTGAGAAGAGTTGAGAATTCTCAGATTGCTTTGCCATTAAAATCTAGAAGAAGCTCGTGCAATGAAACAACAATGTACCAATATAATATTAAAATATTGAATCAACGTTTTCATACATCATCCACTTTTCTTTTTGTTTCCCCATAGATCAGTGGTCTTGGACCTTTTTAGTTCAAGCTAAAGCTAGAGGTCTAACCTTTGGTCAGATAATCGTTTAGCTCAGAACATTGGAGCATTAGTCATTCATCTGTACTTCCAGGAATTTCTAGGGCAACAAATAAGATTCCACCTTGAATTTCACTCTAATTGAGTTGGGTTTTCTGGTTTATCTAGGAGAGAAAATAGCCACTTTCCCCAAATCTTACCCTAAATTAACCCTTGGGTTGAGCCTTTCCTGACACTACTTCAATGACCCCACTGGAAGAATGTCCAGGAGAGACAAAGGGAAGCTTAAATATTGGCACACTGGGCAATTGTAAAGGGGTTGTTCATCTATGAGATAACTTTTAGTATGATATAGAGAGTGATATTCTGAGACAATTTGCAATTTTGAGTTATTTAGCTTTTTATTCAGCAGCTCTTCACTTTGCATCTTAAGCAGTCTGGTAACTAGGGTCCAAATTCCCCTAGCAACCATGCATTGATTTGAATAAGAGACTGGAATATGAATAGGAGAGGCCTGAATAGACGGATCAGTAAACAATAACAATACATTTGTAGCCTTACAGAGCATGTTTTTGTAGAAGGGAGTCAGCAACGCCCATTTGAAAGCTGCAAAGAGTCAGAAGAAAAATGCAAATAACTTTAAAACAATAAAAAAGATAAATCATTAAAACCAACTGAAAAGTTGCTTAGAATTGGCCGTTCTATAACATAATAAAAGTTACCTTAAAGGTAAACTACCCCTTTAAGGGGGTTATTTACTAAAATCTGAATTTTTCTGATTATTTTAATAAAAAAAGTCAGACCAAACTAGAATCCACAATTTGACCTTATTTATTACTTTAAAAAAGCTCAATTTAATCGGTTTGGGTAAAAACCCGATAAAATGGATCGAAAACCCAAATTTTTTTAGGAGGTTTTTCCTGAATCGCTCTATTATTTTCAGTTTTTTTCCCAAAAAGCCCAATTTGTTTAAGATTGTGATCCAAAAACCCAGAAAAGGTTGAATTTTCCACTAATTCTAGTGCAGACCACACAAACTTCAAAATAGGATAGGACTAATAGGATAGGACTTAAGGTGGCCATACATGGATAGATCCGCTCGTTTGGTGATGTCGCCAAACGAGCGGATCTCCCTCCGATATTCCCACCTTGAGGTGGGCAATATCGGGCAGATCCGATCTTGGGCCCTAGGGCCCAACGATCGGATCCTAGCATTCACAAACGGGCGGTCGGATCGCGGGACCGCATCAACGAACAGATGTGGCCGCGATCCGACGGGATTTTTAAACCCATCCGATCGAGATCTGGCCGACTTTCGGCCAGATCTCGATCGGGGAAGCCCGTCGGGGGCCCCATAAACAGGCCAATAAGCTGCCGACACGGTCTGTCGGCAGCTTTTATCGGCCCGTGTATGGCCACCTTTATACACAACCTCGGCAGGTCTCAGATGGCAGATTTTTGGATTCAGGCTTTTTGCTGCATCGGGCTTTAATAAATCTCGAAAATATTTAGTTTTAAAAAGAAAATACTGAAAAATATGAGTTTTAGCCACAAAAAGCCCGACCGGAGATTAGTAAATAACCCCCTAAGTGTCTTTTCAAGTTTTGTAGCTCTAGGAGTGGACAAGATGATCAAAGTACCAGTTAAAAAGTCAATCCCCTGATGAAACCAGGTGCGCTTTTTTGAATGGCATTTTCAAGCAATAATTGGCTGTATGGAGTTGAAATGATGAAGGTTTCCACACGTTATGGGACAGCAAAGTAAAGCAATTATGCCTCATAATTTCATGCCATTTTGGACAGCACCCCATTTGTCATTTCTTTGTATTTCAGTTGTTCGGTGTAATAATACTTAGGATAGAGCCAGGGAGAAAAGCTAAAAGAGTAGGCAGAGAGGGGCGCTAGGTGAGGGGGATTCACAGTCATCACCCAATTTTCCAGTAACATTGTTTATGAATCAACTAGCTCTTTGCAATCTCTGCAGTCAATCCTGTCTGTGTTGGGAAGATGACATTTGTTGGGGCTTTCTATTCCAGCATTCTGTTTCTGTCTCGTACGTTCTAAAAAAAAAAAACTATTGCTTTTTTTGCCTATATTTTGTCCACATATTGTGAAAGAAGAGTGGGAAAATATACTCTGAATAGGAGTAACCATTGACCTTCTTGTTTGCATTCTGTCACTTTGCTACATTCCCATGACACAACAAAACATTGAGCTTTAAGGCCACAGCCCCAATGAAACTAACCCATTTTCTGGGAACAAATTTCAGATCCAAAGTTTAAAATGTCATTATGGTATTTTCTCACTTGATAAACAGTCACCCTTTCTTGAAATGATCCAATATATCTGCCAGTACAACTACTACAGAGAGGAAATAAAACAGCTTGCACTGTAGAAAACATCCTTCCGCTAATTTCATTTTGTGATGACATTTTTTAAATTTTTTTGGAAAACTCACCACTTTTACAGCAGTACTTGAAATGATCAATTCTTGCAACAGGTTTAGCTTAAAAAAATTATTCTGTTACAAAAATATAAAAAAACAGAGGGCTGGTAGAAAAACATATTTCAAAATTGCCATCAAGAGGAACGTCTATGGGAGCTAAATACCATTATATGCAAGTAGGCCAAAAAAGTTGCTAAAAACAAATTTAGAACATTTCCAGTATTTTTGGAGGGGGAATTCTATTATCATTTTTGAAAACTCCTTTTTAGAATTCAAATTTTTAGAAGAAATATTACAAAATTGCTTTAAAGAGGAACATATATGGGGGCTAAGGCAGTCTCACTATAAGTCTACTTGCTTTTAACAAAGACAATAAAAGGGGGGTGGTGAGACTACTAAGAACATTAAAACTAATTTAGAACATTAATCAGCACTCATCTTATGGGCAACTTTTGATGCCATCTTCTTGGGTACTACTGCTTAGGTCTTGGACAATTGGACTCCTAAGGGTCCACAATGCTTTAAAGAGGAACATCTATGTGGGCTATGGCAGCCTCACTATATTCTAACAAAGACAATAAAAGGGGGTGTGAGACTACTAAGAACATTAAAATTAATTTAGAACTTTAATTAGCACCATCTCCTTGGGTACTAGTGCTTAGGTCTTGGACAATTGGACCCCTAAGAGTCCACAATGCACCTCAACTACTAGGAGTTGCTCTTGGTGCTCCTACCTGCTCCTCCATCAGTGAAATCTTCCACATACAAAGTGTAGCCATCATCCTCAGGGTTAATGGCTTTGGGGGAGAGGGAGAAGTCACCATATTTAGCATGGGCCGTGTTGTTCTCAAAGTCTCCTAGGTCAATCCTCAGCTCATACTTCCTCCTCAATGTTAGCTGGTAAATATTGTGCAGTCCTAAGGGGGCATAAAAAGGGAAAGCGAATATAATTTACAGGATGCATTGGTGATAGGGGTTGCTGGGAACTACAATAAAGTAGACAACATTCCTGCATGAACGTAATCAGAAGGGTTTAGCATAAGGGAGGCCATATAGAGGCTGTTGCATTATCTAACAAGTCTGTAGAGCAATAAGTTGAATATTGAATGATAGGACCATAGACCAAACACCTCAGGAGGTTTCTCTGCAAGGGCAAAAACTTACCCAGCCAGTACTCTTCATCTGCTCGACCAAACCCTAATTTATAGTCAGTCCAGCCACGGAAAAAACTCAGGGTGCCATTAAACCTTTTCTGGATCACCTGTAAGGGGGCAGAGACTGGTTTTACGGTTCAAAGCCAAACATTTCACACGTAGTGAGAGGATGGAGGAGCAACTTGGAATTGTGGGTGATAATATCATTATAATCATTTTAGTCCAGTATTTCTAAGCCAATTGAATGGCAGGTAAAAAAAATAGATAGATATGATAAGGAGAGCATTTAGGATTACTACTATATTTATGTGGACTCACGTTTAGTTGGATCACATAACAAAACAATTCCGACTGTCTAATGCACACTTAGGTTTATTTAAAGGTCTAAATCTTAAACCAGTGACGATCCACCATCATGGTAGCCGTGCTGACATATAGAGTGTGCAAGTGGTTTCCACATTTATTTGTTGCCCATGAAGTAAGTATGAGGAGAAGATGATTTTTTCCCCTTAGGCACTATGAGTACAATGTGATCCATATTGACCGTAAACCACTGGTTGTAGCCCAGAGCTCTTGGTAATCTCATCACTGCCCTGGTCTGTGGTTACCTACACAACTACACCACCTTAAGGTGAGTTCATAGCAAGATCTCCATTCATGTACACAATCATTTATGTAAGTTTATAAATAAAATCACAATGGGCTGCAACTCACTGTCCACTTCCCACCATCAGTAGTCATGTCACAGTATACGGGCACAGCACTTGAGGATCCAGCAGGGTAGATGACATATACCCCATCGGCTTCTGCTCCTGCAGCGTGTACCTCCTCACAGTCTGCAGGGAACTGCTCAGTATCTTCACCTGGAAGGTAAGAAGACAGGGTGAGAATGTGGTGCAGGGGCAGAATATGTGAACAATGAAACTGCTAATGGGTGAAGTAAGGTGCACATTCTTATAATCTGTGCCTGGGGGGGGTACTGTAGGGAAATAATCTGCTCATTATCTGAACACGGAGAGTGAAAAGGCAAGGTTAGAATCTGGTGCAGAGGGGGTAGAAGGGATAATAGTCTCTGGGAAGGGAGTGTGACTGTGGGATAGCAGGTATAGTAGGGAGAGATGGTGCCTATAGTAACAGTGGATAATAGTCTCTGGGAAGGGAGTGTGACTGTGGGATAGCAGGTATAGTAGGGAGAGATGGTGTCTATAGTAACAGTGGAATAATAGTCTCTGGGAAGGGAGTGTGACTGTGGGATAGCAGGTATAGTAGGGAGAGATGGTGTCTATAGTAACAGTGGATAATAGTCTGTGGGAAGGGAGTGTGACTGTGGGATAGCAGGTATAGTAGGGAGAGATGTGCCTATAGTAACAGTGGATAATAGTCTCTGGGAAGGGAGTGTGACTGTGGGATAGCAGGTATAGTAGGGAGAGATGGTGCCTATAGTAACAGTGGATAATAGTCTCTGGGAAGGGAGTGTGACTGTGGAATAGAAGGTATAGTAGGGAGAGATGGTGCCTATAGTAACAGTGGGATAATAGTCTCTGGGAAGGGAGTGTGACTGTGGGATAGCAGGTATAGTAGGGAGAGATGGTGCCTATAGTAACAGTGGATAATAGTATCTGGGAAGGGAGTGTGACTGTGGGATAGCAGGTATAGTAGGGAGAGATGGTGCCTATAGTAACAGTGGATAATAGTATCTGGGAAGGGAGTGTGACTGTGGGATAGCAGGTATAGTAGGGAGAGATGGTGTCTATAGTAACAGTGGATAATAGTCTCTGGGAAGGGAGTGTGACTGTGGAATAGCAGGTATAGTAGGGAGAGATGGTGCCTATAGTAACAGTGGATAATAGTCTCTGGGAAGGGAGTGTGACTGTGGGATAGCAGGTATAGTAGGGAGAGATGGTGTCTATAGTAACAGTGGATAATAGTCTATGGGAAGGGAGTGTGACTGTGGGATAGCAGGTATAGTAGGGAGAGATGGTGCCTATAGTAACAGTGGGATAATAGTCTCTGGGAAGGGAGTGTGACTGTGGGATAGCAGGTATAGTATGGAGAGATGGTGTCTATAGTAACAGTGGGGATAATAATAGTCTCTGGGAGTGTGAGCCCCCGTATCATTTTTCTCTGTGTGTCTCCATCACAAAAGAAAGTAGACAGCCCTGCTCCTAAAATATATTATCCAAAGACAGAAAGTAAATATTTAGGTTGAACATTTTCTTTAGACACATTGCTTTTCCATTCTTTGCATTTACAAGCCAATTAATATCCTGGCCGATCTAACGAGGTGTTTGTGGAGGAAACAATTTCCTTCCGTCTGCTCTTGATTTGCTGACTTTCTGTTAGCAAATCCTTTCCGGATTCCAGTAGAGATTTGTGTGTCTGCAGTTTTGGAATTTGCCCTCTACTTTGCAATCGGATGTTGGGATTCTGGGATGAGTTAGTTCCAGTAGGTTAGATGTTTCATGCTGTCTAGAGTAAGGAGAAGTTATTCTAATTTCTAGACTTTTTTTTTAGCAATATTGCTCTTCTAGTTGACCTTAACAGGGTTAAGCCACCATTCCATGTCAATGTAAATTTCATATGGTGGTCCTAACTATTAACCTCCAGCCATGTTTTTCATTGACCGGCGCCTCCTCCTTGTTGTATTTCTTGGGAAAAGTAGCTTCTGACCCACATATAGGGAAAACACCTCAAAGACCAACACAAATTTCAAAAGCCATGAAACCATTGTTGGGTTTGAGGTTCTACGACCTTGGAAGTAGAGTTTAGATCTGTTAAATTACGATATTTTAATATTTAGAATTCTTTCTAATGGCATTTCTTGTCCCCTTAAAAATGAAGATTTGGTCATGTATTTCCCCCACCTCTTTGCAGTCTGTTTCTCATCCCAAGAGACCCAATGGTCCCAACAGGTTCTTACATCATCGTTGTTTAGTTTGGGCATCAGATTGTTTGTATCAGTTGTGTAATGGTTTCAGCTGGTGGCATGGTGCCAGAGCTGGCAGCATGTAGGGAACACTTGGCATGAAGTCCATGGGAAATAAGAAGAAGCTGCACCTGATATGGAATACCGGCACTGTGAAACTACAACTGTCAGTTGTTGGGAATTTGTGGATCCAAGGCTACTTGAATGCCACTTGATGCTCATTTAAGAAGATAAAGAATCTGGCAGAGGCTGGCGTAAGGGAACTCTGTACTTTCTGCCTGCCATAGGGCTCCTTAGCATCATGCATCCACCAGCACTCCTTAAATTGCTAATTTGAAGTGGAAGTGCATGTGTGAGTATTCCATTAAAATAACATATGATATAAATGGATTTTCCATCAAACATCTGGCTCAGGACACACTTTCCACTCACCATTATCCGGCTCTCGCTTTGATATCCGACTCCAAACCGAGCCACAAGCCAACAGCAAGAGAACGATGTGCCCAAGGGCCCCCAGTGCCTGGAACACAACACAACTTGTATATCTGAGCTACAAATCCTATAGTGGTGTGTGTATGATCTACTGCAGTGGTCCCCAACCAGTGGCTCACAAGCAACATGTTTCTTACCAACCCCTTGGATGTTGCTCCCAAAGGTCTCAAAGCAGGTGCTTATTTTTGAATTCCTGGCTTGGAGGCAAGTTTTGGTTGTATAAAAACCTTTGGATAAAACATTTGGGGACCCACCATAAAGTGACCTTTGGGTTAAAAACCATTGGGGACCCATCATTAACTGAAATGCCCCACCATAAAGTGACCCTTGGGTAAAAAACCATTGGGGACCCATGATCTACTGTAATGCCCAACCATAAAGTGACCTTTAGGGTCCAAGCTGACCCTTTCTGTGCCCCGTGGTGCTCTTAGACATATTAGTTAGATATTAGATATACCTAGTGGGCACTCTCAGTGCTCTGGAAGTGACATCTTACTACAGGGCTGCCTTTGTTTGTTGAAGTGTGAAACATTGTGAGTTTATAATTGTACATGCTCCTCAGGGAGCAGCCCCACCCTACTGTAACAACTACCCCCCCCACACACACTCTTCCAGTTAGAACTACTTTTGTAGTGCCCTGTAAAATTCCTCATTTGTTTGGACTCATATGGAAATCTCTGCTACTGAGCTGCACATTGATATTTTGATCACCCTATAAATAATTTACATATTTAAAACCACTGTTGTAAATATGAATAAAAATCTAATCATTAGTTGCCCCCATTGTTATAACCTACATAAAAGCCTCATCTCAGCAATGCCCCGTCTCCATTGTTTATTCAGGCTGGTGATGTTCCCTTTCTAAGGGGAACTCAGCTTATTAACCTAAAGGCAGAAATTTGTTCCCTTCCTATGGGGGGTGAGAGATCATAATCAGGCTGAACCCCATCTGTCCCCATCCCATGGCCCTGAGCTCCTACCTTCATCTCTGCAGCTGCTGCTCTGTAATTCGGTAATTTTAAACTCCTGTATTTATATGGTGTGTCTGGTCCAGAGCTCTCCCGCCACCCCCTGCCCCCATTCCTCTGCAATATAAGGGGGGAGCGAATGGGGGGAGTTGGAATATTACTGTTAAAATAAAAAATACACAGGACAGGGGTGTTGGGCTTCAGCCTCCAGGATACAAATCACACATGTTCTTGTAGCATAACAGGATGCCCAGAGCTGGCACTCACACCAGCGAAGTTCGGCGAAGGTGAACAGACAGTGGAATGAGGTTACACAACAGAGTCATATGGTTTTGTCTTTCATGCACTGTACTGTGTTGTATTGTTCTGCTACACAACTTCCCTTGCAATAATCATTATACAGTGAATGTGGTGTCACTTCAGCCATAGAGAGAGGAGCTAGGGGGACAGAGTAGGACAGAAAATTAGAGTGGGGATGTAAGGAGAAGAAAGAAAGAAAGAAAGAAAGAAAGAAGAAAGAAAGAAAGAAAGAAAGAAAGAAAGAAAGAAAGAAAGAAAGAAAGAAAGAAAGAAATGAAAGACAGAAATATAGTAAAGAAATAAAGAAAAGAAAGAAAAAAGGGAAAAGAAAGAACAGAAAGGTAGGAAAAAAGGAAAAGAAAGACAGAAAGGAAGGAAAGAAAGAAAAGAAAGGAAGGAAAAGAAAGAAAGAACAGAAAGGTAGGAAAGAAGTAATGACAGAAAGGAAGGAAAGAAAGGAAGTAAGAAAAGAAAGAAAGAACAGAAGGAAGGAAAAAAGGGGGAAAAAGAAAGAACGGAAAGGTAGGAAAAGAAGGAAATGAAAAACAGAAAGGAAGTAAAGAAATAAAGAAAGAAAGGAAGGAAGGGAAAAAAGGAAAAGAAAAAACAGAAAGGTACGAAAGAAAGGAAATAAAGAAAAGAAAGGAAGGAAGGAAGGAAGGAAGGAAAAGAAAGATAGATCAGAAAGGTAGGAAAGAAAGGAAGAAAGGAAAGAAAGAAGAGAAGGAAGGAAAAAGGTGAAAGATAGAAAGAACAGAAAGGTAGAAAAGAAGGAAGGAAAGATTGGAAGTAAAGAAAGGAAGGAAGGAAAAAAAAGGAAGAGAAAGAAAGAACAGAAAGGTAAGAAAGAAAGAAAAGAAAAGAAAGAAAGAAAGAAAGAAAGAAAGAAAGAAAGAAAGAAAGAAAGAAAGAAAGAAAGAAAGAAAGAAAGAAAAGAAAGAAAAGGAAATAAGAAAAGAAAGACAGAAAGAAAAGTAAGAAAGAAAGAAGGGAAGGAAAGAAAAGGAGGGAGGGAGGAAGGACGGATTTCTTTCTATAGTTATAACATGGGTAGGAAAAGACAGCAGTGAGTTAAGGCAAAAAGGAGAGAGAAGTAGTTAGAGATGGGGTAAGAAGACAGAGAAATAAAGGAGAAGGAAGAAATGGGATGGAGAAAAAGAGGGTTTAAAATGAGAAAGGGAGATGAGAGGTAAAGATATTTGGATAGAAAGAGGGTGGAAGAGTGAGAGAGAAGGGATATCGGGACAACACGAAGGAGGATATTGTGTTGTCTTGGCAAAGAGAGAATTGTCATTTCTAAACATGCCAAAGAAGAGATTGACCAATAAAGAGAAAGCAGGACATGGGCAGAGACATATCCTGAAAGAGACTTTGGGTGAGAGAACTTGAGACTAGAATGGGAGCCCAGGCCTCCATCCCTATTCTGCCTTCCATCAAACCCTTTTCCATACACAACGCCCGACACCCCCATAAATCACAAGTGACACATGGCTGAAGCCCAAATCTTTCCCAGACTGGACGCCTCCAGGGACTGTGTATTTTGGGATGGGGGGGGGGCACATGTCAGGCACAGGAACACCTACAGAATACACCAGCCTCATAGCACTGAGCTCTCTAAGAACCCAAACAGGGTGACCAATAGCAGAACTACAAGTTACTGGATCCATCAGCAAAAGAACATTTTTAGGACTATTCTGCACTGCTGGCCCTTTATTCTCAGCAGCTCTCACAGCCTGTCATTGGTGGGTTGGGTTACCCTATACTGGTCTGCGGGGAAGGGAATCTAAGAACCAAACTGATATATACAATTATACGTTGGCATCAGCCAGTGCTGGTACCATCCCACAGATGTAGATAAGGGAAGATCACATTTTCAGTCTTAATGTGCCAGTTGGTTCCTCCGCCTTATTCTCAGGAATGATAATGAGATGCCACCAGTTGGCTCATCCATATGCTTTTAGCAGGAATTTGATGATGGATTCCCAATCTTATCCTGTCCAACTGGGCTTGGTGGGCAGTAGATATCCTTGTTGGCATTCAATGAGCAACTCACCAGTCACATGACAAGAACAGAATCTCTGGAGGCAGGCAGGACATGTTTCCTGGACAATCACCAATAACGGGCCCCTCGTCTATGGAATTCCATTGGCAGAAGAACAAAGTTCCAATAATTAATGTACTTGATAAAGGCTATTTACATCATGTTTTCTTATCCCAGAGGCCATTACATTCCTACATTACAGGCCCCTCTTATCTCACTGTGGCCCTGTCTATAACCCAGGAACTGTAATGTATAGGAAAGCTGGGAATTGTATTGTACATCTGGCACGGAGTACAGTACTTGGAGTAGGGTGCCATAGAGTGTTGAACTTGCCAGTCCTCGCATGCGATGAACTGGAATAACTGAGGGGACCCTGTAGATACACAGCTGAACTGGAATAACTGAGGGGACCCTGTAGATACACAGCTGAACTGGAATAGCTGAGGGTGACCCTGTAGATACACAGCTGAACTGGAATAGCTGAGAGGGACCCTGTAGATACACAGCTGAACTGGAGTAGCTGAGAGGGACCCTGTAGATACACAGCTTAACTGGAAGAGCTGAGGGGGGACCCTGTAGATACACAGCTGAACTGGAAGAGCTGAGGGGGGACCCTGTAGATACACAGCTGAACTGGAAGAGCTGAGGGGGGACCCTGTAGATACACAGCTGAACTGGAAGAGCTGAGGGGGGACCCTGTAGATACACAGCTGAACTGGAATAGCAGAGGGAGACCCAGTAGATACAGAGCTGAACTGGAAAAGATGAAAAGGACCCTGTAGATACAGAGCTGAACTGGAATAGCTGAGAGGGACCTTGTAGATACACAGCTGAACTGGAACAGCCAAGGCTTCTTGCATGTGGCTTGCTGGATGTAGTTTCTCTATTCACCTGTTTCCTATTTCCAGAAAGAGTCCAATCTCTCTTTACTCTGTACATCTCTCCATCACACAGACACACAGCTCAGATCCAGCAGGGATTGGCACAGTCTCCCATATACTCTGCATTTCCCTCCGAGATTCAGCCGCGGCCCCCCAGTGTCTGGAGTCAGTCCAGGTGCAGATGCTCTTTGTGGGGATATGAGGGAAGGACTGTGTGTGAGTAAGAAGGGAGATAAGTCCCTGCACCCAGTGGTTAACAGAGAGCTACATTGAGTTTATTCTGCAGTGTAACCTACTCAAGCTGCAACACGGTGCAGAGACACATTGGGTTATAGTGCAACAGCTGTGCAGCATGTGACACTCAACAGATCTCTAGCACACAATGGGTTAAGGCCTAAGCATTCTCTATGCTTGTTGCTCCTCAGATCTAGCACACAATGGGTTAAGGAATGAGGGAGCTGAAGGCGCTGCAGAGCATGATGTCATCAGGAAGCAGCATCCAAATGTCTGGGAACTCAGCCCAGACTAAACAGTGAGCGTATTCCTGAGTGTGAACACACAATCACACTCATCTACACACTGACCCACAACTGCACAGTCGCACTCACAAACTCCCCCGACAAACCTTGTTTGATTAGTCCTTGCCTGTGGAGCTTACAACCTGGTAGCAGTAAAAGTATACCTTTTTCTTACAACACACTCATACAGAATGGAAGTGCTCTTTTCCACAACCTACGTGGTTTGGTTACCCTTTAAACCAATGCCGGTAACTGACACCCAGTTGAGTTGTTACTGGATACTCAACAACGTTTTAAATATCGGCAAGCCTTCGGCTTCCTAAATGTTGACACCATTAGTTCTAAAGAAAGACCACCTTTCACATGCCTGACGCGTTTCGTCTTGATTGACTTCAAAAGTTTCCAGCCGAAACGCGTCAGGCAGGTGAAAGGTTGTGACTTCATCCGGGGGCCCCCCAGTTCAGCTTACTACAGTTGGAACGCCGGCCATTGAGATCAGTTTGGGATAGCGCTAGAGAAGAGAACCACCGAGGGACGGACTATAGGCAACCGTAACCGCATTTTTATTAAGATAGATGGTTATTAAAATGTTTTACACTATCGTAATGGCATATTTTTTAGAATGAACGGTGTCAACATTTGGGAAGCAGAAGTTGTTCCAAGACTTTGAAATGTAGACATTTAAAATTTTGGCGAGTATCCAGTCTCAACTCATTTACCGGTCGTTGGTTTAAAGGGTAACCTAACCCCGTAGGTTGTGGAAAAGAGCACTTCCATTCTGTACGAGTTTGTTATCACAAAAAGTTGTATTATAAAGTATTGAAATACTACACCATATTTATTCCTGAGCTTTTCTAAAGCGCTGGTCCACTTTCAAATCTTTTTTTGCGGTCATATCAGAAGGAGAATGGACGTGGTGAACCGGCTAAGGGACGGAACTACAAGGACCTTCGAATATTCTATGCCTGGAGCACAGGGAGGCCCCAAGGTCACGGGAGGTGGCCTCCAATTAGGTATATGCTTTCATTTTATATCTTGTACTAGACTGATCAAAGCAAATTGCTGATTGGTTGAACAACATTTATTAATAGTCTCATTAAACGAAAAACATTTTGTGCTTTAGCCCTTAACGGAAAAATCTGCCCAGCATCGCAGTCATGCCAGTTTTGAGCATCGAAACAGCTCCAGACGCAATCTCCATAGCAACAGCCCTCTCGCCTACTGCCACTACGGGCTGTGCCGCCAGCATTGCAGTTCCTCGGGCTGCTGTGGCTCCTATGACACCATACACCCCCAAGCCTGCGGTGATGCCGACCCCAACGGCGTTCATTGTGAAACGTGTAGTAAAGTCTTTACAGAACTTTTCTTGTATCTCCAGCAGTCTCAGTTCTAGATCCTTCAGCATGGCGTCGTGACTCGAGGTGTTGCTGCCCTGTACAAACTGCATGAATTTCTCGAGGAGTTCTGAGAATTTTTGCGACACTTTCACCCGCATTGTGGGAGGCAACGCTAGGGAAGACTGAGAACGAGAAAAAAGTGCCATTATTGGGTGTCGGTAAGAGCACAAAATATGACAGATAGATATAGAAACGTAACACCAAACCAGCGTCTTTTTCAACTCACAAATTACTCAAATCAGATTCTCAATTTCTTGTTTCACTATAATGATTCTAGAACTTTCTTACTCCATTCACAAATAAACCCTGGTCCTAGTATTTGGTAGCACCCTCAAAAAGCTAGAGAATCTCTGCTGACAGTTTGTTTCACTCTACATGTGTAAACTGCTCCAGTTCTACATTTTAAAGTAGACATATAGGATAATTAGCCCCCCCCCCTAATTTTGTAGGCAATAATGTATACTAGGGATGCACCGAATCCAGGATTAGGCCAGGATTCGGCCTTTATCAGCAGGATTCGGATTCGGGCGAATCCTTCTGCCCAGCCGAATCCTAATTTGCATATGCAAATTAGGGGCGGGAGGGAAATTGCATGACTTTTTGTCAGAAAACACGGAAGTAAAAAATGTTTTCCCTTCCCATATATGCATATGCAAATTAGGGTTCGGATTCGGTTCTGTATTCGGCCGAATCTTTCACGAAGGATTCGGGGGTTCGGCTGAATCCAAAAAAGTGGATTCGGTGCATCTCGAATGTATACTATATGGTGCTGGTTTTATTTTTGCCCAAAAATTATTTTCTTTTAAAAAGGCCTCCTTTTAGATCTGCTAAGATCCCCGTCCAAGTTTCAAATGAGGGGTGTGGGCGTGTCCCACCTCCCTTCCAGAAGCACAGTAGGAGGAGGACAGCCAATCACAGCCCTGCAGTCACACAAACAAAGCCAGGCTTTAGTTCAGCCTAGCTGCTGATTGGTTCTTATCCTACAGTGCAGTGTGCTGAGTGCTTCAGGCTCCCCTGCACAGCCTGGGAAAGGAGGCAGCAGGAAGTGGAACAGATGGGCGGGACTAGTGGGGATTTTGCAGAAATTTTCAATAAACTCACCATAAACACAACTTTTTAAGGCACATTCCTTCTATATCTAAGAGAGTTTAATACACTGGCACAGTATTGGTTTTTACATAATATGTCTCCATTAATAAAGCAGTCTTCACATCTCGCCTCAAGTGCTCCATGGATCTAGATATGGACTCATTGGTGGCCACTTCAGAACAGTCCAGCGTTTTTTCTTTAGCCATGTTTGTTGAAGTGCTTCAATAGCATAGGACGGCAGCATATTCATAACACACCAGCCCCAGTATTTCATGACATAGTGGGCCAGGCATTTTATGGCACCCTGGCCCTAACATTTCATGATTGTCCTGCTAGAAGACACATGATCTGTGACAAGGACACAGCTTTCTGACACCAGGTTCATAACGCCTTATCTCCAGATTTTATGATACCATACTCAAGTTTCACAGGCTGAAAATGAAACTCTAAATATCAACAAACCTCTTCCATGACTGTAGGGACGGTATTTTCTTTGAAGGCTTTTCTGAGAACAAAAATATGCTGCGCTTTACCAAAAAGCTCTAATTTTGCCTCAATAAGACATTCAGAAAGAAGGGGTTTTGGTCAACTCCAATCAGTCTTCGCTGTCTCTTCCTTGTCTCCTACCATTCAGTTGGCAATGGTTGAACTGTGGTGCCTTGTATCTGTAGTTCAGTTGATCGAGGTTCTTTCACCAAAACTGCAGCAATCCTTCTCTGCCATCTTTGATCGGTTGTCTCCATGTCCTGGGATTGGTTACACTGCCATGGGCCTCAAACTTCTCTGACATGGACTTGAAGCCTGAAAATTGTCGATGTTGTTTTACAAGTTTCTGTCTCACTTTCTCAGACAGTTCTGTGCTCTACATTTTCTTCTCCATGTTCGGCGCGGCGAACTCAGACACAGTGTAGCAAAATCCAAATATTTCTTGCAACTTTCAAAAGGTGCCACTAACTTTTTTTCCAGGCCATTTTAGGATTTCTGGAATACGATAATCTTTGGCAACTTTCTCCAGTTTTTTTGTGTTGCCCTTTTGAAAGCAAATGAATTACATACTGTATGTGAATACCAAAGCACTGGTTTTCATTATTTTCAATCATTTTCTGGCAGAACTGGTATATTATTTGAAAAAAGTGAATAGGTGCCAATATTTCAGGACACAAGTGTAGGTGCGTTTTGCCCTCACTGATCCAGTTATACCACATGACCCACTGTGGCAGGTAAGTGGACGGAACTTCTTGTAGTTGCATACAGACATTTGGAATGAGCAGGTTGTGCATACCCAAAGGAAACACAACATGCCACTATTGAGGGATTTGATTGATTTCTGAAAAGAAAATATATATTCTTGGTTTCCTTTCACCTACCTGATTTTTCAAAAAATCCTGAAACTCATTTTCAATGTCTCCCATGAGCTTTTGGTTCTTAATGGCGTAAAACATCTGTAAATATGGAGCAGGAAAAGAAATAAAGAAAGAAAAAGAACAGAAGAATTTTACGTTATTGGGTGACAATGTTTGGACCAAGTCTAGTATCCCATAGAAACCAGTCAGTAAGTGGCATTTACTGGTCACTTGTCTAACTAGGCCTAATGCAATCTTCCTTAAATGATGTAAGTATCCTTTAAGCCGATGGTCAAAGTGGCCAATTAAAAAATGGTAGCGGTGGTTCTATTGCACAATGACCCCAGCATTTCTTAACACTTGTCACTGGATTTTCAAGGGATACTGTCATGGGAAAAAAATGTTTTTTCAAAATAAATCAGTTAATAGTGCTGCTCCAGCAGAATTCTGCACGGAAATCCATTTCTCAAAAGAGCAAACAGATTTTTTAATATTCAATTTTGAAATCTGACATGGGGCTAGACATTTTGTCAATTTCCCAGCTGCCCCCCAGTCATGTGACCTGTGCCTGCACTTTAGGAGAGAAATGCTTTCTGGCAGGCTGCTGTTTTTCCTTCTCAATGTAACTGAATGTGTCTCAGTGGGACATTTGTTTGCGTGTTGTTCTTAGATCTACCAGGCAGCTGTTA
Organism: Xenopus petersii; assembly: GCA_038501925.1. NCBI lineage: Eukaryota > Metazoa > Chordata > Amphibia > Anura > Pipidae > Xenopus > Xenopus petersii. The sequence continues at coordinate 7,076,007 of CM076688.1, forward strand.
TCTTGTGTTAGGGAGCGGTTATCTGGTTACCTTCCCATTGTTCTTTTGTTTGGCTGCGGAGGGGGGGAAGAAGGGAGGGGGGGTGATATCACTCCAACTTACAGTACAGCAGTAAAGAGTGATTGAAGTTTATCAGAGCACAAGTCACATGACTTGGGGCAGCTGGGAAATTGACAATATGTCTAGCCCCATGTCAGATTTCAAAATCGAATATAAAAAAAAAAAATCGGTTTGCTCTTTTGAGAAATGGATTTCAGTGCAGAATTCTGCTGGAGCAGCACTATCAATTGATTCATTTTGAAAAAAACATTTTTTTCCCATGACAGTATCCCTTTAAGACACAGTGGGCCCAGGAACATATGACCCAGTTATATATATATATATTATGGTCCAAGCATTTCATGACACAGTGACCCTGATATTTTTATGACACAGTCTCCGATAGAGTTCCCATTGTTTGAAACCTCACTGGACAAATAAGAATGAGATCTAAAATCAAATTTGGTGCTCTAAAGCTCTCTTTTATGTCTATGGAATTGCACACTCAAAACAATGGTCCAGGAATGCGTTTTTGTGGCATGCTGCTGGTCAGGGTGCTACTGACTAAACAAAAGTAGTGGTACAATGGAGTCCAGCCAAAACCCACCCTGCTTGTAGCAACTTTTTAATTTAATCAGGGTCCTGGGACCCCCTAAAACAAAGAAACATCCCTGAAGTCACCACACTTGATGCTACAGTCCTGTTTGTGTGATGTCTGCACTCTTTTCATGCCATTGCTCACATTTTGTCAACAAGTCAGGCATTCTAAAATATGATCTGTTATAGGTTCCATTGCCCTTTGGTGGGACCCTCTGCTTCGTCTCCTTGACATGGCAGCTTACTAACATGCATGGATGAGACCCACCTCAGTTACAACAGTTTCCAGATATATTGAAGCATTTCTTCAAATTAATGGGTACAGACTCACTGTAGTTTATGTTATTTTCTAGGGCCCTTATTACAAGAACTGTAAATAAAAACGTATACCTATCCAATACCCACCTCCATTGGGGAAGAAAAGCCATACGTTTGCAGATCAAGAACTTCCATGAAATCCTAGACAACAGATAAATAATAAAGATATGTAAACAAAGCAAACGCCCGTATACTACAAGGAACATCAGTGTTCCATCTGTATACAGACCTGTAACATAGAAAATACGTGAGCAGAGGTCAATAACTCTCCATCTATATTCATCTTAATATGCGTGCAGATCCCCTTAACTACTTTAGAGACATAGCTCCTCAGGCTTTCCTGAAAGTCTTCATCCATGTCTGAAAAAGAATAAAAGGAGACAAAAGGCTAAAGAGCTTGCATACGGAGGTCCTTGGAATCGTGTATGGCATAATCTAGGTTTGATGGTGGAGAGTTTCATTGTTTCTAGTGGTTGGGGACTATAGATCCCCTCATTCTCAATCAGTGAGAGGTTGACTGAACATGCTGGAGTTGAGGTATCAGCTATACACTATTTTGTCGAACTGGTCATGGTGAAAGCAGTGGGTTTACGCATGCCAAGACCCCCAATCGTATTGTGATACCTTGCAGCCTTCCTTTGCTCTCTCCAGTTATCCCCTTGCCCGGATGGGGCAGCAAAAAACAGCGTGTTTGGTTGCTTTTCAGGCTCCATAAAACTTTAGGGTAACTGTTTAGTTTTTGTAGTTTCTGCAAGAGAAAGAAACACCGAGAATGTTCAGCAATTTCCCTTTAAGTGTATATTAAACATTTTATGGTAACAGGCATGATGAGCATCAAGGACATTTACAGTACCTCAATTTCCCGACTGATATAGGAACGAGCCACGTCTCTGTCCCACTTCTTTGAGTTGTACCAATCTCGAACCAGGATATCGAGATGCTGGAATACACAGGAGGGGGAGAAGGGAGTGCAAAGTGGTGGTGAGATTTGATGGTTTGTTTACACTGCCTTTGCTTAGCATCCATACATCTGCAGTGCAGGACTGCTGCTTTTGAAAACAAGCACGTATAAATGTAAACAAGCAACAGCTACACATCCTGATGTCTTCTTGGGCGAATTCATTTCATTTACGGTCTGCTTTGGCAGCTCCTTTGATTGTGCGGAATGAATCACCCTTTTGGCATGCAGATTTTACTGATGCATCTGGCGCACGCAAAACACATTCCATCCCATTTCATTTCAGCAATCAAGAGTCCCCTTCCAACGTAGTGAATGATTCCAAAACAGTCAAAGAAAAGGTGCAGCCCTGCCTAATGCTGGTTTGCTGCCCAGTCCAAACTCCATTCTCCAGAGGTCCCCTTTCCTGCTGTCCTGCCCAATCCCATTAGCTCAAACTAATCACAGAAAATCAAGGTGATTTATCACAAGTATCAATGGACAAAGAATACTATTACATATAAGTAATTACGCCACAGAACCCTTGGTGTTTGGGACTTCTACTAGTCCCTGTCAACCATCAGTAACTTTTCTACTGGGTTTTTTGACGAGCAAGGCCAGCTTGATATCCGTGGGACTCGAGAGTCTGGCGGGTTTGAGCTGACTTCTGAGCACAGTTTGCGGGCAGGTTCCAGTTGATGTCTTTGTTCCGTTCTCCCTGTCCACAACCTTGCTGCGCTTGCTTCTTCTTCCATCAGCATCTATTTATAGGCACGCGCCTGCCTGCCCCTTTGATGATGTCAAAGAGGGGTGGGTAAGAGTGCCTATAAATAGAAGTGCCGGGCAGGTTAGGTTTGGGAGTGGACATGTTAGGGTCGGTGCAGGTCAAATTCTTTTTGACCACATCACTATTGCAAAGATACCCAAGAAAGCATCCACACAGAGCCAATCGTGTAAAGAAGCAGGCACAGGGACCACTCTGAACATTTTAATTTGGTTACGCATTGCAGAATTAGAAGAGTGCACTATGTCAGGAAACAAGCATGGGGAGAACAAGGACAGATTTTGCATCCCATCATGTTAGAAGCCATTTAAATCAAGTCCATTGAGAAAGCATGAAATGAATGGCCAAAAGACTTGATGCGAGAGGCAAGTGAGCACAAGGAGTCTTACCTGCAGGTTCCTTGGTCCATATTCCTCTCCCATATTCATGTACATCTAACAAAAGATTACACTTATTACTACCATTTATCCCAGAGTACCCACCCCTGCATATCATCAACATACTCAAACTTCCGGGAGCTCACCTCCATATAGTCCAACTCTGTTTCCTTCAGATTTGAAGCCACATTAAAAATCTGCAAGATTCCAATAAGAACAAAGAGTGAGCAACCCCACCTTACATCTGCCATCTTATGTACTTATGGCTGAAGTTACATATATCGTTTTCGCTCTACAAGGGGGAAACTGCTTACCAAGTGCGAGCTGAGGAACAAGGATAACGCAGAGAGCTTAATGCAGGTTTCTCGGTCACTCCCAATATCCAAGGAGCCCTCAGTATCCAGTAGAAAGACTGCAATCTGGAAAAGGAGATCTGAGGGTAAGGCAGAGATGATGGTGGCAGGTGTAGAGATGGTCTTCTGTGTCAATGAAATTTCTCCAGCAAACCCTAGTAAGTCTGATAAACATGGTGCAACACGTGGTGTTGATAGTGGTGGCTGCTTACCTTCCCCCCTTTATGATTCAGTAGAAAAGGCCGGTTCCACATCCAGATACCCTTTGTGGTGCTTTCAGTTCCAGGACTCCACTCGAAACCTTTCAAGGGCTCATCATCTGCCCCCAAGGAGATCTCCTCATCCATCTCCTGAAAGTGATGGATGGACAAGCATATCTATTGTTAGCAGTTGGGTGAATTTGTAACTGTCTTCAACCCAGGGCTTAACATTCTGCACCATTAGTGATACAATTATTATTATTATTATTAACTGCCTTTTATCTCATGCACTTCTAGACCTTTGCTTTCATCATAGCACTTGCTAAACCAGTATTTGCAGAAGTCATTTGAAAGCACTTGATGATTCATTGGAAAGTGAGTCTAGACAGCTTGTTAGATAGACTTTATAAGCTCTGATAGAGGTATGGTAACCCACTGAAGGCTTGGTATTATACACAGACATGGTGCCCCCCACACTCACCATGCTTCTCAGTGCCCGCATGATGTAGTTCATCAGAAAGGACTTGCCCCGCCGTTTCTCCCCAATGATGCAGAGAATGAACACCGGGTAATTTGAGTATCTCGTATTTAGGAAGCAGTCGTGAGCACCTGATAAATCTAAACTCAGACGACCATTCACATCCGTCCAGACCAATTGAATTGGATGATCCGGTTCGGCAGCTATAAGATTCTCCTAAATGTTGAAATAAATAGATTTTAAGAATGAATATTGAAATACATATTTATCATCTCACTCTCTTCCTCTTAAAACTGTCCTTGATGACTTTACCATTCTTCACATTACACTTTAGATTATATTCACCATGCCTCCTTTAAATTTGCAGTAAAAAAATATTTGGTTAAATGGTCAAAAAAGCCTTCTCATTCAACTCTTTTGAGGTGCATGCACTTCAGATTTTCCACCCTCTCTCTGTACATGTAGCGGTCATTTATGCTTGTTAGCCTGCTCCTCTGCTGCCTTCCTTTCTGACTTTGACACCCGGCTTTCTTTCTTTCTCTGCACTGACAGCCCTTCAATCATCCTTGGGGATTCCAAATTGATGATGCTTCATAACCCTGGTCCTCTCGTTTTCTCTGCCTTGCCTCCTCCTTTGAGCTCCAGCAATTGACAAACACCCCTACTCATAAAGATGGCCACTTTCTAAATCTAATCTTTGCTAAAAAAAAACTCTCTCTCTCTAGTTTTAACAGTGACCCCTTCCCCCTTTCCGATCACCATTTGGTTACATTTTCCATCTCTCACTCTCGGTGCCCACCTGCTCCTTTCCCCACTGTCTTAGTTCGGGATACACGTGACATTGACCTCTCAGCCTTAGCTGGAGGTTCTCGGAATAGATATTCTCTGATGGATCTGCTCATCACAAGGACCAATTAAGATGCTCAGAGGCTAACCACTTACACAAAGGTTTCTCGATGGACATCTTCCTGATCACCATTTGGTTACATTTTCCATCTCTCACTCTCCCTGCCCACCTGCTCCTTCCCCCACTGTATTAGTTCAATATACACGACATTGACCTCTCAGCCTTAGCTGGAGGTCCTTGGAATAGATATTCTCTCATGCATTTGCTCGTCACAAGGACTAATTAAGATGCTCAGAGGCTAACCACTTACACAAAGGTTTCTCAATGGACACCTTCCCGATCACCATTTGGTTACATTTTCCATCTCTCACTCTCCCTGCCCACCTGCTCCTTCCCCCACTGTATTAGTTCAATATACACGACATTGACCTCTCAGCCTTAGCTGGAGGTCCTTGGAATAGATATTCTCTCATGCATTTGCTCGTCACAAGGACTAATTAAGATGCTCAGAGGCTAACCACTTACACAAAAGTTTCTCAATGGACATCTTCCTGATCACCATTTGGTTACATTTTCCATCTCTCACTCTCCCTGCCCACCTGCTCCTTCCCCCACTGTTGTAGTTCAGGATACACAAGACATTGACCTCTCAGCCTTAGCTGGAAGTCCTTGGAATAGATATTCTCTCATGGATTTGCTTGTCATGAGGACTAATTAAGATGCTCAGAGGCTAACCAATTACACAAAAGTTTCTGGATGGACACCTTCCCATTTCCGATCACCATTTGGTTACATTTTCCATCTCTCACTCTCGGTGCCCAGCTGCTCCTTCCCCCACGGTCTTAGTTTGGGATACACATGACATTGACCTCCCAGCCTTTAGTTCTCGGAATAGATATTCTCTGATGAATATGCTCGTCACAAGGACCAATTACGATTCTCAGAGGCTAACCATTTACATAACTGACCGTGCAAATCCTTGCTTAAAGGCACAGCACACAACAAACTCTAGATTTGTCTTCATGGCCAATCCTATTCCCACCAACCCTCCTGCCTGTACTTTTTATAGCCGATCGGTTGCCAGCTTTGCCTTACCTGCATTGCGTCACTCTTTTTTATACCCTGCTTGATTTTGGAGATGAGATTTCCCAGTCTGTAGTCAGGAACTATTTGATTTCTAGGGCACACTGCCCGACATTCCGGGCAAAGGTATCCCTGTGACGGTGAGGTGCCCCAATGGGTAGTGATGCAGTTCCTGCAGAAAGTGTGTCCACAGGTAATGTAGACAGGGTCGGTTAGGTCGTCCAGGCAGATGGAACAGGTAATATCCTCCGTTAATGAAGAGAAACAATCTTCTCCATATTGGGGCTGCGGGGCACTGCTGGGAAACAGAGGTGTTTGGGAAGAGCAAGATTTAAACGAGTGCAAGATGAGCCCTTCAGAACTTAATTGAACTGCTTTGCTTCTAATATTCAGAACTCTACTAAGATGGATGAATTTTTTTTTTTTTTTTTTTTTACAGATTTTATCTACCAGTCGGTCTAGAACTGAGACTATGCTAACGCTTCTATGATTGGCTACATGTTGGTCCAGCCAAATGAATGTTCTTTGCATGACTGGCTAAACGTTGGTACAGCACCGTGAATGTTCTAATTCTATGACTGGTTACAAGTTGATCTTGGCCAGTCAATATTCTGCTGCTCTGATTTACTGCAGGTGGGGGTCAACCTGTAAATGTGCCAGTGCTCTGATTAGCTGCAGGGTGGTCTAGTCCTGTACAAGAAGTATTACTCTCTCTGGCCCTGGGAATGTTCTAAAACTATGACTGGCTGCGGTTAATCCAGAACGGTAAACATTCCAGTGCTCTGACTGGCTACAGATCTGGTCTAGCCCAGTACAGGTTATTATCTGGCTGGAGATGAGATCGGTCTAGCAATGTTATTTAGGGATGGTTCACCTTCAAGTTTACTTTTAGTAGGTTATAAATAGGCCAATTCTAATCAACTTTTCAATTGGACTTCATTATTTATTTTTTTATAGTTTTTGAATTATTTGACTTCTTCTTCTTGACTCTTTCCAGCTTTCAAATGGGGGGGGTCAGTGACCCCTTCTGAAAAACAAATCCTCAGTATTGCTACACATTTATTGTTGTTGCTACTTTTTATGACTCATCTTTCTATTCAGGCCTCTCCTATTCATATTCCAGTCTCTAATTCAAATCAGCGGCCAGTTGCTAGGGCAATTTGGACCGTAACAACCAGATGGCTGAAACTGCAAACTGGAGAGCTGCTGAATAAAAAGCTGAATAAGTCAAAAACCACAAATAATAAAAAATGGAAACCAATTGCAAATTGTCTCAGAATTTTGCTCGCTACATCATTCGAACAGTTAACTCAAAGGTGAACAACCCCTTTAAAGTGTAACTGCAACCTACACACAAAAAGCTGCCTATTGAAAGTCCTTTGCAAATTAATTTTTTTCATTAAAACATCCCTACCTGGTATTTAAATATCTGTCAATCAAATATCTGTCCCGCCCCTCAATTACTTTCTATTCAGTACTTCCTACATATCACTGCACTTCTCACACTGCCCCTTCCTTCCTCAGCCTCTATAATTATGTAGGGCTCTGCTCATGGGCATTCTGGTGTATACACAAGATTTTGGGGTGAAACACAATTTGCATTATTAACCGTGCCCACAAAATGGCTCCTGCCTGCTTGCCGTGACTGAGTAATTCCAAGATGGAAGGAAATAAAAATAAATGATAAATATAGTGTAAGTAAAGTTTATTACGCTCAACTAACATGATAGAAAAGAGTTTGGAATTATTTCTTAGGGTGACAGGTCCCCTTTAATACTGCGGCTACAGGTAGGTCCAGCCCTGTGAATAACGACTGCCGGCTGAGTCTAACTGTACCCACTTTCATTATTATCTTAAATGTATATGGTGTGTATAACTATATATCATACACATGGTCACCAACAAAAAGGAAATTGTGTGAGCTACCTTTCCAGTTAAGTACCCAACTGTGGCATTGGCAACTCACCGTTACATATGAAACCCACACGGTACATCAGGCTGATTGGACTGCACCGAGCAATGCTGCCAGGTCACACAGTGAGTAGCACAGATATGTCCAGTATATCAGGAATAATATAGTCTGGCTGGAACTAGGGGTGGGCAGGATAGACAAGAGGCTTTATGTGTAATTTCAGAGGGGGACAAAGGTTATAAATCTCATGCAACTGCTCCTGCTTCTTCTGCCCCAACCAATCCCAATGCTACACCTTAATGGTGGCCACACAAACCATGGACACTGAAGGTTTCGTTCTGGCTAGTAGCAACACTCACTGTGGAACCTATAAGTCATCTATATTGTCAGGGCTACCTGTGGCCTCATGATAATAACCGTCACCTCTAGGTCACATCATTCGGCCACCACCATCAGGCCCAGACTGACAATCTGTAAGTTCTGGCAAATGCCAGAGGGGCTGCTATAAGATGCCATAGACAGTCACTGTGGAGTGGGGCTGGTGGGGGACTGGTTGGGCGTCTTGTGCAGGCCGGACTGACAAGCTGTGGGTTCCGGCAAATGCCAGAGGGGCTGCTGTAAGATGCCATAGCCATAGACAGTCACTGTGGAGTGGAGCTGGTGGGGGACTGGTGGGGGACTGGTTGGGTTTCTGGCATTTGCCGGAACCCACAGATTGTCAGTCCGGGCCTGCACAAGAGGGGCTGCTGTATGGTTCCATAGAAAGTTACCATATAGTGGGCTGGAAGGGGGCTGTTTGGGCCTCTGTGGACTTGGAATGGCAGGGCATATTTTGACTCCCAGTCCAGGCCTGCTCTTGTGTATTTGAAATGCCAGGGCCTATTTTGAGTCCCAGTACAGACCTGACCACCATTACTCCCCCCCCCCCCCCTTCAAGCCCTAGAGACAAGCAAACTGTAGTAAAGCCGTGTCCCACCATGTATGAATATGTGCCCAGAACATGGCAGACAGCAGCACTTCAGGGTAAGTGATCCCTCTGAGAATAGGTCTAACCCCCTGCCATAAAGCAAGGCCCTACTGCTGCTGTTTGCCAGACATGGTCAGCTGATCTCCTCAGGAAGTGACTGAAGCAACAGGAAAGTGTCAGGAAGTACAGGGAACATAAGTATGACCTGCTGCAATCAGTGTATGATGATATCAGTATATCAGTATCAGATATATATCAGTGTATCAGTATAACCAGTGGATCAGTAAAGGAGGGGGTGAAGGAGGAGGTAACAGCTCACCCGGATGAAGTCCCTGAATCTCCGACCTCTGGAGTGTTTTTTGGCTTTTTCTGCCTTCTTCTCCCTCTCCTGTTCTGTGACTGAGCAGCGCTGCCCCTTCTGCCTCCTCTTCCTCTTTCGCCTGCCGCTGCCCATCTGGGACCCTCCATATTTATATTATCTGCCGCCACTGACAGACTTTAGACTCCGGGCCTACTCCAGCCTGGCCCCTCCCACTGCCAACTTCAACTCCTTTCTTCCTTCTAATTGCCACGCCCCTTCTATGTAGCCTCCATAAGCAACGCCCCTCCCTCTCTCTGTACTCGGTTGTACTTCCGCTGCTCTCAATCCCTCTGCCCCGCCCCTTCCCTACTGCCTATGTCTCTCTGCCTTGTGTCCCGCTCTCACTCCTCCCCTTCCAATCTCTGCCCCGCCCCTTGTCTATAAAAGCCTCTCTCTCTCCCCCCTATGTTCCACACGCACTCCTCCCCGCCTCTCGGTGCAGTGTCCGTCCCGCTCATTAGTGTGTGAGAGTATTTATGTGCAGCCTCTCCCCCTCCAGTCTGTATTATACACAGGGGGTGTGTGGGGGCGGGGCATGTGACACGCTGAGACCTTGTTGTTGTCGCTGAGGTGATTATGGCAGAGCCCGGGATCATAACAAAAGGGGTGACAGGGAACGTGGGACACATTATATTATTAGTCCATCACTTACAGTCTCAGAAGCCTTGTGTTTTAAAGGGGATTGTGGGAAAATTTTGGGACCGCACTTGTCCCGCCCCCAGTCTGTATAGTCCCCTCCCTCTTCTCCGTTGTGTATTTCTTTCGTTTCTGCTCTAATCCCTCCCCCTTTATCTCTCAGCCCAGCAGCCTGACTCAGTCTCCCAGCATGCACAGCAGCCACACACCCCATGACATTAGGGACACGCCTCCTCTCTGAGACCCCATTTCATGTTTCCACGTGAAGGAAGAGGAATTACAGTGTAAAACAGAGTTGCCAGGTTTGTGTTTCAAAACCAGCCAAAGACTATAAAAAAACTAGCCAAAACGTAGCCAAAAGCCATTTTAAAAGCAGCCCAAAAATAGCCCAATTATTACACTGAAAAATCTTAATAAAATAAAGTGAACCAAAAAGGGAATTACATCAAATAAGCGTCTGGAATGTTCCAATAACTTTTCTACATCAAAGAGGACATTATAGAAATGTCCCTGTAAGTTTAGACATATTTCTATAGACATGAAAAAGTGCTTAACAATACATTATATATATATGTAGCACTATAGTAAATTGAGTGTTCTGTTACACCACTATTGAGCTCCACTCCCAATAAATGTGCTCCGGATGAGACCTATAATCTCAGGGAGTGAGCCCTCGCAGCAGTGTGAAGGCAGGGGGTAGTGCAACTGTAACTGGATACAGGGTATAATAATTGGGCGCCAGTGGTTCTTATAACTTAACCATGAAAATATTTATTGAACATACACAATCCTCAGTGGAGTATACAATAGAGCATGACAGGATTTAGCATCACATTGAATAGGCAATACTCACAGCACCATATGGTCAGTAATAGTCCCCACAGGCAAGAGGACAAGCTCAGCAGCAATAAAGGTACACCCAGCTTTCAGCCTTTTCCCTAAGTGGAACCTGAGGGGAATCTATCTACCCTGTTCTTATACACTTAGTCCCTACTTCTGGGCTATTAGTACCCGGAATCTTAATCCCTCTGACTCTCCTCGTCGGAGCCTGGAGCTGCTCAGCTAAATAACCTGTCTATCTGTCACTCCTAGAGTGACCTCTTAAGCAGGCCCGGATTTGTGGCAAGGCCGCATAGGCCCGGGCCTAGGGCAGCAAAAAATAGGGGCGGCATGCCGCCCAGCCGCATTATGGGGACGTTCGCGTCCCCATTCAACTACACCAGCTGCGCCAGCGTTTTTTCGCCAGCGCGCTGTGAAGGCGGGCGCTAGGACCGCACGGCCGCCTGGTTGGACCGCGCGGCCTAGGGGCGGCCGGAAACGAAATCCAGCGCTGCTCTTAAGGGTGAGTAGCCTATTCTTACTAGACCTGACCTGTCTAGGTTCCACAGGGCTCTACCTGCCTGTTCAGGTCAGAGCTAGCACAAAATGGACAATGAAAGCATGGCTTCAGAGCCTTTTATACTCTAGCACAGTGCCATCTGCTGGTCACTGTGAGAAACAGCAAGGGGCATAGCTTAGAGCAGGAAGAGCAAACAGTACCCCTCCCAACTGTATTTTAGGCAGGGCCGCCATTAGAAATCAGGGGGCCCCCTACAACAAAATTTTTGGGCCCGCCCACACTGACACCCAAGCACCACCCCATATCCCGCCCACTCCACATCGAAGTTAAAAGACCACACAGACATCAGCGCTAAAAAAGTAACCCCCCCACACAAGTTATAAAAAGCTATTGATGGTCAGGGCCCCTTATAAAATATTGGGACCCCCAAAAAAAAAAATATATATATATTTTTTTTAAAAAACATTGGTGGCAGGGGCCCCCTTATAAGTTAAAAAAAACTTGGCCCCCCCCAAAAAAAACAAACATTGGTGGCAGGGGCACCCTTATAAGTTAAAAACAAATTGGGGCCCCAAAAAAAAAAATTAAAAAAATTATTTAAAAAAAAAAAAAACATTGGTGGCAGGGGCCCCCTTACAAGTTAAAAAAAAAATTGGGGCCCCAAAAAATATTTTTTTAAAAACAGTTTGGTGGCAGGGGCCTATAGAATATTAAAATACTACATTGGTGGCCAGGGGATTAAAAAAAAAACACATACACAAACTGGTGTTCAGTAGAATTGAACTCAAGGCTTCAATACTTCAACTTCGCCTCCTTTCGTGACTTCAGGTCTTTTCGGCGCTTTGGGACTTCGGCTTTGGCTGTTTTCATGACTTCGGGTCTTTTCGGCACATGGGCTTCGGCTTTTCAGCACTTTCGCATTCGGCAACGCAGAGGCAAGACGTACGGCTCGGGCGCTCGGAAGGGGGGACCGGATCTTCAAAAAATGCAGCGCTGCCGGGCCCCCCTTCATGCTCAGGCCTGGTACGCTTGTCCCCCCTGTCCCTCCCTGATGGCGGCCCAGGACCCAGTTAGGTGTCTATAACACTGAGGGACTGCCTGCCAATAATACTGGGGATGGTTATTACATTTATATATACAGTATATAACACAGACACACGTCTCTCAATAGCAGCAAGCAGGGACACAATACACATATACACACACACATATATATATACCTTACAGTCTTACAATTCTAGCTGACAAGGGCACAATTTATACGTACACAAACTGTGCCATAGTGTCATGTACCTATTTAAACACACACAATACACAACACACAATACACAACACATGCAGGGAAAGTAAAAGGGCTGGACAGAGAAACACCAAGGACATTTCCACTGTAGCTCAGCCTCTCCCCCTAATATCTCTGATTCACTCCAGAGTCCAATTCAGCCCCACACACTTCATTTGCTTTAAAAATTGGGCCGGTTTTAAAAGTCCAAACAACTTCCAAAAGTAGCCCAAATCTGTACGTTGGCGGTTTTGGACTTTTAAAACCCATCACTACATTTTAAAAAACAGCCCAATTTGGCTGTAAACTCGTCACCCTACGCCAAACGCAGCCCAAAACTAGCCAATAGGCACTTGATAAGTAGCCCAAAAATAGCACAATTGTGCAGTGAAAAAAGTCTAATGAATATATGTGAAATTACACCACTTTTCAAATTTTCACATATTTTTCCATGAAGCAAAATGCGACAGATTTTGCCCGTCACCGGGGGAGTAATTACAGAGGGAGGCCCTGGAGGTATAGGGGCCCTTATAAGGCTTAATACATATACAATTTCAATAAATATTGGTAAAACAGCTCAACCCCTAGTCATTTTGGTGGCCAGCAGATTATTCGCCCTAAAATGTCTAAAATTGAGGAAAGTCACCGGAAAATGCGAGAATGCTTAAAGGGGTTGTTCACCTTTAAATTAACTGTTAGTATGATGTAGAGAGGGATATTCTGAGATAATTTGCAATTGGTTTTCATTTTTTATTATTTGTGGTTTCTGAGTTATTTAGCTTTTTATTCAGCAGTTCTACAGTTTGCAGTTTCAGCCATTAGGGTTGCTAGAGTCCAAATTCCCCTAGCAACCATGCATTGATTTGAATAAGAGACTGGAATATGAATAGGAGAGGCCTGAATAGAAAGATGAGTAATAAAAAGTAGCAACAACAATACATTTGTAGCCTTACAGAGTATTTGTTTTTAGATGGGGTCAGTGACCCCCATTTGAAAGCTGGAAAGAGTCAGAAGAAAATGACTATGAAGATTTTCATTCATTCAGGTCATGGTATATCTAGTATAGGTAAATCTAAATCAACTGGACTTGCTGAGTAATCATTGAAGACCTTTCACTACTCATCCGAGCAGCCTCTTCGTTGATTACTCAGCAAGTCCAGTTGTTTTAGATTTACCTATAGTAGATAGTCATAAGACAAATGGCAAATAACTCAAAAGGTATAACATATAAATGTTTTTTTATTATGTGTGGTTTTTGAGTGATTTAGCTTTTTATTCAGCAGCTCCCCAGTTTTCAATTTCAGCCATCTGGTTGCTATGGTCCATATTACCCTAGTGACCATGCATTGATTTGAATACAAGCCTGGAATATGAATAGGAGAGACCTGAATAGAGAGACCGGTAGTAAAAACAATACATGTGTAGCCTTACAGAGCATTTGGGGTTTTTTTTAGATGGGGTCAGTGACCCCTATTTATAAGTTGGAAGGAATCAGAAGGCAAATAATAATAAAAACAACTATAAAACATAAATAATGAAGGCCAGTTGTAAAGTTGTTTAGAATTAACTGTTATACAACATACTAATGGTGAACTGAACCACTCCTTTAAATTTTGATGCAGGCTGCGCAGATTTTGGAGCTGCCATGTAATGTGAATCTACATTAATTACTAAACTGTACTAAGACTGTATTGTGTATATATATATAGTCAGTGGGTCCCTAAGCGAGAATGTGATGGCCCAGTCACTTAGCCGGTAGCCCATCTGAGCAACAGAGCAGAGTCCAGGGGACTGTCAGCTCTACTAACCACTGTCACATGGTTTTTACCAGTAATCAGGTGCCTGTATTGTACGGGCCAATCAGGTGCCTGTATTGTTGCATAATGCATATGGAACAGTATTTATTGAAGCATTTGGTATAATGAGCACAGCTGCACGTGCCAGATGCTTCAATTAAGCTTCATATCTGTATCCAGGATGGATCTCAGCAGCAATGGAAGACCACCAGTGATGGGTGAATTTGTCCCGTTTCACTTCGCCACGAAATTCGCGAATTTCACTTAAGTTTTGCAAAATGGGCGAAAAAATTTGCGAAATGTGAATTTTCGGTTGGCGCCAGCGACAATTTCGCCGGCGGGCGACCATTCCAACGGCGACCTTTGACTCTCATTAAAGTCAATGGGCGTCCGTTTACCTGATGCCGGAGTCGGAATGGTCACCGGCGTCAAAAAGATTTGACGCTTGCGAAATTTTCGCAGCAAATCCGAGAATTTATTTGTCACCGGCGAAACACGGAAATTTGCTGACAATTTGCACCTCGCAAATAAATTCGCCCATCACTAAAGACCACCTATCCCTCAATTACTCCCTTTCTCTGCAGCAGGGAGCCACGATGGATCTTTGTTTGTCCAGCACCCTGAAGGCTGGGTGTTCTAGCATATAGCATTCAATATATGCCCCTCCCACTTCTGTTTCTGTCTGCAAAATGAACTCATCATGCTCCTGGATTTGCTCTTAAACTTCTGTTTGTTTAGGATAGCAGCTGCCATATTAGCTTGGTGTGACATCACTTCCTGTCTGAGTCTGTCCCTGCTCACTCATAGCTCTGGGCTCAGATCACAGCAGGGAGGGGAGGAGGGAGAGAGGAACAAACTGAGCATGCTCCAGCCCTGGAGGTTTAAGCTGAAAACAGGAAGTCTGATACAGAAGCCCATGAGTACACAATAGAAGGAAAGCAATGCTGTGTTTCTTTTCACAGAGAGCAGAATTACTTTGAGGATTTACTGGTGTATTTATATAGACCTTTCTGATAAATCGTACTTAATGTTAACCTTTCCTTTTCCTTTAATGGATGTTACGGTTCCACCAGCTGCTGTGTGTCCGTTCCTGACCCGTCTCCGCCCTCTTCTGTTGTTTAGCGCTTTGTTTCTGGTTTTTTGTTTGCAATGGCTCCCAATGTCACCGTGCCTCCCACAGCCCCTGTAATCAGCACCGCAGCAGTGCCGCCCACCGCAACCGCAGCCTCAGCCGCCAGTACTGTTCCAGCTACCACAGCTCCAGCCACGCCTCCTGCCAAGCTTAAAATCCCACCCCCCACAGCGCAGCCAATCCCTATGGTGCACTTCTTGAACCGTTTGGAGTATTCAGTGTTAAATTTTTCCTCTGCTTCAAGCAAAACGGATTTCATTTCATCCATCAGCAGCTGCCGGTCTTGACTGTCATCGTCTTTAATTAATTCTTCATAGACAGAGATAAAATGGGCGGCAGCTTCACTGGTCATGTACCTCATCTTGCTGGGTTTCACTCCCACAATCTTGAAAGGAGAAGAACTGGCCGGGGCCTGAAAAATAGCAAAAGCAAAAATTACCATTTTGTTTGAGGAGGAATTAAGGCTAAAACAAATCCAGGACAGGAAGTGGAAGATGAGGGAAGAGGCGTGGCATAGCAACAGGAAGCAAAGTGCAGGAAGTGTGTAAACAGACAGGAAGCTAAAGGACGGTGTATGAGCAGGAGGATAAAGAGTGGAAGTGGTAATGATCACAGGGAATGTAGACTTTTACACTTTCATTGTTGGTATTGAACATGGCAGTCCTACTCAAATCGTCCATTTGCTTCTAGTGTCAACATGGAGAGGCACATTTATCAATGGTCGAATTTCAAATTCATGTGAAATTATTTTAAACTATTAAATTTCGATTATACTTGAAATTCGATTGGGGGGTTATTTAATAAGAAAAACGAATATCTAAAACTCGAACAAATAATACTGACCTGAAAACTCGAATCAAATTCGAATTCTCCGGAAAAAACTTGAATGTCAGGAATTCGAGTGACATCTTCAAGTTGGTCACTGGACCTCTCCCATTAACTTATACATGAACTCAGCAGATTTTAGGTGGTGAATAGTTGAATTCGAAAGGGGCAAGGTTTGATAAAGCTCAAAATTCTAATTTAAATTCTAATTGAGTTTGGATTATTCACAATTCAAATTTGAGAGTTTTGACCATAAAAAAAAAATCAAAAATTCTAATTTTGAATTCAACAATTAATAAATCTGCCCTTAAACTCTCTAACTAGCTGTTGATTGGTTCAAACACTCCTCAATGTTTTCCCCTACTGAAGTTGTAGGTTGTGTGAGCCATGTCATGTCCTCTCAGTGAGGGTGGTCTAGCGCTTCCAAGGATTGGGGGGATGTAGTTCTTTGACCCAGAATGTGAGCTCTGTTAGCCGAGTGGGGAAAAAACAGTTTTTGCATGATAAAATAGTGCTCAGGTAAGTACCTAAGAAGTTAATGATAAGCCGCTTACCAGATTATCCATGTGTTTCCGGAATTCCCCTTCAACTCTTCTCATATTCTTGTGGTTTTCAAATGTGAAGAACATCTAAGGATGAAGAAGAGTTTTTCCTAACTCCCATGAACTCAAATTCGACCAATCTAAATCTATTATAAAAATCTAATTTTAGGATTGACCAGAAAACTAGAATCCAATTCAATTAGAATTTTAAAAACTTAATTTGAGTTCTTTTCTCTAAAAAAAAACCTTGCAAGTCGGGAAGGCTGCAAACAACTCCAAATCGATCCCTGGACCTCACCCGTTGACTTCAACAGCAAATCGCTAGGTTTTAGGTGGCGAATAGTCGAATTCAAGTTCTTAAATGGCCAGAGTATGATAAATTTTGAAAATCAAATACATACACAATCGACACATAAAATAACTCGAAAATAAATCTGCCCCATTATGTCAAGGTGCTCAGTGCCGTGACCTGTGGGCTTCAAACAAGCAACCAATCCTGTCCCCTGTAGCCCCTCCCACCCGTAAAGACAGACAAGGTAAACTGGCACAGTGCCCTTTTCTATACACCTGGGCGGGCAGAAGAATCTAAGGGCACAGACTGAAACAGAACATATGGCTTCTTACCTGCAATGGGGAGGCAAAGCTGTATTGCTCTTTCTGCAATAGGTCCACACATTCCTATGAAGAAACAAGAGTTAATGTCAATTATTTTTCAGGACCTGAACCAAACTGTCAGTTTTTTGCCTAGCCAGATGCATGTGAGATGTCAGGAACCAATTAGTGTGATGGGGAAACCTGTGCTATGGATGTTGTCTCAGATACAATCAGGGCCACCGTCAGGTGTAGGGGATACAACTGTACCGGGCCCGGCCTCAAGAGGGCCCGGCTGTGCTACACTTTTCGAATTAGCCACTTACCAGCGAGGAAGTGATGCGCCGCCAAATGTCCCAAATTGCCGAAGTCGCAAAGTGAGCCGAAGCCGGGAAAGTAGTAGAAGCTGAAGACCCGAAGCAGCGAAAAGACCTGAAGTTGTAGATCTAAAACGACTCAAAGCCACGAAAGTAGCCAAAGCTGAAGACCCGAAACCACGAAAGTAATAAAGAAGCTGAAGAACAGCTAAACACCACTAAACACCGATGTTTTTTTTTTTTCATTAAAACACTTGGCCACCAATGGTTTTTTAAAAATATTCTATGACCACCAATGTTTTTGTTTTTACTTGTAGGAGGGCCCTGACCACCATTTTTTTTTAAAAACTTTTATGGAGGGTCCTGGCAGGTGGGCCCTGACACCAAAACTTTTATGTTATTTTTTTTAACTTATCAGGGGCCCTGACCACCAATGGCTTTTTACAACTTGTGAGTGTGTGGGGGGGGGGTTAACCGTTTTTAGCGCTGATGTCTGTGTGGACTTTTTACGGTGGTGTGGGGGTAGTATCTGGGGTGGGGCTTGGGCTGGGACCCAGAAAATGTTGCTGTTGGGGGGCCTGTGATTTTTGATGGCGGTCCTGGATACAAAAGAGCAATAAGAAACAGCAATTCTGTACTAGAAATGAAAGGAGCGGCCACACACACACACCTTTAATTTTCTCTCCAGCTGAGCACAGGTCACTTTCTCCCCACGGATATCAGTTTTGACGTGGCGCCAGATGCCTTGTACAAGGTCCGTTATGTAGTTTTGAAGGTGGTTCCTGAAATCATCATCCATGTCTGTAAAGATAAGCAAGATGGAATGTCACAAGTCCTATGGGAATATGTAGAGTAGGGTGGCCAGTGCCAGTGTCCTGAAACATTCCACGTGAACCTTCCAATGGCCTTAACTTGACTGTGTGTGTAATGGGGAGTAATTATAAGCAGTGGGGGACCAATCTGTAGGAATGGATTTTTGGGGGGCTGGTGCAGTTTTGAGGACTGGTGGAGACTTAAAGCCATTGGAAATGTAGTAACAATATTTTGGGAAAGAAAAGGAACAGCAATGTTTACTAGAGGTGAGTGTTACCTGAAAGCCTTCCTTCGCTGACTCCCATCAGTCTTTTTCCTGGGTGGGGCAAGAGGCAGCAGCTCACTGATGGGCTTCTCAGGGTGTTTAACACACAGGGATATTCAGATTTCTTTCTCAACCTCTTTTAGGAAAAAAAAAAACAGTTGCAGTCAGTTCATTATAGTCATCACACTTAAAAAAGCTCTAGGCTGGGTTGCTATCTTTTAATCCAATAATTCCAATGACCTACCTATGCTGATTCTAATGGGAACATGACCGGTCAGTCTCCAGGTCAAGCGCTATGACTGAGTGCAATCTCACCACCCCAGTGGATGGAAAAAAACTGCAAGATCCAATCAGGCGGCCTGCAGACTGAAGGACTGGGTGGCTAAAGAATGATGGGAGTTGCAGTTGGGAAAAGTTTCAGACCATGGGGCAAATTCACTAAGCGCCGAACGCTAGCGTCAATTCGCTAGCGTTTGGCATTTTCAGTACTTCGCAAATTCACTAACGAACGCTGGCGTAAATTCGCTAGTGTTACTTCGCACACTTACGCCAGGCGATTTTTCGCTAGCGATGTAACTACGCAAATTCACTAACTTGCGCAGTGTACTGAACGCTACCTTTTACGCTAGACTTCCTTCGCCACCTCAGACCAGGCGAAGCGCAATAGAGTAGATAGGGATTGTTTCAAAAAAAGTCACATTTTTTTCTAAGTCCCAAAAAACGCTGGTGTGTTTTCTACATGATGGGTGATAGGCTGAAAAAGATCGAAAATATTTTTGGGGCTCCCCTCCTTCCCCCCTACATTTCCTGACTCATGGCAACTTACCTAGACAGTGGGCACATGTGTAGGGCAAAATAACATTTATATTTGCTGATTTGAAGGTTTTCTAGGCATTTGTAGTGCTGATACATGTTCCTTCATTGAAATTTGAATTTCGCGCCTTATGCAAATGAACCATCGCTAGCGAAACTTCGCTTCGCTTGGCGAATTAACGCTAGCGCAACTTCGCAATCTTACGCTACCCCTGTGCGCAACTTCGGATTTTAGTGAATTTGCAGAGCGCTAGCGAAAATACGCCTGGCGAAGTGCGGCAAAGTTGTGCCTGGCGCAACTTCGCATCTTAGTGAATTTGCCCCTATGTGTATTTGTGCTGAAAGGATAAGTAAACCTTTGAAATAAGTGAATGTAAAATTAATGAGGGGCTATTCTAAGTATTTTACATTCATTATTTTTTTTAGATTCCAAGACATTAAAGGATACAAATACTGTTAATATGAATGAATTTTGTTACAGCAGCGCCACCTGCTGGTCAGTTTCCCACCAGTCTGACCACCAAGTCTGACAACTTCCTTGACTACTTGGTGGTTAGTCTGGTCTGAAAATGACCAGTAGGTGGCGCTGTTGTAACAAAATTCATTCATATTAACAGCACATGTATCCCTTAATATCTTTGAATCTAAAAAAAATAAATAATGAATGTACAGTGCACAATTTCTTAGAATAGCCCCCTCATTAATTTTACATTCCTTTAAAATAAGAGGCGCTTTCTTACCCATTTACAAAGGGGGCCCAGATTGCAAAACTTTGCCTTTTGTACTAAGGGGCAGATTTATCAAGGGTCGAATTGAGAATTCGAATTTTTGAGTTTTTTTTTATGGTCAAAACTGTCAAATTCAACTAGAGAGTTATTTATAGTTACATAGTAAGTTAGGTTGAAAAAAGACACACGTCTTAATTGATCCAGAGTTCAAATTCGATTAGAGTTTTTTTTAAAAAAAACTGAATTAAATTTTCGAGATTTATCATATCCTGGCCCTTTAAGAACTGTAATTCAAGTATTCGCCACCTAAAACTTGCCCAATTGATGTTTAAGTCAATGGGAGACGTCCAGGGATCATTTTGGAGTTGTCTGCAGCCTTCGAGTTTTTTTTGGAGAAAAAAACTTTAAATCGAGTTTATTCGATTCACATTTGATTCGAGTTTTCGGGTCTATCCTATTCACCCGAGTTTAAAAAATTTGATTTTTATAATACATTTCGAGTTCATGGGAGCTTTAAAAAAGACTCACATGAATTCGAAATTTGACTTTTTTTGCCTCCCTATCTCTTGCCATTTTGGATGGTCATGCACATGGTGAGCTCTGCAGTCGATGTTGCCCAACTAGTGCCCAGCCAGCAATGATGGGGGGAATAAGGGGGTGGAGACAGAATGTTCTCTGTATGTAAATGAGCATCTGAGTGCATATGTGATTGGACAACCACACTCCAGTCAAGAATCAACAAATCCCTAATTCCAACCCAACGGTTGAGATACAGTGGGGGTCATTTCTAAACTTCGCGCAGGGCAGATTGGTTCGCAAAGTGAATATATTTGCCCTGCGCATGGTTATATTTATAAAGCTGAATAAGAGGGTGCATACAGAATTGCGAATTTTTTATTCACAATGCGAACGTCTAAAGGGGCTTTATAAATATGTCACAATTCGCAAATTGCGAATCTTTATGCGCACACTCTGCGACTCAATTACGCCACAACTTTGGTGGCGGATAAAATATCGGCAAAACAGTTGTGCAAACTGCGAATTTAAGTTACTGTCAACGCTATTTTCGCGCACAACAACCTCGCACATTGGGTGCGCTCGCACAAACTCCTGTCTCATTTGCGCGCCATTTGCGAAAATTTATTCACACTGCGAATTCGCAAAACCCGGAAAGACGGGCAGAGCAGTGCAATATATTAGCGCTCAGCAAAAAACATGCGCAATACAAACATTCGCGAAAAATATGGGCTGCGCAAACTTTATAAATGACCCCCATTGTCTCAGATATGGAAGTACATACCTCAGTCTCGCGGTTAATATATGATTGGGCGTCTTCTCTGCGACATTTCTCTGAATCAAACCAATCTCTGATCAGTATATCCAGGTGCTGGAACACATAAAGGCAAAACTCATGGCAACTGGGACTCAAAACACAGGTGGACATTACACAGGAGACCATGTATTCAAAGGTAAAGATGAAGCCGGTTGTCACAGTGATGTTTGTCTCCAGTGTTAAAGGGGAACTATCGTGAAAATTAAAATTTAATATAAGCTTCCTCATACTGAAGTAAGAAACTTTTTAAATGCAATCAATTAAAAATGCTGCATTGTTTCTGAAATAATCAAGTTTATCTTCACTATTCCTCTCTCAGCATCTGTTTCTCTTCATTCTGTCTTCATGCAGCAGTTGGGTGTCAGATATTTACTGACAGTTAGATCCAATATATCTTATAGGGGGGCTCCTTTTGCCTAGAAGATGTATTAGAGCTCACTCAAATAACTGATTCCAGTACAAACAAAATGTAACAAAATAACTGCCTTTTGTATAAATTCTGCATGTAGAGAGACATGATGTCTGGTGAGTTTAATAGAGTGAGTTCTAATACATCTTCTAGGCAAAAGGAGCCCCCCTATAAGATATATTGGATCATTCATCTGACACCCAACTGCTGCATGAAGACAGAATGAAGTGAAACAGATGCTGAGAGAGGAACAGTGAAGATAAACTTGATTATTTCAGAAACAATGTAGAATATTTCATTGATTGTATTTAGTTTCTCATTTTAGTATGCTGAAGCTAATAATACATTTTAATTTTTGCGATAGTTCCCCTTTAATAAATGCACCCCTCGGTGTTGTCTGTTGTAGGGATGCACCGAATCCACTTTTTGGGATTCGGCCGAATCCCTGAATCCTTCATGAAAGATTCAGCCGAATACCAAACCCAATTCAGATTTGCATATGCAAATTAGGGACAGGAAAACTGGAAAAAACATTTTTTTGCTTCCTAAAAAGTTATTCGATTTCCCTGCAAATTAGGATTTGGTTCGGCCACACACAAGGATTTGGTCGAATCTGAAAAAGGCCGAATCCTGGATTCAGTGCATCTCTAGTATATTGTTGTATAGTTACTACAATTACACTGCCAAAATATCAGTCCTATGGCGCATAGGGGAGTGGGTAACCCTTTACTTATTTAACTATTGTGCTGAAAGGCTTCAGTTCAGGATATAAGGAAGCGCTTGTGATTGTCGCAGGAATGTGAGGTTTCAGCCGAAATCATTGCTTCTGGGAAGGGCACAAAAACCGACAGAGAATGATAGAGAATTTGTATTTTACAAGGACACTAAGGAGTCTTGCACAATCGTTCCTTTACCTGGAAATACTGCAGCTCAAAAGATTTCCCGGCTAGTTCTGCCACATGAAGATACATCTGGAAACAATAGAATAAAACATTAGATTGAAGGCGGCAACTCAGCTGCCAATCAGTACGGCCGGCCAACAGACCAACCTGCGGGTGGAAGGGCAGGATACGTTGCATGATCATTTCGGTTAGAACCGGGAGCTGCAGCTCCTCTTCGCTTACTTAAAGGGATCCTGTCATCGGAAAACATGTTTTTTTTCAAAACGCATCAGTTAATAGTGCTACCCCAGCAGAATTCTGCACTGAAATCCATTTCTCAAAAGAGTGAACAGATTTTTTTATATTCAATTTTGAAATCTGACATGGGACTAGACATTTTGTCAATTTCCCAGCTGCCCCCAGTCATGTGACTTGTGCCTGCACTTTAGGAGACAAATGCTTTCTGGCAGGCTGCTGTTTTTCCTTCTCAATGTAACTGAATGTGTCTCAGTGGGACATGGGTTTTTACTATTGAGTGTTGTTCTTAGATCTACCAGGCAGCTGTTATCTTGTGTTAGGGAGCTGTTATCTGGTTACCTTCCCATTGTTCTTTTGTTTGGCTGCTGGGGGGGGGAAAGGGAGGGGGTGATATCACTCCAACTTGCAGTACAGCAGTAAAGAGTGATTGAAGTTTATCAGAGCACAAGTCACATGACTTGGGGCAGCTGGGAAATTGACAATATGTCTAGCCCCATTTCAGATTTCAAAACTGAATATAAACAAACCTGTTTGCTCTTTTGAGAAATGGATTTCAGTGCAGAATTCTGCTGGAGCAGCACTTTTAACTGATTCATTTTGAAAAAAATTTTTTTTCCCGTAACAGTATCGGTTTAATTTACTAAATTTATGCGAGGAAAAATTTGTAGGTTATCGCTTTGAGTGCCTCCCGACTGGCTATAGATGCCCAGATTGTTGAAATTGGCCAAGCTGTATGGCGACTCAAGAGTAACACAAAACCTCCATTGGCTGCTTTACACTAGGGGCAGATTTATTAAGGGTCGAGTTGAAAATTCAAATTCGAATTATTTTATGGTCAAATTCAACTAGGGAATTATCCAAACGCGATTCAAGTTTGTTTTTTTAAAAAAATTCAAATAAAATTTTCAAGATTTATCATATCCTGGCCCTTAGAATTTGAATTCGACCATTCGCCACCTAAAACCTGCTGAATTACTGTATAAGTCAACGGGTGAGGTCCAGGGATCAATTTGAAGATGTTTGCGGCCCTCCTGACGTTCAAGTTTTTTTTAGGAGAAAAAAACTCGAATCAAGTTTGATCTAATTCTAATCGAGTTTAAAAAAATTAGATTTTTTTTCAATAAATTCCCCCAAGTCGAATTCATTCGAATTTAAGGGAGTTTCAAAAAACTCATGAAACATGAATTTGAAATTCGACCCTTGATAAATGTCCCTCTCCATGTAGCTTGTGCCCAGATGCAGTGCAAGTAAGGAAGGACTATTTCCCCTTATCTCTGCTGATTTCATATGAGAAAGTTAAAAGATTCATAATCATATTTATGTTTCTCTCAGCCCTTCCTTTTGCCTTCTCACCTCCAGATAATCCAGTTCTGTTGTTTTCAGACTTGAGTTCACATTGAAAATCTGAAAAAAGACCAAAATATAAACAAAACCATTACTTTGCCCTTTCATTGTGCTGTTACATGCCCAGATTTGCTCCTGACAGGTGGCCATACATGGTCAAATTAAAGCTGCGATATCAGCCCTTTAAGTATAGCCCTACGCGTTTCGACCGGTAAGGTCAGTAAGGATATCACGTCTATTATGGTTTTATACCATTCTTTGGTGAGTCTGTTGGGGATTCCCGTTAGTATCGCACCTCACATTTCTTTGGCTGGGAGTGCGCCTTCTGACTCTTCTTGTTTATTGATTCGCCAGCTTATTTTCCTGTTCGCGGGGGCTTCCGACAGATCCCCCTGATTGATATCAGGCCAAAAATCAGGCAGATATCAATCGGGCAAGTTCGATTTTTTCTTTGAACCAGGACCGCATTGGCTAGTTGATGTGGACCTACGACCCGTCGGCTCCCATTCGTATAATTTTAATCCAATTGTTTGGTCCCATGGCCGATCGTTCGGATTAATCCAATATCGCCCTGCTGTTAGTGGGCTTATTGGGTTAAGATCTAATCGTGTATGTCCACCCTTAATGGCTGTGAAATGTGTGTGAGATTCCCCCTGAAATCCCTTTAAAGGAGAACTAAAGCCTAACTAAAGTAGCTAGAAATGTTGTACATGATGTTTTGTGCTTCTGTACCAGCCCAAGGCAACCACAGCCCTTTAGCAGTAAAGATCTGTGTCTCCAAAGATGCCCCAGTAGCTCCTCATCTTCTTTTCTGCTGATTCACTGCACATGCTCTGTGCTGCTGTCACTTACTGAGCTTAGGGACCCACTCACAATATACAGTACATATAGAATAGAAATGTCACAATATAAGGCTGATTAGTAATTAATACACATAATTACTACATGGCAGCACATAAACCAGTGCAATTAGCATCAGAATTTAATAATCAGCAAACCTGTAGCATCAGCTTATATTACAGCCAGGGAAGCTCATTTTCTGCTGGATAATTAGTGACGAGCCCTAAGCTTAGCTTCTCAACAGCCAATCAGAGCCCACTGAGCATGTGAGTGTCACAGACACTTTCCAAGATGGTGACCCCCTGTGACAAGTTTGAAGTCCTGGATCATTGCTGCTATTGGCAAGCTGAAACTTTAGCCTCGTGCAATAAGTTCACTATATAAAAAATTGCATTTTTAGCCATATTCATTTTTAGGGTTTAGTTCTCCTTTAAGGGCACATTGTATACAAGGCACATTCAGCAGTGTAGGTGGATCCAGAGGCTTATACTTACCAGTTGCCTAAGTAAAGGTGGCCATACACTGAGAGATCCGCTCGTTTGGCAATGTCGCCAAACGAGCGGATCTCCCTCCGATATGCCCACCTTGAGGTGGGCAATATCGGGCCGATCCGATCTTGGGCCCTAGGGCCCAACGATCGGATCCTAACGAGGCCTTAACGGGCGGTCGGATCGCGGGACCGCATCAACGAATAGATGCGGCCGCGATCCGACGGGATTTTCTATCCCATCCGATCGAGATCTGGCCGACTTTCGGCCAGATCTCGATCGGTGAAGCCCGTCGGGGGGCCCCATACACGGGCCAATAAGCTGCCGACACGGTCTGTCGGCAGCTTTTATCGGCCCGTGTATGGCCACCTTTAGACAAGTGCAGGGGTTTTGTGCCCTGTGTACATTGAGCCAGATTAATATGTACAGCGCTACTTTACTGCACCAGACTTTGGCATGAGACCATTAATGAGTTGCATGTTAGTAGAAAGTCCAGCCCCCCGGAGTAGTAAATGACATGAGGGGGGAGGCAGTGACCTACCAGGTAGGAGCTGAGGATCATGGATAATGCAGAAAGCTTAAGGCAAATTTCTCTTGAACCCCCAGTATCCAGGGAGCCCTCTGTGTCCAACACAAACACGACCATCTGCAATGGGAAGAGCCAAAGAAGAGCACGGCCATAAATATCTGGGTTACCCCACACTAATGACTTACACAATCTTATATAACAGATAATATACCCCACCGTGTTCATTAGTGTTGATTTAGGACAGTGAAAGGGATTATTAGAGGGAAAATACAGAGCATTCAAATTCTATAAATCTTTAATAGAACATGTGTAAGCCGAACGCGTTTCATGCCTGAGGTGGGCACTTACTCATAGTCTAGTAGCCACAGCAGGCACGAAACGCGTTAGGCTTACACATGTCCTAATAAAGATCTTTTTCCTTTTAATAAACATTTTTGGCTACGGCTTTACTACAGGATGACTCTTACTACATTTGAATGCTCTGTATTTTCCCAAAAATTGGCAAACCCTTGGACTGGGGGTTTCCCTGGTAAGAGATCATCTTTTAATAAAATTTTGCTTTTTTTTTTTTTATTTTGTATATTTCATCATTTATTTGATTCATTTCCGATTCTGGACTTTACCTCGAAAAAATGGAGCTACACACCAGCACTTATAGTACATGGATTATTAGAAGCCTCCTCAGGAATCTGGAAATGTCTCCATTCTGGAGAGGAAGGAGCTGTGTCTGCTGATACTCCCGGCACAGTGTGACCCTCCATGTTGCGATCGC
The DNA here is from genome assembly GCA_038501925.1 of Xenopus petersii. Classification (NCBI taxonomy): domain Eukaryota; kingdom Metazoa; phylum Chordata; class Amphibia; order Anura; family Pipidae; genus Xenopus; species Xenopus petersii. The sequence continues at coordinate 7,103,190 of CM076688.1, forward strand.
CCCCCGGAGCAGGTTCGGGAGCTCCGGGCGGCGCGTCCTCTCCCGCCGGCGTCGCTCCCAAAATGGCGGCGCCCATGGCCGCCACGTGGGTAAGCGGCGCCGGCGCGATGACGTCAGTGCGCCGACATCGGCGCAAGGACGTCAATGATGTCAATGGCGCCAAATTCAAAATAAAAACACGATCTAGACGCCAGAATGGCGCCCAAGTATAGGAAACCTTGCCCTAAGTATTTCCTGGGTTCCCTGTGTGCTGATAATTCTAATCTTGTTCCTGATTATTATCCTGACCCTTTGCCTGGACTTTGGACTTTGTTGTTATCTGCCTACCTGTGAACTCTTGCCTGGATCCCGACTATTCTTCGATTAACCCCTTGGACACCGCGACCGTGTTCCCTCAAGAGGGCTTCCTCCTCGATCCTGACTACCTCCCTGGAGGGGGCTTCCCGGCTCCCTGACACTCCAATACCTCAGAAGTATTTCAGAAGCCCAGCAGATCTATGTCCCCATACGTCAGACAGGACTAATGATGGGTTAAATTTAACCCATTTCACTTTGCTAAAATTTGCCGCCGGCGAAAATTTGCTGAACTGCATTAGACTCAATGGGCGACAATTTTTTTGTTGATGTGCTTCATTTTTTTTCTCCCATTGAAATGTATGGGCGTCATTTCTGCAGCGAAACGCGACACAAAAAAAAATCACTCGTTCCTAGATAGGACAGATCCAGAGATTGAAGCAGAGAGGATATTCTATGGACTGGAATCCAAATTCTGTTTCTGTCTCACCTTTTCTCCATTGTGTTCTAGAATGAACGGCTTGTTCCAGATCCAGATCCCCTTGGTGATGCTTTCTGTACCCGCTTCCCATTTAAATCCACACAGAGGCTCATCCTCTGCTCCAAAGCTGATTGGCTCGCCCCTTTCCTTTTAAAAAAAAAAAAATAATAATAATTGTTGCAACTTTGTTCATTTTTTAATATATATTTGTCATTGGATTAATGGAATAAATGTGCATTTTTAGTCTGGGGGCTGCTGGGTAACATTATTGCTGCAACTGGAAAATACACCATGATGAATATACTTTGCCTAAATGCAAGCTTCAAGTTAGTTCTTCACAGCAGAGATGCGGAAATTCAGCAAAGTTAAGAGCAAGTCAGAAAACTGATAAGAGCTAATCTCTATTATTATTTTGTGTCACGCTATGAAATGCATTACCGGCTCTTCATAAACTGACCTCGGCCTGTTATACATCTCCTGCAGTATCAGTTGGCTGAGGTCAGTTTATGAAGAGCCTGTAATGCATTTCATAGCGTGACACAAAATAATAATAGAGATTAGCTCTTATTCTGCTGGAGCAGCACTATTAACTGATTCATATTGAAAAAAAAATTTTCCCATGACAGTATCCCTTTAAAGAGACAGATCCTGAGCCTACTCACAGCCTGGAAACTGACAGACAGACAGCCACAGGGAGAACAGACTGAAGGACGTTCACTTTCTACTGCGGGATAGGTGCTGTCAGCAAAAATGGCTGCACAATATGTTACAGACTGAGAGATATTATGGATTATATACTGATAATGTCCCTGACCTTTTTTAATTCCCCCCTCAGACTATCATCACTTATATAAATAATGCTTCAGGATTTCTTTTTACTGGTCTTTTAGTCACCCTGCTATAGTTCCAGGGGTACCCAGGGCACAAATAAGCACTCACCCCAAATCTCCCCCTAACTGACCTTCAGACTGGGCCCCCTTAGCTCATAACAATGTTACAGATATATAGAAACATTGGGGTAACAGTCACCCTGCTATAGTTCCAGGGGTACCCAGGGCACAAATAAGCACTCACCCCAAATCTCCCCCTAACTGACCTTCAGGCTGGGCCCCCTTAGCTCATAACAAGGTTACAGATATATAGAAACATTGGGGTAACAGTCACACTGCTATAGTTCCAGGGGTACCCAGGGCACAAATAAGCACTCACCTCAAATCTCCCCCTAACTGACCTTCAGACTGGGCCCCCTTAGCTCATAACAAGGTTACAGATATATAGAAACATTGGGGTGTCACCCTGCTATAGTTCATGGGGTATCCAGGGTACAAATAATCACTCACCCCAAATCTCCCCCTAACTGACCTTCAGACTGGGCCCCCTTAGCTCATAACAAGGTTACAGATATATAGAAACATTGGGGTAACAGTCACCCTGCTATAGTTCCAGGGGTACCCAGGGCACAAATAAACACTCACCCCAAATATCCCCCTAACTGACCTTCAGACTGGGCCCCCTTAGCTCATAACAAGGTTACAGATATATAGAAACATTGGGGTTACAGTCACCCTGATATTGTTCCAGGGTCACAGGGTGGGGTATAGATATGGCCATTGAAGGTGCCCAAGGACATCACTACATTTTACAACTATTTACACTACTAAGCGGCAGATTTATCAAGGGTCCAATTGAAAATTCGAAATTTGAATTTTTGAAATTTTTATGGTCAAAATTGTCAAATTCAGCTAGGGAGTTATTCAAATTCGATTCAAGTTTTTTTAAAAAATTCGAATTTGATTTTCGAGATTGATCATACTCTGGTCTTTTAAAAACGTTGACTATTTGCCACCTAAAACCTGCTGAATTGCTGTTTAAGTCAATGGGAGGTACCCAGGGATCAATTTGGAGTTGTTTGCTGCCTTCTTGACATTCAAGTTTTTTTTAAATTCAAATTGAATTCGATTCGAGTTTTCAAATTTCGATTGGTCGAATTTCAAATTTAGGGGAGTGTTTAAAAACTCACATGAACCGAAATTCGACCTTTGATTAATGTGCCGCTAAGAGCTTTGGGTGTATCTTCACATGATGGTATTTTCAATGCACTTTGTATTCCTGTCTCCGGCCCATGTTTGTGGCTAAAGAGAAACAAACAGAATGTAAAATGTTGCGGCCGGTATGAAAAGCAATAACTCAATGACATGTTTTCTTGCATCATATGATGGTTTGACTCCTATAACTGTATATTAAATGCTAAAACTAAGTAAACTTTATCAGAAAGGTCTATATAAATACACCAGTAAACCCTCAAAGTAATGCTGCTCTGAGTCCTCTGTCAAAAGAAACAGCACATTTCTTTCCTTCTATTGTGTACTCATGGGCTTCTGTATCAGACTTCCTGTTTTCTGCTTAAACCTCCAGGGCTTGGGCTTGAGCATGCTCAGTTTACTCCTCTCTCCCCCACCCCTCCCTGCTGTAATCTGAGCCCAGAGCTATAAGTGAGCAGGGAGAGACTCAGGCAGGAAGTGATGTCACACCAAGCTTAGATGGCTTGACAAAGGGCCTGCGTAGCCCGAAACGTTGCCTATGGCATTTGATTAAAGTTTTGCAAATTTTCAAAGATACCGGAGTGCTGCTGCTTTATTTGCTACCAAGCTTATATGGCAGCTTCTATCCTAAACAAACAGAGACAGTGTCTAGAGCTGTTTACTCAGGTATGGTAAAGCATTCTGCAGAATAAATATAGAGTTCTAGCTAGCACAATTGTGGCTAATCTGTTGGCAATAAACTGTCTTGTAGCTTTCCTTCTCCTTTAAACTTCCTGTTTTCATCTTAAACCTCCAGGGCTAGGGCTTGAGCATGCTCAGTTTGCTCCTCTCTCCCCCTCCCTCCTCTCTGCTGTAATCTGAGTCCAGAGCTATGAGTGAGCAGGAAGTGATGTCACACCAAGCTAATATGGCAGCTGCTATCCTAAATAAAAATAGAGCTACCTTTACTCAGGTATGGTAAAGCATTCTGCAGAATAAATATAGTGTTATAGCTTGCACTATTGAGGCTACTCTATTGGCAATAAACTGCTTTGTAGCTTTCCTTCTCTTTTAATAGGCTTCCCCTTCAGACACAGTCACTCCTCCAGTCTGTAACTAATGCTTTTGGTTCATACACCTCTACCAGTCTCTGGCCTCTGCCACCTTTTAGGATAAATGAAACTAAAGCAAACAAGGGAAAGTTGTGCTCACCAATAATTTTTAAAAACATTTAGCGGGGGTGCAATGAGGCTGTGAGCACAAATTCATACAGACAAATACAAGAAATCCTCTGTACTCCCAATAATAATATATTTAGGACATTTTGTGCCTTAAGCGACTAAAAACGCCTTACCCTTTAAACAAAAACAGGGATTGTTTGTCCATATAATGTAATCTATTGAAGCTGAACAACTACATCACAGTCATCTGATACATTAGGAATTATATTCCCAGCTACAGTCAGGTGATCCCACTGGTGGCCAATAAAAGGGCAACCAAGTTTGGGAGTTTTAACCTTAAAAGCAGCAAGTAGGGATGCACCGAATCCAGGATTCGGTTCGGGATTCGGCCAGGATTCAGCCTTTTTCAGCAGGATTCGGATTCGGCCGAATCCTTCTACCCGGCCGAACCGAATCTGAATCCTAATTTGCATATGCAAATTAGGAGCGGGGAGGGAAATTGCGTGACTTTTTGTCAGAGAACAAGGAAGTAAAAAATGTTTTCCCCTTCCCGCCCCTAATTTGCATATGCAAATTAGGGTTCGGATTCGGTTCGGTATTCGGCCGAATCTTTCACGAAGGATTCGGGGGTTCGGCCGAATCCAAAAAAGTGGATTCGGTGCATCCCTAGCAGCAAGTAAGTTGCAGGAAAACTTATTCCTCTTATAAAATGTATAATGAAGCAATAGAATTCTTAATGAATCAGATGCAAGTTGGGTGTAGGACTGGCCAGATATGGGATGACTTTGACGTAGTTGTTCATCTTAAAGGGGTTGTTCACCTTTAAATTAACTGTTAGTAGGATGTAGAGATGGATAATCTGAGACAATTTGCAATTGGTCTTAATTTGTTATTATTTGTAGTCATTCAGCAGCTCCCCCGTTTGCAGTTTCAGCAGGCTGGTTGCTAGGGTCCAAATTACCCTAGCAACCGGCATTGATTCAAATAAAATACTGGAATATAATTAGGAGAAAGCCTGAATAGAAAAATGAGTAATAAAAAGTAGCAATGATATTCAATTCAAATTCGACCAAACTAGATTCGAGTTTTTCCTGCGAAAAAAAACTCGTATGTCAGGAAGGTTACAAACATCTGCAAATTGGTCCCTGGACATTTCCCATTAACTTATACATGAATTCGGCAGGTTTTAGGTGGCTAATAGTAGAATTCAAACTCTTAAAGGGCCAGAGTATGATATATCTCGGAAATTGAATTCGAATTTTTCTTACAAACTTGAATGAAATTTGGATAATTCCCTAGTCGAATTTGACAGTTTTGACAGTAAAAAAAAAATCGATTTTTCAATTCAACCCTTAATAAATCTGCCCCCTAGTATGGTACCCGGCTAAATGGATGTCACTTACGCATGTGGTGACTTCACCATGACTGTAATGCTTAGAGGAACGTTACCCAGGGTGGCTATGGGTGACCATTTAAACCAAACTGTCATTCCCTTTACAAGCTGAGACGCCTCTTTCCCCTATTTATGTAGAAAAGAACCAGTTGCTCATTGATTGAAGTCAACAATAAGCGAATTTGTAGTTTATTCTGCCCTAAACTTTACTTTAATCAGTGAGCTACTGGTTCTTATCTACACTGAAAGCAAGAGCTGATGGGCAGGTGAAGGGCCTCCAGATGAAGCACCTGACACCCATAAGGGTTTTATACCATTATAACAAATATTTCTCCTGTTTATGGTCACGTCCCTTGTGATCACAGTGGATTTCCCAGTCTCACATTCCCTTGGGTTACTCACCTGATACTGCCAGTCACTTACACACCCTTATGTTTATCTTCATTAACTGAACTTTTACCCTCTCCTAGTCACAAGTTCAGATATGTCTGACATTAATCGATTTATGGAATAGTAGCGGGTTACTATAATCAGCCATGGGTTCCTATTCAACCTCCACATCTGTGACCCACCCATGGTCTCCAATCAAACGCATGCCTGACTATACGGAGAAGCTACATTATATTACCTGGCAGGACAGGGCCCTCATGATGTAGTTCAAGAGAAAGGATTTGCCCCGGCGTTTCTCTCCGATCACACATATTAGGCACACGGGGTAATCTGCTACATCGCTGCCCAGAAAACAGCTTTGTACATTGGTTTCATCCAACTGCAGGTGCCCACGATTGTCTGTATAAACCAGTGGAACGGCACAGGCTGGGGTCTCCTTTAATGAGAGAAAAAAATCAGTTGAAATTAGAAGTTGCTTTTCCAAGTTTCGTACTGAACACTTATAATAACAATGACCGTGTATTGGTCGTTATGTATGTAACTCCATATGTTCAATGTATGTAATACATTTACTTTGGGGCGCTGGGCAATATGTTGGCGCACTATAAATACAAGTTAATAATAATATGTGCCCCTCCTCTATCACTTACCTGCTTGGCCTGCTCTTCTCTCACCACCAGCTGGACCTTTGCGATCAGATTCTTCAGCCTGTGGACAGAAATCAGCTGATCTTTGGGACAAACCTTCCTGCATTCGGGGCAGCGGTAGCCCAATAGTTGTGGGGTGTCCCAACAAGAGACAATGCAGTTCTTACAGAAGGTGTGGCCGCAGGTGATGGATACTGGATCAGTAAGTTGGCTGAGACACACGAAGCAGGTGATATCTTCTTCCAACTTGTGGAAACGTACAGAGCCCTCCCGTGACATGCTGGGACTGCAAACAAATACAGTAAGTATATATATATATATATACCAAGTTTGGGAGTTTTACTTTGAAAGCAGCAAGTAAGTTGCAGGTAAAACTTAGTCCCTGTGTAAAATGTATAATGAAGCAATAGAATTCTTAATGAATCAGATGACTGGGATGACTGTGACGTAGTTGTTCAGCTTAAATATATTGCAATATATGGACAAACAATCCCTGTTTTGTTTAAAGGGTAAGGCATTTTTCAGAAATGTCTCTGTCTTAAATATATTGATAATGTGTTGAGTGCAGAGGACTCTTGTATTAGTCTATATATATATGTATATAGTGAATAAAGTAGCCCCTATTGTAAAATATAATGATATTGTAAGTCACCGAGGAATTCCATGACCATATAAAAACACAAGGCCGAATGTCACAGAACTCCAAGGTTACTTCTATTTATAAGGATATCATTTAAAAGATAATCATGGCTTTTGTGTATTATATATATATCTATATCTATAGCTGGTGCACAAGGCAAATGAATGTCCAGTGCCTGTGTGCAGGTTTGTATCAACAGTATAATTATCTAGACAAAATAAACGCACCAAACAGGTCTTTGTATGTGTCAAAAAAAAAACAAAAATCTATTATCATTACAATGTTACAATTTTTTTTTTGACACTATACAAAGACCTGTTTGGTGCGTTTTTTTTTGTCTAGATAATTATATAAGGCTTAGTTGCAGCCGAAATGTTAGTTTTTGAATAAAGCATTTATATCTTTGAGATAAGTCCTGTGAGTGCAGCTTCTTCGGTGGAGGAATATATATATATATATATATATATATATATATATAAGAAATTTACCCCAGCACTCCAACATACAGCCCCTTGGGAAACCTATTTTGCACAACTGAACTGTAACTAACACAAAAAGAGACACTTTTAGTTACAAAGTTTGTACAAAGCATACATAAGCTGACGCGCCCCGTCAAGGCAGTGTCCATGTGTAAGTGCTATTCTAAGTGAAAAAAGTATTATCTTTGGGGGGAGAAAGATCACACCTGCTTTTCTCTTTGTCTAGCATGATCTCTTCCAAAGACACCATTAAGGGGGGGTTGGGAGAGTGAGCATCAAGAAGAGCGCCACCTCCCCATACTATATATAATATAATTAAATCAAAAATTGATATATAAAATTGATATATAAAATCGAATATATATGTATAGAGTTACACTGCATGGCCAAAAGTATCCAGAACCCTTGCCTGTCCAATCTCCCATTCCCAAACCAAGGGGATTCAGATGAAGTTGCCCCTGCCTTTGCTGCTATAACATATATATAAATTTGCCAGCTATATATGCTGGGAAGGTTCCAACTAGATGTTGGGACATTGTTGCTGGGAGTTGTTGCATGAGAGCATGTGAGCATGAGTGAGGTTGGGATCACGTCTGTTTCACGGTCAGTGTTCCGATATGTATCAAAGGGGTTCTGCTGAATTCAGGGCTCTGTGCAGTTGGTTCTTACCATCTCCGCAAACTCATTGTGTATGGACGTGGCTCTGTGCATGGGGGCATTGTAATGCTGAAATAGGAAAGGGCACTGCCCAAATTGTTCACCATTATATGGCATAGTGGCATCGAGGGTCGGACTGGGCACCAGGAAAAAACCCGGTGGGCCCCGCCAGCCCAGACTGTATCCCTGCCGGTGCTCCAAGCCACTGATTTCACTCTTCCAACGCACTGCTGGAAAGTTGAATCTACCCGCACTCGGTGGAAGGGCAGGCGGCAGCGCACCTCAAGTGGGGTGTGAGGGGTGAGCAGTGGGGGCACCTTGGGGGTGCAGGGGCCCCTGGGGCTGGAGCCCCAGTGGGCTCTGCACCCACCAGTCCAACCCTGGTGGCATCTGTGGCAGCAGCTATGGCTGTGGCTTAAATAGGCAATTCAGTAATAAGTAGGGGGTGTCATTTGGGTACATAGTGTAGTTACCAGTCTACAAGTGTATAAAGCAAACACAAATATTAAAGTATAACATAAGCCAAAACCTATAAATATATATATAGCACACAATTAGTTTGAACACAGGCACATTTCTACAACAGTGGAAATAACCCGGTTGAAGGTATCTTACTATTCCTGCGAATAGTGGCAACAGTTGGAAACTCAAGGGTTAATAAAGCAGCCATTGAGCACATACCCCTGGGATTGTGTATCAGAGCCACAAGGTGATACGTGAGATATTAGAAAAGTATGAGTGAGAAATTAGTGAGGTGTTAGTGAGATATTAGTGAGGTGTTAGTGAGATATTAATGAGATATTAGTGAGGTGTTAGTGCTCCATGTGATAATGAGAAAGCAAAGTCTAGATGGGTGAGATTAGGGGTGATGTATGCTGAGCGGTGATTACACCCCAATGGGTAGTTAGAAAGAGCAACTGCCCCCCCCCCCCACTGACAGAATAAAAAATGACAATGATGGGGGGGCAGAGAGAGGAAGGACACGGCACAGACCCACTCACGGTTTGTTGTTGTTGCTGCTGTTGCCTCCCATGTGCTGAGTGTAGAGAAGTGTCACCAGGGAATCAGTGGTTGTGAATGTGCAGAGGAACTTGCTGGTAACTGAGGGAACATTCGGCAGGAGGGTGGGGAGAGGGCGGGTGATAAAGAAGAAGTGAAACACAGCACCTTAGGGTGACCCCTCCCCAGAGCCAAGTACAGTGTGAGTGATCAGCAAACTGTATGGGAGGTGTGGGGCTGTGCCAAACTCTGGGAACTTGGATGTGTCCCCCCCCCCCAATTCAATGGAATTTATTATTCTAGGGGCATTTAAAGGGGTGGTTCACCTTTAAGTTAACTGTTAGTATGTTATAGAATGGACAAATCTAAGCAACTTAGAAGATGCTTACTGTTGAGAGTCTAGGCCAGTGATCCCCAAACAATAGCTCACGAGTAACATGTTGCTCTCCAACCCCTTGGATGTTGCTCTCAGTGGCCTCAAAGCAGGTGCTTATTTTTGAATTCCTGGTTTTTAGGCAAGTTTTGGAGGCATAAAAATCAGGTGTGCTGCCAAACAGAGCCTATTGTAGGCTGCCAGTCCACATAGGTGCAACCAAATAGCCAATCACAGCCCTTTTTGTCGTCTACAGGAACTTTTTCATGCATGTGTTGCTCCCCAACTCTTTTTGCATTTGAATGTGGCTCACAGGTAAAAAAAGGTTGGGGACCCCTGGTCTAAGCTGAAATAAGGGGTGGGAGTGTCTGTTCCAGGGGCGTAACTATAGAGGAAGCAGACCCTGCGCCTGCAGGGGGGCCCAGGAGGTATAGGGGCCCCATGAGGCCCTAATTCATATATAGTTTCAATAAATATTGGTAAAACAAGTCAACTGCTAAAAATTTTGGGGGCCTGAAAAATAATTTGCTGTGGGGCCCAGTAATATCTAGTTACGCCACTGGTCTGTTCATTATGTGGACGGCCCTACCTGTCAGTGCAAGAAGTCTGGGGGTTAATGTTCTCCCGTCTGGAGGCAAGACAAATAGAATCTTGCTTTTGCAGCTCCTCCTCTTCCTGATCTTCACTTCCTCTCATCAGTTTTTTATTTGTCCTGAACGGGGGCAGACATAGCTTCCTCCTCTCCTACTTAATGCAGATGAAGACTACAAAATACAGGTTGTAGAGTGCTTCTAGCGTGCTCCTTTCAGTTGAGACCCTTGCGTGTGCTCCTGTAGGTAGAATGAAAATAATTATACTCTAGGGTGAGCTCCAGGGTTAAGCCCTTCCTGCAGTGTGCTTCCCTAGTAAGTCTGTTTTTGTTCATGCTTATGAGCCAAGGCCATGGCATTCAAGATCACCTTCTCCAAATAAGCTCCCTAGGTTGAATACTATAGACTCTGAGTCTGATTACAAAAATAGGAGGTGTGGAAGCACTCTAAAGGCTAAGTAATAGTATATTTAAGTATAATGGAAGTGCTAGTTTTAATGCACATTCCCTGGTCCCCTGTCTCACAAGTTTACAAAACAGGGGTTTTTAGTTACAAAGTTATGATCATAAAGTTGAAAAGCCACCATACCCGCCATGTGGGGTTTACCTTGATGTGGTATGGTGGCTTTTCAACTTTATGATCATAACTTTGTAACTAAAAACCCCTGTTTTGTAAAATTACTTTTGAAAACTAGCACTTACATTAAACTTAAATAAACTATTACTTAGCCTTTAGTGTGCTTCCACACCCCTATTTTGTACTCTGAATCTGATTATCAGCACTCTGACCAGGACAATTATCCTGCTGCTACTACTCTCACCACTACTGCACAAATTCACTGTAACAACTGCTTACCCTGGTGGTCTATTGGTGTGAGGGGGTCGGCGGGAACGCCAGCCACGCTGATCATCGCTGCTGTCGGTTTCATAGGGGCGCTCGCGGCACGCACGTCTCTTCTTAAAGGCGCTGTGATGCTGGCGCATCTATGACATCTATTCTGAAATCTGTATTCCGACCCGTGCCTGTCTGACTCTTCTTGATTGATATCCTGGTTTTGACCCTTGCCTGTTTGACTCCGCTTGCATCCTGCCTGCACCGACCCGTCCTGGTTTGGACTACGCTTTCTGTCTGCTCCCTGTACTGTGATCTTCTGCCCAAAAGATTTTGCTAACGATCACGCCCCTCTGCTTGTCCAGAACCCTTAGTTTGGCTCCTCTCTTTATAAGACCTAGCGGATCCAATTAGCCGAGGGCTCCTCCAGAGATGAAAGGCGGCTGTTAAAGGTAGAAGCAAGAGCTGAGACCAGGGAGCCTAGCATTGGTTCTGGATTTTGGGTGCCAATCGTGACATTCACTCAGTACCACAGGCTAGCACTCCTTCTCTAAGCAAAGAAAAGAATCGCACTGTGGTACAGTCAGAGAAGCATGAAATTCAGGATCAGGAACACAATCTATTTTGGCAATTGTTAGAATGGATCCAAAATCAGGTTAAATCTTCGATCTCACAGGCACTCAAAGATCAGGTGAAATATGGCAGTAGACAAAAACTAGAAACTCCTACTACACCCAGCTCATTGCTTGAATCACATCAGACAGCATCAGACAGCAAATCACACACTTCAGATTTAGAAGGTTCCTCTACAGATTCCTCGGAGACCAGTACATCTCCAGCTAACAAGTGACCAGAAGTTAAAACACTCCTCAAATACATATGCAACACCTTAGAGATAGCAGTGACCCAAACACCTATTTCCAAGGCAGATAAAGTCCTAGGCAACAGATACAAAAAATCCAGGTATTTTTTCCATCAGCAAATGTATTACCGAACCTATTGCTGATGAATGGGCAGAGCCGGACAGAAGAGCATCTATTTCCCAAAATTTTCAACAAATTAGAATATATGGGATAAGTCTCCAAAGGTAGACTCAGCGATAGTCCGATTATCAAAAAATACCACATTGCCAACGGAAGATGCTGGGTCCTTTAAAGACCCCATGAACAAAAAAACTTGATTCCTCCATACAACAGCTATATTTTGACCAGCATTAGCAGCACTTTCAGTGGCCAAGACAGCACGCTATAGGTGCAAAGACTTGAGAAACAAAAATCCTACCACAATAGACCTAGACAAAATAAGCTCAGCGTTTTCCTTCCTCAGTGAAGCCTCACTGGAGATAGCGAAACTCGCAGCTGAAGCTTCTTCAATAACTACAAGGCGAGCGCTGTGGCTGAGACCCTAAAATTTGAAGGATCCTACCAATTTGGTTCAGAGCTCAAAAAAATTATATCTGAGGTGACAGGTGGCAAGGGGGCCTTCTTCCCTCAAGGCCGCAAAAAACAGAAGAGAATTCCACAAGCCAAATTACCACCACAGATCCTGTAACTCTTCTCAGAGATCATCCTTCAGACAACGTCCACCTACCTCTCAATCATTAAACAAGAGATTCAAATCCAGGCAAGCGCAACCCAGATCTAACAAACGATCGGGCTCAGTAAAGACACAGAATTCCTGACTCCGACAACAATCATCTAACTACCATACCAGTCGGAGTTTGCCTACAAAAATTCCATTCAGAATGGGAACAATCAACCCAGGAGCAATGGGTACTTCAAATTATATCAATCAATTCCCTTTCAAAAAATTCCACAAAATCGCTTTGTGCCTTCTTCTGTTTCAGAAGATCCAAAAAGAGCGGCAGCTTCTAGACATCCCTCAAGAACTACTTCATAAACAGGTAATTGACCCAGTTCCAAACCACTAACAATACCAAGGCTACTACTCCAATCTATTTTTAGTATCAAAGAAAGATGGCGGTTTTTGTCCTGTACTCAACCTGCACCCACTCAACAAGCACGTGCAATATCAGAAATTCAAGATAGAATCCATTCTCTCCATCACATCGTCAATCCACTTAGAAGCATGTATGTCCAAGGTGGATCTCCAAGATGCAGATGTACACATCCCTATTCAAAAGGACCACCAGAAATACTTAAGGCTCACGTTCCAACAGCAACATTTTCAATTTCGAGGAATGCTCTTCGGACTTACTTCTGCACCTCGAGTGTTCTCAAAAGTATTAGGGGCATTGATAGCCAACATCAGAGCCGCAGGTTGCCGCAACCCTTATTTATGCTACATCTTGGCATCAAGCCCAAATTATGATGCAAAACTGCATCCTCACACTATTCAAACACGGTTGGATAATCAACTACAAGACAGGCATAATTCGCCCACTTGCCAGCTGACCTTCTTGGGCATGGAGATTGATTCACTATCTCAGAGACTTATATTACCTCAAGACAAATTTCACAAGATTTCAATGTCGATTTGGGAACTCCTTTCCGAACTGAATATTCTGGGTCTTATGGTGTCTACCATCGACGCCATTCCGTAAGCACGTTTTCACATATGCCCTCTTCAGAACCACTTCTTCAGACATTGGAACAAGGACCTGTCCCAAATTATACCCCTCTCCAGCCAAATCAGCCACAGCCTTCACTGGTGGCTACAACCGACAATGTCACCACGGGCAAACTCTGGCAAGCACCAGAACCAGCAAACGGGCAATATCAATCTTGCCAGGGACATGGTCGATGTAGGAGAAGACACTACACATCAACATTTTAGAGATCTGGGAAATTTTCAACACTCTCACATTTTGGCAACCTTTCCTTCCCAACTCTCATATCCCCATTCAAGCGGACAACGGAACGGCAGTGGCCTACCTCAGCAGAACGAGAAGCAAAAGAGCTATGTCCAAGATTACAAAAATCTTATGCTGAGCAGAAGTGCACAAGGTACACATATCGGCTGTCTATATTCCCGGGATACAGAACTGCCAGGTGGATTTCCTCAGCCGAGAACACAATCGACCCAGAGTAATGGATGCTTCACAAATAGGTGTTTTAGTTACTCGTCAACAGATGGGGTGACCTATGTGTGGATGTCATGGCGTCCAGGTTCAACACACAATGCTGGCTATTCTTCTCAAGGGTCCAGGATCCCCTAATGGAGGCTGTAGATGCCTTAACTACACCTTGATCATTCCGCCTAGCATATGCCTTCCTGCCTATTCCAATGATTCCTAGACTTAGCAAAAATTCACACAGGAAATGTTCCCATGATACTTGTGGTGCCAGCATGGCCGAGAAGAACATGGTTTGCGGACATCATAAATATGGCAGTGTGCAAACTGCTCGCCTCACCCCTCAGACCGGACCTGTTACTCCAAGGACCCATTTGGTTCCTGGACAATTACAAGGTACATCTCACTGCCTGGCTATTGAATCCCAAACTTGGCTTATGAAAGTATTTTCACTGTAAGTCATAGAGACACTCATGGCGGCCCGAAGATCTACTACCATTAAGACCTACCACAGAGTTTGGTCTATTTTCTTTCAATGGTGCACAGGTCAAAATCTTGATTGGAAGTCATGTTCCTCGTCTGAAATCCTGCAGTTCCTCAAGGATGGAGCAGATAAGCGGCTCAGAGTGTCTTTTCTCAAAGTTTAACTCTCGGCATTAGGAGCTCTGTTACATCAGCAATGGGCCACACTTCCTGAATTTAGACTTTTATTTCTGGCCAAGTCATGGCTGTGCCCTCCTATTCGGGATCCCACTCCACTGTGGGACCTCATTCTAGTCTTTCACTGCCTTCAGCAACACCCATTTGTTACTTACATGGAAGCCAGTTTTTCTTTCTGCTATCTGCTCAGCTAAAAGAGTGTTGGATATAGCTGCCCTTTCCTGCATATACCCATGGTTGGTTTTTCACACAGACAGGGCCGTTCTTAGAACGGTACCATCTTTCCTGCCCAAGGTGGTTTCACCATTTCATATCAATCAGGAAATCGTTATCCCGGCATTCAGCAAAGAAACATCACTAGAGGAAAACTCCCCTCTCCTGACACTAGATCCAGTCAGAGCGGTGCAGAAATATGTTCCATCAGGAAGTCCGAAGCACTTTTTGTTCTTCATAGTGGCCAAAATATGGGTGAAAGAGCATCAAAGCGCTAGATGGATAGTGTCCACTAAACAGGTGGCGTATTTACTTTCGAACAATCACTTTCCAGTTCATGCCAAAACACACTCCATCAGAAAGATCGGTACTTCATGGGCCTTCTATAATAATGTATCTCTAGAGAACATTTGCAGAGCACCCACCTGTACTTCTCCGGACACATTTTCCAGATTTTTTAGACTTTTCAGCACAGAGATGACTCGAATTTTGGCACAATGGTGCTGCAAGCAGCAACAGCACTTTAGTTCAGTCGTGTTTTTTTCTTATAATCTTGTAGATAGTTACATTCCCTCTAGTGATGTGCGGGCCGGTCCGATACCCGCAGAAACACTATATGATTGGATTCAGGGAGTTGTTACTAGATAATGATGTACAGACACACTATATGAATGGGTGCAGGGAGTTGTTACTAGATAATGATGTACAGACACATAGTTACATAGTTACATAGTTAAATTGGGTTGAAAAAAGACAAAGTCCATCAAGTTCAACCCCTCCAAATGAAAACCCATCATCCATACACACACCCCTCCCTACTTTTAATTAAAATTCTTTATACCCATACCTATACTAACTATAGAGTTTAGTATCACAATAGCCTTGGATATTATGTCTGTCCAAAAAATCATCCAAGCCATTCTTAAAGGCATTAACTGAATCAGCCATCACAACATCACCCGGCAGTGCATTCCACAACCTCACTGTCCTGACTGTGAAGAACCCTCTACGTTGCTTCAAATGAAAGTTCTTTTCTTCTAGTCTAAAGGGGTGGCCTCTGGTACGGTGATCCACTTTATGGGTAAAAAGGTCCCCTGCCATTTGTCTATAATGTCCTCTAATGTACTTGTAAAGTGTAATCATGTCCCCTCGCAAGCGCCTTTTTTCCAGAGAAAACAACCCCAACCTTGACAGTCTACCCTCATAATTTAAGTCTTCCGTCCCTCTAACCAATTTAGTTGCACGTCTCTGCACTCTCTCCAGCTCATTTATATCCCTCTTAAGGACTGGAGTCCAAAACTGAACTGCATACTCCAGATGAGGCCTCACCAAGGACCTATAAAGAGGCATAATTATGTTTTCATCCCTTGAGTTAATGCCCTTTTTTATGCAAGACAGAACTTTATTTGCTTTAGTAGCCACAGAATGACACTGCCCAGAATTAGACAAAGTGTTATCTACAAAGACCCCTAGATCCTTTTCATTTAAGGAAACTCCCAACACACTGCCATTTAGTGTATAACTTGCATTTATATTATTTTTGCCAAAGTGCATAACCTTGCATTTATCAACGTTGAACCTCATTTTCCAGTTTGCTGCCCAGTTTTCCAGTTTAGACAGATCACTTTGCAAAGTGGCAGCATCCTGCATGGAACCTATAGTTCTGCACAATTTAGTCTCATCTGCACAAATAGAAACAGTACTTTCAATGCCCACCTCCAGGTCATTAATAAACAAGTAGAAAAGCAAGGGACCTAGTACAGAGCCCTGTGGTACTCCACTAACAACACTGGTCCAATTAGAAAATGTTCCATTTACCACCACTCTTTGTAGTCTATCTTTTAGCCAGTTCTCTATCCAGGTACAAATACTATGTTCCAGGCCAACATTCCTTAATTTAACCAGTAACCTTTTGTGTGGCACTGTATCAAATGCTTTAGCAAAGTCTAAGTAAATCACATCCACTGCCATCCCAGAATTGAGGTCTCTACTTACATTCTCGTAAAAAGAAATTAAGTTAGTCTGGCAAGATCTATTACGCATAAAACCATGCTGGCACAAACTCATAGTATTATGATTTGCTATTAAGTCCAGTATCTTATCCTTTATTAACCCTTCGAAAAGCTTTCCTAATACTGACGTCAGACTAACTGGCCTATAGTTTTGAGGCTGAGAACGGGATCCTTTTTTGAATAGAGGCACCACATTAGCAATTCGCCAGTCTCTCGGCACAATGCCAGATCTCAATGAATCCTGAAAAATTAAGTAAAGAGGTTTGGCAATCACAGAGCTAAGCTCGCTAATTACCCTGGGATGAATACCATCTGGCCCTGGACCTTTGTTAATCTTAACATGTTCAAGTCTCTTTTGAATTTCTTCATGTGTGAACCATGCATCATTAGTTGTATTACTAGAATTGGGAGTGTTAAGAAGGAAACCTTCACTTACTGGTTCTTCATTTGTGTACACAGATGAAAAATACGAGTTCAGAATCTGCGCTTTTATTTTGTTTTCATCAACCAGCTGACCCCCCTCTGATAGTAAGGGTCCCACCCCTTCCTGCTTCATTTTTTTACTATTGACATATTTAAAAAATAATTTTGGATTTTTTTTACTGCTTGCTGCAATATCCTTTTCTATAGCAATTTTAGCTTGCCTTATAGCTTCTTTGCATGATTTATTGGCCTCCTTGTACCTTATAAATGTTTCGGCTGTACCAGCTAACTTGAAAGCCTTAAAAGCACGTCTTTTCTTACCCACCTCAACACCAACGCTTCTATTGAACCAAAAAGGTTTTGCTTTGCAACGACGTTCCTTGCTTACAAGTGGAATATACTGACAAGTATATTTATTAAGCAGAATTTTAAAGACTTCCCATTTTTGTTCTGTGTTTAACCCTGTGAAAAGCATTTCCCACTTAATATGTTGCAGAGATGCCCTTATACTGTCAAAGTTTGCACGTCTGAAATTTAGTGTTTTAGTTACTCCCTTATAGAATTGCTTCTGCAACAGAATCTCAAAGGAGACCATGTTATGATCACTATTCCCTAAATGCTCACCCACACAAATGTTAGAGATGAGTTCAGTATTGTTAGTTATTACAAGGTCCAAAAGAGAGTTATTCCTAGTAGGTTCTTGAACGAGCTGGAATAAAAAGTTGTCATTCAGCATATTTACAAACCTACTAGCTTTTTCTGTCTTGGCAACCCCATTACCCCAGTCAATGTCTGGATAATTGAAGTCACCCATAGCAACAACTTGACCCAGCTGTGAAGCCGCTTGTATCTGCAAGAGTAGCTGGGCTTCATACTCGACACTTATACGAGGTGGTTTATAGCATACACCAATGATAATTCTTTTTGATACCTTTTGCCCAGTCGAAATCTCTACCCAGAGTGATTCTACACCCTCACCAGTGCCAGCTATTTTTATTTCTTTAGCGCATGGCTTTAATTCAGGCTTTACATACAAACACACTCCTCCACCCTTTTTAATCCCTCTATCCCTCCTAAAAAGGGTGTAACCATTTAAATTCACAATCCAGTCACATGTTTCATCCCACCAGGTCTCAGATACCAATTATATCATAATTTTTAGAGCATGCAATTAATTCTAGGTCTCCCATTTTACCTGACAAACTCCGTGCATTTGCCAGCATACAGCGGAGGTTATTACTTTTACTTTTGAAATGTGCATTACTTGGTTGGGTGCAGTGAGTTGTTACTAGATAATGATGTACAGACACACTATATGATTGGGTGCAGGGAGTTGTTACTAGATAATGGTGTACAGACACACTACATGATTGGATTCAGGGAGTTGTTACTAGATAATGATGTACAGACACACTATGATTGGGTGCAGGACGTTGTTACTCGATACTGATGTGTAGGCACGCTATATGATTGGATTCAGGGAGTTGTTACCAGATAATGATGTACAGACACACTACATAGTTACATAGTTACATACCGGTAGTTACATAGTTAAATTGGGTTGAAAAAAGACAAAGTCCATCAAGTTCAACCCCTCCAAATGAAAACCCATCATCCATACACACACCCCTCCCTACTTTTAATTAAAATTCTTTATACCCATACCTATACTAACTATAGAGTTTAGTATCACAATAGCCTTGGATATTATGTCTGTCCAAAAAATCATCCAAGCCATTCTTAAAGGCATTAACTGAATCAGCCATCACAACATCACCCGGCAGTGCATTCCACAACCTCACTGTCCTGACTGTGAAGAACCCTCTACGTTGCTTCAAATGAAAGTTCTTTTCTTCTAGTCTAAAGGGGTGGCCTCTGGTACGGTGATCCACTTTATGGGTAAAAAGGTCCCCTGCCATTTGTCTATAATGTCCTCTAATGTACTTGTAAAGTGTAATCATGTCCCCTCGCAAGCGCCTTTTTTCCAGAGAAAACAACCCCAACCTTGACAGTCTACCCTCATAATTTAAGTCTTCCGTCCCTCTAACCAATTTAGTTGCACTTAGTCTCTGCACTCTCTCCAGCTCATTTATATCCCTCTTAAGGACTGGAGTCCAAAACTGAACTGCATACTCCAGATGAGGCCTCACCAGGGACCTATAAAGAGACATAATTATGTTTTCATCCCTTGAGTTAATGCCCTTTTTTATGCAAGAACTTTATTTGCTTTAGTAGCCACAGAATGACACTGCCCAGAATTAGACAACGTGTTATCTACAAAGACCCCAAGATCCTTCTCATTTAAGGAAACTCCCAACACACTGCCATTTAGTGTATAACTTGCATTTATATTATTTTTGCCAAAGTGCATAACCTGCATTTATCAACGTTGAACCTCATTTTCCAGTTTGCTGCCCAGTTTTCCAGTTTAGACAGATCACTTTGCAAAGTGGCAGCATCCTGCATGGAACCTATAGTTCTGCACAATTTAGTATCATCTGCAAAAATAGAAACAGTACTTTCAATGGCCACCTCCAGGTCATTAATAAACAAGTTGAAAAGCAAGGGACCTAGTACAGAGCCCTGCGGTACTCCACTAACAACACTGGTCCAATTAGAAAATGTTCCATTTACCACCACTCTTTGTAGTCTATCTTTTAGCCAGTTCTCTATCCAGGTACAAATACTATGTTCCAGGCCAACATTCCTTAATTTAACCAGTAACCTTTTGTGTGGCACTGTATCAAATGCTTTAGCAAAATCTAAGTAAATCACATCCACTGCCATCCCAGAATCGAGGTCTCTACTTACCTTCTCATAAAAAGAAATTAAGTTAGTCTGGCAAGATCTATTACGCATAAAACCATGCTGGCACAAACTCATAGTATTATGATTTGCTATGAAGTCCAGTATCTTATCCTT
This sequence comes from Xenopus petersii, assembly GCA_038501925.1. Taxonomy (NCBI): domain Eukaryota; kingdom Metazoa; phylum Chordata; class Amphibia; order Anura; family Pipidae; genus Xenopus; species Xenopus petersii. The sequence goes on from CM076688.1 coordinate 7,123,430, forward strand.
TATTAACCCTTCGAAAAGCTTTCCTAATACTGACGTCAGACTAACTGGCCTATAGTTTTGAGGCTGAGAACGGGATCCTTTTTTGATTGGATGAAGGGTGTTGTTACTAGATTCTGATGAGCAGGCACGCTATATGATTAGATGCAGGGAGTTGTTACTGAAAAAATAATTCCACAGCTGCTGATCTGGAATTGTGCAACTAGATACTGATGTGCAGAAACACTATATGATTGGATTGAGGGAGTTGTTACTAGATAATGATGTACAGACACACTATGATTGGGTGCAGGACGTTGTTACTCGATACTGATGTGTAGGCACGCTATATGATTGGATTCAGGGAGTTGTTACCAGATAATGATGTACAGACACACTACATGATTGGATGAAGGGTGTTGTTACTAGATTCTGATGAGCAGGCACGCTATATGATTAGATGCAGGGAGTTGTTACTGAAAAAATAATTCCACAGCTGCTGATCTGGAATTGTGCAACTAGATACTGATGTGCAGAAACACTATATGATTGGATTCAGGGAGTTGTTACTAGATAATGATGTACAGACACACTATATGATTGGATTCAGGGAGTTGTTACTAGATAATGATGTACAGACACACTATATGATTAGATGCAGGGAGTTGTTACTGAAAAAATAATTCCACAGCTGCTGTTCTGGAATTATGCAACTAGATACTCATGTGCAGAAACACTATATGATTGGATTCAGGGAGTTGTTACTAGATAATGATGTACAGACACACTATGATTGGGTGCAGGGAGTTGTTACTCGATGCCGATGTGTAGGCACGCTATATGATTGGGTGCCGGGAGTTGTTACAAAAAAACTGTGGAATTTGACTGCTACTGCTGTAAATACCAGGGATGGGTGAATTTTTTCACCTTGTTTCGTCGCGGAAATGACGCCCATAGACTTGAATGGCATGGCGCGTCAAAAAAAAATTCGCCTTGCGTCAACATTTTTTTGACGCCCATAGACTTTAATTGCCGTTGGCAAAATTCCGCCAAAGCAAAACAGGTTAAATTCGCACATCCCTAGTAAATACTCGGTAGTTGCAGGGGGCTGTTGCATAAAAATTGTGTTGAAGGGTGTTTAGATAGAGCACTATCATGAAATGATGGCGGCAGTAGCAATATACGGCCCCTGTTACAGCCTGTACACGTCACAGCAAAGTCTGAATAAAGAGGAGTGATAGCACTTTTAAAGCTTTTGAAACTAAATTTTACTCCGAAAGGTAAATGAAACAGGAGGTTGTCTTCTATTTTACAGTATGGCCAATTGATTTGAGGAGAGTGTTCAATAATGGTATCCCTTTAATGATTTGCCTTCTTTGTCTAACGCTTTCCAGCTTTCAAACAGGGGTCACTGACCCCATCTAAATCCCAAATGCTCTGTAAGGCTACAAATGTATTGTTATTGCTCCTTTTTATTCCTCATCTTTCAATTCAGGCCTCTCCTGTTCATATTCCAGTCTCTTATTCAAATCAATGCATGGTTGCTAGGCTAATTTGGACCCTAGCAACCAGACGGCTGACACTGCAAACTGGAGAGCTGCTGAATAAAAAAACAACTCAAATACCTTTAATAATAAAAACCAAAAGCAAATTGTCTCAGAATATCCCTCTCTACATCAGACTAAATGTTAATCTAAACCCCATTAAGGGCAAAGCCTGTATGACTGTGTGTTCTCATTCAAGGGGTTAGTGTAATGGGAAGGATAAAGTGGAAAAGGGATGTCCAGGATGTGACACTGATTTTGGGAACTACAACTCCCAGAATGCACTTACAGCCTCTCTGTAGATATAAAGGTTTCCTGTCAGAACCCCGGTACGTGTGAGTCTCCTCCTCTGCTCCCCTCTCACCAATCTGATTCCTGGGGATCTTGTTCCTCACAACTGGGAACCAAACAAGTAAAGAGTGCGTAATGTTAGTGACATCCACACACACACAGGACTCAGCTAGTGCCCCGGGATATCCCTTCCCCGCTCCCTGCCCTGTCTGTTCCGCATTCCTCATCTCCAGGCGGCTCCCTCTAGTCTCCCTGAGCTGCAGTCACACCAGCCCCGCCCCCTGCTCTTGCCGAACTGAAAGTAAAAGGAACTACGTCTTCTAGCGTGGCCATTGGTTGCTGGCAATCACGTGGGTTTTGCTTTACAAGCAGTGGAAGGGCTAAGTGTTTACTGCACGGGTATTGGCTAAAACACAAACACGTGGGTACTGCTTCCCTAGACGTTTGCTTATTGGCGGCCACGGTGACGTTGTTTGTGTACTACTGCATTATTGGTTGCTCTAAGCACGTGGGCGTTACTGTCCTATTGCTTGATAAAGTCACGTGGGCGCGGGGTATTGTGCAGAGAGCACACGGGCAGTGGAGAGTCGGAGCTCTTGTTGTCTTATCAATAGGACAGACTGTATATACTCGGCCCAGTGGGAAGGCCACAGAGAAGCCCGGGTCCTGGGCGGGAACAGCTTAGGGGCATCGTGCTGCTCACTGTGCTGGGACTGGACAGTGTGTGACACAAGAAGAAGCCGGAATTTAAATCATGTGACCTGACTATACAGAAAGAGTTTGCTGTGAATCCTCCAGGAAGTTTTGGGAGTGTCCCAGTTTTATTCAGGCAGATGTGGCTTCCTTGTCTCATGTGAGTCACTCTGAGCTCCTGAGAATCATGAGGAAGCTTTATGTCTCTGAATGTGATCAGTCCTCGTGTATAACTGTGGCCCTAATCATTATTCTGGAGTCCACCAATAGCCAAGCTGGAGAGAGAGAAATCACCCCTAAACTTAAAGCATCTTATTAGGATATGGGCACACGGCAAGATTCGGGGAGATTTAGTCGCCTGGTGACTAATTGCCTCTTTTTTGGGGGCGACAATCTCCCCGAATTGCCTTCCCGCCGGCTAGAATGAAGAATCGCCTGCGGCATGGCACTCGCTGCAGTTCGTTTTCCGACGTTGCCTCACGAGAAAACTTCGTGCGACCTCAGAAACCGAAGCGCCGCGAGTGCTATGCCGCTGGCGTTTCTTCATTCTAGCCGGCGGGAAGGCAATTCAGGGAGATTGTCGCCCCAAAGAAGAGGCGATTAGTTACCAGGCGACTAAATCTCCCCAAATCTTGTCGTGTGCCCCTACCCTAAAGGTTGGCAAGACACTGGCTGGTATGTTTGGGAGCAAAGGGTGGTGACACTAGTCCTCCCCTTTATAGTTATTGTGGTTTACAGAGAAGAGGTTTCAAAAATGTGTCCCTAACCCCCTGGGATGGGACAGTCCTGAAGCTTAAAGGAGAAGTAAACCCCCAAACTAATGAAAAACCCCTATCCCTGTTCCCCCCACACAGGTGTTAATACCTGTAAATGCCCCTAAGTCTTCAATTACCTCACAACGCAGAGTCAGCGCAGTGGAGCTCACAGGGGCCATCTATGGGTAATCTTCGTCAATTTCTGTGGCTTTCGGCATATGCAAAGTTGTTCGGGACGGGAATGGAATATTACCACAAGTGCGCATGTGCTGATACGCCGCTTACTTACTGAACGATCCTGAAGAGGTGACGATGGCACCCGTGAGCTCCGCTGCGCTGACTCTGCATCGAGGGGTAACTAAAGACTTAGGGCAGGGGTGCACAAGAGGCAGATCGGGATCTACCAGAAGACCTTTAACTGGTGATCAGTAGATCTCAAGACACGGTCAACAAACAGCTTTACTAAATTACCCTTCTATTTTATTCTTTTCGTTCAGATATAATATCATAATAACATAATAATAATACATTGTAAATGATTAAATTCTTAAATATAGCAATATAACTTTTCCTATAAACCAATATAATACTTAAGTAATAGACCCCACATTAGTAAAGTATGGGCACTCCTGACTTAGTGGCATTTACAGGTATTAACACCTGTGTGGGGGGAGGAGGGACTATGGAGGTTAGGCGTTTTGATTAGTTTGGGGGTTTACTTCTCCTTCAAGCTTCAGGACTGTCCCACCCCAGGGGGTTAGGGCCACATTTTTAGAACCTCTTCTCTGTATGCCACATTTACTTTTGCTCCCAAACATACCAGCCAGTGTCATGCAAGGGTGGAGGTGACATCATGGGGGGAGGGGTTGAGGGGTGTGGAATTTTTAGGGGTGAGAATGGGTATGTCGGGGGCATTGCACGTCGGGTCCTGGAGAGTGGGTCCGAGCACTAATAGTAAGCAATGCAGGGGGAAAATTTAAGAAACAGCGGCAATAAGTAATTTACCATAAAATGGAATCTATGGGAGACGGCCTTTCCATAATTCGGAGCTTTCCAGATAACTGGTTTCCAGATAACGGATCCCATACCTGCATTGGGATGGAAAATTTCCTTCAAAGTGACTTTTATAATTTTATACATTTGCCCAGAAACCTCTTTGGTCAGTCTCCATTTTTTCCACTTTATCACACATTTTTAATAATTATTTTTATATTTATTTGGGTCAAACGTATTTGTTTTTTTGCAGATACAGGTATGGGACCTGTTATCCAGAATGCCCAGGACCTGGGGTTTTCCAGAAAAGGGGTCTTTCAGTATTTTGGATCTTCATACCTTATATCTTCTAAAAAATATTAAATAAATCCATTGGGGATTGTTTTGCCTCCAATAATAATTAACTATATCTTAGTTGGGATCAAGTACAAGCTACTGTTTAATTATTACAGAGATAAAGGAAATCATTTTTAAAAATCTGAATTTTGAAATGCAGTCTATGGGATGTTGCCTTCCTGTAACAGGTTTCCAGATAATGCATCCCATACCTGTACTGAAAAAAGCCAGGACAAATCAGGGAAAAATGATTTTTAATAAGATTTCAGTAGAGATGTTCAATATTCTACAAATGAATTGAAGAAATTATAATTAAGAAGGCGGTGGTGCCACTCCCTCTTTTGTCTTTTAACTGATACACATTTTACTACAATGTAAAAAAAATCCTGCCAAGTCAGAGTCATGTGGGGCCTGTGTCAGTAACTACTGCTCACTACCAGCAATGTATCTTGAACAAGCCAGCGTTCTATTGTCCACAATGATCCCCACCCTGTAAATGTCTGTTCAAGGTATGGTTGCCACCTGTCCAGTATTGAGTCAGGGCTGTGAAACCTACACAAAACTCTGCCTGACAAAGAATTGTTTAATCAAAAGGCAACTGCACACTCCAATGTAGCAATAAAATGTTTAATTAATCAGAAAAATAAAGGTACTTGGCAAAAAAAGAAGCCCGATATGTTTTGACCATAGGTGGTCTTCATCAGGGGGTTTAAAGATAAAACCAAGCAGAAAGAATCATACCATATGGCTTGGATAATATCAAAGGCTATTGTGATACTAAACTGTAAGAGACTCTTACCCTGGTGGTCTAGTGGCCGGCAGGATTTTCTGGGTTTTAAGCGCCGGCGTGATGACGCATTAGTGCGAAATGCAAAAGGTATTTAAAGGGGCTTTTGAATGTAGATGATTGCCTGTTGTTAGGTCTAACTTGTTTAGTTCCTGGGTGCTTATTCGACATGAATTCTACGGTGTATCCTGGTATTGACCCTCGCTCAGGCCTGGGCTGGGAGTCAAAATAGGCCCTGCCATTCCAAGTACGCAGAGGTCCAAACAGCCCCCGACCAGCCCACTCTATGGTAACTTTCTATGGAACCATACAGCAGCCCCTCTGGCATTTGCCAGAACCCACAGATTGCCAGTCCGGGCCTGCCCTCGCTTGCCTGCTTGACTAGTCTAAACTCTGCTAATCTGACCCTTGGCTGCCTGCATATTCCAGACTCTCCAATCCTGATCCTCGCCTGCTTGCCTGACTATTCTGTAATCTCCAATCCTGATCCTAGCCTGTGTGACTATCCTGCGAATGCTGCCTGTACCGACGCCGCCTGTCTGACCTTGCTGGAACTCTGCCTGATTCGACCCGGCCTTTCGGACCACGCTATTCCGTTTTGTTCCTCCTGTGTTGTGTGGCCTTCCTTATAAAATCCTTGGTAAACAATCATGCCCAGAACCCTTGCTTTAAACAAATGTAAACAGTCAATTATCCACAGACACAGGGGTGACCATTGTATCATACAAACAAATCAACAAAATAAAACCTTGCCCACTGGGCACTACCTTCAAACTTTAGAGCAGTCCCTGGCTAGACTGGGACACCTGTGGATAACCAGCAAACAAAACAACGTTGTGGCTCACCCCTCACACAGGTCTCCTTCCTGGTAGTGTTCAGCCTCCTGGCACAACTTTGTCAGGGTCACAGGCTCCCTCTGCTTCATGCAGTATCAGGCAGCACTCCAGCTCCTCTGGGAGTTCCTCACACAGCCAGGTCTCCTACACTCTCCCCATTCTAATTATGTTTAAATAGCCTTTCCACAGGACAGCTTTCTTGTGGAACGTAAATGCTAATCTCTGGACTGGATCTGTGGAATGGAGTCCCTGGATACTAAAGTCTTTAAAAAGAGCACTGATTCTCTGTTTAATAACTCCCTTCCTGGAACCTCTCTCAGTACCAGGGGAGAAATTAAAGGCTAGAGTGACCTTTTTCCACCTTTTCATAGTCACTCTACCACAGTATGGATGATGGGTTTTCATTTGGAGGGGTTGAACTTGATGGACTTTGTCTTTTTTCAACCTGATTTAACTATGTTCCTATGTAACTATCCCTACAGATTATATACCTTATTTTTCCAAAAGCGTCTCCCTGCCATTATCATCAAGTAATTGGGTGTGTGTTGTCATTTCCAGTCTCTGGAATAAGTCAGGGGCATAAACACCTATTTGTGCATGTATCAATGCTGTCTGGAGTTCCAAATCGGCATCTCCGATATGTTTAAAGTACCAGGGGCAGAAGTGCACAAACTCTAGTTGCACTCTAGTGTAGCTAGTCACAAAAACTTGTCTGTCCTTTTATCTGAGTAGTGCTTTTAGAATAGTCTCTTGCAAAACAATTCTCCATGGTCTGGAAAGAATTGTCAAGCCCATGGGGTCCTGATGCAATATGTTTAACCCTAGTCAGTTTGAAAAACGGTAAAGCTTTGTGGCATGTAGTAAGGTGTTACGATCAGTAGGTTTTTTATAGACACATGTAATAAGTTTCTCTGCTTGTTTTTAACAGAATGCCCAAGAAGACTTTGCAAGTTTTGCTCCAGTCCTCTAAAAATCATATAGTGGACAGGATAGAGTTGAAAGCTTTCACAAAAGCTTCATAATCAGCCATAAAAGAATTGGCATAGCAGAGGGCAATGGGCCATATTACTACCCATGGCTGTCCCTTGTGTCTAGTGGTAAAATTTCCCTTGAAAGCTGAAGTAGTTATCAAAAATCATATATAGTGATGAGCAAAATTTTTCGCCAAGTTTAAACAATTCAATTCCAAATCTAAAATGAACAAACTTATTGGTGGGGACAAAACTTAAGCCCTTACATAGGATACTGATCTGTGTCTCAGTTAGTGGTTTGGAGGATAAGGTGAAGACTATTTGTCCCTCCTGCTGTATGTTTTTATTGAACTTTGTGGATGTTGGGAGTTGGTGACTAGGCTTTTTGACTGTTCTCTTTTTTCTTGAATGACCTTTTTGAAGACATGGCTGGGGGTTGTCACTATCAGTTATGTCTATGCCACTATGTCACTACTTGTAGATGGTGTGGAAACACCAATTTGTCGTTGGGATCTATATGTATTTGGTCTTCTAGGTTGTAATTCACTTTTTAACCATCTATAAAAATTCTTGGTTTTATAATCTTGTACAACTTTTGAATGTTAACAGATCTTTCTCTAACAAGTCTAATTCCTCAGGAAACTCAGTATTGACTGTAGTCCTTGCCTCTTGGCTAGAGACGATCAAAAATGAAAATCTAATATTAGCTTCAGCATACCGAAATAAGAAACTTTCTAAATACAATCATTTAAAAATTCTGTACCGTTTCTGAAATAATGAAGTTTATCTTCACTATTTCTCTTTCAGTATCTGTTTCTCCCCATTCTGTCTTCATTCAGGAGTTGGGTGTCAGAGGAATGATCCAATATATCTTATAGGGGGGGCTTCTTTTGCCTAGAAGATGGATTAAAGCTCACTCTATTAAACTCACCAGACATCATGTCTCTACATACAGAGTTTGTGCAAAAGACAGTTATTTTGTTAGATTTTGTTTATACTTGAATCAGTTATTTGAGTGAGATCTAATACATCTGCTAGGAAAGGAGTCCCCTTTAAGACATACTTGATTTCCTGTTGTTGGTCCTCTGGGTCACTTTCAGTTTCCAATTCTTGGTTACATTTAGTTTCCTAAGATGTTGTGGGAGGTTCTTCACTTTCAATGGGGGTTCTAAAAGGAAAAAAGGTATGATTGTTTCTATGCAGGGCCGCCATCAGGGGGGGACAGGGGGGACAAGCGTACCGGGCCCGGGCATGAAGGGGGGCCCGGCAGCGCTGCATTTTTTGAAGATCCGGGCCCCCCTTACGAGCGCCCGAGCCGTACGTCTTCCCTCTGTGCTGCCGAATGCGGAAGTGCCGAAAAGCCGAAGCCGATGCGCCGAAAAGACCCGAAGTCACGGAAAAAGCCGAAGTCATGAAGCGCCGAAAACAGCCGAAGTCCTGAATCAGCGCAAAGACCCGAAGTCACGAAAACAGCCGAAGCCGAAGTCCTGAAGCAGTGAAAAGACCCGAAGTCACGAAAGGAGGTGAAGTTGAAGTACTGAAGCCGTGAGTTCAATTCTACTGAACACCAGTTTGTGTATTTTTTTTTTTTTTAATCTCCTGGCCACCAATGTATTATTTTAATATTCTATAGGCCCCTGCAACCAATCTTTTTTTTTTAAAACATGTTTTTTTGGGGCCCCAATTTTTTTTTTAACTCGTAAGGGGCCCCTGCCGCCAATGTTTTTTTTTTTTTTTCAAAACAATTTTTTTTTTTTTCAAATTTTTTTTTGGGGCCCCAATTTGTTTTTAACTTATAAGGGGGCCCCTGCCGCCAATGTTTTTTTTTTTTTCAAATTTTTTTTGGGGCCCCAATTTGTTTTTAACTTATAAGGGGGCCCCTGCCACCAATTTTTTAAAAAAAAAAAAAATTTTAATTTTTTTTTTTTGGGGCCCCAATGTATATAAGGGGGCCCTGACCATCAATAGCTTTTTACAACTTGTGTGGGGGGGGTTACTTTTTTAGCGCTGATGTCTGTGTGGTCTTTTAACTGCGATGTGGAGTGGGCGGGAAATGGGGTGGAGCTTGGTCGTCAGTGTGGGCGGGGCCCAGGGGGCCCCAAAAATTTTGTTGTACGGGGCCCCGTGATTTCTAATGGCGGCCCTGTTTCTATGTATAATTGTATGATCCCACCAAATAATAAGGTTTGAGTCAAAGATGTGTATTACCTTTAGGTGCCTAGTTGATTGCTTTGACCACTCCTTGGACTTGCCCTTAAGACCATTACTTATACATAGCAGGTTTCATCTTAAGTTTTCTCCGAGAAGTACTCTCTGCTGTCATCTTTCTATGTGCCAAATATTTAGCAAAACGTTTCCCCTCTGAGTCCGAGTAATTTCACATCACAAATGTTTCATACATTCATGTACATGAACATTCATGTAGTTAAACATGGTCTGGTGCAGGAAAATCTACTTTCACTTTGTAAAAAAATGTGTTGGCCCTTTCAATGTCCTTCATGAATTCCATGTTCACTGTGGAAGTTTCTTAAGGCGAGAGGCATGGAACTATGTAAGAACTATGTAAGCAAAGAAAACAGGAGATAACTTTTGATGGGGAAGGATGAAAAGGGCAGAAGCTACATAGTATGATGGAAATACAGGACTAAATAAGCTACAGCAGACATGTTAAACTCAGTCGAAAAAGATGGCTGACCCAAGAAGTAGAAGTCAATAAAGTAGATTTGTAATTTGCATTATTCCTGGTGGGACCTAGTGACATCGTATGTTTAAGGTGGTCCACATCCCCCTTCAGAAGTGGGTAGTTTAATCAATGCTACTTCATTTGCAGCCTTGTATCGGGGGTCCACTTGGTATTCAGAGCCTTTATTATTTTCAAAATAATGAGTGACATAGTGTATATTAATATGTAAGAATTATTAGTAAGTGTCAACTATCATAGTGTCAACTATCAAAAAGTTTGGATCTTGCTCTATGTTTTTGGTAAAGTCCATATTTTCTGCTTCTTCTCTTACCTCTTCTAAACAAATGGGATACTCTGATAACAATAAAATTGGCACTGCTTGTTTATGGTTTGAAGAAATAGATATTTCAGATGGGGTCTTGCTCTAGCTTTGTCTATGGAAGGTCCAGGACCAGGCACTTCTCTTCTCACCAAGCTGTAAAATAACAACAATATGCAACAATAACAATCATGAAAATAAGCACAATATATTAAACAGATTGAGACATTGATATGTAAAAATTAACCAGCTTAGGGCTAAAAGAAAGAATCACCTTAACATGGTAGGTTCCTCCATGGGTTCACATTTTACTGGGCAGGATAGTGGATTTACTGCTTCTGACACTGGTTCTTCCTCCAGTTACTCCTCTTCCACAAGTGTCTGGTGCTGAAACAGCAGCAGAATCAGATGGTTTTCCTGGACTGTGTGGTTCAGCAGTTTCCCTGAAATAAATAAGACGGAACAGGGTTAGGTACTGTGTTTACTGAATGTTTTTACATCAATGCCGTTGTCAATGCTACTAAAACCTGTCAAAATATTTTCCCCATATCATAAAGTATGAGTGAGCCCCACAGGTTAACATTAGACCTAGCCAAGTCAAGATCTAAAAGCCAGCAGAGAAACAGATGGTTAGAAAAAAGTGAGGCTTACATACCAGGGTATTTTTCTCTATGAAGAATCCTTTACTCTCCAAAAACCCTTAGAATTCAGTGGTAGAGAAAGATGGTAGCCTTCTCAGCAATGTCTTTCTGGAAAGTCTTCAAATTTCTTTATCTCTTCCGATGAGCTGATTCTCAAACTTCTCTTCCATAGAGGAGTTGTCAGATATTTGTCACATTAAAACAGAGCACAAGACAGCACAACCCCATTCTGCCTTTTACAAGTAATAAGTACAAGTGCCTTTTTAAAAAGATATACAAGTGGATAATTATGTCTAATAAACAGAATTTACCAACTGCTGTACTTTGGTCTAACTCTTCATTGCAAACAATGAAGGCAATTATAAAACAGTTTGAAAGGAGTTGTTCACCTTTAAATTAACTTTTAGTGTGATGTAGAAGTGATGTTCTTAGACAATTTGCAGTTGGTTCTCATTTTTTATTTGTGGCTAGTGTTGAGTGAAAATTTTCGCCAGGTTTTGCAGTGAAAAAAAGCCCATAGACTCCAACGAGTGAAAAAATGTCTTGGCCATTGACATCAATGCATTTGTTACATTTTTTCACTGTTGGGCAAAGCAAGACAGGTCCGATTCATCCATCACTTTTTGTGGTTATTGTTCAGCAGTCTTTAGCTGTGCTGAGTAACTCCAGATGAACCCATTAATGGCTGGATAATGCACAGAAGCCATTATTTGGTGAACAGAAATGTAATGAATAAGAAAAACTAAATGAACAACAAGATCCAACACAGGCCTGTGGTGAGGCTTAATGTTAGACAAGAGTAGACAGTACAAAATAAGCCACTCTCAGCCCACCATTAATAGTTGGGGAGACTGCAAATTCCTCATGCATTCTCCAGAGCTTCCAGTATGTTTCTGAAAATTATGGAAAGCAGCCTGCTCTCCAAAAATATTAAAATAGTAGTCTTTATTGGTTTTCTTAAAATAGACAGGAGGATCAAAAACCTAATGCGTTTCAGGCTCTCAAGCCCTTAATCATAGATCTATGCTGTCCATAATTTTGAGAAACTTAATGGTAGACAAGGCAGGGTTAGTAAACAGGCATAGAGGTAAGGACTGCCAGCAGACAGGTGAGGTCTGTAAACAGGGATATCCACTGCAAAACAGGAATCGGGCAGTGGATGGGGACTGGAGAACAGGAGCAAGTAACCAGGCTAGGAACACGGGAACCAGGCAGTGATCAGGTGGTTACAAAGGAACTAGAAGGGCACAGGCACAAGGATTTACTGAATTGCAGGTATAACAGGCAAGATCAGGCTTGGGAGCTTTGATGATCAAGCAACATGAAGTTCCAAGGCACAGGCTTATGAAGAGCCTTGATTGCTAAATCAACAACATGTTAATAAGGCAGGAGGAGGTGACTTTGTTGCAGGAAGACTTATCAATGAGGTCCGTGATAGCCCAGAATGACCTTCATTTGTCTTACCTTAATCTCGATCTTCATTCTTGAGATGTCCTGGTATTAGAGTGGCTGAAAGAGAGAGAGGAGAAAGAATAAACATATATTCATATGGAAAAAAATCAAATAAATATGTTTTATTCAATAACTTTGAAAAGGAATAGCATTCAATGGTAAACAATATAGAAATACTTTCCAGTGATATGATCCACTCGCATTCTGTTTTGAGGTTTCCTCCATCTGTCATATGAGTAATAGCCATGTTTACTGGGAAATGCTATGTCTGCCTTAAAGCATGGAGGATTTGCATCAAGGGTGACGGACAAATCTTTTTGAATTTTTCAAAGGCCTCCTCCATTTACTCGTTCATGACCACAGTTGTGTCCGGCTTCTCATTTTCTGGTTGTTTTTCTTCTTTGGCATTTCTTCACTCTTCTGGTCTTTCTGCCACTGTTCTATGGTGTTTAGTTCATGCGTAAAAGAAGTCATACCTATAAATTGTGGTTAAAATCAAACCCGTTACTCAAAAGTCTCAAAAGAAATGTTACAAACACTAAGTAATGTCATACGTACTTTATTCCCAGAGTTTCCTTGCCAACCCCTCTTCTTAGTCTCTTCTGAATGTCGCAGGTTCAATCCAGGAATATGTCGCAAGTCTTGTAAAGATGTCTGTCACTGAAGGCCAGGCTTCATGACTTGAACTGAGAATGCCCAAACCTCTTGGTATGTTCAATTAATTGATAATTATTGCACTTGAATTTCCCAACTCTCTCAACATGTTCAAAAATGTATTTGCTTTCTCAGTGTTGTTGAGGAAATCCAAGGGTTCCATAAAGTAGGAAAGTCTTGTGATATTTCCCATCTAGAATATATACATATTTTACAATGTAGACCAGAGATCTCCTACCAGTGGCTTGTGAGCAACATGTTGCTCTCTGACCTCATGGATGTTGTTCTCAATGACCTCAATGCAGGAGCTTATTTTTTAATTCCAGACTTGGAGGCAAGTTTTAAAAAAAACAAGTGTACTGCCAAACAGAACCTCCTCTAGGCTGCCAGTCCACATAGGGGCTACCAATCACATATTTTGCACCCTATGAACTTTTTGCAGGATTATGTTGCTATCCAATTTCTTTTTACATTTAAATGTTAATGCCACTAGTCCTATATTATATTTGAGGTGAGTCTCATTGTTCAAGCTCCTCCCCTAAATTTTTAAAATTGCAGTGAGTATTTCCTCCCATCCCAACTAGCCTGAATCAGCCTCCTCATTTATAGGTGATTGTGTTCAGTAGTCACCCTTCATTATCATTAATAGATCATTAATTAAACAAATCACCTGTATTATATTTATTGTTATTGTGTTAGGCAGCACGGGATAATATTATGGTAATAACAAATTCTTTGTACTTCTTAAAAGCAGTTTAATATTAATTCACATGTATTAAGTGATTATCAGAGTCTTGGTATGGGTGACTGGCCTAGGGAAATGTATTTCAACATAAGAAGTAGTAATTGCTTGCATTAATTTTTTTCTTCTATACTTTGCCTATAAAATTAGAACTTGAATTATGTATCCAGGTTGGGTTTTATCAAGCTTATCCTCATAAGCCAACAATTAGTCAGTAACCATAAGGTGTTTCTCCAGTGAAGCTTGATTCCAAATATTTTGGCAGTTTCTTGCACCCCGACCTTGAGTTTGGATACAAGGCAATTGAGGTGTTATCACATCTACCAGGTTTTCACCATCATTTCAACTTATACAGGTCCAATATATACATAGTTTATATATAACACAGTTAACTGGAGAGAAAGACAGTTATGGCCCTCTGAACGTATGTTAAGCATTTGGTTTATTCTTTTGATGGCAACTGCATCATTGGTGGATTCATCTGAAAGGCAGAAGGTAGACACTCACAAAATTCATGTTTTCTGAGAACAACCAGTAAGCAATTAAAAGCACAATCCCTGCACTGTCTGTTGATTTTTCACTGCAGGAACCATAGGTTCAGTGTTCCGCTTCATCAATTTATTTTGACTTAACTTGAAAAGATGCAAAGACTATAAGTAGTAGAAGAGAGATGCCTCATTGGAGAAGAACCTGCAAAGGAGGACATCCATGGTCTTCCTAAAGCCCTGTAACTTAATGGTCCCCCATATGTTGCAGGACTACAAATCCTAGAATTCTTCAACATAGAATCCAAGGTTAATGTTTGCCGCCTCATCCCATCCTTCCTACCAAAATATGTGGGATGGAATTTTAGATATGTTCTCTGTATTCTTACTTGGATACAAGGCAGCCACGTGATTCCTAAAATACTCAGCCATGGGACTATAGGTATTCCTTGGAAATACAAGCAGTTCTCACTACAACCATCACTTACAAGTTGTAGTTCTAGAAATGAATTAATTATTTACTGAAATTTAAAACTGCAGGTGTCAAAATTGTGTTGGCTATACCCCTCCGAATTAAAAGCACCAATCTATCCCATTTACAAGCTGAAACAAATTAATACCTCCTTTAAAATCTCCTATACAATGTGTTCTAGGGTGGAGTCCTCTTTTAAACCACTCATACGCCTCATCAGCTGGGCTGCTATGGGCATAGAATGAGCCCCCAAACTATTCATTGCAGTAGGATTTCAATGACTTCAACCAGATTATTTCCTGATTTCAAAACTTCCATGGCTTCTTCTCTCACTTGGCTTATTAGATGTTCTTCATCCTCCCTTAGGAATAGAGGGATCTGAGCTGAAGAAGTGATTTTAATCAATGTGAAATAGAAGTATTGGAATTGAACATCCCCTTTACAAGCTGTAGTTTTATTAATGGACCCAGAAAAATTGGTGAAAAGTGCTTGCTTTGACATTCTGCCAGGATGTCTTGTGTATCACAAGCCATATAAACAAAAGATTCTGGGTGTGTTCTACTGATGTGATTAATACAAATCAGAAATGTCTACTCACTAATGAATCAAACATCATTAAGGATCAGGTCAGACAACATTCTTGTAGCGCAAAATATAAAAGTGATGAATGTCAGTTACAATCAGTGACCTATCCAGAAGACAATGGTGAAGATGTTCTTTTTATTCAGAGCTGTGTTCCTCCTGAACTTGGGTAAGTGTGCTCTCTTTCTTCTATAGGTAACTATAGAGGTGAATAGAAGTAACATAAGATAAACTTAAAATGGGCTAAGAGATTGTCTTATCGTACAATGATACAGTATATAGGAAGTGTAGAAACATTTCTTTCTTATAAAACAAGTTCGAGTAAAGTTTTTGTCCTTGATAGATTTTTTGGTTACAAAGATGAATCGATGGCAGTAATTCCTGATATTACTCATAATAACAGTTTGTTGTATTTATTATAATTTCACTTATTTATCATCTAATCTAAAATTTGTGGATCAATTTTTTCTTTATTTTAATTTTTTTTATTGTATTAGAATAATGTTCTACAGGGCCATTGTTTTTTTCGCTAAACATATTTCTAATTTACCTTATTACCTGTTACTGTTTAAAGAAGACATATAGCAAAACCCTTCCCATCCATGTTATCTATAAAAAATTGCCCCTTTATTGGTCCCTGTCCTTATTTCAAATGAGGGATGGGCTTGTCTTAATGGTCCTTGCCAGAAGCACAGTAGGAGGGGGACAGCCAATCACAGCCCTGCAGTCGAAAAAGCAAAGACAGGCTTTAGTTCCCTATCAGGTCAGCCTAGCTGCTGCTAGTTTCTATGCTACAGTGCAGTCTGCTGAGTTCCGCCAGCTCCCCTGCACAGCCTGGGAAAGGAGGCAGCCGGAAGTTGGAACAGTTTGGGGGTACTAGTAGGGTTTTTGCAGAAATTTTGAATAAATCAACCTACAACACTACTTTTTTCAGCACATTTAAAAAAATAGGTAGGGGCACATTTGAGTTTGAGGGGAAAAAATGCATTTCTTGCTCACTAGAAACTCACATTGTTCCATTAGTTTTCAGTGAAGCTGAAAATCTCGACTTGGCGAAAATGAAATAAAGGGCCAGATTCAATTCAGTGAGAAAAAGTTATCTCCTGGTTTATCACGTGAAAAGTCATGGGCGGGAGTAAAACGTTTTCTCCAAATTCAGTTCCAGTTTTTTTCCATAGACTTCTATGAAATTTTACGTGATAAACCGTGAGATAAGTTTTTCTGAATTGAATTGCATCTCAAATTGAATCTTGTCCATGACTTTTCACGAGATAAACCTTTTTCTCACTGAATTGAATCTGGCCCACACAGTTGCTTGAAATTCTTGCTTTAGAAACCTGGCAGCTATTACTTGGCAGATTTTTATTCTTTCATAAATTGTAACTATTTGAGTTTTTAAAAAATATTCTTGGGTATATTCGAGTTTGTGTTTTCATCTTGGGTCCATTTACAATCTTTTTATTTGATGACTTTTTTTTTCAACCATCTTTTCTATATTTATTTGGCTCATATTAAATCTGAAAATATGTTTTTTGGAGATACTAGAAAAAGCAAAGACAAATCAAATAAATGCTGGAAATTTATAATTTTAACTAACCTTTCAGTAGTGATCTTCATTATTAAAATAGAGCAAAATAAAGATATTCCTCTAATATCCGGGGCCTGTCTGGCCTTGACTGCTTTAAGTTCTGTGAGAAATTTCGCTAATTCAGTGGATAATGGATGTGGACATGCGCCAGATGAGTCAATGTTTATATGTGTAAAGTGCAATGTTGCAGTATTAATTATTCTAATAAAACATCTATGCATTTCTCCTTTAGGCATCAGTGGAATTATTCAAGCTGTAACAGGTGCAGTATAACTAAAATTAATAAAGTTGCTCCACAAAAATATCTCTAAGATGATAATGATACTGTGGTTGTAGCTGGATTGACCTGAAATTTCTCCATGATGAAAATAACATGAAGTTAAAAACAGAAACCGGGGATTTATTCATTTTTTTCAAAAATTCTTTTGAAATATTGATTATCTGAGGGTGTCTTTTTCAACATTTCCTGCCAATGTAACATTAAATTCAGATACCTATACACCTTCAGGCACTGGCTGTCATCTTGGTTACTCTTGATCAAAACAGTTTGTTTGTGTTGGAACCACAATGATCACCACTCTTGTTCAATGTAGGGTTGCCACCTGTCTGGTTTTGAACCAGACAGTCCAGTTTTTACTCATGGGCTGATGAGTTCAAAACTAACTGTCCAGATTTTACTGAAACACAGACACAACTCTGGCTAATTGATGTGGAATGCAGCCAATCCCTGGATGCTGCATCATAGCCCTGCCCCCTGGCATGACCAACCAAGCCCTAAACATCATCGCTCCCAACATAATCAACTCTGCCCCTGACATCAGCTGCCCTGTCCAGTCCAAGCAGAGAAGAAAAGTGCAATTCTAGTTAAAGGTTTCTTCACCTATTAATTAGGCAGGGTGAAAAAATGGATGCCCCAGGGCTGAGCATTTGGATCTTCCTTATTTGGTCACCGCAAATAATCAAAAATCAGAAAAAGATCTGCTCTTTTGGGACCTGGGAACATGAATGATTATTTCTGGATATGGCCAACTCTACCTACACACATTTTCTCAAAAACACGTTTACATAGAATCTAATACTAGCCACTGGGAAAGCATTTGGAGGTGACTAGTCAGTTGCAGCAGAGATTACTCCTGGGGCAACTAATCTCTTCATGTGTCACTGCTGTAAGACGCTGATGGGCAACATGTGGCCCTCCAGATGCAATTGAACTACATTGCCCATCATTCGCCTACAGCCTTTAGCTGTTGGTTGGATGTTGGGAAACAGAGGGCCAAACGGTTGCCTGTGCCTGGTAGACGTTATACTCTATGACAGCAATAATACAAAACGACTTCTGGATCTCTTATTACAAGGTGCAGTAGCCTGATATGCTTCCCTCTATTTTGCAGATTGTGGAGTTTCCTCATTAGCAGGTCGCATTGTAGGAGGGCAGGATGCTGTGCCTGACAAGTGGCCCTGGCAGTTGAGCTTCAGGTTCCAAGACAAACACTTCTGTGGTGGATCCCTTCTTTCTCCCACCTGGGCTGTTACTGCTGCTCATTGCTTCATAGACACCAGGTCAGTGTGTGGTTCATTTTGGGCATGAGTATGGATAAAGTTCTGGTGGAAGATCTTGGAGTCTAAGGCTTATGTCACATGCAGCATTTTCGCCACTGTCTTTGTCTACAGTCCATTTCCCAGTACTACCGGCTTTATAAGCAACAAATCTGAATCTGAAACCTTGTGCCTCAAAAAGGCTTGAATACTTGACTAAAACTAAACTGTAGGAATGTAGACAATAAAACCCAACTGGCTAATCCGTGCCCCCCTTTTCCATTTTAGGTTGACCTCTAAAGATGTCACCGTATTCCTGGGCTCTTACAAACTCAGCGAGAAGGGTCCACATGAAGTATCGGTGGGAGTAAAACAATTCATAAACTATCCAACTTATAAGAACGTAACGGACATTGGCGATATCAGCCTTGTGGAGTTGGCCAGCGAGGTGAACATCTCAGAATACATTACCCCCATTTGTCTTCCTTCTTCTTCTGTGAATTTTGCCACAGGACAAAAGTGCTGGGTGACTGGTTGGGGGCGCCAGAAGAATAACAGTGAGTATTTATTTTATAATAGTGATAATTAATTTGGGTTCCTTGGAAATAAGCTACGTAAAGAATATAGATGGATCTCCCTCTTGTGGCATGAGCCCTACCAATCTCTTTTACCCTGCCTACAGAGATAAAGGGACATGGAGAACCTTCCAACCTGTATTTACCAACTCACTCATTTTCTTGGTCAATCTCTAATCTTTAATTGTCCTTAAAAAATGCTGGTCCTGATTTTGAAAACTGAACAACTGTATAGAAAATATTCAGTGGTATTCTAGTGCAAATATCTGCTCTATATCTACTGTATATAGATCTATATATCTATATATCAGGACTTGAATTCTGAAATTCTGACAACATGACAGAAGGTTACTGGTTAAATGAAGGAATGTTGGCCTGGAACATAGTATTTGTACCTGGATAGAGAACTGGCTAAAAGATAGACTACAAAGAGTGGTGGTAAATTGAACATTTTCTAATTGGACCAGTGTTGTTAGTGGAGTACCGCAGGGCTCTGTACTAGGTCCCTTGCTTTTTTTTTTTGTTTATTAATCACCTGGAGGTGGCCATTGAAAGTACTGTTTCTATTTTTGCAGCAAACTGGAAAATAAGGTTCAATGTTGATAAATGCAGGTTATGCACTTTGGCAAAAATAATATAAATGCAAGTTATACACTAAATGGCAGTTTGTTGGGAGTTTCCTTAAATGAGAAGGATCTTGGGGTCTTTGTAGATAACACGTTGTCTAATTCTGGGCAGTGTCATTCTGTGGCTACTAAAGCAAATAAAGTTCTGTCTTGCATAAAAAAGGGCATTAACTCAAGGGATGAAAACATAATTCTGCCTCTTTATAGGTCCCTGGTGAGGCCTCATCTGGAGTATGCAGTGCAGTTTTGGACTCCAGTCCTTAAGAGGGATATAAATGAGCTGGAGAGAGTGCAGAGACTAAGTGCAACTAAATTGGTTAGAGGGATGGAAGACTTAAATTATGAGGGGAGACTGACAAGGTTGGGGTTGTTTTCTCTGGAAAAAAGGCGCTTGCGAGGGGACATGATTAGACTTTACAAGTACATTAGAGGACATTATAGACAAATAGCAGGGGACCTTTTTACCCATAAAGTGGATCACCGTACCAGAGGCCTCCCCTTTAGACTTGAAGAAAAGAACTTTCATTTGAAGCAACGTAGGGGGTTCATCACAGTCAGGACAGTGAGGTTGTGGAATGCACTGCCGGGTGATCTTGTGATGCTGATTCAGTTAATGACTATATGCGTTTCATGTCAGTTTGCCAAGGGGAGATTGTCTATTAGGGTAAATGCTAATAATGTCCTATCTGGACACAGAACCCCAATATTGGTACATCTGTCTAATGGGCTTGCTTCGGTTTCTGTTACTAATGACCCCTTGATTGCCCTGCCATGTCAGCTACATCACTCCAGAGCAGATTGTGGGTTTACAAGGTGTTGCCTTAAAGCTTCTTCTACAATTAAGTCCAGGGGCTAAACAAATAATTTAGCCAATGTATAATTTGTAGCAGGACTATATTCCATCTCATGGACCAGGGGGTCCCAACCTTTATTACCCATGAGCAACAATCAGATATACAATGATTTGGGGAGCAACACAAGCATGATAAATGTTCCTGGGTGATGCAAAATAAGGGGTTTGATTGGCCATTTGGTAGCATCTGTAGGGAGTGACAGTCTACAGGAGACTCTGTTTGGCAGTAAATCTGTTTTTTATACAACCAAAACTTGCCTCCAAGCCTGGAATTGAAAAATAAGCTCTTGCTTTGAGGCCACTGGAAGCAACATCCATGGGGTTGGAGAGCAACATGGATCATTGCACTAGACTATAGCAACTGGTGTAACACTGCTTGATAATGACCACTAGGGAGTAGGGGTACATACAAATATAGACAGAAACTGTACCCATTGAAGAGGATCAGTGATGATTTCTCTTCTTCCAATATTAATTTCCCTCAGTTTATGCATTTTCTAATCAAGCCATTTCTTTTACAGATAACCAGCCACTGGCGGACATACTGCAGGAAGTCTCATTGCCTCTGATTGGTGCAAAGAAGTGTAATGAGTTATATAATACCCAATCTTCTGGCGCTGAAACAGCCACCATAAAAGATGAAATGATATGTTCAGGTTACATCAACGGTGGAAAAAGCTCATGTCAGGTTGGTTTATGATGGTATCTATAGCACAATGTGAAGCACCCCCAGCTATTCTGTGTGTATACAGCACTGATATTGCATGGTAAGGACAGGAGGGGCAAGATGCCCTCATCCCCTGGGACACCCTTCCTTGCTCTATTCAAGAGACACAACAAAGATGATGCAGGGATGCGAGGTACTAACGGAGAAGCTTATACCTCCCTATGGGCAGAGTTCAAGTGCTTAGTATAAGTATTATAGTAATAAGTGCCTATAATAATCATTCTTGTTCTTTTCAGGGTGACTCTGGAGGGCCCGTTGTGTGCAATGAGGGCAATCGTTGGTACTTGGCTGGCATTGTAAGCTTTGGAGCAGGGTGTGCACTGCCATATCGCCCCGGTGTAAATACCTTGGTGACTGTATATTCGGACTGGATTGTACAAAATGCTCCCAATGTCACAGGGAATGTGCGGAAAGTGACTTTCACATCACCTTTGATCCCCCTGGATAACACAGCACCGACCGTTGTCATTCCCACCTTCCTCTTTCCATTTCTGTTCTTTCTATTGGTCAGTCAGTAAAGCCCTTACTCTAATAAGCAGCACTATATTCCGTGCTTCATTGAGTGTTAAAGGGTATGTAAACCTAAAAGTCATTTTTTTCCTTAAGCAACTGTCTAATACACATTTATTCGTGCTTTTAAAACCCATTAAAATTGTTTGCAAATGTAATTGCAACTGGAAGCTGTATCTGTTGGTCCATTTTCTGCGCTGCTTCTTCTGACTCTTAAAAAAGGAACCACCATTTTCAAGATTTTGGCTACTTATAGTCCTCCTTGTCCATCACTTCAGTTGGCAGGCACATTTTTGCTTGTTTTATCTACATGGGCATGTTTCCCCATAGCAGCCTTGGCCAGGCTTGCTGCAGCCATATTGTATTTTATGGGTAAAACTTTGATTAGCTAGTGTGTGTCATTTGTAATGAAGGCATTGTCCTGGGCAATGGGAGCATAAATAGACTTGCAGCTTAGAGAATTGTGCCAAGACAGTGGTATGGGGGAACTCACTTGGATGGGCAGTGTTATTACCCTGTCTTACAATAACATCAGCTTCCATGGGGTTGACACCAAGTTGAAGGAGGTATGTTTTTTATAGCAGAGAAGGAAAAAAGTAGGGCCGTTCCACAGGACCAGAGAAATTCAATTAAAAGGATATTTTATTTATACAAAGTTAAAAACATAATCTGAATCTCCATCCACCCTACGCATTTTGCACCTATTCAGGGCACTTAGTAGGGTGGATGGAGATGCAGATTTATATTTTTAACTTTTTATAAATAAAATATTCATTTAATTGAATTTCTCTGGTCCTGTGGATCTGTTTGAGTGCCGGCTCTACTTTTCTCCTTCTCTGCCGTACTGCTCCTTAAAGCTGGGGGTCTGGGGCTGGTGCACCCGGACCACATTTACTACTCGATGAGTCATTTACATTTCATTCTGGTGCACCTTGTTCTCTTTTAATTACCAAAATATTTTTTATAGCCTTTAATATGCCAAATGGTTGCCTTTTCCTTTAATGAACCAAAGACTGATTTGGAAATGGGTACCACGCTTTCAGAACCTTACAAGCTTTAAAACCAGCAACCAGGTGAGCTAGAGACATTCCATGTAGGAATGCAGAAGGAAGGCTTGTTAATCGGGCAATGGTGATGGGCCAATGCCCTTTGCTGGCTTTGACCAGCCATGAGTGGAGACTTGAATGCACATCTGTGACTGGCAGTCTCCTAAAAGAACTCTGGGCAACCAGACACAGCACGATTGTCCTTTATTTAAAAACTGTAGCCCAACACATTTAGGCAGTGCCTTACAAACACATTCACATCATTCCTTGTCCCAATGGAACATACAGTCCCACAACACACACTCTAGGGTCAATCTCAATTGAAAATGGTTAACCTGCTTGTATGTTTTTTGAAATGTAAGAGAAAACTGGAGTACCTAAACATGCAAAATGTATGACATTATAGGATGCATTGACCAATGCCACTGTCTCTATTACCCAATACCACCCATAGAGTATTGTAAAACAATAGTAATCCAATGTTTTCATTAATTAGCATTTTTGTGTTTTCATTTTTCTTGGATTACATTTGCAAAGAGGGCAACTGCTGAAAAGTTAGCGTTGCCAACATTTTTCTGACAAGCCATCTGGAGATATGGCTCAACATGTCACCCACCCTACTTTTTTTGTGGTTCTTTAATTTTGTGTTAGGCAGTGGTGTACTCTATATGCCATGTGATATCAAAACAAGTTTTGCTCCATCTGTTTAAATTTTTGTTTTTCATGGCTTGGTAAATTCTATACAAATGCAGTGACCAGAAAAATTAATAGATTTGATCTTGGGACATGACTGAAGAAGGCAAACACTTAACTGAATAGTATAGATAAAGTACAAGCAAAGCTGGCTGGGGTCTAAAGCCCATCTGAAGAAGACCTCAAAGTCTTACTGGAGAACACATCAAAGGGTTGATAGGGAACAGACAGGAGTCATACTGAAGCCCAAAACATGATAGAAGCACAGACTGAAGCACTTTTCCAGGATCAGGTGAAAGCCAGAGTAGAATATGCTGCTTTAGGGAATCTAGAGAGAGCAGGCAGATATTCTTGTACCAAAAGTCTCCAAAGCATCATCTCTTCTGCACAAATGAGTGTTAGAACATGACTTAAATTGTGAAAGCAGGAGTCAAAGAACATGGAAACTACAAATTGTGTTACTGCTGTGAGTAAGGTAGCAGATTACATCTCTTTTGCTGTGCAAATAAAATGCAAATAGCTAATAGGGTGTAATGGCAAACCCACACAACCACTTTCTCCTCCTCCTCCTCCTCCTCGAGACTGATATGTATCGTTCCAATAATTATAGATGATGCACTGGAGTAATAGGAGGGACAACATGAATGAAACTCTCCCTGAACATGCATCTTTGAACTCAGGGTGTAAGGGTGATGGCAATCATTCATTCAGGAGTAATCGGGTGTGCTCTATATATGATCAATTAAAGTTGTTTTATACATAATTCATTAACAACAATTAGTATATACACAGCACAAAGCGGAAGACTGAAAAACACTTGGCGGCTACTGCTCTGAACATAAAGAAGTCATGGAAATGTTCTCATTAATCAGTGCTCTGCTCTTGCTGCTCATGGGTAAGTATCTCTATCATGGGTCTGGAATCTTCCGCTCACATACACCATAGATAAGTGTGGGAATTGGCAATTGTCCTTGCTCAATATTTTAGATACACATTCCAATTATATTTATGTTGTACAGTTCTCTGTCGACTCTTAATCAGGAGTTTCTTCTTGAACTTTTTCATTAAAGATAGGCTTCTTCAGTTCCATGAAATGTTTTTAAAATTGCTCAGCTACTTTTATATGCTGTATAGACCTGAAACAATGAAACATGTGGCCATATTCTGCTCATCAAAAAATAATCACAGCCCCACCAGATATCCTATATGCATTGTCTAGACAAAATATCTAAGGGGGGTTATTTACTAAAACTCTATTTTTTTCTAATATTTTAACAGAAACAAACTTGACATCACTCCCGTCCACAATTTGGGCAAAGTTACTAAAAATTTTACACGAGAAAATCGAATTAAAAAAAATCAATCATTAATTTGTATTGTGTGACTTTTTCAAATTTGTTGTGCGACGGTGTATTAAGTATACAAAGCCTTGAATTTTAATAAATAACCCCCGAAATATTGATTTCAATTGAAATTATTTTGTATGACTTATTTGTATGTTTAGACCCTCTCTTATTCATCTTCTCTCTTATTCATCTTCTATCATTCAAACCACTGCCTGGTTTCCAAGCTAAGAGGTTGACTGGTGTATCTCCAACATTTTTAAACTTGGACTATTTGAATACTGGATATATATTGTTTGGAACCGCACTCTCTAATTCATTAACTAGACTTACTCAACCTCAATTATTGAGGTGGTGCAAGAGATAAAAAATTTTTAAAGCTATAATAAATGTTGAAAAGTATCTCCAAATTTGCACTCGGTATTGAGTCTATAGTTAATCAAATATTACTTTAATTATTCTCAAGGCACCTGATTCAAAATTAAAACCACATACAACAATACGAATTAATTATCTTTAATTTACACATATGCAAAAAACATATATTAATGAAAAAATATATAACTCTTAAACTTTAAAAAAAAATTGATCAGTGTTAATAAAGTGCATTAATTCATGTTAGATTAGATTGTTAGGACTGTTAATCAGTATTATTAGGAATTCATAATCAATTCATGTTAGTTTCATAGATTGTAAATCAGTGGTTATGAACATGTTAATTCCTTGATTCAGTTGGTTAGTGAATGTCCCGAAAAAAAAAAAAAACGAAAAAAAGTTCATCAAAATTTCCAAGTGAACTGTTAAAAAGATTGCCTGAGAGAACGTTAAATTGATATACGGTAATCCTTGCTTTTGCCACTATGTGGCTAGAATGTAACGATTTTATCCCCTTACTGCAAGAAACTATTTGAATACAGACTGAGAAGAGCATAGACTCCTGAGATTAGGAGTGATAACCAGTGATAACCCTCACATGTGGAGTCATCTATCATTTTCAATTTCATGGTATTTCCCCTTGACAAATTCAATGCATGGGCCTGTTTATTGCCTGGGGTGCCCATAGATATGGCAACCATGTTTCCAGTTATGATAATACTTTGCTAATTAATTTATTGTGTATATTTGCTTTTAGGCTTTACTGAAGTGACTGTTATTGCAACAGGTAAGTGCTTGAATATTGCCATGCCACCTGTGTGTGAGTTTGTACTCAGTTAGAAGCACCATCTGACCATTATTAGTTGGCTGCCTGTGGATAATATCAGGGTGTCCAACAATCACAGCAGAGCTACATTGTCACTCAGGATCTCATTCGTTCCTGATCCTTCTTCACCAGTAAACCTCATAGACCTGAATATGTGTAATCTATGAAATGATATCTTGCTGTTTTACCTGCAAACATCTATTCCTATAAGCATTGTCATCAATATCTTGGCCAGTATTTCAGTGTTTGTGCTGATCTTTAATTACCTATCAACGTAACAATAATCTCCACGACAAAACTGGGTGTAACAATATCTCAGCCATGGGTGTGCCAGTTGATTGGCATGAGAGGTTTCTGAAGTGAATAAATCTGTAATGTGACTGCATGTGCCCTGGCCGAACCCCCCATGCCTTGAAGAGAGAGATCAGAATACTCTTATTAGGAGGCTCTTCACTCACCTATCTAGCACAGCTTTATTTGTGAATCTGTTTTACTGCAGAAACTATACTGAGTGATTTTACAAATATTGAAAAGTATTAGTCAAGATTCAGTATTGAGAAATATTTGTTCAGCACATTGTAGAACTGATCAAGAACATCAGACTAATGTTTCAAAGAGGTGAGGTCTAGCAATTGACTACAGCAGTATACAAGGTCTGGGCACTGATTGAACAAGGATAAAGGGCCTGGGTGAAAACACTCATTACTTGGTCTATGCAGAGTCATGAGGGGTAGTAGTATAGTTACCTTTAGCAGCCCACCAGATGTTTGGTTTCAACCAGTAAATGTTACTTGATTATGGTTAATATTCGTTACTAGACCTGGGACAAACACCATAATATTGTATAGGCACATTTCACTGGGATGAAACAATCCAACTATGAAATGAGGACTTTTCCTGATATGATGCTCCAGGAGGCTCATTTGCTAACACTGTCCACTTTTGTATCTGGGTAGTAACTCATGGCATCCAATCAATGATTAGCTTTCAACTAGCAGAAAACATGGACTGGGATTCATTTCTCCAATGTTTTAGGGAGTGGGTTTGAGTTCTCTAAAGATTGTGTTGTGGGCATCAGTAATTTGCGTGGCTGACTGTCACTTATTATTCAATATTTGGCCCATCATATGGAAATAGTTAGCCAGCTCTGAGTTAATCCAATATTCTCAGTCCCAGCTATAAATTTCTGCAGCAGTCTCCTTCTCTACCTTCGCTTTGATGGACCTTTAATGGAATACATTTCTTACCATGCCAACTGACAATTGCCTTTCATTCATACAAAAGAGAGGCCAAAATATATTTGGCTTTTGGTTCCAGTACAACATGGGATTATTATTTAATGTCCACTTTGGTATAGATGCTTCCTACAGCAGAATATTAATGGATGTGGTGGTGGTGGTGTCCCCCTTCCTCCTCACAGATTGTGGAATACCTCAGCGGACAGGCCGCATCGTAGGAGGTAAGGATGCTCAGCCCAGTAACTGGCCCTGGCAAGTGAGTCTGTGGGCTAAAGGCCAACACATCTGCGGTGGAACCTTGATCAACGACAAGTGGGCTGTTACTGCAGCTCACTGCTTCATTGAAAACAGGTCTGCTTCTAAATAGGAAGGTGGGGGAAGCTTAGAAGGGGCAACTATCACACTGTGGTCTGGTATTGTCATTGTCTTTAGGCACAAGGCTGCTGCACATATTGACACAGCTTGCAATGGATTTTTTCAAATTACTGCTAGCTTGAATGGGGTGGTCACTCCAGGGATCCCCTGTGTCAATTGGAGTACTTGAGCATGAGTTGAAACAGGAAATGGGATGGATGCACAAGAGCTCTGTGCAACTATAGGGAAGTGCGAAGGATTTGAAGTTGATGCAATTAAGGAACTATTGTGAATTTATCCAGAGACTAGCTGATCCTGGTACTACATTAGTGGTCTTCACCAACGAGGGTGACCTAGGCTCCTGGCATCTTCCTAAAGTGGCATCCTTGAAGAAGAAGTAACACAGAGCCTCCTTATATAACCTTATAGACCTTTGGCTGGTTGGCTGCTTCTTCTATCTCTAATTTCTTTTTGGCCACATTATTACTCTTGTGCACATTCATGTGTGTGTTTTCACTCACATTTTTTTGTGTATACGCCAATAGTATGTGGCTTAGAGGGAACAATCACTTGGCAGGGTATATGTCCACCAAAATAATCTTCTTGGACATGCAGTAGGCTTCCTTCCTTGGCCTAAGATCATGCCAATGAATAATTGTTCCCAAACGTTATTATTTTTCATGCTAAGCAAGAGTCACACTAATGTACATTAACAAATCCAACAGGCTGATCCATGTGTTCATTGTTCCATCACAGTTTGACGGCCGAGTCAGTCACCATATATCTAGGGTCATACAAACTTCGAGAGAAAGATCCTCAGGAAGTTTCTGTTAGGGTGACAAAAGTCATCAACTATCCCAAGTACCAGAGACCTACAGACAGCGGGGATATCAGCCTCATGGAGCTTTCCAGAAGGGTGAACTTCACAAAGTACATCTGGCCCATTTGTCTACCTGCAGCTGGAGTGATCTTCCCAACAGGCCTTAAATGCTGGGTGACTGGCTGGGGGCAAACCAGGGGTGGCAGTGAGTGTTTCTTTGCCTTTTCAAAGTCTTAAGTTTAAAATACTGTTTGGTTGTGGGACTCACTTAAGTTTTCACTGGATTTTTATTGCTTTGAATATTTTTAGAAGACATCTTTTCTGTTAAGGCCCTCTTTTGTTCATCTTCTGGTTTTCCATTTGAAGGAAAGGTGAAATCACTGTGGGGGGGGGGGGTACCAAATGTTATAGGCACCACCCAGTGCTTTCACCCTGCCTGCTCTTTTACGCTACAATCTGGTTGTAATAATCAGTGGAAACATTCTGATAAGGAATAACTCTTTCTATGACCAAAGTCACCCTTATTATTCAAAGTGTTATTCTAATTCATTATTTCCTTAAAGGTAACCAGTCATTGGCGGAAACCCTACAGGAAGTGTCGGTGCCTTTGATTGACGCACAGAAGTGCAATGAGTTATATAATACCAAAAATCCACAAGGCGCTCTTAAAGCTCACATACAAAATGGCATGATATGCGCTGGTTACATCAACGGTGGAAAAGCCTCCTGCCAGGTCGGTGACTGTACCTGGGAACCCCACCCACATTTGATTGCAAGATAGATGGATAGATACAGAGATAGACAAATAGATAGATGATAAAGAGATAGATATAATTAAAAACATAGAGAGATTGACAGGTGGATGGGTGGATGGATGGATGGACGGACAAATAGATGATAGATAGAATTAAAGACATAGATAGATGATAGATAGATAGAGAGAGAGAGAGAGATAGATAGCTAGATAGACAGATAGATAGATGATAGATAGATAGATGATAGATAGATAGATAGATAGATAGATAGATAGATAGATAGATAGATAGATAGATAGATGATAGATAGATAGATAGATGATAGATAGATAGATAGATAGATAGATAGATAGATAGATAGATAGATAGATACATACATAGATAGATACATAGATAGATAGATAGATAGATAGATAGATAGATAGATAGATAGATAGATAGATAGATGATAGATAGATGATAGATAGATAGATAGATAGATGATAGATAGATAGATACATACATACATAGATAGATACATAGATAGATAGATAGATAGATAGATAGATAGATAGATGATAGATAGATAGATGATAGATAGATAGATAGATAGATAGATAGATAGATAGACAGAGAGATAGATGATAGATAGATAGATGATAGATAGATAGATAGATAGATAGATAGATAGATACATAGATAGATACATACATAGATAGATAGATAGATAGATAGATAGATAGATAGATAGATAGATGATAGATAGATAGATAGATAGATAGATAGATAGATAGATGATAGATAGATAGATAGATAGATGGTTTTGACCTTGTCTGTTTCTGGACTATTCTGAACTTCTGTATCCTCACCCTTGCCTGCCTGTTTATTGTAAACTCTGTATCCTGACATTGCCTGCCTGTTTATTCTGACCTTTCCAAGCTGACCCTTGCCTGTCTGACTATTCTATGCTCTCCAATCCTGATTCTGTCCTGTCTGATTATTCATGACTCTGCTTGTGTTGGCCCAGCCTGACCGTCCACGTCTGGTCTGTCTTCCAAGCTGTGTTGTCTTCCATCCTGTATATTTGGTGAAAGGATCGTGCCCCATTGCTCGTCCAGAACATTTAGCTTTGCTCCTCTCTTAGTTAGACCTGGCAGCTGAGACCAGGGAGCCTAGCACTGGTTCTGGATTTAGGGTGCCGAACGTGACAATAGATAGAATTAAAGACATAGATATATGATGGATATATAGATAATGCATAGATAGATAGATAGAATTAAAGACATAGATAGATGGATATATTTAATGAATGAATGAGTGCCCCTTGCAATATAGATGGATAGATGAAGAGATAGAAAGATGATAGAGAAATAGATATTAAAAATATAGAGATTGATGAATGGATGGACAGACAAATACGTAGATGATAGAATTAAAAACAGACAGATGACAGATAATGGATAGATAGATAGATGATAGATAGATAAGTAATAATGATAGGTAGATACTGAATGCTGAGATTTCTCAAGCGCCATCTGGTGCATCTGGATGGATGGACGGACAAATAGATAATAGAATCAAAGACAGACAGATGGATGGATCTATAGATAATGGATGGATAGATGATAGCCAGACAGACGATGGTGATAGATAGAAAGATGATAGATTATTTATAGATAGATAGAGATAGATGATAGTGACAGATAGATAGATAGATAGATAGATAGATAGATAGATATAGATAGATAGATAGATAGATAGATAGATAGATAAACAAGGGAAAGTTGTGCTCACCTCTAATTTTTAAAGCCATTAGGCAGGGGTGCATCGTAACTGTGACCACAAAATACATATAGACAAATACAAGAGTCCTCTGCACTCAACCCATTATCAATATATTTAAGACAGAGACATTTTGTGCTACTGCTACTGAAAAATGCCTTACCCTTTAAACAACACAGGGATTGTTTGTCCATATATTGCAATATATTTGTTGTAGCTCCCACCCTTCCCAACTATAGTCAGGTGATCCCACTGGTGTCTAATAAAAGGGCAGCCAAGTTTGGGAGTTTTACTTTGAAAGCAGCAAGTAAGTTGCAGGTAAAACTTAGTCCCTTTGTAAAATGTATAATGAAGCAATAGAATTCTTAATGAATCAGATAAAATTGAGTGTAGGACTGGCCAGATATGGGATGACTGTGACGTAGTTGTTCAGCTTAAATATATTGCAATATATGGACAAACAATCCCTGTTTTGTTTAAAGGGTAAGGCATTTTTCAGTAGCAGTAGCACAAAATGTCGCTGTCCTAAATATATTTATAATGGGTTGAGTGCAGAGGACACTTGTTTTTTGTCGATAGAAAGATAGATGATAGATAGATAGATGGATAGATAGATAGATAGATAGATAGATAGATAGATAGATAGATGGATAGATAGATAGATGATAGATAGATAGATAGATAGATAGATAGATAGATAGATAGATATAGATAAGTAATGATGATAGGTAGATACTCAATGCTGAGATTTCTCAAGCGCCATCTGGTGCAAGATGTAGGAATGGTTCTTTGTAATTTTTGGAAAATGTTAGCATGGCTGATATTTGAACATTATTCTGCCTTCAGTTCTGTGGATTTAGAAACTGAACGTGGATAAAGTCCTTGAGCACACAGCTTACTCACAAAGGGAAACTCTAGCAATTACCTTTCTTGATCTTTATTCCAGGAAATGATGCAAAGAAACTGAAATTTCATAAATAAATTCCTCCTCAGCCCTAGCTTGGAATATGTTAAATTAAACAGGGGAAGTGGAATGTAAAGATGAGATAGGCCTGTTAATTATGCCTTGATTTGACACATTTGGGTAACCTCGTCAGACTGTAGGGGCAAATATAAGTAGTTTGATGGTCTCATGTGTAAGTATTTCAGAAAGCTTTCTCTTTCTATTTCCAGGGTGACTCTGGAGGGCCAGTAGTCTGCCAGGAGGGGAGACAGTGGTACTTGGCCGGGGTGGTGAGCTTTGGAGCAGGGTGTGCCCTGTCATACAGACCCGGTGTAAACACCTTGGTTACTGCACACGTGGACTGGATTGAGGCAAATGTTCCCAACGTCTCTGCCAATATCCAGAATGTGACATTTACGTCCAGACTAGTCTCCATTATTAGTGCGGCGCCAACTGTCTCCATTCCCACTTTCTTCATCCCGTTTGTTCTCATCCTGCTGCTCAGTCAATAAAACGGCTCATTACAACTTGCACTAATAATTGTGAATATGGATATACAATCACTGGCACAGGCATTCTGATGTAAACTTACCCCTTGATGGAAAGATTTTCAGAAATATTAGGTTTAAGCCTACTTTTACTTTTTGATACTTGGCCAGTCCCCCAACTTAGCTCATATCAGTTGTATGAAAAGTAATTGGGACAGGCAACTTGATTTGGTCACATGTCAATGAACTTTTAGGTTTGTCCCTATCATCTGATCCCTTGGGCATCCATGGGTTCCAGTCCCACTGTTTGGATATCTGAGCATGACCTTTTATACATGTGTCTCTGCCCAGGAACATCTCATTGAGCACCAGCCAAGGACAATTCCATTTAGTCCTTTCTAATTTCCACCCCAGGACCATATACTGCAACACCATAGACTATACCATTTAGCACTGTGTATATTCTGAGCACAGGGACCCGCATTTGACTCCCCGTTCAAAATTGCTAAATTCATAGGGTACGGACAGTGTATCCCCCTCCCCCGCCTATCACTTTACCTGTGTGTCACTTTGTGCCGATATCCACTGAAACCAATCAGAAGCTAGCATTAATCATCTAAGTTAATGCCGGAAACATATCTTGATTGGTTGTATAGGTAACTAGTTGAGAGAGATAGTTCACCTTTAAGTCAACTTTTAGTATGTCAAACAATAGGCAATAATTCTTAGCAACTTTTCAGTATTTAATAGTTTTTAAATATTTTGCCTTGTTCTTTTGACTTTTTTCAGCTTTTAAATGGGGGTCACTGACCCCAGCAGTCCATAAATGATTGCTTTGTAAGGTCATAATATTACGTTTATTATATATATGTCTATTCAGACCCTCTCCTATTTATATTCAAGGTTTTTTTTTATTGAAGCCATTGAAACCAGGAGGCTAGGATAATTTGGACTCTGGCAACCAGATGGCTACTGATATTCCAAACTAAGCAAAAAGCTGAATTATTCAAAAACCGCAATTAATAAAATACGAAGAGCAATTGTAAATAGTTTCAGAATATTAAAGTTCATTTAAAGATGAATAATTCCTTGAATAGGTTGCGTTCTATGTTGAAAGCAGTCTCAAATGCTTCAATAAATGCGCCAGGTAGAATGTTAATAACTGTATACAAATATATCTGATTTCTGGGATTCCCAGAAATAAAGTCTGTTGTATTTCTCTTTGATCATATATAATATCTATTAACCATATACCGTATGTAAAATATGATGATCATATGTTGGGTTCATAAACTGTATGACTTAAATCTAAAACCCTGGTGGCTATTAAGTCAATCTCCCCCCTGGTTTCTTTCTTTATTTACAGTGTATGTTTCAGTTAGAGGGAGGGGGATTGGCTGCTGCTGCTTCTGAGACTGGTTTTGTTTTTACATCTCACTTGTAAGAGGGTGAACCAAATGTTGCAATTGATTTGTGGTTGAAAGTTGATGAAAATTGTTGAGAGTGTTATTTGGGTAATTGGCCACCAGGTGGTGCTCAAGGGTAAAAAGGTGTAATTTATCCCCCCACCAGCAGAGGGAGCCCAGAGTGCTAGAGGGTATAAAAGAAGGCCACACCCTAGAGTTGATGTCTTTAATGGGAGGATGTTGTCAGAGAAGGAAGCTCTGTCCTGAAGAAGATCTACAGCAGGAAGGAAAGAAAGGTGGAACCTAGCATAGCAGTTTGTAGTTAGCAGGCACTAGGTGTCTGGGATAGGTAAGTTAGCACGGGTAGTTTCTTGCCCCACCTAGGAGTGTAGTGGAAATTACTTTTCCGTGGACATTCCACAAGTCAGGGACCTAGAATATAGGGAAGACACAGGATAGGGTTAAGGAGGCCTGGGGCAAGAAGAAGGACTATTGGTGATCCCGGTCGGAATAGTAAAGGGGTGCTGGTCGAGCACCGGATTACTGAGACGGGGAGGCTTGGCGGAGTGGTAAAGGGGTGCTAATGTGCATTACCGAACCAAGCAGAGGAAGAGTCTGGAATGGTAAGAGTTAACCCTCCCTGAGATCTGGGATAGGCCCTAAGGAAACTGTGGTGGAAACTAAGGTCAGCTGTGGCAAGAAAGTTAATGTTGCTTGAATGCTGTAAAACCGTAAGTGAGACTGTGTGAAATTTTTGTGATTTTAAATAAACCAGAAATATTTTTATTTAAAATTATTCCGACTTGCTATTTTTCTTGTAAGGGGTTAACAGCTGGTGGGCCCCCTACACACTTCCCTTTTTACCTTCAACACAAACAATTCTATTGTCTCAATAACCAGCGAGTTCCTATAGGATCCGTCTCCCAGCCGCCGACCCCCAGAAGGGAACTGCAAGGAGAAGCATCAGGAACAGTGAGTTATTAGTTGCTGGGCAGCCTCAGGGGCTGGATCTGCTTCGAATACGTCAGTGACCTGGGAACATAATAAGAGATGCAGACGTACAATCAAATTCCTTTGATATCTTTTTATATTGCTTTATTTCTGCATTTTATGCCTAGAAATGCTTGTGTCATTCTCATGCCGAAAAAATATTCTTCCAGTAGAAAAGAGAAGACGCAGACGGGAGAAAGACGACACAGGCTTCTCAGCCAGGCAATTTCCTACTTTATTATGATTTACATATAGAAAAATGCCTGTTTGGTTTCTTAAAGGGAATGTTCCCCTTTAAATTAGCTTTTAGTATGATGAGTCAGTTTGCAGTTGGTCTTCATTTTTTATTATTTGTGTTTTATTAGTTATTAAGCTCTCTGATCAGGTGGCTCTCCAATTCGCAGTTTCAGTTCCAAATTCCCCTAGCAACCATGCACTTATTTGAATACTGGAATAATAAGTAATAGAAAAATAAGTAATAAAAAGTAGCCATAACAATACATTTGTAGCCTTACAGAGCATTTGTTTTTTTTTTTTAGATGGGGTCAGTGACCCCCATTTGAAAGCTGGAAAGTATCAGAAGAAGAAGGCAAATAATTAAAAAAAAAAAACTATATAAAATAAACAATGAAGACCAATTGAAAAGTTGCTTAGAATTGGCCATTCTATCTATGACATACTAAGTGAACCACAATTATTTTAGAAAAGAAAAAGAAACCCCACCAATTGTTATGATTCTAAAATTGGCCAAAAGTACTGCAACGTGATTTATTACACTTGTTTACTAACAACAATTCATAAAGAATTGTAATAAAATTATTAAAGTGCTAGTGCTGCTATAAATTCATCCATAAATAGAAAAATTCATTGATTTAAGTAAAGTGCTGTGCAATAAATTAGAATATTAGACCCCAAAGAAAAAAATCAATTAAAAATATATATAGAAAAATGACCAAATTTAGGTAGTGGGTTAGCAATTGAAGTCACAATCCATAGAATTAGATTATAGAAAATAGAAAAAATAGATGGTGGAGTTGTCCCATAAACTGACTGCCTGATTTTTTCTAGAGCCTGGGACACCACAAAGATAAGGCAGGACAGGGTAACCGGGGCTGTGGCCTTGTTATTTAACTTGCCCTAAATGTTAATAAGAAGCTAGGTAACCCTAAAAAGCCACAAACCGTCGGTCCCTTAGAAAGGAAGGAAGATTGTAAGAGGTTGTATAGAATAAGGAAGGATTAGACCCCAAGCTCTCTTGCCCCCACTTCCGTTGAAAAACCCAGCCCAAATATTTCCGATAGATCGATTTGGCAAAAAATTCAATTTGACCACAAGAGGATCACTAAGAACGCCACTAATACTAAGTGAACCACCCCTGTAAGTAAAATACGGTATGGTCTCAGTGAACTTTGGTGGCAAAAATATCTAAAATGCTAATGTCACACATAAATGACTGTAATTAAATACAATTGTTCTCAAGCTTCTACCTCAGTACACAATGATGGAGAGAGAGAGTTGGGTGCTTATTCAGAAGATCCCAGGGCCAACGGTTGGGGGAAAAAAATCCAGTAGTATTGAATGATATTCTGAAATTCCAAATGACATGGGTATTACAAATACAGTTAAGTCCATAAATCTTTGGACAGACACATTTTTCTTTCTGATTTTGGTTCTGTACATGACCACAATGAATTCTAAATAAAACAACTCTGATGCGGTTGAACTGCAGACTTTCAGCTTTAATTCAGGGGGTTGAACAAAAAGATTGTATAAAACTGTGAGGAACTAAAGCCTTTTTTTTTACAATCACTTCATTTCAGGGGCTCAAAGGTAATTAGAAAAAAAGTTTGTTTGTCCAAATATTTATGGATCTAATTGTAAAAAAAATCTGATGTATATGAAACCACACAGACAGAGATTTATATTTCAGTAGATACATAGTAACATAGTAAGTAAGGTTGAAAAAAGACACACGTCCATCAAGTTCAACCTTTTTGTTTTTTTTAACCTGCCTAACTGCCAGTTGATCAAGAGGAAGGAAAAAAAAACCCATCTGAAGTCTCTCCAATTTGCCTCAGAGGGGAAAAAAATCCTTCCTGACTCCAAAATGGCAATGGGACCAGTCCCTGGATCAACTTGTACTATGAGCTATCTCCCATATCCCTGTATTCCCTCACTTGCTAAACACCATCCAACCCCTTCTTATACCTATCTAATGTATCAGCCAGTACCCCTGATTCACTTCCCAGCTCTCCCTGTAACACCCCTTTCCCTCCTCTAATCTCATTGGCTCCCTCCTGTCTGCTGGGAGGAGCTACTGGTGAATAAAGCATCCGACCCTTCCTTGTACCTATCTAATGTATCAGCCTGTACCACTAATTCAGGGAGACAATTCCACATCTTCACAGCTCTCACTGTAACAAACCCCTTCCCAATATTTAGGCGGAACCTCTTTTCTTCTAATCGGAATGGGTGACCTTGTGTCAGCTGGAAAGACCTACTGGTAAATAAATCATTAGAGAGATTATTATATGATCCCCTTATATATTTATACATAGTTATCATATCACCCCTTAAGCGCCTCTTCTCCAGCGTGAACATCCCCAATTTGGCCAGTCTTTCCTCATAGCTAAGATTTTCCCTTTACCAGCTTAGTTGCCCTTCTCTGTACCCTCTCTAATACAATAATGTCCTGTTTGAGTGATGGAGACCAAAACTGTACGGCATATTCTAGATGGGGCCTTACCAGTGCTCTATACAGTGGGACCCCCTCCTCCCGTGACTCTCTGCCCCATTTAATACAACTCAAGACCTTATTTGCCCTTCATGCTGCTGACTGGCATTGCTTGCTACAGACAAGTTTATTATCTACAAGGACTCCAAGCTCCTTTTCCATTATGGATTTGCCTAGTGCAGTCCCATTAAGGGTATAAGTGGATATTGTTACATCCCAGGTGCATGACTTTACATTTATCAACATTGAATCTCATTTGCCACTTAGCTGCCCAGATTGCCAGTTTGTCAAGATCCTGTTGCAAGTGCCACATCCTGGATGGAATTAATTGGGCTGGATAGTTGTGTATAGACATTACCTATGACGATCTACAAGTGAAAAAACAACGTTTGATATTTTTTAACCGGTGTGAGGATGATGGGCTAAACTGCTTTTTGTGTACAGTGTAAATAGGGAAATGTGTTATTTTTATGTGCTTGGATGATTTCTTGGACAGACATAATATCAAAGGCTATTGTGATACTAAGCTCTATAGTTAGTATAGATATGGGTATATAGAATTTAATTAAAAGTAGGGAGGGGTGTGTGTATGGGGCTGGGTTTTCATTTGGAGGGGTTGGACTTGATGGACTTTGTCTTTTTTCAACCCAATTTAACTATGTAACTAACTATGTAACTGTGCAGAGAAAGCTGCTTATTGATCTTGGAAATACTGTACCAATATCAGCTTTGACCAGCTGGTACCAATTTAATATGCCCGTTTTCTGTTGCTGAATGACTTTCTTTCAGATAATCCCTCAGTTTAAAGCCTTCAGTTATTATTTTGTATATAGAAAACAATCCACTACATTGTATTTAAACAATATCATTTCTGCCAATCACCTTTACCCAATATGGAAATAGATCAATCTAATAAACCACTTAATACATTTAAATATTGAAATTATAAATGAACACCAAATTAGTTGAAGTTCATCTACACCTCATGAATTTAAGTATTTCATGTGATGAAAAAAATCCATTCATATAAATTCATCTATGTACAATGAATTTAGCGTTTCATGTATTGAATTGATTCGTTACACCACATTTATAGGTAGATAGTTCAGTGCCATCCAATTAAAATGAATTAAAGTTGATGAATTGTGCCAAAAGTCCAGTATCAAAAATTGATTATGAATAAATTCATATTCACCGCCAGCGAAATGTCGCAGAAGCCCAAGTCTATGGGCGCCATTTTCACGGCGAAACAAGTCAAAAGAATTCACCCATCCCTAAATTCCACATTCTATCCATGTAATGTTTACTGTTTCAATCCTTAACTCTGGATCTTACCACCCTACCCTTCTTAGTGTTATTGTTTTTTTTGTGATGCCTTTAAGAACAATGTATATTTCTATTTCTAGGTGCATCATGGCGACGAGGGGTCCAGGATTCCAAAGGCTCAGAGAGGATTTGGTACGTCCCTTGTGCCTAAAGAAATCGAAACATTCAGTCACCATTCCCTGAACCAGCAGAACTCCCCCCAGTAGGACCCCTGCCCTGAGTGAAGGATGGTAACATTGGGGCAGACATACTAAAGAGCGAATAGTCGCCAGCGTCCGATTCACACCCATCGCAACACTTCACCAGGCATAACTTCACTCAGACAACGCTAAGTCGATAAAAAGTGGAATTTTGTTGTGGGCACCGAACGTTGGTGACTTTTCGCTAGTGTTACTTCGGCAAAGCGAGCAATTCAAAGCGAAGATGCGCTAGCGTTCATTTGTGCCTATCGCAAATTCACTAGAGATCTTGCGCTCAGGCTAATTTACATATGGAGAGGAATTTAAAGTGGAATGGACTAAAGTCTTTATGTTATATGTGGCAGCAAATACACTACATTTCCACTATTAAATACACAAGTCCAGGGAACCTTAATAAAGGTTGTTATAATGCCCTGCACACTGTATAGTTAATGTTCCATATGTTAGGAAATGTAGGGGGGAAACTGATTACCCCCCCCCCAAAAAAAATGTATGACTTTTGCAGCATATCACCCTGAAAAAAGGAAAAGTCGCCAGCGTCTTTTGAACTTTGATACATTTTCCACTCAGAATATGAAGTAAGTGACAGAAGATTGGGGAAGTCCTATACACTCCATTGCACTCGCCTGCTCTGAGCTGGCACATTCACCTAGGGTCGAATATCGAGGGTTAATTAACCCTCGATATTCGACTGCTGAATTGAAATCCTTCGACTTCGAATATCGAAGTCGAAGGATTTAGCGCTATTCCTATGATCGAACGATCGAAGGAATAATCGTTAAGGATATTCCTTCGATCAGGAAATTGTTAGGAAGGCTATGAGGACCTTCCCCATAGGCTAACATTGGCCTCGGTAGGTTTTAGGTGGCGAACTAGGGGGTCGAAGAAAGGTCGAATAGTCGAACGATTTTTACCTCGTATCGAAGTCGAAGGTCGAAGTAGCCCATTCGATGGTCGAAGTAGCCAAAAAAAAACATTCGAAGTTTCTTTCCTCTATTCCTTAACTCGAGCTAAGTAAATGGACCCCTTAGTAAAATCTACATTTTAGTGAATTTGCGGAGTAACATCCATTCACCAGAGCGAAAAGTCCGCTGCCGATAGAGAGCGAATCCCCACTAGCATATATGACACAAGAGCTGACGGCAGAGAAGCTGAATGGGGGGTAAGGCTGAGGGGAGGGAAACGCTGCGGGCAGAGAGGGAACCAATGAGGGCTATGTGGAATACAACACTGGGGGTGCTAAAGGCTGTTTGTGAAGGGGAAACTTCTGGAAGTGACATTATGAACCCGGAAGTCGGGTCCCGGAAGAGAGACGCAGCAGCGCACACGTAGGGGGAGAAGAAGAAGAACAAGCAAGAAGATGGCGGAGACCCCTTGGACGCCGTGGGACAGTGCCAGTTTCAGTTTTTTCCTATGTCTTATCCAAACAGCAGGAAAGATCAGCATATTGGAGGTAAGTAATGTATATGTATTCGTTTTTTTCAAGAATTAAAAATGGTGTTACGGGTCCTTGAACTTTTAGAGGGACCTGACCACCAAAACTTGTAGGAGGGCCATTGGCACCAAAGTTCTTTTTTAAACTTGTAGGGGGGGCACTTAATGTTTTAATACTTGTGTGGCCTTCATACTGATGGGTGAGGAAGGGGTGGTGAGGGGGGCCCATGATTTCTGATGGCAGCCCTGACTAAACCAGTCAATGCCTTTTGTCATTATAACCCTAATAGTCCTAATCCATACACCTAACATTAGGTTCCATGAAACAGAGTTGCATGCAAAATGTATACACAATATAACTAGGGGTTGGTCGCCACCGGAACCCATGCCTCACACTTGCAACTCCCCTGCCCCACTAGTACTTCTGCCCAAACCGTCTTAATTTCCTTCAGTCTCACTTACAACATTCTTTTCCTAAGTAGTCTACCGCTTCCAGGTCAGGTGGAATCCTGACCCTAAAATGTTGCCACCCTAGGCCTAGGTCTTCATGGTCATCTCAGAAATCCAAGCCTGGTGATATGTTGCCTTACGTTTATGATCGTCCTTAGATCTTTTATATGAAATTAAGCAAGAAATCTAATGTGATTTCCAATATTTGTACTTTTACTCAGTTGTACTTTTCATTTGAGAACTACAAGGCCATGCAGCAGTGTAAGGAGCAGTTCCAGAAAGTGCTAAATAGTTTGGTGAGTGACACAACTCATATTTCCCTTTATTATCCCATTGCAATTCCAAGCAGACACAACATTTTATTCTTAGCATAAATTTGAGATCTCTTATCTGTAAACTCAATATCTAGAAGATCCAAATGATGGGAAAGTCTTCTCCTATAGTGTCCATTTGAAGCCAGTTATCTCTGGGATATAAAATGTTACCTTGTACTTGATGCTAAATACTCTCCATAAATCCATATTTGGGGCAATACCATCCTCTTGGGTTGATTTAATGTTTAAATGATTTGTAATGAATAAAACTTTTTCCTGGAAACCCCCCAAGTCCCAAGCTAAAATAATCCTGCCCACTAATGATGTATAGGGAGCTCCAATAAAGGTGCCATTTCTAAGGATATATATCATGACCTTGATGATAAGGGGGTTTCGAAAATGCAATTTATGCCCTTTCATTTACTTTCTTAGTCTATTTTTGTGTAACTTTGTACTCGTATGATTGAACCCAGGCACCAAACAGTTTCTCCCCATTTAAACAATGAACCCATCTGACATGGAGGCCAATGTCTGCAGTAAAGCAAACGCCATGTTTCAGGAATGTGGGACGTCCTTACAGGGAATTGATGATGAAAAGAAGTGCCGGCACATGGCCGACATGCAATCACAACTGGACCAGCAGAAGAGTTTGTTTTGCACCAAGTATTCCAAGATTCATGGTGCAGTCAAGACTGGGTGTTTAGTGGGGGGCACTGTGTTGTTCATGACAGGAGTTGTAGCTGGAGGGGCATTTGGGGCTGCGGTGGCTGGAGCAGTTTTAACAGCGGTGCTTCTTGGTTCTGTTGGCACAGGGCTGGGATCTATTGCTGGAAAGATAATTGGACTTATTAGAAGTAGAATGGAGCAGTGTGAAGAATGTACAACTGGCAAGTCAGGTCAAAACAGTAGCTCATAGGGGAAATGAGGAAAGTCCCTTATTTATATACTGAATTAAAGGACAACACAATCAAACAAACAGTAACCAAACTCATCCTGGGGTTCATCCTGCATAGCACTTACCTACCATAGGTTGACTGCTCCCAGATATCCAATGTACTATCCTTGGTGAGACCCATTAACTGTATAGTACTTCTTGGCAGCTTGTTGTAGATTAATAATAACAAAATTAGTGGCTCATGTTTTGCTGGTAATCAACAGGTTTGTGGCAAGTTACAAATACACATGTAGGCCACAAAGCCAAGAATGTGTTGTGTTTAATTGTGTCTTGTGTGTGTGTGTGTGTTTAGGCTGAATAAAGCTCAAGCATCCCATGCATTTCAAATTATTTTTTAATCAATGAGTTTTTGTGTTAATTATAAAAATAAAACTTGCATTTGTACTATTATTGTTATATCCTGTATTCATTTTGAATGGAAGGAGATTAATAGCTATTAAATGTATGAATAAAATGTTTGTTTCACCCTTACTGGCCTTCAAGCTGGGCCCCCTTAGCTCATAACAAGGTTACAGATAAATAGAAACATTGGGTAACAGTCACCCTGCTATAGTTCCAGGGGTACCCAGGGCACAAATAAGCACTCACCCCAAATCTCCCCCTAACTGACCTTCAGGCTGGGCCCCCTTAGCTCATAACAAGGTTACAGATATATAGAAACATTGGGGTAACAGTCACCTGCTATAGTTCCAGGGGTACGAGATAAGTAGGGAGTTGGGGAGCACCAGCCATCCAAAGTGAAAGATGGTGTGCAAGGTCAGATAATGGTTAATAATGAAAAAGAAAGAAAAAGAAATGACCCTTCCCATCCATGTGTTGTGAACAAACAAATGAAGTAATAATTAAAACTTAACTTTTAATATAACCAATAAAATTATGTCTAGATAGCAACATTAAAATGTTGGTTAGGCAGGAGGCTGATTGACTGATAAGCCAGGGGTAGGAGGGATAAGGTCACCTGAGAGTGACTGTTGGTTGGAGCAAACCACTCAATCTTAGCGATTACTTGACGATTAATGCTATTGCAGAGGTATCAATTCCCCACATGCCACCCCTTCTCCCACCTTAGGATCCCTCCCTTCAGGTCTACAATCACCCTGCAGGGTGATTGATATATCGAGGCCTAAAAAGCAGCCTTAGTGGCAAGCCGTTGTAAATTGTAGTTAGCAAGTTTGTTCGCCCCACGGATCATCCGATGACCAACCCCTTCACCCTCAAGAAGTGCCCTCCCGATCCGTTCTTCCCAAGCTATAAGCGTTGTCCCTATCCGACGCCTGCCTAGCCAAAAACTAAAATTGCGCCTGACGCGCGTTTCGCCCGTTCAGTCACGGGCTTTGTCAAAGGCATATATGAAGAGCCGACATTGCACCTCTATTTATAACCGCAAGACAGCCGGTACAAATTCAAATGGGCCAATCAGAGAGCGCAGTGACGTGATTTGCGTCACGTCTCAGCAGCGAGTGAGCCTGCAAGGCGTCGTAGGGGAATTTAGCGTCATAGGCAAAGGGTTGTCCGATACTGTCAGAGACAGTTCTGCCTGTAATGACAGATCATCAATTCTTTCCACAGGCATCCGGTTAAACGCTACAATGTATCATATGCAGTTTGGATTGCCAAAATCGGAAGCATTCTATATTATCAAAAATAATTCTGACTATAATGGCAGAACATCAAATCCTTCCACAGGCGCCTAGGCTGAGTGCAACAGTGTATCACATATAGTTTAAGTCACAAAATCAGACACATTGTATA
Source organism: Xenopus petersii (assembly GCA_038501925.1). Taxonomy (NCBI): domain Eukaryota; kingdom Metazoa; phylum Chordata; class Amphibia; order Anura; family Pipidae; genus Xenopus; species Xenopus petersii. The sequence goes on from CM076688.1 coordinate 7,167,260, forward strand.
TAGCTCTGTACCCAAGAGTAGATAGATACATTTAACTTTTTGAGGAAGTTTGATTCAAAGTTGTCACTTGATAATATTATTGTCCCAAGTGGTCCTGTATTAAACAGTCCATATGGGTGTGGAATAATAGGTAATATGCTATTGGCATTACACTGAAACCAAATTATAACAGTAATATAGCCTATAGTGCATAGCCTGTATTTTGATATATAAACCCTGTATTATTGGGTAATAATTCACGGATTAGTTAGATAAATATATTCATTGTGATGCTCTCATTAAGGCCGTTAGGGCTCAGAGCATTCATCAGAAATATCCACTCGCTCTCTCTAGATAAAAGAGCTGATTCGAGATCTCCACCTCTTATGCCCAGTGTCACTCTCGAGAGGCCCATCGCTCTCAGACCACAGCTTGAGTGATTATGAGTCTCAAGGAAATGGCGACTTACCGGTGGTAATTTTTTATGGGCTTTCATCAAATCCAATGCATTATCAATGCTGAGGATATGCTCCATCAGTCTCTTTTTGAAAGCTCTATTGGTTTTTCCAATGTATATTTTATTACAAGGACAGGTCAGCATGTAAACGATATTGTTGGTATTACATGTGAAATTATCAGTAATCTTATGGCGCTTGCCAAATCTGTCAATCACCGGATTCTGATTATGCATATGTTTACAGACCTTGCATTTGCCACATATGAATGTTCCATTCACCATTATCTTGGATTGTCTAGAGAAATGGCGCTTTACTAGCCGATCTCTGAGATTCGGTGCTCGTCTGCAGCAAGTCAGAGGTCGTGGTCCTACTATTGTCGAAAGGACTGGATCAGTGTGTAAAATATGCCAGTGTTTTTTTAAAACTGAATCAATGGCAGGCCATTGTTTACAGAAAGTACCTATAAATCTAATAGGTTGACTGTTGTTTTGCAAATTACGTTTGTGTGACCTCAGTAGGGAGTTTCTGGGTGTCTTGACTGCTCTAATATAGGCTTTATGTATAACATTCTTTGAGTATCCTCTATCCATCAACCGTTCCGTTAATTCCCTTGCCCTTTGACGAAAGAGACCAAAGTCTGAACAATTACGGCGTAGCCTGAGGAATTCACCCACCGGGATTCCTCTTTTTGTGGCCATTGGATGATGGCTCTGGAAATGAAGGATGGAGTTTGTCGCAGTGGCTTTGCGAAACAAGTCAGTACCGATGGTCCCATCCTCCTTAATCATGATAGTAATATCAAGGAAGTCAATGCTTTCCTTGCTGATGGTATGAGTGAGTTTGATATTTAGATGGTTGTCAATTAGGCATTGTAGGAATTCACTCAAATCATCTCTGGTACCAGTCCATAGAAACATCAGGTCATTGATGTATCGAAACCAATGAGAGATGTGTTGGGTGTATTGAGCCATCTGGTCCCCAAATACATTGTTAGCCTCCCACCATCCCATAAATAGATTGGCATATGTGGGGGCAAAGGCCGCACCCATGGCGACACCCCTTATTTGTAAATAGAATTTTTCGTTAAACACAAAAAAGTTATGATTAAGACAGAAATCAGTCAAGTCTGCCATGAAATCAATAAATTGACCATCCCAATCCGATTCTGTTTCCATGAAATAACGTATTGCTTGTAAGCCATGTTTATGAGAGATGGAAGAATATAATGATTCTACGTCACAACTCACTATATATGTGTCATTATCAGCCCTCACTTCGACTAACTTCTGTAGCATATCCCCAGTGTCCCTGATATAGGAAGGAAGGGTGATCACAAATTGACGTAATTTCATATCAATGAATTGACTTGCCTTTTCACACATATTACCATTGCCAGACACAATTGGACGCCCAGGGGGTTTTGTTAGACTTTTATGTATTTTAGGGAGCAGATAGAAGGTTGGGGTCACAGATACAACATTATGTAATGCTTTTGATTCGCTTGCGGTAATGAGACCAGTCTGTAAGCCATCTGAAACCAAATTGTTATATAAAGTTCTAAATCCCACAGTCGGGTCACCTGGTAGTTTGCGGTAACATGCCGTGTCATTGAGCTGTTTAAGTGCTTCCGTCAAATACATTACTCGTGGCCATAAGACCACATTGCCACCCTTGTCAGAGGGTTTGATAACTATATCCTGCCATGTAGATATTTGGTGTATAGCCACTTTTTCTTCCTGATTGAGGTTATCACAGCCCTGACTGGGTATATTCATAAAGTCCCTCATGACTAATTCACCAAAAGTGATCACTGCTGAGCTTATATTTCTAGGGGGCATGTATTTGCTTTTCGGTTTCAAAGATCTCTGAGCATTACTCTGTTCAGCCAATAAATCAGTCAGCTCTGTTACAGCTTGGTCGAAGGCTATTTGTTCAGTCTCAATGTCAGATGCATGGTATGTCAGATCATGTGGATTGGCTGGGTCAGGCATGGCCATTAGGGGCTTAAGTAACATTTGGTCATTATGGGTAGACTCACTGTGAAAATGCTTTTTAAGTAGATGTTTTCTACAAAACAGGAAGAGATCTTTGTAAAGGGTGAAGGGTTTTGAATCATGACTGGGAGAAAAAGATAATCCTCTCTTTAAAACAGAGCTTTGACTCTCTGAGAGAATATGATCACTGAGATTGATGATATTTAATGTCTCTGGGTTCTCTTCCCCCTGTGCCATCCCCGTTCCCAGTGATTCTGGCGACGATAGGCCCATTTGTCTCTGTTTCTGAGTTCTCTTCCCCCCCCTTCTGATTCTCTTATGTTGTCTGTCCCTAAAAAAGGTGCAGCAGAGTTGGATTTGGTAGGATTTGAACTGGTCTCATCGTCTGATCTCTCAGATCTCGAGAGATCACTCTGTGACATATTGCGATTACTGATCTTCCGCCCCCATTTATAAACTGTCCCCATGGCATAGTCGGTAGTGTCTCTAAAATATTTCTGTTTTTTTCTATCAATAATTTCGTGTGCAACTCGGTCTATCTCCACATTAATTCTAGACATGCGTGATATATACGCTTCATTATGAGTATATTCTGACAACTGTTTTTCAATATCATTGATCTTGGTTGTGAGATCTGTTACCACATGCTGCTCGTGTTCTCGAGTCAGGTTAAGCAATTGCATAGAGCAATTGTGTAGCACCTCCTCCCATCTCTTTTTGAAATTATCATCTCGAATGTCAAAGGTTGGGAGTGTTCTAATTCGCAAACCCCTGGGAATGATATTCCCTTCTATGTATTTATCATATGTGGACACTGACCACCACGCTTTGGTCAATCTGATCTGATATTGCTGGTATTCAGATAATAGGTGTTTCCAACTGCCCTCTGATTGTGAACTCTGATTCCCAGTGTCCACTTGAAAAACATCAGATAATTGTGTAGACCATTTCTCAAAACGGGATTGCATATTGACAAAAGGTGCTGCCATGGTTTTTAACACAACCAATAAAATCAAAGGGACTTGTGCTACACCCGGATTTTCCAAGAGAGATTGAGGAAAAAATTAAATATGAGATAAGTAGGGAGTTGGGGAGCACCAGCCGTCCAAAGTGAAAGATGGTGTGCAAGGTCAGATAATGGTTAATAATGAAAAAGAAAGAAAAAGAAATGACCCTTCCCATCCATGTGTTGTGAACAAACAAATGAAGTAATAATTAAAACTTAACTTTTAATATAACCAATAAAATTATGTCTAGATAGCAACATTAAAATGTTGGTTAGGCAGGAGGCTGATTGACTGATAAGCCAGGGGTAGGAGGGATAAGGTCACCTGAGAGTGACTGTTGGTTGGAGCAAACCACTCAATCTTAGCGATTACTTGACGATTAATGCTATTGCAGAGGTATCAATTCCCCACATGCCACCCCTTTTCCCACCTTAGGATCCCTCCCTTCAGTTCCAGGGGTACCCAGGGTACAAATAAGCACTCACCCCAAATCTCCCCCTAACTGACCTTCAGACTGGGCCCCCTTAGCTCATAACAAGGTTACAGATATATAGAAACATTGGGGTAACAGTCACCCTGCTACAGTTCCAGGGGTACCCAGGGCACAAATAAACACTCACCCCAAATCTCCCCCTAACTGACCTTCAGACTGGGCCCCCTTAGCTCATAACCAGGTTACAGATATATAGAAACATTGGGGTGTCTTCCTGCTATAGTTCCAGGGGTACCCAGGGCACAAATAAGTACTCACCCCAAATCTCCCCCGAACTGACCTTCAGACTGGACCCCCTTAGCTCATAACAAGGTTACAGATATATAGAAACATTGGGGTAACATTCACCCTGAAATCTATGGGGTGCACACACTGAGCCCATGGCGGTCCTCTTTAAGAAGAAGGCAGTAGGATGTTGAAATCAGACTTTTGGCTCAGAGCCAAGTTTCATATTCACGTTTTTCCCATTTTCCCTCCCATTCTTTTCTTGTACAAACAAAACACACTTACAGATCCCTGAGAGGCAGAAAAGGGATATCAGACAATACCAAGCACAATCGGTGAGTTCAAATGATTCCTTGCCGAGCCTAATTTAATTTATTGAGCAGCAGTTAATGTGCGTAGCCTCAGCGATGGGCGTTATAGCTGCACAAATCATCCACTTTAACTAAGTGTAAATTGTGACCTGCCATACTGAGCAGCTATGTGTGACTAAGTGTTACTATGTGTGACTATGTGTTACCCAAATGCTGCCAAATTACCTGTTCTCTGTCTCTTTTATTAAAGGTTAAAGAACAGTAACATCTAAAAGGGAATGTGTTTAAAGGGGTGTTCATCTAAAACTGCACTTGCTGATTAAAGGGATACTGTAATCAGAAAACATGTTTTTTTAAAAACACATCAGTTAATAGTGCTGCTCCAGCAGACTTCTGCACTGAAATCCATTTCTCAAAAGAGCAAACAGATTTTTTTATATTCAATTTTGAAATCTGACAGGGGCTAGACATATTGTCAATTTCCCAGCTGCCTCCAGTCATGTGACTTGTGCTCTGATAAACTTCAATCACTCTTTACTGCTGCACTGCAAGTTTAAGTGATATCACCCCTCCCTTCCCCCTCCCCCCAGCAGCCTAACAACAGAACAATGGGAAGGTACTGAGATAGCAGCTCCCTAACAAAAGATAACAACTCCCTGGAAGAACCAAGAACAGCACTTAAAGGACCAGTAACCTTAAAATAAAATGTTTAAAAATTCGTTAGTGCACAACAAAAAATAAACACCAAGACAAATGAAACTTTTAAAAAGCAAAGCCTTTATTAAGAAATAACTTACAGAAAATCCACTTCCTGTCCTCTTCAGAAACGGCGAAAAGGCGACCATCCACACTGCATCGATCGATTTCTCTTCCCTGGCTCCTCACTGACAGGCATACTCCTCCCGACATCCCAGCAGTGTCTCTCCTTCCCCGTGCATTGGCTTCCCTCCTCCGCTCTCCTCATCTCCCTGGTGAGTGCATTCCAGAGCTGCCTATAGAGCACGAGCTGTCTCTACTGGCAGCATTGTGCGCAGCTTCCCCAGCGGCAGCTCCTTGTCAGCGCTGGGGAAGAGGACAGAGGGGAGGGCTGGGGCCGGCACGAGCGCATGTGTCTCTACTGCCAGCATTGTGCGCAGCTCTCCCAGGCTCCTAGTCCGAGCTGGGGAAGAGGACAGAGGGGAGGGCTGGGGAAGAGGACAGAGGGGAGGGCTGGGGCCAGCTGGGGATTTCCCTTGTGCCTTCAGAGACTCTGTTTCCGCATATGGCTGCCCCTGAGCAGACAGCCATGCTCCTGCACAAAAGCAAACCCACGGAAGCCAGGGTGTCTTCTTTCTTCATCGAGAATCTGCTGGGCCCCGAATCAAGGAGGAGAAGAAGCTGAATGCTGTAACTAGAAAAGCCAGGGAGGAGAAATCGAATGCTGCAGGATGGATGGTCGCCTTTTCTGAAGAGGACAGGAAGTGGACTTTCTGTAAGTTATTTTTTAATAAAGGCTTTGCTATTTTAAAATTTAATTTGTGTTGGTGTTTTTTTTTTTGTTGTATATAAACGAATTTTCTAAAAAAAATTTTTTATGTTACTGGTCCTTTAATAGTAAAAGTCAAGTCTCACTGAGACTAATTCAGTTACATTAAGTAGGAGAAATAACAACCTGCCAGAAAGTAATTCCATCCTAAAGTGCAGGCACAAGTCACATGACTTGAGGCAGCTGGGAAATTGACAATATGTCTAGCCCCATGTCAGATTTCAAAATTGAATATAAAAAAATCTGTTTGCTCTTTTGAGAAATGAATTTCAGTGCAGAATTCTGCTGGAGCAGCACTGTTAACTGACATGTTTTGGAAAAAACATGTTTTTTCATGGCAGTATCCCTTTAATCATTGAAGACGCTTCATTACTCATCCACTAATCCAATCACAATGGCACATTGTGACTCTTCAGAGAGGTGACATCTGAAACTCACAGTGTGATTATGTGGGGTTACTGTGAAAGCATTACCAAGGTGTCATGCAACTCCTAGAAACCAGTCAGATGTACTGAATAAGCTGCTCGGATGAGTAGTGAATTCTATTTAATGATTACTCAGCATGTCCAGTTGTTTTAGAATTACGTATACTAGATAAGTCAAAGGACTGTTTGTCATGTGACAAAGAGCCTTGTGGCACCAAACATCTTGATGTAGTTAAACCTCAGCTTGAGCAGCTATTTGCAAGGACTCCTCTCTTCTCAGATTGCATGTATATATTTTGGTCATGGATTAGCCACCTCACTGGCCTGTGTGACAAGAATCAGTTTCCGCTTTAAATTAAGAGGTCCGTCCTCAAATTAGGCCTTGCTGCCCTTATAAAACTAAATCTTACCAGCCGGATGCCCAGTTATTCATTGGTAGAAAATCATTGTCATCATGTTGAGTTGAGTAGTTTGGTTGATGCCCAGCCATCTGGCCTACACAATGTACTACACAATGGGTGGGGGGGGGGCAGTTTAATAAAATGTTTAAATTTTTCCTTGCATTGGTCCTTTTAGCGTCTTATTTGCTTTCCGTGTATGTAGCACTTGTTCAAAGTGAAAGTATACATTAAGATCTTAAAATTCCAAATTATATTTCCAAATGCAGTTATTTGATCAGTCATCCATACCCTTTCATCATTCTGGAACTTCACTCATTTTGTGATTTTGTGATAGACCCTTGCAAGGTGTAAGGCAAAACCACACTATCAACTTTTGTAACATAGTTTTTTTGTTTCCAAAAATGATTGTGGACAACAAAAGCCTTAGAGCTAACCCTCCCCCCTCCTCAACTCCACCTAAAATTTGTCCTATTTTTCATTGCTTGTTGAGAAAAATCTGAGTAATGTAGCGGTATTGGCAGGTTCCATCTTGTGCCACTGAATCTTCTCTAGCAAGTGATTGCAAACAAGTTACATGCCCACCAGAAGTCCTGACCTGCTGTCCATTCCCAATCAAGCAGAAGAAGCATGACATGGCACTTACAGACCCACTGCGGTGCTTGTTTTCAACAGGTAAAGCCACCTCTCAGCCCTAGCAGTCTGGCATATCCTCTACGCCCCTCTGCCCTACTCCGGGTAGGAATTTTCCTTGTCGCTGCTTCAGGCTTGTGCCCAACAGAGCGATTCAGGGCAACTGCAAAGCTTTCATGATCCCTACAGTCACCCAGCTATATCCTTGCTCATAATGACCATCCCTACTGCCTACCTTGACTGCCTGTAACTGTCTTTCATTCCAATTTGATTTGTTTTGTTGCAGCACCTGAATATTCTTGTACGAGACTGGTTTGACTCAAAGAACTGCAGTCAACATGCTGCAAATGCCTATATTTGCCAAGAGATTGAGGTATGTGGCTTAGATCTGTTGTTCAGTGAAGTTATAGATTGACAGTTTAATGAATAACCTAAGGATTGGTGGAAAAGTTCAAATAAGAGGGTCAATGCGTTCATTATTCCATAAGATGTTTTTCGGTAATTGTTTGGATGACTTTGTCACAATTTTACTTTCACCTATGAATTAAGTCAGGAGCAAGAACTACCTCAACTGCATGTTCTTAATTTGATTTATTCTCTTTAAAAGAACACACAGCAACATTCCCTATATCTTTTCAGCAGATATAACTTTTTTGCCCCTCATCACTATCAGTATAAGCACAATGAATAATGTTCCAACAGGGAAAATGCCTTAAGGAACAGTAGGGCAGATGGAGTTGAGTGTAGTCAATTGCAGATGGGCTCATCTAGGAAAATTGCTTGTTGGACTTTTATCAACCAGAGATGACATTTGTCCACAGATGCTGATGTTAATCCTCGTAAAAAGACTGTTCACGTTGTCCCTTCCCATTAGTTTCTCTTTAAATAAAACGACTAATTCAACTACAAATTACTCATTGCTGGAAACCCTAGAAGGTCCATCTGTAACCTGCTCCCTCTTGCCTCACCCAGGGAAGGGTGTGGGAGATCTAAGCCAGGGAAATCTTTCAGGTAACCCAGGATTCCATCTGTCCCATTGCACACGCAAACTCACCTTTGATTTCCCGATAATCCTAGTGCCATAATCTGCTTTTGCGCCATCCCAGATGATTTTGTGTTTTATTTGTGTTTTATTTTATCCTCAGTTATTCTCTTGATACCAACAGATATGGATGAGGATTTAGGAGCCATTTTGAAGTATATATATACAACCTTGTTAAAGGACTCAACTGTTATGTAAAAACTGATAGACAGGGACAAAATGTTTGCTGCAATTAGCTGGGGATCAAATTGAAGGTTTGTTGTACCAATTTTGTCCTTTTTATAGAATGTAAATACTTCAAGGCATCACAGACAGATGACAATGTAAATTCTTACTCCAGAGGTTGGTATTTTTCTGAAATAGAAAAACCAATTCTATCAGGTGTTATCACGCTTTGTACGGAAAGTTTGGTTTCAAAAGTCTTAAGCGAGATAAAAGGTTGTAACGTACTAGTTAGTTGGAACCTTTAGTGACTGCGGTTACACACAGATGCACCCCTGTAGATTCTGGTGTTCACCGACGCTCTTTTGGGGCCCCTGGCTTTCTTCTGCGGAACCAACAAGGAGTAGTGCAAAATAGTAACAAGTCCAAAACAAGTAGTAGGGAAAGGTTGACCTCTGCACTTAGTGTACAGCAATCGCTCCGGTGTAGCACCGCTTTGTGTACGCGATCCACTTGTCCCCAAAAAAAAATAAATTTTATTAAAGGTAGGTAGAGGTGCTCTCCGAAGACTTAGTAAGTGTCTGCAGGGGGGGAGAGAGCACGGATAGTATAATACAGTCAGAGACAAATGGTAAGCTTGATCGGAACTACTCACATTCGGATAGTAGGCGCTTAGGCAGTGAAAACAGATACAGGAACAAACATCGAAGTACGCCTGTTAGATAAAGAGTCGTATATGGTGAAGTATAGCGAGGGAATGTGGCACGGGCCGCACTCAGAGTGAACTTACAGGATCGTGGATGTCAGATCTCATATCGGGAAGATCTCATTTATGGTTCACTGATCCTTCTCCGCTGGCTGCACTTGGAGTGTATTCACAGACGCAGTGTCTTCCTCGTAGGTCTCAAACTCAAAATGGTTCTGGTCCTAACAAGCTAAGAAATAAGAATTTGGCTTTGAGAATATAAGAATATGGCTTTGCCTCTCCAATGGAGGTAAGCAAAAATTAAGGGACCCAAGCAGCCAAACAGAACTTGTTTCCCTCACTATGTGTTGTTTCAATCAGTTCATCTTTATTTTTGGCAAAATTCTGAATTTGAACCATGTGCTCAATACTGTCAATCAAGTTTGGTTGACACCTTGACACGAACACATTAACATCCCTATCAAATAACTTGTTTAGTGAGGATGGCTTTGGCAGCAGCCTATACTTCCAGAGGTCCCCAGGGCCATGAGTGAGCTACACATTTTGAGCCCAGCTGACTAGTGCATGCTAAATGGAAAACCAACTTCTTTTTAGAGAAACATATAGTTGCCTTATCCAATACTGTGATGGAGAAGTGAGGTCATATGTGTTAGAGATAAACTTATTTAACCTTCTGCCATTGCTTTTTTCTGAGAGCATGAGGTGACCATGGGTTTCTGGGTGTATAACTAATAAGCATGAATTCACACAAAGCCACCATCAGAAATCATGGGGCCCTATACAGCAAAATATTCTGGGCCCCCTGGTACTCGCCTACCCCAGAACCCACCCCCAAGCTCCAGCCCAGATCCCGCCCACCCCACAGTAAAAAGTCCACACAGACACCAGCGCTAAAAACGGTAAATCCGCTCACTCACAAGTTATAAAAAGCCATTGGTGGCCAGGGCCCCTTTAAAATTTAAAAAAAAATGCCAGCCAAGGTCCCACATAAAAGTTTTTAAAAAAACAGTGGTGGTCAGGACCCCCCTACAAGTTAAAAAAAATCATTGGTGGTCAGGGCCCGCCTATAAGTTAAAAAAACTATTGGCACCAGGGCCCTCATAAAAGTTTTTAAAAAAACATTAATGGTCAGGGTGCCCCCTAAAAGTTAAAAAGAATCGGTGGTCAAGGCCCTCCCATAAATAAAAAATTGCACTAGGGCCCCCCATAAAAGTTTTTACAAAAACATCGGAGGTCAGGGCCCCCTACAAGTTTAAAATAAAAAAAATTGTGTCAAGGTCCCCCATAAAAGTTTTCCTTTCCTAGCTTCGGGTCTTTTCACGGCTTCAGGCCTTCAACTTTATTTTTATGACTTCGGGACTTTTCATGGCTTTGGGTCTTTTTGGTGAGACTTTGGGTCTTTTCAGATCGGCTTTGGAGCACAGCCGGGCCCCCCTGATGGAGGCCCTGGATTCACACATCCACCAAACATCTCGTTTCCAATCTCTGAATTGTTTAGTTCTGCTTAGTTCTACCTCAATCTAACCCTTTTTTTGTTTTACAAAGATGTATTATACATATAGAAACACCAGCTCCAGAAGCGGCTCCAGAATAGACTACATCATATGGTAAGTAAGAAATGGATAAAAAAGAATTGCATTACTGATTGATTCCCCCAATGCCACACTCAAGAGGTTCTAGAGGAACATAGTGGGAATTGATAGATGGATATTATATTTGACATATAAAGGCAATATTATTGATTTGATAGGTAGGGCCTTGTGTTGATTGTAGAACCTGATTCTAAACCTTGCTGTCCAATATATGTTCAATTTTAATGATACATTTGATACTCAAGTGAATTGATGAAACAATTAATGTGTAAGGTCACCGAGGGCCTATTTTAAGTGACCCTACCTTATTAGATCAGAGATATTTGCTCACAACTTGAAATCAAAATGGTGCATCTGTACGACTGTCAATCAACTAGGGAGCAGCACCTCTCTGAAACTTCTAATGCATTCTACTGAGCAGGCCATCAGTTAGTAAAATGTTCTTCATCAGATGAACATGGTCTTGTATGACCAACTAAATGAACCAGAAGAAATGAGCAGCAGAAGTATTTTTCCAAAATGCATGCTTGCAATGAAGTCCTTTATCTGGGAGGAGATATTTTTCCAGTAAGTAGTAACTTACTCCCTAGGACTAATCTTTCTCATGTTTTATGGCATCTTAAGATCTTCTCAAAGAAACCATCGAAAATGAAGACTACTGTTAATGATTTAGTTGACAAACAACTTGTTGACTATGAAAGATCACTTGAAGGCTGCAATGAGCAGAAGAAGGCAAAGCTTGTGAAGGAAATGGAGGCTGATTTAAAATCACAGCAAGAAACATTCTGTAACGACTACTCCAAACAATACCGAAATGCAACAACGGTTGGGATTGTATCATTGGGCATAGATGGAGCTGTTGTAGGAGGGGCAGTTTTGCCTGTTGTGGTTGGGGGGCACTGGCAACAGAAGCAGCAGTGGCCGTAGGTCGGTTCGGAGGCTCTTTCACATTAGGTGGCTTAGGGATAGGGTTGGGGGCATTTCTAGGCAAGATTTTTACAAGGAAAAATAAAAGAGAACAGGCAAATCAGAAAAGCGAATCTAAATGACACATCGTAAGAGTAACTTATTTTACCAAAGCCAGTTTTGAATGAGAAAGGAATCATTGGAAAACATAACATCTTAGTTTTGGGCTAAGGTAAAGGTTGAGTTATATATAGATGTTACGTAACAGTGCAATGTCACGTGTCAATGATTTATACTGTATATCAGAGCTATATTTGTTTTATACTGTGGAATTAGGGGCATATTTATCAAGGGTCGAATTTCAAATTTGAAAAACATTGAAATTCAAAAAGACCAACCGAAATTAAGTCAAAGTTTTTTTTGGCCGAATAGGTCCATATTCTACTGAATTAGAATCATACGAATTGAATTAATAGCACATTCAATCCTGAAAAAACTTAGATTTTTCGAAGTACACCAATTGACTCCAAATAGTTTCTAAGAGGTCCCACATAGGTTAAAACAGCAATTCGGCAGGTTTTAGATGGCGAATGGTCAAAGTCGAATTAGAAAGAGACAGTACATGATACATTTGGATATTCAAATTGTCGATTTTTTTTCAAATTTGAATCAGAATTTGGACTATTCCCTAGTCGAGGTACACAAAAATAGCTCGAAAATCAATTTTTTTTAATTCGAAAATTCACCTCGACCTTTGATAAATGTGCCCCTTAATGTCTGATTTACCATATTTTTGTTTACAGCATTCCACTAAACGTAAGACTTTGACTGAGGCCCTGCAAATCCTATTATTATATTGTACCTATAAATTGTTCTTATTTAGGCAGGGCAGTACTTTTTTGTAGATCCCTTTTTGACAGATAGGGGCACAACTGGGTGTAAAGTGAGCATGGCTTAGTCTGTCTTGATTCTCACGTTGGGAGCACTGGGAGGGAAAGTCAGACTAGGAGTGATGAAAGTTTGTCCTACACAACCAACACAAACGAATCTTCTCATGTGCAGAGTCAGTATGATGAATCCAGACTAGATAATCACTCCACACATAAGCAGGTGATGTAAACAACTTTATCTCAGTCCAACCAACCCAATGTGCAACATACGAATTATAAAAAGTACATTGGTCAAACTTGGGCAAAGTCTTTTGTGATATGCCATTGGCCCTCACATGCACTTTATGGGGGAATTAGTGTTTGGTATTCAGGTAAGCAAAGGATTTTAAACTTAGAGACAGGGACAACAAGGGGGAAATTTACTAAAGGGGCGAAGTGGCTAACGATGGCGAAAAATTTGCCAGCATGACGTCATTTCGGCACTTTACCGATTTACTAACGGTAGCTGGCGTAAATTTGCTAGCGTAATTTCGCAAAGGAGATAAACTCTGGCGCAACTTTGCACTCTAACGGCAGGTGAATTCTCGGTCTGGCGAAAGAGCGTTACTACGCAAATTCACTAAGTTTTTTTATTTTACTGACCATTACCTCTATCGACAGACTTGCCTTCGCAACCTCAGACCACACTAAGTGCAATGGAGTAGATAAGAGCTCCTTAAAAAAGTCCCAAAAAACGCTGGTGTTTTTTTCCTATTTAAAGGGTGATAGACTGAAAAAAATCATAAATTTTATGGCACCCAAACTATACACTGGGCTCATGTGTAGGGCATTATAACAAAATTTGCTGCAGCATATACGGCCATTGTACTTTAACTGCACGGTGTATGTAATTAGCCAACGCTAGCGTAACTTCGAACTGCTGAGCGTAATTTCGCCAGTGTTCAGTACCCTGTGCGCAACTTCGGATCTTCGTGAATTAGCGTTGTCCAGGCGAACTTATGCCTGGCGAAGTGTTGCGATGTCGCGAAGCCAGCGCTGGCGAATTTTCGCCGATTAGTGAATTTGCCCTCAAGGCTTTGGACAAAACACAGGTTTAGTAAGCACTAGGCAACAAAAGGCAAAAGAAAATGTTCAGGGTACAATTCAGCAACTTCAAAGCAAACCATTCAGGGCCCCCCCCCCCGGGCTCTCACCATCAATGGAAACTCTCACCCCCTGGAACTTCAGAGCAATTAGGCTTCTCACTCAGCCCTGCTGGCTTCCCCTCCAGGGATTCAGGCTCACCGACCTCTGGAACTCTGTTGCTGGCACCAAGACCCCTTCTCCCAGGCACTGTTTTTCCCAGCAGTGCCCACTAGAGTCTATCTCCTTTGCTAGCGAAGTTACGCCGGCGCTGTTAGTAAATCGGCAAAGTACCGAATGACGTTACACTGGCGAATTTTCGCTAGCGTTAGTCACTTCGCCCTTTGGTAAATCTGCCCCTAGGAGGTATCCGGAGAGCTCTAAATTGTGGTTTACCTTTCTTAGGTAGCTCCTCTCTCAGCTGCCATTTAATTACTTGGCTGAGAGGGAATATTAACCCTACCTGTGCTGGGTATCCCTCTGCAACACATGCAGTTTAAATGCACTCTTTTCAATGCACGTTCCTGCAAGACAATGGTGTTTCCCAAACATCCTGTCACACTTTATATAACCAGGGCCGGCCTTAGGCCAATTGGACCAATTGGGCCCCGCACCTCTGGGGGCCCCGCACCACAGGGCAGCACAGATAATATTTCCCTCAGCACATGATGCTGCCTGGCCTGCCCCCAACTTTGAGAGTCCAGCCCATCCCCAAATCCATAGGTCCAGCCTACCCCCAACTCTGATAAGCCAGCCTATCCCCCAACTCCATAGGTCTAGCCTGCCCCAACTCTCATAGGCCCAGCTTTCCTCCAACCTTGATAGGCCCTGCCTGCCCCCAATCCAACCAAGCCTGCTCCCAAGCTGAATCGGCCCAGCCTGCCCCAAACTAATTGGCCCAGTCCACTCTCCTATTTCCTCCCTCTCTCTCTTACCCTGTGTGCCCCTATTATGTGCCCCTATTTCATCCCTCTCACTCTCTTACCTTGTCTGCCCCTTTCCTTTCTATTTGGTGCTTGTATGCCCTTATTTTCCTAAATACTTGCTGTGTCAGTAGCCAGCAACACTTCGTCTAGGGGCCCCGCCAACATGGTCCCAATTGGGCCCCACATTTGATAGGATCAGCCCTGTATATAACTTCCATTTACTGGCGTTTTCCCTCCTTATGTCCCCCATATCTGTGGCTTGCATCAGTAATTCACATGTTGGTGGACTTAAGAGAAGGAGTTTTCCATTCAGCACTCTCCTTTGTTTTATCCCTCTTCTTGACCAACTGCCTATTCTTCTCTCATCTGCTGTCTACTTTTTTACTCCTCTTTCCATTTATATCCTTTCTCTTCCTCACCCTTCTCCTGTTTTTATAATTTCCTTCCCTCTCCCCAGCCTTGCTTATTGCCTTTACCCTAGTTGCAGTCTTCTGGAAAATGTAGAGATAAAGACCAGGTTATGGTCTACTGCCAGCTCACCTACGCACAATGTTTCGGACTATTTTTCTGCCTTGATACTGTTGTATGGAATTAAACCTAATTTCTTGGTTTTCCCCTCATGGTAACGTATTGGAATTTGTAACCCCAAGAAACACAAGCTTCAGCACTCCGAATCCTGTGGAAAGTTGTTTATTGTGCCAACAAACTAGGCAACATTTCTGTCCAACGCCCTTTTCTCAAGGCCCGAAACTTTTCGGAGTGCTGAAGCTTATGTTTCTTGGAGTTTGAAGTGCGTCCTTGGCAGAGGGGACCAACAGCTTGCACCTGACACTACAACAAGTGGTAAGTTATAGTTGAGCATCTAGTACAGTGATCCCCAATGTTGCTCCCCAACCCCTTGGATGTTGCTCTCATTGACCTCAAAGCAGGTGATTATTTTTGAATTCGAGGCTTGGAGGCAAGTTTTGGTGGCTTAAAAACCATGTGTACTGCCAGACATACCTACCTGTTTTTTTTTCTGTAAGCTGCCAGTCAGCATAGGGGCTACTAATAGCCAATCAGAACCCAGGAACATTTTTTCATTCTTGTGTTGCTCCCCAACTCTTTTTACATCTGAATGTTGCTCACAGGTTAAAAAGGTTGGCGAACCCTGATCTAGTACATCGATTGTACTAGATTATTGGAAATTGTAAGGACAATTCACTGTCCAAGAGCTTTCCCTAGTCTACTCTAAACTCACTTATGTTGGATCTTCAGCAGGTCCATCTGGTTCTGTCTCTAGCAGTAACAGTATATGGGTGGGGGGACATCTAGGAGTGTTTGGTTTGAAGATCTGGATCGTGTTCAGTTGTGATTATTACAATATACATAGTCATACATTGATTACACATTCTGTGCTTTTTAATAGCAATTACACATATATATAACTTAAATATCACTGTAATTAATGTATATTGGAAAATTGCTTAGAATTAAATAGCCATAACTTGTATCACTTTACTTCTTTTATGATCAAAATGAGAAACATAATTTTTGTCCCTTGGTTTTGTAAAAGTTGAAAAAATAGTGCACCTTGTACAACAGTATATCAATAACGTTGTTCTACTTCAACAAATGTCCAGTCCAACATCAACTCCTTCACTTATTTTATTTATACCAGATATGAGAGCTGAGGGACAGACTTCATGGCTGTGGAATGGCATCTGTAGAGAAAGACAGGCACACCCTGATTATTATTTACACTACGTATAGCCATGTATTTGGTCAGAATGTATATTGTACATTGGAATGAAAATGTCTACAATCAACAGGGCTGGAATGATTGGTCACTAATGAGAGTAATAAAGGTATTTATAGCAAAAGGCAATAGCAGTCCTGCACTGCACTGGGCATTACGAAATACGTTATTTATTAACGGGAGGGCAACCTTATCTAACTATAGATGTCTCAAACGACTGCATTTCAGTTGTTCATATTTTTGAAGCCTGAGAAAAGTTAGATGTATTTCCTCAATTAAACTAAATGTTAATCAAAAAACTGTTTTGTGTGATTATTTTGTTCTTTACATAGCACCAACATATTCTGAGATTATACATGTCTACATGCTTTTCAGTGTGGGATTAACATACTTGGAGAACATACAAACTTCTTGCCCTGGCTGTAATCAAACTTTGGACAAAGGTACTTTAAGGCAGGGGTACCACCCACTGAGCTACTGTCACCCCTTAACTCATAACTAGGTTATTTATATAGAAACACTGTTATATCTATAATTGCAGGAATATCTAAACTTGTATCAAATATTTCTAGGTCACCAGTTGAGCCCTCACAGATAATTGGAGAAAGGGTCCCCAAGATGGGCAATAAGTCTTTTATACTCACTTTTGAAAGAAACACTAGTGAGGTTATGCAATTTAGATTTAATGAAGAACAAAGTACTTTACATGGTATGCAGAATATTCATGACAGAGTTCCACATGGGTATATATAGGGGGCGATATTTGTATCTACTCAAGCATAACAGGATCTCAAAGGGATTTGACTGACTACCCCTTGGTCCTATACACTTTAGACCATATAGTCTCGTAGGGGTTGCCTGGGCAATGGCCAGCACTACAGTCTTTTTGTTGGAGCATGAAACTACTCTTACTCGCTCATACTCACAACTCAAAGAGTGTGCTACAATAGGAGCTACCCTGGCATTCACTTCAAGCCTTCCCTTGACTTACAATTAGGGTCCTAGCTTCTCCTTTACTAAGGTCTCCTACATCAGATAGAGGAACAGAGTAAGAACTATGGTATCCCTCTCATTTTAAGAGACTGGTCATTCCTATAACACCCTTGGACCTATAGAAACATAGCCCTCCCATAAGGTACAGATTAGACACAGCATGAGAATGATAATTCCTTCACATTCCCTACACTCCTGTAATAAAAGCTGTACCTGGTGGTCTAATGTGGGGACGGCAGGGACGCCCCCCACGCCAATCATCCTTGCTGGCACCGGTTCTCTAAGGCGCGCGCGACGCACCTCTTCCTTAATTATAGGCGCATGCGCGCTGGCGTGATGACACCAGCGCGCAATGGCGCAAGATGTTTCATTTCCACACTGCCCCTTATAGGAGTTTGTTCCTGGTGCTTCTGAGCTTTAAGCTAATTTGTCTGAACCTGTTTTGATTCCTGTTGTGACCCCTGGCTGGCTTTTGACTATTCTGACCTCTGGAACCTGACCCTTGCCTGAATACCGACTACCTCTTCTGCTAAATCCCTTCTGATTGATCTCCGGTTTGACCCTTGCCTGCCTGACTACGCTTATTCTCTTCCTGCCTCGACCCAGCCTGATCCGACTACGATTTTGCCTTAAGCCTTGTACCACGACCTTCTGCGCAAAGACTTGTGCCCCTTCGCTTGTTTAGAACCTTTTGCCTTGCACCTCTCATTTTAAGACCTGGCGGCATCTGAGTAGCTGAGGGCTCCTCCCGAGGCCAAAGGCGGCTGCTACAGGCAGAAGCATGAGCCGAGACCAGGGTGCTTGGAATTGGTTCTAGATTCAGGGTGCCAACCATTACAACTCCAAAGGGGATTTCATGTGATGAATTGTGATAAAAGTATTTCTCACTGAATTACATTAAGGGGGTTATCTACTAAACTCCGGGCAAGCTTTTTGAAATTTTTCGAGATTTATTCAAATTAATGCTTCTCTGGAAAAAGCTAGAAAAAATCGAGCAATTCGGGAAAAAACTCAGAAAAAATTGTGCAATTTGGGTTTTCAATCTATTTCAAACAGTTTTTACCTGAACCGATTAAATCACGCTTTTTTTAATAGCAAATAAGGTCAAATAGTGGATTCTAGTTTGGTCAGACTTTTTTTATTCAAAAAATCATAAAAATTCGGATTTTGATAAATAACCCCCTAGATGTGTAAAGGAAGAGCGTTGATGATGCAATGTACAAGCAACCGATGGAGTCTCATCCAGAGCACACAGCAACGAAATGGTGGCAAAACCTAAGCACCTTTTAGGAGATAAAGTGACCTCTTTGGAGTGTGAGTCAAATCCCACACAGAGTGGAATGTATAGTATGATAGATTTAATTTCCACCCGTATTATCACTGATCAATTATAACTAATTAAGAAACAGGACAACCAACTTTTTCAAACAGCTATATACACTGTATATATATATATATATGTGTACATGTGTTTGTGGACACAACTGGAGAATAAGAGAGAGTTGGTGGCCACTGTGGTGTCGATCAGACAAGTAAGAAGATGTCCTCTTTAACTAGAGTGGTGATCTTGCTGAGCTTGGGTAAGTGACTCTGAAGACCAATAGGGATTTATTATTTTTTACAATGCGTTTATGCTACATGCACAAAGATTAAACATTTACAGCAAGTAGATATTTTGGGAAATACTTTTATATAATGGAAAGTTCAAACTTTCCCACACCAGTATAGTAAGGGTTGACTTTTCATGTTTGAAATAGCATAATGAAATAGCATGTGACTACTTTCTGGCAAGCTGTTATATCTCCTACTTAATATAACTGTCTCAGTGGGACTTGGCTTTTACTATTGAGTGTTGTTCTTAGATCTACCAGGGGGGCTTTTATCTTGTGTTAGGGAGCTGTTATCTGGTTACCTTTCCATTGTTCTTTTGTTTGGCTGAGGGAGGGGGTGATATCACTCCAACTTGCAGTGCAGCAGTAAAGAGTGTCTGAAGTTTATCAGAGCACAAGTCACATGTCTGGGGGCAGCTGGGAAACTGACAATATGTCTAGCCCCATGTCAGATTTCAAAATGAAGTGTAAAAAAATCTGTTTGCTCTTTTGAAAAATGAATTTCAGTGCAGAATTCTGCTGGAGCAGCACTATTAACTGATGTGTTTTGGAAAAAAAAACATGTTTTCCCATGACAGTATCCCTTTAAGATCCAAACTGGACAGATAGCTACCAAAGAAGACCTAGACACATCCTTGACTCTTCTGTTGCCTTTTTTGTCTCCATTCTGTTTACTTCATTCTTCTTTTTCATCTGTTCATTTCTCTTTGTTTTTTTCTTATTATATCACTTACCTACATATGGCTTGGTATTATCGCCTATTTCTCCCATTATTTTAAATAATATTTTCCTATTTGTTAAATATTTTTCTCCTGTTATGTGTTTGGTCTTTTTTCCACAATGTCCTTCCAAATGTTCCTCTTCTCTTCTTAAGATACTGTAGATGATGGCTAGATAGATAGAGCTATGGGACCTGTTTTCCAGAATGCTCGGGACCTGGGGTTTTCCAGATAACAGATCTTTCTGTAATTTGGATCTTCATACCTTAAGTCTACTAGAAAATCATGTAAACATTAAATAAACCCAATAGGCTGGTTTTGCTTCCAATAAGGATTAATTATTTATTGATCAAGAACAAGCTACTGTTTTATTATAGAGAGAAAAAGGAAATCATTTCTAAAAATGCTGATTATTTGGATAGAATGGCGTCTATGGGAGACTGCCTTTCCATAATTCTGAATTTTCTGGATAATGGGTTTCCAGATAACATATCCCATACCTGTACACATTGCACATTGCATTATATTTTATATATGGTGTTGCTTATATATGGTGTTTTCATTTTCTTCTTCAGGGATATATGGAATAACGACAGTTGCAGCAGGTGAGTAGAAGATGACTGGTTTACCATAATATCAGTTGAGTTCAGAAGGGATGTTTTTTTAAAAAATAAATCGTAATTTTTATTGCCATTTATAACAATAAACCACCAAAATGACATATGTGAGATCTTGTTACATCTAACAGTGAGTAAAAATTGAATACAGGTATTGCTGTTCAGTGTAAGTTATAATGAATGCAATCAATACAATCAATAGTCATTTAATAATACCAGTGAAACAACATGAATAAACCAAAAGGAAATTAAAAAAAAAAAAAAGTATTTTTAAAATGAATAGTTAAATCTCGAATGAGAAATATTATCGTTTTTGAATGGTGACCACTTTATCATGTATTGCTTTATCCTCATAGATCTAAATTTGATGCTCACAAATGAGCAAAGATCATAAAGATAGGTAAAAAAATATCTGATTTCTTGGGCGGGAGGGGATTAATATTTGTAGAATTATCTTCTCACAGATGCAAAAAGAAGTTGAAGGAATTTTGTTAGATTTGGTTGTTCCTTTATCCCAGTAAATATAAAAGATTTAGTAATATCAATTGAAAGGCTTAAAGGGATACTGTCATGGGAAAATTTGGGATTTTTTTCAAAATGAATCGGTTAATAGTGCTGCTCCAGCAGAATTCTGCGCTGAAATCCATTTCTCAAAAGAGCAAACAGATTTTTTTATATTCAATTTTGAAATCTGACATGGGGCTAGACATATTGTTAATTTCCCAGCTGCCCCAAATCATGTGACTTGTGCTCTGATAAACTTCAGTCACTCTTTACTGCTGTACTGCAAGTTGGAGTGATATCACCCCCTCCCTTTCTCCCCCCAGCAGCCAAACAAAAGAACAATGGGAAGGTAACCAGATAGCAGCTCCCTAACACAAGATAACAGCTGCCTGGTAGATCTAAGAACAACACTCAATAGTAAAAACCCATGTCTCACTGAGACACATTCAGTTACATTGAGAAGGAAAAACAGCAGCCTGCCAGAAAGCATTTCTCTCCTAAAGTGCAGGCACAAGTCACATGACATGGGGCAGCTGGGAAATTGACAAAATGTCTAGCCCCATGTCAGATTTCAAAATTGAATTTAAAAAAATCTGTTTGCTCTTTTGAGAAATGGATTTCAGTGCAGAATTCTGCTGGAGTAGCACTATTAACTGATGCTTTTTGAAAAAAAAACATGTTTTCCGATGACAGTATCCCTTTAATGAACATATTAACGGACTTGGGGGCACATTTACTTAGGGTCGAATATCGAGGGTTAATTAACCCTCAATATTCGACCGTCTAAGTAAAATCCTTCGACTTCGAATATCGAAGTCGAAGGATTTAGCCCTATTCGTTTGATCAAACAATTAAATCCTTCAAATCAAACGATTCGAAGGATTTTAATCCATCGATCTAACGGTTTTCCTTCGATCAGAAATTGGCTAGAAAGCCTATGGTGACTTTCCCCATAGGCTAAGATCGATGCTCAGTAGGTTTTAGGTGGCAAAGTTTTTTTTAAAGAGACAGTACTTCGACTATCAAATGGTCGAATAGTCGAATGATTTTTAGTTCGAAACGTTCTATTCAAAGTCGTAGTTGAAGTTCGAAGTTGCCAATTCGATGGTCGAAGTAGCCAAAAAAATACTTCGAAATTCGAAGTATTTTTTATTTTATTCCTTCACTCAAGCTAAGTAAATGTGCCCCATAGTTTCAATAAGATATTTGGAGAAGATGAAATAATCTCAAGCCATAAGGAATTTATTAAAGGGCATGACCATAAAAAATCTGGATTTAGACAATTACATTTAGGGTATGCAAGGAATAAAAGTTTTGTAGGCCAAATGTATGAGGCAATAGTGCTCCCTCCTTACTGCAGTATCAATTAAATTATTATAGGCTTTTTAAAGATGAAATCAGGTGTTCAGGAAAAGTAGAAGTGTCAAGAAAGAGATGTCTTATTATGTGTGTATATCACAAGCATATCAGTTTGTACAGAGATTTATTCATATACAGGATATCACCCAAAAATGTTTAGTAGTACATCAGTCAGTGCAATCTGTATGAAGATATTATGGGCTATATATTTACCAAAATCATCTTAATGCATTAAATTGTCCATCCAAGAAACAGAGGAGATGAAAAGATACCATGGATAGTACTGACTAAAGTAACTATTAATTGAAAGAAGAACTGGCACAGACAGAGTACAGGACCAGTAAGTCTGGAAAGAATTGTGCCAACAAGGAAATATGAGGAGAGTCAGGGAGCAGCACCTTAATACTTGGGCATATTACAGGTTTGTGCGTATGCCAGTGTGACACACAAAATATGCAGGGACCAGCTACATAGTACTTAAAATAATGAGGTATATCAGTGACACCCATCTGCATTCCAATTAGTATAATGGAAAAGTACTGCTATATAACTATAGTTTTTTGTTATCTCCTGATGCACAAACTGAGGGGGTTGCTAATTGATCTTTAAATAGAAGAATAACTGACATCCCTCTGTGCTCAATCCGTCAAAATCAAATTACACGTAGCATTAAAAATGCACATTTACAGGAACAGCAGAGCTCTGGGCCCCAGGTGTAAGGATTGAATGGACAGGAGCCAATGAGCAGGTTCAGGCCAAAAAGTCAAGGGCAGACAAACAAATCAGGGAGAAGACAAAGGTTGGGACGGCAGAGTACATGCATGGTCAAAAAACAAGCCAAGGTCAAAACCGGGAGATCAATATGAAAAAGGACCAGAAAGGAACAGAACAGGAATAAGATAAGATACAGGAGCAGAAACGAGCAGAATCAGGAACCGCAACAGGATCAAGATGTCACAAGACTTGCAGTTAGCAGGAAGGCCAATCTGGTAATCAGGTTTAAATAGATCATACAAATGAAAACTGGATAAACAGAATTCCTGGTTTGGGTGTGTCACTGGATTGGCTTCAAGAGGTTTCAACATGACCTGGTTTAATCCTCTTCATCTGGCTGTGCAGCCAAAACGGAAAAATAGATCTTTTCAGCTGATTGTAGCCTCATAATGAATGTGACGCTACAATCATCAGGTACCTGTCTTATGCCAGGAGAGAATTGGAACAACATCAATTCATATATAAATTTATTTGTACAAGTTCTCTGTTTTAGCCAGCTGAAATCATTACTTACTTCTAGGTTATACCCATAAACCATTAATTTTAATCATCCTATTAGAGAGCAAGCTTGTTTTTTTCTCTATAAAACCATTTATTAGTTACGGTTTTCCCCCTTCTATTTCCAATCTTGGTGTTCTTTACAATGACAAATTTGATCTGCAGCATTGGCCAACAAAAAAAATCTCTTCATTAAGGTTTATAGAAAGGAGGAACCCTAAAAACATATTGCTGATTCAATAATATCTAGCTATGCCACTCAACATTTTAAAGCTACGGGGTTTATCTATGGGGTATATCTGAGCCACACCTACATTTTACAGTATAAAAAGAAACAAGAACTGCAGTTTAATAACAAGAAACACCTAAGGCAATGGTATGTAATATGTATTGACCATCCCAGGTCAAACTTTAGCTGCAGTGAATGGCCAGTCATTGGCTGGGCAGTTGGGTGCTGGGTTTGCATCCATGACTCTTTGGTCTACACCATTTTTCTCTTTTACAGATTGTGGAAAAGTTCCCTTGGCTGGGCGCATTATGGGAGGGCAGAATTCAATACCCGGAAGGTGGCCCTGGCAAGTCAGCATAAGAGATGCAAATCAAACACATTACTGCGGTGGATCTCTGGTTGATCATAAGACTGTTATCTCTGCTGCTCACTGTTTCCCTAATGCCAAGTGAGTGTGTGACTGTATTGAGTTCTGAGGGTGAAGGGGGCACTGGTAACTTGCTTGGATATTTCATAAATAGGTTGATTTGTATTTGAAGGACATCATGTCATTAATTCTCCTGTCCGAGGGAAGGAAAGTCCTTGATAAAAATGTCAAGTCCCTGATTCTTTATGTTAAGTAGAAAGTCATTAATTGTTCAATAAAGGTGGCAAGAGGCTGATTAATGATCATAATTACATATAAATAAGGATCCATGCCAAATGAAACAAAGTTACATATAATTGCTCTGTAATGGATGAGGCTGGAAATAGACTTGTGTCCACACAGTTCTCCCATGAGTCCTAGGAATGACTAAGCACCATTTATCGGTGATAACACCCATTCATCAATGATTTCATGGAATACTTGAAGGCTTTTGTGTATCTAATGCTTCTATGTGGTTAGTGCAGTTTTGCTTATAGTAGTTTCTTACTGTTACACAACATGACGCCCTGTAAGAGATAATGGTCACAGGTCTCCGTGGTCACCTCCAATTCCTCAGTAGTAGATATATTGGGCCATGGTTTATCACGTGAAAAGTCATGGACGAGATTCAAAAATTTTCTCTGAATTCATTTCCAGTTTTTTCCCAATAGCGTTTCCACATACATAAACCATGAGATACGATTTTCTCAATTGAATTGCATCTCAAATTTAATCTCATCCATGAGTTTTCACGTGATAAACCTATTTCTCACTGGCCCATTATTCGCTACATAATACAAAGAGTCAATTAAAATGATTTAACAGAAACTACAACCTCATAAATGAACTTGTAATCTATTATCTTTTTATCTGACATTAGAGCTGTTTATAACAGGTCAAATAATTTTAGTTGGAAAATTGTCCAACATTCATTTCCAGATGCTGCATCTTCTGTGAGTAAAGGTCTTTGTACATGTCACCTCCATTAAAGGCTACATACAGTTACTATAGAATTTTGAGGGTTATGCCTATAACTATTTCCACAATATACACTATTTATTGTGTTTCTGTTTATGTTTTAGTGTGACTAAATCACCAGTCACGGCTTGTCTGGGATCTTTCAATCTAACCGAGGCAAATCCAAATGAAGTTTGTGTTAAAGTAAAAAACATCACCAATTACCCCAATTACACCAAAGATACAGACAGCGGAGACATCAGCATCCTGGAACTTGATAGTGAATTAAACATGACCAACTACATCTTCCCTGTTTGCATCCCAGTTTCTGGACTCAATTTCTCAGGAAGCCAAAATTGCTGGGTAACTGGATGGGGGGATATCAGTTTTGCAAGTGAGTATATTATTACAAGAAAGAAGTTGTTGCTATTTTAGTGGACATGTTTATCCCTTGATGCATTTGGCACAAACAAGACAGAATTTATTTCAATGGAAAGATGGGATGGACCCATGCTAAATGCTGCAATAAAGCCTGCTTGCTGCCCGTGAATGCGTATGAACCAAATCAGTGCGATTATTGAGGCTGTTATACCCACAATTCAGCATTACTTTCTAGAATTCCCATATAATGGCTTCTGCAGAAACCTGGGGTAAAAGGGATTGGAAGTGGATGTGATATGGGTGGTTTGTGTTTGATTCAGATCGAGTACCTATAGACAGTATCTGCCATTCAAGTGGCCGTTTTCTTCCTTTGAAGACAGTATGATCTAGACCTAGAACATGAGTGTCATTCAATTGACACAGCAACGATAAACACCCAAACCAAGCCCTATGCTGAGCACTGGTCTCAAGCACCAAAGTATAATCAGCAAATGAGGGCACATTGCTTGTATAGAAGAGCATAAGTAGCTCCACTCATCTTGTGCTTTCAGAAGCATTAAGCCAGAGCAACCAATACCGGTCAGCTGTTTAAAAGCAACCATCTTATTGGTTGCTATTAGTTACTGCTAATGGGCAAAATGAGTGCATATTAATACATTTTGGGTTTATGCTTTGGATGGAACCATAAAAAGAGTCAAGTGTTGCAAGGTTTCTTATTGGAGCATCTTCTTGTATGAATTTGGCTGCTGGCCCTGGAAGACCATCCCCCTCTTTGTAGCAGCTGCAGACAGATATAAATAAAATAGACAGTTTCTGTTCTTCTTTTTTTAATAATATTCATTCATTGTTTGTCCAATGCTTTTCACTTCTGGTAGCCAGTTTGCCGAGCCCTAAAACCCTGCAGGAGGTGTCCTTGCCGCTGATCGATGCAAAGAAATGTAATGAAACATATAACACCAATGCAGGGGGTGCTGCCAAGACAGAGATTCGCGATGACATGATATGCACAGGGTACCTTGAGGGTGGAAAGTCTGCCTGCCAGGTGGGTAATGTTGCTGTAAAAACATGTAAGAAAACAGTATATATGGAAAATTGCCCCTATAACCCTGTAAGACTCAATGCCAAAGGCTCATGCCTAAAGAGTAGAATATTTCATTTATTAATTGTTATTTTCACAAATAAATAAGAAAAATGAATGTATTGGGGCACCTTTCTATTCAATTGGCCCCAAAGGAACTTGGGTTCTTAACCCTCTGCCTTACTTTGGTGGTGAGCCCTACCAATGAAGTAGTATTGCGACCTGTATTAAAAAAAAAAAAACCTCAATCTTTTATGTCCAAACACCCACCTTCCCATGTCCATTTCTCAGCTAAGCCCTGTCACCATAATTAGAGACCATGTTTTACCAAGTCACTGTTACAACAAGGATTCTGCTTGGGTCCCACCTGTTGCTCCTATGTGTGATTATTTTTTCCCCTAGCCAGGGTAAAACTGATATGATATTTTACCAAATTTAAGCAAACCTGCCCCATATAGTGTGAGTTTGCTTATCTGTTGCTTATGTCTTGTTCCAATGGTTGCCATGCTGTCCTTTTGCCCTACATAGAGTTTCTCCAAATGTCTCTCTTTGATATTGAGGAGTATTTCCAAGAATTTTAGATTATATATCACAATATGATATATCACACTATGTGTTCTATTTCAGGGTGACTCTGGAGGGCCTGTAGTTTGTCTTAAGGACGGGTTGTGGTACTTGGTTGGGGTAGTGAGCTTTGCAGCAGGTTGTGGACTACCAAAGCGCCCCGGGGTAAACACTTTAGTCCCATCCTTTACCAACTGGATTCTACAAAATGATCCCCATGCTTTTGAGAATGTTCGTCCTGAACCAACCACTACAGTGGCTACGACTACTACTACTACTACTACTACTACTAGTGGAGCATCGACCAGACTTATCTTCAGCCTCCTCATCCCAGTTTCATTCATTCTGCTAGTCAGTCACTGAAGCTCTTCAACAATGATTTTCTTAATTCATGAATTTGGATAGCACTACACCACTTGAAGAATAAACAAATAAATATGAAGTAACAATTGTGTACAGATGCGAGAGGTCCTCTGAGGAAAGAGGGAAACCAAGACAACTGGGTCTTCCTTATCGTTGTCCTTTTTTAGCTGCCATGTACCCCAAGCACAAAAAAATACACAAATGCATTCAATAAATAAAGATGAATTAATTCTTATATAAAGAGAAACCATCCTATTGGGGTTATTTCATGTTTACATGATTTTCTACTATTTTATTATGGAAAGATTCGTTATCTGCAGAACCCAAGGTCCTGAGCATTCTGCATAACGGGTCCTGTACTTTATATTTTATGCTAGTCCTAGTATTTCCCAGGCCAATTGTCAACTAATAAAAGCAGTCCCACAAAATCTCCAATCTGACTTTCTCTCTGTAACATCACAGGCTCAATCCACTAGTCACATTCCTTGTTGCTTTTCTCTAGATGCAGTGTAAAGAGCAGATACTGGCCAAGTACTCTCAACTTGAAAAGTATTGGTCTATCTGCCTGTTCAACATTTCACTCCAGAAACAATGGTACTTATTTCAAGTTGGTCCTCCCTTTGCTGAAGTAACAGCATTCACTTTTCTGGAAAGGTTTCTTCTAGAAACATTGAACAAAGCATGTGAATCTGGTGGCTCTACTCATACACTGTTAGAGGAAAAGTCAACCAAGAACAACACAAAGCTTTTATGAGTGGTCAGTATCAACATCTCAAATGATTTCAACCCTAATGGCAGTTAAATGTGCAGGATAATAAATCCCTCATCCATAAGTCACCATCTAAACGTTATGTCATTGAAAAAGTATCCCAGAAACTTCTCACGGGTAGTTTAAAAAGGAGTAAAGGTGGAAAGGGTGACTGCTGGCCTCTGAGCAACTATTTCTTGAATTGAGAGTCTTCCTACAGTACCAGAAACAGGTGATTACCATTGAAATAAACAGTGAACATTTTAAGGCATTTTGTCACCCACCCACAATTTGCCCAGAATCTAGTCTTGTGCCATCGTCCTCAACAAGAGGTCATAGGTTAATCTTAGCAGTCATCTTAGACTACACCCAAAGGCATTCCCTTAAATAAAAGCTACTGCTAAACAAGTTGCTGCTAAACCATTTGAACTGTTCTCAAGGGTGGGGCTCCCTGAAGAAATACTTACTGATCAAGGTGCCAATTTCATGTATAAACTCATTAAAGAAGTACTGATGTTCCTAAAGGTGCAATCTATAAAAACTACAGTGCATCACACGCAAACTAATGACTTTGCAGAGAAAAACTGGGACAAGTTGATCCCTTTTCTGATCTTTGCAGTCCGGGAAGTCCCAAGAGTCTCCACAGCCGTTTCCCCCTTTGAAAAAGGGGGAGACATCCGAGTGGAGTACTGGATTTATTAAAGGAGTCTTGGGAAAAAATACTGTTCAGTATCTCCTGGGTAAGTTTGTCAGAGCAACATTTTAATTGAAATGCTCATCTTTGGGTATTTCAGCCAGGAGATAAAGTTATTCCTCCCTTCCTCAGAAAGCAAGCTCTTAGCTAAATGTTTTGAGGTATTGTGCAGGAGCGGAGAAGTCAATTACAAAAATGCATGTCGAAGTGAGGTCCTTTTTGGGGTTTGCTGGCTACTACCACCGCTTTATTACTCTACACAATTACTTCTCCAATTACATGGTTTTCCAATACTTTTCCTTTCGGATCCAACACAGGCCTGGGAAGGCAAATCAAAATATAGATTTCCTTTCAAGACAAGGGTTGGAGAGTTGGGCTTCAGACACGGGAAGTCATTTATCAACACCGGGCAAATTTGCCCATGGGCAATAACACACGGCAAACAATCACATTGCGGATTTCATTGTTCTACTTGCAGCTGGCATTAAAAGGATATTCACTGGTTGGTTGTTATAGGTAACTGGCCTTGGGCAATTTTGCCCAGTGTTGATAAATGAGTCCCAGGGTCTCCCGCAAACAGGGGAAGTATGTAGCAAAGCAGATGCTACAAACTGACCAGCTGGGTCTGTTTAGCCTCAACTGCCTAATAAAGAGACATTAAAGCCTAGCGAGTCAGTTTACAGAAGACATAGGAGCATATTTACTAAAGGATGCTGTAATTTCACCAATAATTAAGATCCCCCACAAAATCACCAATTTACTGTAAGGAGAATACAACAAGTTTTGGAGAATTAACTTTGCAGTAGTGAAAATTCTGTTTGCACCAGCGGAAAATGACATCTCTTCTCCAGGTGAAATCTCTCCAGTGAATTTTCTCCAATTTACTATGAGCACCAGAACGAATTTTCACCAAGAGAAATGTCTCCACATTCAGAGCAGTGACTTTTGAATCCCCTTATGTACATTGCCCCTCCAAACTTATTCTCCATAGTTTGTATCTTCACGGCAAAGATTCTCTAGAGAATTATGCCAGGAGCAAATTCACCACATTTCTCTTGAAAAAGTTTACTTAAATTGTAAATATGAAAAACTTAATTTTGTAAATATGAGAAGTAATGTGAAAATACACCCAGCGAATGAAGGTGAACTGTGATAAAGGTAGATGAGGAGAAAATTCACACTTTAGAACTCATGTGAACCCAACACGTTGATAACTATGTGCCTGTTCATACACAATTGCCTGTTCAGAGGTCTGTGATACTGCTGCCATTCTGTTAACATTGAACCATTATTACTGCTGGAAGCTATTTTGTTGTCCTTGCTGGTTTATGGAAGAAAATTGTCTTTGTTTTTCTACCTGTTGCTCTTTTTGCTTGCCTAGCTGACTCTGTGGGGACCTGCCATAGTCCTTTTTTATGAAAAGTGTTGCAAACACCTTAAAAATGCCCCCCAAACCAACTAGAATGCAGGGATTCATCACATGTTGTTTACACCTCCACTATTCCATCTGTTATTATAGGCTAGTCAAGATGTGGCGGAGGTGCTGCCATGATTAAAATGATTATAGGATGGGGGTCAGAATTTTAGATTATATATCACAATATGATATATCACACTATGTGTTCTATTTCAGGGTGACTCTGGAGGGCCTGTAGTTTGTCTTAAGGACGGGTTGTGGTACTTGGTTGGGGTAGTGAGCTTTGCAGCAGGTTGTGGACTACCAAAGCGCCCCGGGGTAAACACTTTAGTCCCATCCTTTACCAACTGGATTCTACAAAATGATCCCCATGCTTTTGAGAATGTTCGTCCTGAACCAACCACTACAGTGGCTACGACTACTACTACTACTACTACTACTACTAGTGGAGCATCGACCAGACTTATCTTCAGCCTCCTCATCCCAGTTTCATTCATTCTGCTAGTCAGTCACTGAAGCTCTTCAACAATGATTTTCTTAATTCATGAATTTGGATAGCACTACACCACTTGAAGAATAAACAAATAAATATGAAGTAACAATTGTGTACAGATGCGAGAGGTCCTCTGAGGAAAGAGGGAAACCAAGACAACTGGGTCTTCCTTATCGTTGTCCTTTTTTAGCTGCCATGTACCCCAAGCACAAAAAAATACACAAATGCATTCAATAAATAAAGATGAATTAATTCTTATATAAAGAGAAACCATCCTATTGGGGTTATTTCATGTTTACATGATTTTCTACTATTTTATTATGGAAAGATTCGTTATCTGCAGAACCCAAGGTCCTGAGCATTCTGCATAACGGGTCCTGTACTTTATATTTTATGCTAGTCCTAGTATTTCCCAGGCCAATTGTCAACTAATAAAAGCAGTCCCACAAAATCTCCAATCTGACTTTCTCTCAGTAACATCACAGGCTCAATCCACTAGTCACATTCCTTGTTGCTTTTCTCTAGATGCAGTGTAAAGAGCAGATACTGGCCAAGTACTCTCAACTTGAAAAGTATTGGTCTATCTGCCTGTTCAACATTTCACTCCAGAAACAATGGTACTTATTTCAAGTTGGTCCTCCCTTTGCTGAAGTAACAGCATTCACTTTTCTGGAAAGGTTTCTTCTAGAAACATTGAACAAAGCATGTGAATCTGGTGGCTCTACTCATACACTGTTAGAGGAAAAGTCAACCAAGAACAACACAAAGCTTTTATGAGTGGTCAGTATCAACATCTCAAATGACCAATGGGTAATCACAATTTCTCAGATTGCAAGCAACACTTGTCTCCTTCATGTCAATGGCCAGTATAAATCAGGGAGTAAAGAGGAGGGTGCTTCCTGATGGTTTATAGGATATAAAATATAATTATTAGTCTAGAACCCAGAGTGCATGGTAAAGGGATAAAGTACTGTTAAGAGAGGGTTACCCTTCACATACATGTATTATTATCAACAAAAGATTGAAGTACTGCTCCTTATACAGTGTTTATTATCCTGACTATTTATAAGACTATTTTCTGTTTCTACTTTGTGCTGCTACTCATACATTAACTAGGGGCATTTCTATCATCTCTGGACCATTGTTTCCTAATAAGTATTAGTAATTGGCCTTCTAAGTACTTTACCCAAAATCAGAATTGTTCCCCCTCCAATGACTCCTGCCATGACTGGGGCAGTCATTATAGCTCCAAGTTGCAAGACACCAAATATCCATAGGGCTCCTACACCTGCTGACCCAAGCGCCCCACGCATCAAAATCCGTAACCTCCTAGAATAATAGTTCTTAGAATATTCATTGGAGAACTTCTTCTGCTGTTGATGCAAATACAGTTTCATCTCATCCAATAGTCTCTTCTCTTCTTGGTTACCAGTATTGCCTATTAAATTCTTAAAATCAGCCAGGAACTTATTAACACCCTCATTGATCTTGCGCTCCATTTTCGATGGTTTTGAAGTCAAGTTTGCGAATAGAGTAGATGTTTCTGCTGCCTAGGTGGAAAAAGTGTGGCACTTAATACAAGTCAGTGGCTTCACAATTTCAATACTAGTGAGTACTGCTATCTACTGAACATTCATCAGAACGGAGTGAAGTAACATGTTATGATAATAAATCATATCTTTATACCATGTACCTTGTTTTGGACCTAGATCCTAGCAGGCAGAGCAGACTGTGGGGTGTTCACAATCTGGTAGAAAGGCACCGTTATTCTAGGACATGTTTACAATCTTAATTGTGGAACACTGTTCAGCTAATACAAGTAAATGAGGCATCTCTGTGCAGATAGCAAGGACATTCCACTGAACCTACTGTATAAAGTCTTTGCAGTAACATGGAGATTGTCTGTCACCAGGATTCCTATGATCTAACACAGTGGTCCCCAACCAGTGGCTCACTAGCAACATATTACTCACCAACCCCTTGGATGTTGCTCCCAGTGGCCTCAAAGCAGGTGCTTAGTTTTGAATTCCAGGTTTGGTGGCAAGTTTTGGTTTCATAAAAACTAAATTTACTGCCAAACAGAGCCTCCTGTAGGCTGCCAGTCCATATAGGGGCTACCAAATAGTCAATCACAGACCCTATTTGCCACCCACAGGGACTTTATTTCATGCTTGTGTTGCTCCCCTACTATTTTTACATTTGAACGGATAAAAAAGAGGTTATCACCTGGCTAAGAATAGGACTACTCGTCTCAATATCAATATTAGTCTATGCCATATATTATCCTAAACATGACAAACTAGCTTTATACAGATGAAGCCACTTAGATTTGTGAGTTAAATGCGTCGTGACTCAGGGTTAATTGAAGAAACTGTGTTATCTAAAGTCATCTTAACTCATTTAATGCATTTAACCTTTTCATTAGCATACCAAAGCACCATTGTTCACAATGGTGAATGCTTTAATTAGATGGGATGTTGTGACGCAGTTTTCTGTGTTAAATGAGATAAATGGGATATCTGTGTTTAGTTATTCTGTGTCAAACAGACAAACCAATGTGGCTGCATCTGTATAAAGCATGTAAACAAACTACCAAGACAGAGCCTAGTGGTGAAATACATGTAGATATCAAGGAGTGAACATGTAAAATACAAGACTACAATTACTCACCCTACACATGAGGAAATCATTAAACTTCTTTTTAATGATCTTCTTGCTTTCACGATGTTTATGTTCATAGAACTTCTAAATGGAACAAGTAATAAAAAAAAAAAACGTCACTATATAAAATATCCCGGATGAGACCATCTCATGGAACTTTCATCAGATTGTTTCTTTCATTGCCTTCCCTAATATAACTGCATTACCATTATCATAGCCACCAGTCACCAATAATATTGGTCTTAATTGAATATAACAAAAATAAAAGTAGGATTGCTTGCTATAATTTAAAGATACATGAGTACCTATGTAAATCAGTGATGCAAAAACACAGATTAATGGCAATGAGCTAAATGGCTATGCCATAAACAAACATTGGTACCCACCAGGCACAATCCATTCCT
The DNA here is from genome assembly GCA_038501925.1 of Xenopus petersii. Taxonomy (NCBI): domain Eukaryota; kingdom Metazoa; phylum Chordata; class Amphibia; order Anura; family Pipidae; genus Xenopus; species Xenopus petersii. The sequence continues at coordinate 7,201,261 of CM076688.1, forward strand.
TATAATACAAAGGTTTTTCACTTGATACCTTGGAATAGTCTTGGCAGAACTTTCCCTGCTGTTGGTACGTGTAGGATTTCAGGTCTGTGAGCCATTGATTTACTATTCCATCAGTGTCCTCTATAGAACCTTTTAATTTTTCCTGTAATTCACTGGCAGCAATGCTAATTCTGCTCTCCAATGTAGCTGGGAGCACATTCTTATTTATCAGGTCAGACATTTCTGATGCCTAGGACGGAAAATAAGAAAAAGAGATTGTATGGAACAACCACTAATTAAACATCTAAAGGCCATGTCCAAGGAGAAGCAAAGGTTTCACCAGCGATCACCAGTGATTCCAGATCCTTACCTATCAATACAAAAAGACACTCTTGCTCTTCACCAACCATTTTCTGAGCACTTTGCCATCATCTTCTATCATTCTCTCAGGTGTCCCCTGCAGGAATGTTATGAGGTCGACAGAAATGAATTCTGTACTGCCTCTATGCTCACCCAAGTCAAATGAATGATTCCCAGAAGACTGGAAGAAGATGCAGACACAGCTTCCAGAAAACAGGGTTGTTGTACCAAGCCAGGGTAGCAGTTAAACAACTAACACTCAGCGATTTTACCTTTACTTCTCCTTCATTGGACATGTTTCCTACAAGTTGACTCATCGATAGCACCCATTTCCTATGCATTGGGTCAACGAGACAAATAGCTAATTTAATGCTGAAGGTGTCAGTGTCACTTTAAAGGGATACTGTCATGGGAAAAAAAATTCCAAAATGAATCAGTTAATAGTGCTGCTCCAGCAGAATTCTGCACTGAAATCCATTTCTCAAAAGAGCAAACAGATTTTTTTATATTCAATTTTGAAATCTGATATGGAGCTAGACATATTGTCATTTTCCCAGCTGCTCCAAGTCATGTGACTTGTGCTCTAATAAACTTCAATCACTCTTTACTGCTGTACTGCAAGTTAGAGTGATATCACCTCCTCCCTTTTCCCCCCAGCAGCCAAACAAAAGAACAATGGGAAGGTAACCAGATAGCAGCTCCCCAACACAAGATAACAGCTGCCTGGTAGATCTAAGAACAACACTCAATAGTAAAAACCCATGTCCCACTGAGACACATTCAGTTACATTGAGAAGGAAAAACAGCAGCCTGCCAGAAAGCATTTCTCTCCTAAAGTGCAGGCACAAGTCACATGACCAGGGGCAGCTGGGAAATTGACAAAATGTCTAGCCCCATGTCAGATTTCAAAACTGAATATAAAAAAATCGGTTTGCTCTTTTGATAAATGATTTCAGTGCAGAATTCTGCTGGAGTAGCACTATTAACTGATGCGTTTTGAAAAAAACATGTTTTCCGATGACAGGATCCCTTTAAGAAGGACCGTAAATCCTAAAGTAAAATTTAACCTAATGAAACAAAATGGAATACAAAGCAATTTCCAATATATATTATATCAACATTTAGTCAAATACAACGTGAATCTCCATAAACCTTGGAGAAAGCATTGAACGGTAGCCTTCTACTAAAAAGGCAGCCATCCCTTTCTTGGGTGTGTGAAACAGCAACCACAAATTTCAGCATAAAAAAAAGGGTACAAGCTAAAATATCTACACAGAGGGCAAGGTTGTACAGTATATATATATGAATGTTTGCTAACTCACCATCTCCATTATAAAATTCCAGAATTCTTCTTTAATAATTTCCAATTTCTTGTGATTTTCAAATGCAGAGTACAACTATAGGAAATGGCAAAATCAAGAACAAAAAAAGGATTATAAAGGCCATAAGAACATCATCCAACTTTACTGAGGGTTCTTTGCAACCGTGTTTTCCCCAGCATGCAATATATGCTGAGTAATATTTTTTTGCTTTGTTAATTAACCACAAAATATATACAGTTGTTTTCCTATGCATAAGGTGAATTTGGTGCTAGTCTCATAAAAACTTCACTTCTGAATTAATGGCATCTTTATATAATGAACCCACGATTATGTTTCACTTTACTATTCTTTTGGCAATTTTTGTGTTGGAGTAGGGTTTCTTTGCCTCAATGTATAAAAACATACAAGTAGGGGTCAGAGGGGACATATCTCAGTACCTAGAGATCCTCTAGCAGCTCAGTTTTAGAGCTTTGTGAGCTTTATTCGAATAGCGCACACCTCGTTTGGTTTCTAAATTAAGAAAAAACTTGAATGTAACAAAAAGTCGAATCAGTGTTGTTGGGATGAAAACTTTGAATACTTGAATTGATCGAGTTTTCAGCGGGAAAAACGTTAATTTCTTGAATTAATCAAGATTTCTAGCAAAACCCACTGAAAAAAACCTGGAACATCATGAAGGGTACAAACATCTTGAAATGGTATAAAGGACCTCTACCATTCACTTCTACATGACCTCAAGGGGTTTGAGATGGAGTATTTTCCAGATTCGAGCTATTGCCAGCTTCTGGGTTTTTTTAAAAACCCAAAAAAATTTAGTTTTTTAAAAAAAAAAAAAACTTTTTAAAAACTTTCATACTGAAAAATACCCTCGAAAACTCATATTTTTCATGGGAAAAACAACTCAACCTTTGATAAATGTGTCCCTTAATTCTTGCCCTTAAAGATATCATCTGTCCTGTCCTGGGAGTCTCCGGGAATGCCTGGGAAAGACGGATGACTCAATAGGACCTGGTCTTGGTTCTGTAATTGGAGGGAACAACTAAAATCTTGAGCACTCAGTCTAACCCATGCTTTATTGCTGACCAGGACAAATAGGTTCTTTTTTCATTTTAATAGTTTTTTACCTGCAAAGGGGAGGCACATCTGTATTGCTCATTATTCCAACTATTCACGATCGTCTGTAAAGAAACAAAGAGTTACTTGCTTTGGTATGTAGTGAATAGTGATCTTACTTACACCCGCCTCATCCTTGGTGCCTGTGCATTAATCCCTAGTGGCTTCAGTCTAGAATGACTTAATATATTAGAAACCCATGTATCTTCAGAACAATATGCTTATTATGCTTGACACTACATCAGAACTCAATGGACACTTGGGTGTTTGGGGGTGCCAAATATTTTGGTATCCTCAATGATTAGGGCTTTTCTTGTCCTTTAAAGCTCTTTTCTCTTAGAGTGTGTATCATTTGTTTGTCTTGAGATGCGGTTACTTGGATCTCTGAATATCATTGGTGCAAAAGTAAATTTTGCCCCGCTGTAATCAGACTTTGCATTCCTTTGTGCTCCTTTGTTTAGAGCATCACGGGTTTGGGTGAGAAAGTTTATGTTCTGGAATTTAATTTATTTCTATCGTGTCTGGCACAAAGATCAAGAAAATCATCCCTCTGAATCTTTCTCTTTGTGAGTAAAAACCTGCTGAAGGACTTCATAAGGATCAATTATTAAGTGCAGAGCAGAGTGCAAAAGGGAACATAATGTGCACTGAAACCTACTTTAGGCAGATGCTGTAGGCCTCCTGCACATACATGTAATTTAGATGTGCAAGTTGGGGAGTGCCAGTGGGTGCAGGCCTAATAGAACCATGTCCATACCACCTGCTCTATGGTACATACAGGAGTCTTACAAACCCATCTGCTCTTGTTTTAAAAAAAAAAAACCCACACCTTCAATATTCTCGCCAGCTGTGAACAGCTCATTTTCCTCCCATTCTTATCAGTTTTAACGTGGCGCCACAACTTTCCCACCAGTTCATATATGTAAGCTCCCAGGAGATTCTGGAAATCCTCTGTTGTATCTGCATAAAAGGGGACAAGCAAAACAAAAAAATGTTTTGGTGATTGTGGTTGAAGGGAAAGAACAGAGACAAGAGTTTGGTGTTACCTGTCAACTCCCCTTGACTTGCATTCAGAAGCTCTCTCTCTGGGTGGGGTAGAAGGCAGCAGGCCACGGATGGGTTTCTCAGGGTCTCAGACACCAATCTGTATCTGGACTGGCTTTGTAAAATCTTTTAGAAAACAGCATAAAAAGAGCATTGTGTTCTAGTAGTGTTTCATATTCCTCTAATTGCCCCCCCCCCGTTCTATGTTAGAGTCCTGCTTTTTCAGCTGTAGTTCTATCCCTGGTGCCTTCCTCCCTCATCCTACAGCTTATTTTCCATATCTGCTTTTATTTACACAGGCATTATCCTTACCCATCCCTATCAGTTGTTTCTATTGACCCTATCTGGTCTTGTGCTCTTTTAACAAATGCTTCCTTGACCTCCTCACTTCTGCCAAAGTCCTTCCAATTCTCTATGATTAGTTCCTTGTTTCCTCTTTAATGTGCTGTTCTTCTCCTCAAGTATCTTTCTCCTTTACCATTGTGCCCTATAACCACTTATTCTCCTGATAACATCTCCCCACCTCCAATGTATTTGTTTTTGCATCATTGATTTCTTACTGAACATCAACTTCTTAGTGAACATCAATAAGCCAAACAATGAGCCAACATACTGAACTATTGTCACATTCCCTCCTATTTAAGACTGCTGATGGAACTCATACCTCAGTTTGCAATCTTTTGTAGCTCTGACCATCTTTGTTTTCATTATGATAGTCGTGTACAAGGATATCCAGGTGCTGTAGGACAAAATATCATCAGTAACAACTGGAGCTGGATGTTCAACTCATGGGAATAATATATAGTTGGGCTGTGATCTGGGCATTGAACTTGTGCAGATTATACATCTGGACAGATGTGATCCATCAAAGAAAGTGTTTTTGGATACTTGGAATAGTATTATGGGATAGATATATGTGGCCCAGGCATATCATTAAGCTAAATATTTCTTCATGTAGCATCTAGTGACTTTCTGAGCATGATGTGATAGACTCCTTGTATATATTTACCTGTAAGGACTGCAATTCAAAGAATTTTCCTACAAGCTCTGCAACATTGAGATACATCTATAAATATGGAAATAAAACAGGCTTCAATGTGCTATAACCAAATGATCTTAAATACAATAACTAAATTATCTTAAATACAATATCAGAACCCTCTGTATTATGTGCATACAATGAGTCTTTTGGAATAGTGATGAGCAGAGTCCACCGTTGTGTTAAGTATTTCTAGTTTACATTTAATTTTTAAAGCCTCCACCAAATGTAGCAGATATTTAAAAAAATCTATGTCAAAACTAGTATTTATTATATATACAGAAGTTGTTGAGATGTTTCTGATTTTAGTAGTAAGCTCCCTCATTCTGTGAGTGCCAGACTGACAGATAAAGCAATGGGTTGTACCAGTAGAGCAGTGGTCCTCAACCAGTGGCTCTTGAGCATCTTTAACATATTGCTCACTAAACTCTTGGATGTTGCTCCCAGTGGCCTCAAAGCAGGTGTTTATTTTTGAATTCCTTGCTTGGAGGCAAATTTTGGTTTTATAAAAACCAGGTGTACTGCCCAAAAGAGCCTCCTGCAGGCTGCCAGTCCACCCACATAGGGACTACCAAATAGCCAATCACAGACCTTTATTGGCACCCCCATGAACCTTTCTCATGCTTGCGTTGCTCCTTATCTCTTTTGACATTTGAATGTGGCTCATGGGTAAAATAAGGTTGAGGATCTTTGCTGAAGAGAATGGTGCAGGAGCATGGGTCAGTTACATAGTTACATAGTTAAATTGGGTTGAAAAAAGACAAAGTCCATCAAGTTCAACCCCTCCAAATGAAAACCCAGCATCCATACATACACCCCTCTACTTTTAATTAAATTCTATATACCCATACTAACTATAGAGCTTAGTATCACAATAGCCTTTGATATTATGTCTGTCCAAAAAATCATCCAAGCCATTCTTAAAGGCATTAACTGAATCAGCCATCACAACATCACCCGGCAGTGCATTCCACAACCTCACTGTCCTGACTGTGAAGAACCCCCTACGTTGCTTCAAATGAAAGTTCTTTTCTTCTAGTCTAAACGGGTGGCCTCTGGTACGGTGATCCACTTTATGGGTAAAAAGGTCCCCTGCCATTTGTCTATAATGTCCTCTAATGTACTTGTAAAGTCTAATCATGTCCCCTCACAAGCGCCTTTTTTCCAGAGAAAACAACCCCAACCATGACAGTCTACCCTCATAATTTAAGTCTTCCGTCCCTCTAACCAATTTAGTTGCACGTCTCTGCACTCTCTCCAGCTCATTTATATCCCTCTTAAGGACTGGATTCCAAAACTGCACTGCATACTCCAGATAAGGCCTTACCAGGGACCTATAAAGAGGCATAATTATGTTTTCATCCCTTGAGTTAATGCCCTTTTTTATGCAAGACAGAACTTTATTTGCTTTAGTAGCCACAGAATGACACTGCCCAGAATTAGACAACGTGTTATCTACAAAGACCCCTAGATCCTTCTCATTTAAGGAAACTCCCAATACACTGCCATTTAGTGTATAACTTGCATTTATATTATTTTTGCCAAAGTGCATAACCTTGCATTTATCAACATTGAACCTCATTTTCCAGTTTTCTGCCCAGTTTTCCAGTTTAGACAAATCACTCTGCAAAGTGGCAGCATCCTGCATGGAACCTATAGTTCTGCACAATTTAGTATCATCTGCAAAAATAGAAACAGTACTTTCAATGCCCACCTCCAGGTCATTAATAAACAAGTTGAAAAGCAAGGGACCTAGTACAGAGCCCTGCGGTACTCCACTAACAACATTGGTCCAATTAGAAAATGTTCCATTTACCACCACTCTTTGTAGTCTATCTTTTAGCCAGTTCTCTATCCAAGTACAAATACTATGTTCCAGGCCAACATTCCTTAATTTAACCAGTAACCTTTTGTGTGGCACTGTATCAAATGCTTTAGCAAAATCTAAGTAAATCACATCCACTGCCATCCCAGAATCGAGGTGTCTACTTACATTCTCATAAAAAGAAATTAAGTTAGTCTGGCAAGATCTATTACGCATAAAACCATGCTGGCACAAACTCATAGTATTATGATTTGCTATGAAGTCCAGTATCTTATCCTTTATTAACCCTTCGAAAAGCTTTCCTACCACTGACGTCAGACTAACTGGCCTATAGTTTTGAGGCTGAGAACGGGATCCTTTTTTGAATAGAGGCACCACATTAGCAATTCGCCAGTCTCTCGGCACTATGCCAGATCTCAATGAATCCTGAAAAATTAAGTAAAGAGGTTTGGCAATCACAGAGCTAAGCTCGCTAATTACCCTGGGATGAATACCATCTGGCCCTGGACCTTTGTTGATCTTAACATGTTCTAGTCTCTTTTGAATTTCATCATGTGTGAACCATGCATCATTAGTTGTATTACTAGAATTGGGACTGTTAAGAAGGAAACCTTCACTTACTGATTCCTCATTTGTGTAGACAGATGAAAAATATGAATTCAGAATCTGCGCTTTTAATTTGTTTTCATCAACCAGCTGACCCCCCTCTGATAGTAAGGGACCCACCCCTTCCTGCTTCATTTTTTTACTATTAACATATTTAAAAAATAATTTTGGATTTTTTTTACTGCTTACTGCAATATCCTTTTCTATAGCAATTTTAGCTTGCCTTATAGCTTCTTTGCATGATTTATTGGCCTCCTTGTACCTTATAAATGATTCGGCTGTACCAGCTAACTTGAAAGTTTTAAAAGCACGTCTTTTCTTACCCACCTCAACACCAACGCTTCTATTGAACCAAAAAGGTTTTGCTTTGCAACAACGTTCCTTGCTTACAAGTGGAATATACTGACAAGTATATTTATTAAGCAGCATTTTAAAGACTTCCCATTTTTGTTCTGTGTTTAACCCTGTGAAAAGCATTTCCCACTTAATATGTTGCAGAGATGCCCTTATACTGTCAAAGTTTGCACGTCTGAAATTTAGTGTTTTAGTTACTCCCTTATAGAATTGCTTCTGCAACAGAATCTCAAAGGAGACCATGTTATGATCACTATTCCCTAAATGCCCCTCACCCACACAAATGTTAGAGATGAGTTCAGTATTGTTAGTTATTACAAGGTCCAAAAGAGAGTTATTCCTAGTAGGTTCTTGAACGAGCTGGAATAAAAAGTTGTCATTCAGCATATTTACAAACCTACTAGCTTTTTCTGTCTTAGCAACCCCCTTACCCCAGTCAATGTCTGGATAATTGAAGTCACCCATAGCAACAACTTGACCCAGCTGTGAAGCCGCTTGTATCTGCAAGAGTAGCTCGGCTTCATACTCGACACTTATACGAGGTGGTTTATAGCATACACCAATGATAATTCTTTTTGATACATTTTGCCCAGTCGAAATCTCTACCCAGAGTGATTCTACACCCTCACCAGTGCCAGCTATTTTTATTTCTTTAGCGCATGGCTTTAATTCAGGCTTTACATACAAACACACTCCTCCACCCTTTTTAATCCCTCTATCCCTCCTAAAAAGGGTGTAACCATTTAAATTCACAATCCAGTCACATGTTTCATCCCACCAGGTCTCAGTGATACCAATTATATCATAATTTTTAGAGCATGCAATTAATTCTAGGTCTCCCATTTTACCTGACAAACTCCGTGCTTTTGCCAGCATACAGCGGAGGTTATTACTTTTACTTTTGAAATGTGCATTACTTGGTAAAGAATTATACGTTAAGTTAGTATTATTCTGTTTTCCTTGTAACAGTTAGTGATTTCTCTGGTCAAACAAAATGATTCCAGTAGGAGCCAGTGATCTGATAAATCCAGATGCCAAAACAGCAAATTGTTTTGCAATAGAAAAACATTAGGTTGAAATCTCATGTTCTGAATTCTTTCTGTACTTTATACTGCTACAGTTTAAAAGGGACAAAAAGGAGCACGACTTTATCTTGTTATATTGCGTGTGTAGGGATGTGAAAATCTTAGACACCCTTACTCTTTACAGACAGGCACATCCCTAGTTATATGGACGCCTAAAAGGTCCTTATGGGGACCTTGTGCTTATGTAACCCCTGTAGTTCACACAGTGTACACCAGATGGCACTGTGCCAGAGTATAAAAGGTTTAGGAACCATGTGCTCTGGGTCCATTGCTTTAGCCCAACCAAGCAGGCTGGAAGGGAATGGGTAGTGTCGACCATAGGCGCCTTGGCCCTAGTAATTAGACAGCTATACTCAATTATAGTTCACTCTAGGAGTGATAGAGAGGCTAGATAGTTGAGCAGCTCAAGGCTCTGCCGTGGAGATTAGAGGGATTAAGATCCCAGGGTATTACTGACCCGGAGTAAGGACTAAAGTGTTGAGATAGGGATGATAGGAACTCCCCTAGTCTGCCACTGGAAGATATCCTGAAAACTGGGCAATACCCTCTCACACGCTGCCAACTTACTCTCTGCAGTATATTCCCTAGCCTGTGGGGATTCAGCCTATACGTGCTGTGAGTTTATGCTTCCTTTATGCTGCTGTGTATGTTCTATGCTCCATTGTGGATCAATGTGCTGAATGAACTATGTGCTATTGTTCGATAAATACAGTTCTATGTTCAACCGTTAAAAAACTACTGGCGCCCATCATTGTGCTATTGAACCTAGTTACAGTTACACTACACCCTGCCTCCACCGCATTGCGAGGGCTTGCCCCTGAGAAAGAGAGCTCATCTGTGGTATCAGCCCACAAAGGAAAGTAGCTAAAACTGCTAAATACAAAGCAGTTTACTATAGCGCTACACGTGTATATACAAAAAAACAAAAAACTTTCACAAGCCAACCTATACTCCCTTGTTTTTTCAGGAATAATTCAATTCTTACCTCAAGATAATCCAGTTCTTCTGTTTTCAGGCCAAAGAGAACATTGAAAATCTATAAAATAGCAGCATGAGAATAATAATCAGTATACTGGAGATAGTACTTTCTTCAATGAGACACCATTTAATGGGGAGGTATTGGTCATGAAAATTTAGTAAAGTATTTAGCTCAACTTTGTCACCATAAGGGATGGACAGATAGGAGCCTTGTCAGGAGCCCAGAGAGATGTGATAGCCCACTTTGTGCCCATGATTTAAGGGGGGGGGGGTAAATGGGGTGAGGGTAGATTTTGGGCATATTTGACTAAATAAAGCAGGACTTAAGCAGATTATGGACATAATCAGGGGTTTCTATAGATAAACACAAGGAATGGGTTTCTTCCAGGTAACTATGTTTGTTTCAAACCACAAAACATACAGTCAGTTTATGTGGCACCTGATAAACAGATTCTAGTGTTTGTGACTGTCATAGGGAGCTTAAATTGTAAGCTCTGCTGTGACAAGGACTGAAGTGAAACAGGTCTGTGGGATAAATAATACATATCCAGCCATATAACACATACAGTAACTTGTATGACTTACCAGACATGAGCTTAGTGCTGCTGATATAGCAGAGAGACTAATCCCAGTGTCACTGGAGCTATCCAATGAGTCTTCTGTGTCCAGGACAAACACTGCCATCTGCACAAAGAGAGAGCTTATAAATGACGCTAATACAGAATTATAATAAATATACTAATTACAATAATAAGATACTGAAATACAGTGAGGTTAATATACTCAGACAGAGCAAATTTGTGCCAGTACAGGAACCCTAACAATAGTCGAGGGAGGTTTGTCTGGAGGAAAACAAGGACCAAAACAGGGGCAATTGTATTTCCTTTTATTCTCACCTTTTCTCCATAATGTTCTAGAATGAACGGCCTCCTCCAGATCCAGATGCCGTTACCAGTTATTCCAAAGCCACTGGCTGGCTCATTGCCTGATCCAAGGCTTAGTGGCTGGCCCTTCTCCTAAATTGAAAATAAAATGTCACATGACCACTTGTGTTTCTATATCAGATAATGTAAAAATATACTCGATCTATACTGTAAGAAGGTGATCAGCTTCAATCAGGGTGTAGAGGGGTTCTTCGGTCAGGGACCACACGGCTAAGAATAAATGCCAAGAGAATATCTCCTGCTGGAAGGTCACATGTTGCACAGGAAGTGGTGCAATTGGTGGAGTGGATGGGGTTGACTGGCTTATGGGTGGGTTTTTGCATAATGGAGATCAGGGGTGTGACCATGTACAATATATGCAGGGCTTTTACAAAAAACTTTTTGTTGGGGCTCCATTCTACTTGTTGGCAGAACCCAGGGGATTGATGTAATAATCACTTAGTAGTACACCAATTACCTTTGGCCCAGAACTTGTAGGAGCCCTCCTTATTTAGTGTAGGGGGATGGGGCTTTAAATAATAATGGCGGCCCTGACTACAGAACCTGGAAGGATAAACTTGTTGTGGAAATATTTTTATTAACAAATATTTATAAACGTAGACTTGACTTTATATTGTAAACACATGCTTGCCTATCATGGCTAATACAAGCCAAATGATCCAGAGCTTTCTTCATTTTTTTCTGCTAGTGGGTTTGTACTTTACTGTAGTCTATGCTCCTTCCCTAGAGCAATTTCTACTTTCTCTCCAGTTCCCACCCTACCTAAAACTTTTAATTATAATTAAAGTTCACATTTTAAATTGGGTTTATTTTACCCTTTAACTTGGGTTCCTTACCTGGCAGGACAGAGCCTTTAGGATGCAGTTTATGAGGCAGGATTTACCTCTTCCTTTCTCTCCGATCACACATATTAGGCACACGGGGTAATCCAAGACCTCGTGGTTCAAGAGACAGGTCTTGATGGCAGCCTCATCTACTTGCAGTTGACCTGACTGATCGGTGTGAACAAACTGAATGGCAGAGTCCAGTTCCACCTTAAATCCAAGAGGCAGAGAACAGATAAAAGAAAATGAAATTTCAGTTCAATGTCTAACACCAATCTGCACCCCCAGCAGTTAGAACCTAGCAATGCCACTGAGCTCTAACATCCCCAGTATTTAGAATGGTGACTTCTCAAAGCAGTGGAACATATTCTGATGAACTGACACATGGATGAATGATCTACAATTTGCCCTTTAGTTACTACAAACTATAGGGGCCATTTCAGAATGCACTACAGGTTACAAAGTGCAAGTTTTGTTGCAAGTTGCAGGTGACATTTCAGTGTGGCTTGTATCACGGCTGGTGTGTGGCGTTAAAACTCCAACCTCCTGAGGGACAGTGGAATTACCATTACATTCAGGATGGCTGTGGCACGTTCCCAGCATCAGTAGGCACTCTTGTGTATGATTTAGCAGAAGAGGCAGGATCGATGCAGTGATACATAGTGCAACTATATGTAAGAGTGTTTTTGGGATATGGGTAGCTTTAATAAATAGCATCAATATGTGCATAACCTTGTGACCATTCTAGCTCTGCTGCACTTGTAACTGGGCTGTAAATGACCCCTTATACATGGCCAACAGCCGATCCTAAATCCCAATTCCTTCCAATGAGAACCTCTAGGTGGGCAATGACAGGACTATAATTACCACCATCCTAACTGGGGAGTGAAGTCATGTGACCTGTTGTTTTTTTGCCAATTTCACTTTAAAACCAGAGCCCTTCATGTGTGGCACTCCAGCATCTCTTGTCCTTAAAACATTGGTTGTGGCTCAGCAGCAGTTGAAGAACCACACACTTGAGATGATCCCACTTAACAAAAACCTTGTTAGAGCCTTCAACTCCGCCTCGATACCTTACCTTCTTGGTCTGCTTTGCTTTTAACCCCTCTTGGACCTTTGTGAGCACATTCCTGAGTCTGTGGACAGGAATCAGCTGATCTTTGGGACAAACCTTCCTGCACTCGGGGCAGAGGCACCTTAATTGTTGTGAGGTGTCCCAGTAATAAGCGATGCACTTTCTGCAGAAGGTGTGGCCACAGGCGATGGAGACTGGGTCTTCGAGCTCTTCGTAGCACACTGAACATAAAAGTTCCTCCTTAAGATTCTGAAAGCTCGACGGCCTGTGCTGTTGCATGTTGTACCTAGGCAAAGTAGCATTATTCCAGTATTGTTAGCAATGAGCACATGGAGACCATACGCATACATTTAAAGGGGACCTGTCACCCAGACATTAAAAGATTTATAATAAAAGTCCTTTTCAGGTTAAAAATTCAATTTCTTTTTTTAATTTTAATTAAAATATCCATACCTGTTATAAATGCATTTAAAAATCTCAGCTGTCAATCATGTATTGCCTGCCCCGCCTCTACGCTTCAGGCAATTACTGTCACTTTCCATTTTGCACTTCCTACTTGTCACTGCCCTTCTCATATTCCCCCTTCCTTTCTCGCCATCTAATTGTGCAGCTCGATGGGCATCAGGTCCACAATTCCTGCACACTAACAAGATTTTGGAATAATGCAAAGCTTGCCTTAATAACAGTGTTCACAAAATGGCTGCTGCCTGCTTGCTGTGATTGTGTAATTCCACGACTGAAGAAAAACACAATATAAAGAATATATATAGGGTAAGTAACGTTTATTTAGTTTGGAAAAACCCTATAGAAAAGAATTTGAAATTATTTCTTACGGTGGCAGGTCCCCTTTAAGATGGTGGCAAACACCCAACATTTAAAGTATATGCCCTGTATTTGTGTCTGTCTTTATAGGAATAAGGGTTATTGAGAAGTGCTACAGAGAAGATATAAGTTATTCCTGGAATTCCTTGCTGTGTCCAGTGACCTATGCACAGAGTGACAAGAGATGCAGAACATGGGAAGCCATTTTAGGGTTGCCACATGGCCGGTAAAACACCTGCCAAGGCCGGGCCCGATATTACAAATTTACCGGCAATGTAGTTGTCGGTAAATTTGTAATACCCTTAAAAAACCCCTTGGCCTGCCCCCATCCACTGGAAACGTAACTGTTCGCCTCCTTCTAGCCATTGCCGTGATGTGGCTCCACTTCCTTTTCCATCATGACCTGCCCCTTTTCATCACGACCAACCCCTTTTGTTCCTGCCCCCACCACCGGCCGGTAGAGTTTTTTTCAAAAGGTGGCAACCCTACCCCACTTCCACTGAATGCAATAATGAGAATCTGCTGTACGTACTGTATCTGTCTCTCTCTCTTGGTCCTCTGGACTAGGCTGGCAAGTGGAGACTTGATGAAAGCTTGGTTGCTGTGCTCCCATGAGGGAGGCTCCTGATTTGCTTTTGAGTCAGGGGCTATGCATTGCACCTTTGCCTAATCATGCTTTACTTACTTTGCCCCGGCCATTAGGCGGACGGGAAGTTTTTTATTTTCTGGCCGCCAGCTGGAGCCTTTTCTGAGGCAATCAATTGCACCCGCACACTCCAGCACCTTTTTTGTGTTTGGGTTGAGCACCCTGGATGGGCATCATAGTCCTTGGACCCAAGGCCATGACGCCCTGGGGGAAGCTGTGGCAGAACCCAGGGTAGACGGGACTCCCCCTAGCTTCAGTGAAGGGGAGTCCAAAAGACCCCAAATCCCTTAGGGGGGTGGGTATAGTGGGCCCTCCCTAGCTTCGGCAAAGGGGGACCCACCTGCTCAAGCTGCTCTGCGGGCGGTGCCTGGGACACTTCGGCAATGGAGCCCATGACTTCGGGTAGGACTCAGAAGAATGATTCAATATCATCTCTCTCTCTCTCTCTCTCTCTCTCTCTCTCTCTCTCTCTCTCTAGTATATATGTGTGTGTGTATATATATATATATATATATATATATATACAGCTCACCCCTTAAAACACTGGCTTCTGCCAAGCCACATAGAGTACTACATACCTGTAAGCTGAATGCCTGTGAGCCAAGCAGGAGCCAAGCAGGATGTTAATGTGTTTACAGGCACTTTTACAGGAACAGGAAGCTGGTTGGGGAGAGGCTGACAGTTGCAGTTCTGATTGAGACTGCAGGAAAGAAACTTATGAACAAATACAGCCGTGAAAGAGAAGAGGGAACATATATACTGTATATATAAAACACATGTATAAAAGACACAGTGCCATTGACTTACTCCGTGGATATCAGTGTCGAACACAGACAGTCCCTGCACGGATGTGTTTCAAAGTGAAAGTGAAACCTCTCACTCCAAGAAGAAAAACAGAGAAACGAATCTGCCAGTAAAATCACTGATTCCTGAGTCTGTGGAGGATCGTCTGCTCACAGTACTCCACAGTAGCTTTTTCTCCATACCGGCCTCACTATGGGGCAAATTTACTAAAGGGTAAAGCGACTAACGCTGGCCAAAATTCACCAGCGTGAAGTCAATTCGGGACTTTGCTGATTTACAAACAGTCGCTGGTGTAAATTCGCTAGTGAAGGAGATAGACTGGAGCGCTACTTCGCACTCTAATGAAAGGCGGATTTTCGCTCCGGCGAATGGACATAACTACATAAATTCACTAAGATGTGGATTTTACTGAACGTTACCTCTTGCGCCAAACTTGCCTTCAACACCTCACACCAGATGAAGTGCAATAGAGTAGATAGGAGTTCCTCAAAAAAAAACTTTTCTAAGTCCCAAAAAACGCTGGCGACTTTTCCGTTTTTCAGGGTGACAGGCTGCAAAAGATCGTAATTTTTTTTTTTAGGGTACCCGGCTTCCCCCCTACATTTCCTAACATATGGCACATAAACTATACACTGGGCTCATGTGTAGGGCAATATAATAATTCTATTGTCTTTATTAAGGTTCCCTGGGCTTGTGTAGTGTAATGTATTTGCTGCAACATATACGTCCATTGTACTTTAACTTCCCACCATATGCAAATTAGCCAACGCTAGCGCAACTTCGATTTGCTTGCCGAATTAACGCTAGTGAAACTTCGCCATCGTTCAGCGCCCTGGACGCAACTTCGCATTTAGCGTTGTCCTGGAGAAATTTTCACCTGGCGAAGTGTAGCGATGTGAGAAAAGCCGTCGCTGCCGAATTTCCGGAGGTTAGTGAATTTGCCCCTACATGCACTAGGGATGCAACGAATCCTTCTGCCCGGCCGAAACAATTCCGAATTGTAATTTGCAAATACAAAGTAAAAAATGTTTCCCCTTCCCACCCCTAATTTGTATATGCAAATTTGGATTTGGTTTAGTATTCGGCCGAATCTTTCGCAAAGGATTCAGGGGTTCGGCCGTATCCAAAATAGTGGATTCCTTGCATCCCTAATATGCACAGCAAGATGATTACCTGCACCCAAATCAATGGGGAAGCCTATGATTATGTGTCTTTCTGTTGCACAAAATGCATAAGGCTGTTGTTTTTAATCATAATGTAAAATAAAAGTTTACATTATTAATACCAGGGGTCCCCAACCGCTGGGCCGTGGACCAGTACCAAGCCACGGGCTTAGCTCAAAAGGGCCGCCGAACCGGGTAGCGAGTTTGACGCAGACGTGCTGCACGTCTGATGCGGACGCGTCGTGTGTTCTGACGCGGCACACGTTTGACTTTGACGCAGTGTGCGTATGGGTTGGCGTGTCCCCATGGCAACCTATGCGTGACACTTTCTACAGATCCCCAGATGACCACAATACTTTTTACATGGATTAAAAAAAAAGGATTAAATGGAACAAACAGTAATAGATTATATTAACTCTTTGGTCACTCACCCCCTCTCACCGCTCTCATATTACGAATTTACTATTGATACAGTATGTGCAAATAAGATAAAGAATACTGATAATCTCTTAAGAACATGTCCAGATTTAAAATGGTTCCTTGAACCCAATTATGGGGCAAATTCACTAACCTGCGGAAATTCGCCCGCGACGGCTTCGCTCACATCGCCACACTTCACAAGGCAAAAATTTGCCAGGTCAACGCTAATTCACTAAAATGCAAAATTGTGTGTAGGGTAGTGATGGGCGAATTTATTCGCCCAGGCGCCAATTTATGGTGAATTTGCGTGATTCGCCGCCGGTGAATAAATTCGTGGAACGGCCGCAAAAATTTGCCGGCATAAAAAAATGGACGCCGGCTTCAGTTTTTTGGACGCCAGCAGATTTTCGCCCAAAGACGGACGCCGGCGTCAAAAACCAGACACCGGTGCCATTATACAAATTTATTGCCGTTTTGCGAAATTCGCTAATTTTTCGGCGAAGTGAAAAGGTGCAAATTCGCCCATCACTAGTGTAGGGCACTGAACGATGGCAAATTTTCGCTAACGCTAATTCGGCAAACAAAGCGAAGTTGCGCTAGCGCTGGATAATTTGCATACGGCGTGCAGTTAAAGTTGAATGGACGTATATGTTGCAGTAAATACATTACATTACACAAGTCCAGGGAACCTTAATAAAATAAAATTGTTATATTGCCCTACACATGAGCCCAGTGTATAGTTTATGTGCCATATGTTAGGAAATGTAGGGGGGAGCCCGGGTACCCTAAAAAAAAAATTACGATATTTTGCAGCCTATCACCCTGAAAAACTGAAAAGTCCCAGCGTTTTTTGGGACTTAAAAAATTTGTTTTTTTTGAGGAACTCCTATCTAATCTATTGCACTTCGCCTGGTCTGAGCTGGTGAAGGCAAGTCTGGCGCAAGAGGTAACGTTCAGTAAAATCCGCATCTTAGTGAATTTGCGTAGTTACGTCCATTCGCCAGAGTGCAAATTCGCCAGGCGTAAGGGAGAAAAGTACCGCTAGAGTCTATCTCCTTCGCTAGTGTATTTACGCCAGCGCCTGTTAGTAAATTGACGAAGTCCCGAAATGATGTCACGCTGGCGAATTTTCACCCTTTAGTAAATTTGCCCCTATGTCTTTACCCCCAAGTATACCAATAAGTCTTGGAAAGGAAACAGAAGGAACCATTTATTTACTATAATCCTGTGAAAAACAATAAACTCTTTACCTTTTGAACAACTAAGCCCGAGCCGACCTGAGTTGCTTAAATATTCCCAGCTCCAACACTGGGTATAGATAATCAATCATTTAAAATACATTCTATTCTGCTATCTATAAAACCTGGTGTCTCCAAACCTCTCCCATATCCCAACCCAAACCCAAATTACACATAGCA
The DNA here is from genome assembly GCA_038501925.1 of Xenopus petersii. Taxonomy (NCBI): domain Eukaryota; kingdom Metazoa; phylum Chordata; class Amphibia; order Anura; family Pipidae; genus Xenopus; species Xenopus petersii. Next base: position 7,219,082 of record CM076688.1, read on the forward strand.
ATATTTTGGTTTTAACAGCTCATTTTGGTTTTTAAGGTGTAATAATAAAATGTGTTTTAAATGTTGGGATTTATATTCATTTATATGTAACTTTGTCGGCTATGCTGATCTGTAATGCATGTATCATCCAGCAGAGGCCGCTGTTTGTATGACCTATTTAAGGACGTAGTAATTGAAAACCTGTGAGCCTAATGGAGTTCTTCCCAAAACATGGCAGTTGATGTTAACAAGCCCGGATGTTCCTCAACTTCGCCCCTAGGCCGCCAGGTCCTTATGCCTGCCTACCTTGTAAATGTCTAAAATGGACTGGTCCAAATATTTGCTGACTTGATGTGTTTCTCTATCCTCATTTCCAGTTTCATTGTGGTTCTGCCAACATATTATTTCTCACAGGGACATTGTAATAAAGACGCTACATTGGTTGTATTACAGGTAAATAGGTACATGTCAGGCTAAACCAATATTATCACAGTCTCTTAAGGTATGGCACAGATCTGGACTAGTTTCTCCATCCAAACCAGCCGCTAGTTTCTTGTCTAACCCAGACTTTGCTCCAGGCACTTCTCGTGGGACTTTTTGTGCCCCAAAATAATTTGACAGTTTATTCCCTCACTAAAAAGACATCTTTGCTCTCCGTGCAAAAATTACGAGACCAGAGTAATATTCCCCAACAGGAACTATTTAGGTTTCTTCAACATTACGTTCAGTCGTTATGGAAGGAGGACACTTTTCCACATCCAACTTCTTTTGAACTGATGTGTCCAGATACTCCCTCAGAAACAGGCAATCTTTATCCTATCCTTATCCATATAGCTCATTTAATTCCAATAAATTACTTTTCCCAACGCAGAAAATGAGACCTGCGGGTTTGTTTTGATCTTTAAACCTGGACAGATATTTTTAGAGACTCTTCCACCAATGGTACTTAGTCCTGGTGACACTTGACCATCCTCTTCATCTATTTGTTTCAGAAATTGTGGTCAATTTGGATTGAGAAATCAATCTATGCCTTAAAGGGAAACTGAAAATTTAATATAAGCTTCCTCATACCGAAATACAATCAAATATTCTGTATCGTTTCTGAAATAATCAAGTTTATCTTCACTATTCCTCTCTCAGCATCTGTTTCTTTTCATTCTCTCTTCATGCAGCAGTTGGGTGTCAGACAAATGATCCAATATATCTTATAGGGGGGCTCCTTTCCTAGCAGATGTATTAGAGCTCACTCAAATAACTGATTCCAGTACAAACAAAATCTGACAAAATAACTGCCTTTTGCACAAATTCTGCATGTAGAGAGACATGATGTCTGGTGATTTCAATAGAGTGAGCTCTAGTAAATCTACTACATAAGCACATATCTGGTGGGAATAAGTATCTCAGGAAACTGATAACACATTTTCTCAACAGCGAAACAATCTATTGCAAAAGCCTGGAAACCCCCCACTTTGGATTTACAACTAGTAAAGTCGTGTTTGATAATGTACTCATTTTGGAAAAACTTACAAGCCACAGAAACAATACAATAAGGTCTGAACTCCATGGATGGCCTATAGAAATATACAAACTCTTTTATTAAAGGGAGACCAATAAGGCTCCGTACTTATAATGAGAGAGTAAACAGACTTTTGACTGAGGGAACAAATAGAGTTCAAACCCATTATAATTTTTGTGCCACTTATTATGGCAGGGGTGCCCAGACTTTGTTTCACTGGGATCTACTCTCGACACCTGGCCCCCATCAGGAGATCTACCTGGATAACGCGCAGCGGAATTTTTTGACCATACCCAATTTTGTGACCACACCCCCTGATTACCATGTTCATTTTGCAAGATTTGGCAGGTTATGAAAGTTTGAACACACTCCCTCCCCCTCCTTGCTTGCTCCTCTCCTCTCTCCCTGCTCTCAGCCCGCTCTCTCTTCTGTGTCCTTTCCCTCTGTGCTCTCCCATCCTGTGTCCTTCCCCTCTGTGCAGATGGCTCCCTCCTGTGTCCTTTCCCTCTGCGCTCTCCCTCCCGTGTCCTTCCCCTCTGTGCTCTCCTGGTCCGTGTCCTTTCCCACTGTGCAGACGGCTCCCTTCCGTGTCCTTCCCCTCTGTGATCTCGCTCCAGTGTCCTTCCCCTCTGTGCTCTCCCTCCCATGTCCTTCCCCTCTGTGCTCTCCCATTCCGTGTCCTTTCCCTCTGGGCAGAAGGCTCCCTTATGTGTCCTTCCCCTCTGTGCTCTCCCATCCCGTGTCCTTTCCCTCTGTGCAGATGACTCCCTTCTGTGTCCTTCCCCTCTGTGCTCTCCCTCCCGTGTCCTTCCACTCTGTGCTCTCCCATCCCGTGTCCTTTCCCTCTGTGCAGATGGCTCCCTTCTGTGTCCTTCCCCTCTCTGCTCTCCCTCCCGTGTCCTTCCCCCTGTGCTCTCCCTCCCATGTCCTTTCTCTCTGTGCAGACGGCTCCCTTCTGTGTCCTTCCCCTCTGTGCTCTCCCTCCCGTGTCCTTCCCCCCTGTGCTCTCCCTCCCATTTCCTTTCCCTCTGTGCTCTCCCTCTTGTGTCCTTCCCCTCTGTGCTCTCCCTTCTGTGTCCTTCCTCTCTGTGCTCTCCCTCCCATTTCCTTTCCCTCTGTGCTCTCCCTCTTTTGTCCTTCCCCTCTGTGCTCTCCCTTCTTTGTCCTTCCCCTCTGTGCTCTCCCTCCAGTTTCCTTTCCCTCTGTGCTCTACATCTCGTGTCCTTCCTCTCTGTGCTCTCCCTTCCGTGTCCTTCCCCTCTGTGCTCTCTCTTCTGTATCCTTCCTCTCTGTGCTCTCCCTCCCATTTCCTTTCCCTCTGTGCTCTCCCTCTTGTGTCCTTCCCCTCTGTGCTCTCCCTTCTGTGTCCTTCCCCTCTGTGCTCTCCCTCCTTTCCCTCTGTGCTCTCCATCTCGTGTCCTTCCTCTCTGTGCTCTCCCATCCCATGTCCTTTCCCTCTGTGCAGATGGCTCCCTTCTGTGTCCTTCCCCTCTGTGCTCTCCGTCCCGTGTCCTTCCACTCTGTGCTCTACCATCCCGTGTCCTTTCCCTTTGTGCAGATGGCTCCCTTCTGTGTCCTTCCCCTCTCTGCTCTCCCTCCCGTGTCCTTCCCCCCGTGCTCTCTCTCCTATGTCCTTTCCCTCTGTGCAGACGGCTCCCTTCTGTGTCCTTCCCCTCTGCTCTCAGACCAGCCAACCTTCTCTCGCTTACCTTACGCTTACGGGACCCAGGTCGCGGCCTACCAGGTACATGAAGTGGATCTACTGGTAGACCTTGATCAACAGCCCGGGCACCCATGTATTTGGGAAATGAAGACTGTAGAGGAAAATAGGAATCTATAATGATATATTCAACCCTAAATTCTCCCCTTTTCATAGTAATAGGGGTAGAAGTCTCGATATTGAGGTACACCATACTTTAAAAAATAAGTCTTTCTTTAACCCCACCCACTGTTCATCTAATAGTATGGAAACCTTTGAGCAATTGGTGACTAGTAGTAGCATGAATGTAGAGTTATTACGAAGCTTAGTAATCCAACTTGCTGACGGGGGGGGGAATTATCGCCATGGATAAAGAAAAATATGACAGCTAAAGTAAACATACAATAGCTGAAAGGGGACCCTACAATAGCTATGAAAAAAAAACTCTTTAAGTATATGAAGGGACTGTGAACAAAAGGAAAATTTTTGAAGACACAGTTCCCAAAGATACTGGTCGTGCATTTACCTACCTATATCCATAAGGATACCATTAACCTGCCAGTGAGAAAACCCTGAGAATTTGGTCCTCCTTTCCTTAAAGGGGTGGTTCACCTTTAAGTTAACTTTTACTATGTTATAGACTGGTTAATTCTAAGCAACTTTTCAATTGGCCTTCATTTTTTCTTTTTTATAGTTTCTTAATTATTTGCCTTCTACGTCTCTTTCTTTTCAGCTTTCAGATGGGGGTCACTGACCCCATCTAGCAACCAGAAATTGCAAACTGGAGAGCTGCTGAATAAACAGCTCCAAAAATAATAAAAAATGAAAATCAATTGCAAATTGTCCCAGAATATCACTCTCTGCATCATACTAAAAGTTAACTCAAACATGAACAACCCCTTTAAGTAGTAACTTGTCTAAGTATATTGATGTATCCTTACAGAAATGTGTAAACCAATTACCCTCATCCTTTAATATGGACACCATGAATTCTCATTGTGCAAGGTAATAACAGACGGCCTGTAACGAGATTGATTTTATCCCGAATTTGGAAAGGCCCAATTAATTTGAGCCAATTTAGTAGCCAGTTTAATATTTTTGATGACGAGCCACACTTGATCTCCATCCTAAAAGGCAGTTCATTTTACATCTGTAAATCTGTTTGCCTGAACTTCAGTTGAGATGGAAGTCAACTTAAATGAATGAAGTGGAGTGTCAGGGAAGAGAGATGGAAGAAATCCATAATTCAACTGAAGGTAAAAATTGCACCAATCATTTTGGAGAAAGGCTACAAAGCAGCGTTGATATTGTTCAAGTGTCTGGTTTGTACTCTTTGCCCATGAGTCTGTGGATGAAAGGCACACGAAAGATACACTGAAAATGGATTCATCTCCAAATTCTATTTCCAACTATTAGTTGTAGATCTAGGTACCTCCTACAAATAAATGGAGAACAGACCTACAAACTTCAATCCCAGAAGCAATATTATAAGATAGTATTATAAGATGCCAACAAAACATTCTTTAGGTGATGTATTAACTCACTAAGAGAGAATGCTTTCACCCAAAAAGCAACTTAAACTTACTTCCGAGGCAGCACAGATCAAGGACATGATAAGAATACATGGTGGTCATGTCCAGAGCTTTGGGTTGCAACATTTCAGACAAATACACAGATATCTCTTTTTTTGCTTTCTTTTTCTTGAATACCCTGTTCAAGTCAGTTCTTACCATCTCAGATCAGTTGCCCTTTATCCTAGCCCCTACTCTCTCATCAAACCAGTTGCTCCCAGTATCAGCCATGTACAATCTATGCATTTCTTGTTTGTCACATGTTTATAAATGTACTTTCTGTTTACTGGAAGGGGCAGGTGTACTGTATATTGTGATCCAGTTTTGTGTTTTTATCTCCCTTCCGCCTCCAAGATGCTTTCACTTCTCCCTCTATAAAGGGCACGTTTGTTCAAAGTTACAGTAAGATCCACCGAGGAGATCGTGAAAGTCACATCGAGGGACAGATTTACAAACAGTAAGTAAAAGAAAGCGATCCACATGGATTCACATCAGCTTTGCATTTCATCCCTGCTTTAGGTTACTCGTGCACACAGATAGGTAGGAAAGGTTTTGATTACTAAAATCCAATTTAATCTATTTTTTTTTAATAAAGAAAGCTCAACCAAACTGCCATCCACGATTTTATCTTATTTATCATTAAAATAACCCGAAAAAAATCAGATCTCAGATAAAATCGAGTGAACACCTAAATGGTACGTTTTTTTCTGACTCTACTCCCGAATTGGTCAATTTTTTCAGGTTGTTGCCCGAAATCCCTGAATTTTTCAGATTAACGGGCTAAACCCAGCACAGACCACAATATCTTCCAGTTAGGATAGGTACCTGCCGTTGACTTAAACATGACCTGGACAGGTCTGAGATGCCTGATTTTTTATTTTAGCTTTTTGCAGCATCGGGGTTATTATATATAAATAAATATATAAAAATATTGCCCCAAAGAGCCGACCAGAAAAATTTGAGGTTTAGTAAATAACCCCCTTAAAGGAGAACTAAAGCCTAACTAAAGAAGTAGATAGAAATGTTGTACATTAAGTTTTGTGCTTCTGTACAAGCCCAAGGCAACCACAGCCCTTTAGCAGTAAAGATCTGTGTCTCCAAAGATGCCCCAGTAGCTCCCCATCTTCTTTTCTGCTGATTCACTGCACATGCTCTGTGCTGCTGTCACTTACTGAGCTTAGGGACCCACTCACAATATACAGTACACATAGAATAGAAATGTCACAATATAAGGCTGATTAGTAATTAATACACATAATTACTACATGGCAGCACAGAAACCAGTGCAATTAGCATCAGAATTGAATAATCAGCAAACCTGTAGCATCAGCTTATATTACAGCCAGGGAAGCTCATTTTCTGCTGGATAATTAGAGACGAGCCCTAAGCTTAGCTTCTCAACAGCCAATCAGAGCCCACTGAGCATGTGAGTGTCACAGACACTTTCCAAGATGGTGACCCCCTGTGACAAGTTTGAAGTCCTGGATCATTGCTGCTATTGACAAGCTCAAACTTTAGCCTCGTGCAATAAGTTCACTATTTAAAATATGGAATTTTTAGCCCTATTAATTTTTAGGGTTTAGACAATAGTAAATGAGTGAACAAATATCTTTTATATTCTTATACTTGTAGGAGATACACGATTTTAGGTGAGTTTCCTCAATTGAATGTATTTGTTTCTGCTGCAAACAAGTCAGTCCAGCTGTTTGGCAGAAATTAGTTGACTATGCAGAATATGATGGACTTTACTGTCCCAAAGGAAAGGATGGAGGAACATGTCCCAAAGTAGAAACCAAAAGAAAAGTTGTCCAGGTGCACCAGCCCCTAGTTGTGTGATGTTCCTCTTACAGTTAGTACTTACTTGAGGGTTGATGCTCTGGCAGGAGTCTAAGGCACTCCCACCACATTGTAGAATGATATGGGGTCACCATTGTTGTTTGACTAGATCCTCCTGTCAGACTGTCCAATAGTCACAAGATGACTTGCCACAGGGTAAAAACAACCAGTAGTGCAGGAAACAAAGAAGAAATATTTGGCAAAAAATAACATCAAAAAGAGAAACCAGTAAAGAACAAAAGATAAGGACAATGGTGAATGTGCCCCACCTCTTACTGAAAGCAAATACCAAATTCATAACAATTTTGCTTAGGGTTTGGCATTTTCCAGTAGATCAGGTGTGAGTTTATACAGGTGTCTGGCTGTTCATGTGACCTGGCTTTCACTTTTGTTTTCTACCTCTTCCTTTTGTTAAATTGTTATGCACTTTGTATGGTCTTCCAACAGAACATTCACAACATCCATTAGTGCCTGGTCTTTTGTTTCTCTCTGGAGGCCCCTCACACTTTCATTCTTACATGATTGTTTGACCAAGGGAAAGGCTGGTTTTAGTGTGAGATTACCTTTGAAAACAGTCGAAAAACCTTTACACTGATCCCATTTGGGGATCACTTTGTGCTTGGTGCTTTGGAAGGGTCTTTATGAAAAGTTCTGAAAACGTTTTAGAGTGAACTCGAAATTCGACCAACTGCAATTAATTAAAAAATTTAAGAATTTTCGAACACAGGTGAATGGGATCGACCCACAAACTTGAATCAAATTTGAGTTGCGTTTTTTTTCTCCAAAAAAAACTTGATTTTCAAGAAGGCTGCAAACAACTCTGAATTGAGTCCAGGACGTCTCCCACAGTCTAAAACAGCAATTCGACAGGTTTAAGGTGGCGAATAGTGGAATTCAAATTCTTAAAGGGCCAGTATATGATCAATTTCAAAAATCAAATTCAAATTTTTTTAAAAACTTGAATCAAATTTCATACAAAAAAAGCGGAAATAACAGTAAGATTTTCAATTAGAATTTTCCCTTGACCATTGATAAATCTGCCCTTAATAATGTCCCAATTTATACTTGTTAACAAGAGGACCCCTATCCATATGACCAGACTAAATATATCTTATATAAAATATCTTATAAATATGTATATCACTTTTGAAAAAGGCCTTGGATTGGGCCGAAACGTTAGTCCTAAACTGTGTTATTTTCAATAAAACCTTTTTCATACTTTTAAGCCCTGAAAGTGCTGATCTTCTTTGGATGGATGGAGATATTATATTGATCATGCATCCAGGCAAACATTATTAATATTAATTTATTCGAGAGTGCTGGCTCTTTGCTGGTTATATATATATATATATATATATATATATATATATATATATATATATAACCAGCAAAGAGCCAGCACTCTCGAATATATATATAGTCCAAAGACCTAACGTACACCATCCATCAATTAATTAAAGATTACCGTATATACTCGCGTATAAGCCGAGTTTTTCAGCACCCAAAATGTGCTGAAAAACTCGACCTCGGCTTATACGCGGGTCATACCGTAGCCAATCCCTCACCGGCCGCAGATACGCTCCTTCCGCGGCCCCAACACACCTCCCTCTCCCATAGCGCAGGACTGTCTGTGACTGACTGTCACGATCGCCGCCCGGAGCAGGTCCAGGAGCTCCGGGCGGCGCGTCCTTCCCTGCCGGCGTTCGCTCCCAAAATGGCGGCGCCCATGGCCGCCACGTGGGTAGCGGCGCCGGAAGGAAGGAGCGTACGGTACCTTTTTTCTGCTTTCCTAGGTGCAGCACCTCATTGATCTTCTGAGCAGCCATGACAGGTGGGAGGTCACAGGGAAAACAAGTGGCAATTGTCCAGCTAATAGTTCTGACTCTTTTAAATCGTTTTAGATTACACATTCACATTTTGAAATCTGACATGGGGCCCCTAGGCTTATACACAAGTCAATACATTTTTCCAGTTTTCTTAGGTAAATTAGGTACCTCGGCTTATACACGGGTCGGCTTATACACGAGTATATACGGTAGATCATCTACCTGGATGCTACCTTAAAAAAGCTGTATCATCGACTATCCAAGAAGAAAGGTGCACACCAGGATTTTTAATAATTTAAAACTTCATGTTTATTAAATAAATTAAAAAAGAACTGGCCAACGTTTTGGTCTGTCTCTAAGACCTTTATCAAGACCTTGATAAAGGTCTTAGAGACAGACCGAAATGTTGCCCGGTTCTTTTTTTAATATATAAATATATATCTATATATATATATATATATACTGTTCATATATATATATATATATATATATATATATATATATATTATTTATTTATTTATTTATTTATATATTATCTTATAAAATATCTTATATAAAAATATGCATTTTTTAAAATTGTTTGACTATTGTTTGACTATCCTGCACTATGGGGTATGGAAGAGATGGTAATTATTTGATTTAATATGTTGTAGCCCGCTCGCACACCCTGGCCTTCGGTAGTTCAGCGCCTGGTGCGCGGTGTTGGAGGGATCGGCACCCTCCTCAGCAAACAGTCCAAGAAAACACTGGCACTCAAAGGCAAGCAAAAGCAGGGTTTATTAACGTTTGCAGAATAAAATACGCAAGGGTATAACCCTGCTTTTGCTTGCCTTTGAGTGCCAATTATTTCATTTACCCATCCCAGAATAATGATCCCTTCCTTGTCTGTAAACCTGAGACATAGGGGAGCAGCTGGGGGAAAGGAAGGTCCCATTTTAGTTCATTTTTTTTTCTTTAAACCTACTTCTTTGCCTAGACATGTAGGAGGGGAAGTAGTAGAGGTAAAACACATTTCAGTGCCTATTTATCTGGCTATTTGGATCATGGGGAACACAGCTGTATATTGCTCTTTTTGAGGCAACATTTTTGGTTTCATTTGAAATGGCATTTCTCTTTCATTCTGGCGTATTCTGCAATTATTTCAGGCATTTCAAAACGGTGGTTTCTAAGCTACAACATTGTGATATCCCATCATTCTGTCAACTGAAATACAAAACTCCCCATTCAGCCGGTGAACATTTTGTACTACATCAGTACATACACACTTTATGGCCAGCTCAAAATAACCACAAGGAAGCACTTTTTGTTTCAGGCTAAGCATGAGGAGGAGAGGTGGTACCATCCAGAAGACCAGGAAAGATGGCACATGTCTCTTATGCAGCCATAATGCTCAATGGTTACAAACTATTCCCTGTGGACACACCTTCTGTAGAGGATGCATCACTCCTTACAGGAAAACCTCAAATCCCGAGGAGTATCATTGTCCTCAATGCAGAAAGGTAAGACAATGAACAGACAATCTGTGGTGCATGGGCTCTGCACAGTGACAATGTCAGCTGGTTGATAACATTTGTAGAAAATCAAGTAATTTTCAGTAACTTGCCTGCTAAATGTAGGAGAATTTTTTTAGGGGGGTATGTATTAAGTTATTTTATGAGGAATTGTTCCTGTCCAACCTTAGACTAGGTCCTTTGTGTAGATGTCCTAGTTATGGTTGATGGGAATCAAGGAGAGTCTTGACGCCACCATTGCATTGTAGTTTATAAGTAAGTAGTCTGTTATCCTTGATGAATCCCCACCAGAATCTCCCAGATTCCAGTGCACATTTTCAATGGTAACTGGTACCTTGCTGGTAACCTGCTGTGTTACCTACCAGTTGTTATACACAAATGTCCAGTGATTTTCTGCTGAAGCCCAACATATTCCTATGTAAGTAGGATTGTATCTGGTAGTTTATTGGCTACGACACTACAGTGGCATTTCCAAGGACTCAAGGGGGCAAATTCACTAAGTGCCGAACGCTAGCGTTACTTCGCTAGCGTTACTTCGCTAGCGTTTGGCATTTTCGTTACTGCGCAAATTCACTAACGAACGCTGGCGTAGATTCGCTAGTGTTACTTCGCACCCTTACGCCTGGTGAATTTTCGCTACGGACGTAACTAAGCAAATTCACTAACGCGCGCAGTGTACTGAACGCTACCTTTTACGCTAGACTTCCTTCGCCACCTCAGACCTGGCGAAGCGCAATAGAGTAGATAGGGATTGCTTCAAAAAAAGTCAAAATTTTTTCTAAGTCCCAAAAAACGCTGACGTGTTTTCTACATTATGGGTGATAGGCTGAAAAACATCGAACATTTTTTTGGGGCTCCCCTCCTTCCCCCCTACATTTCCTGACTCATGGCAACTTACCTATACAGTGGGCACATTTGTAGGGCAAAATACATTTTTTATTTGATGTTTTGAATGCTTTCTAGGCATTTGTAGTGCTGATACGTATTCCTCCATTGAAATTTGAATTTGGCGCCGTATGCAAATTAACCTTCGCTAGCGTAACTTCGCTTCACTTAGCGAATCAATGCTAGCGCAACTTCGCAATCTTACGCTACCCCTGTGCGCAACTTGGATTTTAGTGAATTTGCGGAGCGCTGGCGAAACTACGTCTGGCGAAGTGCGGCGAAGAGCAGCGAAGTTGCGCCTGGCGCAACTACGAATCTTAGTGAATTTGCCCCAATGTCTTTAAAGTAAGAATAGCAAATAAACTCATAATGATGCAATTGATCAAGAACCAGTGTAATAGAAAAATATGTTGCTAAAATCGAAATCTTTTCTGTTTGCCCTAAAGGATATACCTCCTCATGCTATACAGTTGGTGTATACAGACAAGTCAGGCAAATTACAAATAGAGGGATCAGCAGTAGAGATTTGCTTTGCAGACCCCAAGGTGTCGGAGTTTCCTATCCATGTAATAAGTGTCATTGGAGTGCGACATCTGGGGAAATCATTTCTCTTGAACTTCATCCTGAGAGCTCTTGCCAATCAGGTAACAATAACTTCATAGTACAAGTGTGGGAAAGAGCTGGGCACCTTATAATACAACATTACAATATAAAAACAAAATAGATGAATGATGGTAAATGGCTTGCAACACCACTTAAATACAAATAACAACCTTTTACTACATGTATAGGAAAAGGGTGAACAAAACATTCTTGGAGAATGGAACGAGTCTCTGACTGGATTTGAATGGGGATCTAGGACAGACAGCATTACCAGGGGTATATGGATCTGGAACAGACCGTTCATTCTAGAATTCAAAGGAAAAAAGGTGAGACTAAATGCTTATTAGTGTTGGTCTGTAGTTGTTCTTGTTCTTCTCCTCAGTTCCTGACCTACAATAGCATACTTAACAGTTTTTCCTCCTAATTCAAACTTTTTCCCAGATATCCCTCACTAGTGATGGGCGAATAAATTCACCAGGCATGGATTCGTGGTGAATTTACACGTTTTAATTTGTTCGGACGCCCATTGACTTTAATGCGTTTCACAAATTTTTCGCCATTTCGCGATCGATTCGTCCATCAATATCCCTCAACTGTTGAATGTGGGAGTTAGGTTCCTGGACCATCTTACATTTCAGGGCCCAGTAATAGTTAAAACCTTTGCACCTCCTGCAAGTGTGCCTCTTGAGTTTTGGTTGCACCCATATCTCCTGAGCTTATTTTTCTTTTGCTTTCTCCAGGTGGCTGTGTTTGTTCTAGATACAGAGGGTTCACTGGATATTGGGAGATCAGAAGACATCAGCATTAAGCTGTCTGCATTGTCCATGGTCCTTAGCTCCTACCTGGTATGTAGGTTCCAACAACATAATACATTGGTAGTAGGGATGAGCAAATAATTCACCTTTGCAGGAAATCTAGGATTTTTACCAGCTGTACAAAATTGTGTTTAGTGTATTTTGCACTATTGTCTCCAATTCATTTTGCTAATTTTTCAGCAGTTTAAGTAATTTTTTGGCAAAAGCAAAATTCTTTCCAGCAAAAAAACAAAACAAATTAATAATGCATATGTATATTGATTTTTTGTACTAATGACTGATGGTCTATGGTTGCTACTTCCTAGATTTTCAATGTTCACTCATTGTTGAATTCAACAACCCTGGACTATCTGGAGGTAAGAGTCTGTCAGTTAAATTGTTATCAGCTCTGATTTGCCCTGACATTGCTCGTACAAAAACCTAAGGCAGATAAATGCAGACCCTGAATCAGCCCCTCTGCTGGCATCAGCCTTCTTCTGTGGTTGCACCCAGAGCCACCGTGTTGGTCCAGGTGCTTGCAGAACTCTACTAAAGTTTAGGGTTTATAAAATAGTAGTATGGCCGGTGTTGGTTCATGTGCTCTGAATATGGAGTCATTTGTTTCCTCTTTACAGATATATCTGACATTTGCAAAGGAAATAGAAGAATCCTCTGATGGTCTATGTTTACAGGTAATCATCCATCCTCTTCAACTAACTTCCATTTATACTCACCTCTTCTACACCCCTGTCAAGGATGAAGAATGATGGATTATGTGCAAAAAGACCATATTTAACTGAAACTATTGGGGTACAAAGTCACTCCCTTTTTTCCCAACAAGATGGAAGGGCTCATTTACATTTTGAATCTTGCAGGCCTCCTTTTTTTGGAGTGCAGAGTTGTATTAGTGAGGGGCAGGCCCTAAGGCCAGCAGTAAGAACCGGGCTGAGCTGCATCTCCTCACTAGAGGTTCACTTAAATATATATTTATTTTGTATTTATTTATTGTTTGGTGATATTAGTGGTTCAACCTGCAGTTTGTACCCTTGCTCAGACAGTCATTGTCTCACTAGCAGGTTGACCACAAGTTCTTTATTACCTTCCAAATGGTTCCAGTTGTCTTTATAATTCCATTACAAGAAGCAATTGTTGTGTTGTGGCCTGATGGCCAAAGTATTGTGACATCATTAGAGGCATCAACTTTTTCTTAACAAAACACAGAAAGAAATCGCCAGCGCTCGGTCTAACTCACAGTGTGGCGTTGACCAGCTGCCATAAACACCATTGTGCCAGCGCTCAGCCTCAGAGGCTCCAAGCTCTCCTAGCAGAGCATATAACTATTCCCAGTGTGAGCACAGCAAAGCCCATTCAACTGGTATTCATCTCCAGGAATCTCTCTCTCATCCTGTGCAGCATCTCTCACAAATATCAGGGTCCCGTTATCCCTGAGCCCACACAGGGCATAGCAACCATGTGGTGTCTCACCATAGCCTGAGGTTTGCCCTGCAGCACCCCAGCAGACAGTCACTCCATTCTGCATTAAAGTGAAACTAGAAATGGCAGTGTGTGCACATTAGTGATGTGCGGGCGGGTTTTGGTTGAGCTCTTCTCCTGCTCTCCCCGCCCGCCACTGTCAAATGTCGGGTTCATCTTTTAAAGACACTGCGCCTGCTCATCCCACCCCTTTTGTGATGTCATCGGCGGCGGTCTATAAAACAACCTGGAAGTTGCATGTGGGCGCGCGCTCAGGTAGAGTGGGTTAACGTCAGGTGCAGGTAGAGGAAATCCCGACCCGCACATCACTAGTGCACATGGCTCTGCACATAGCAAATGGTTGTGCAGCAGCGACACCTTGTGACACCCTCCGGTATCTGCCAGACACACTGCACTGGGACCAGGTTCCTGCCCTTCCCAACACTCTAAGTTAAACCTGTAGCTCACAGGCAGGGGATTTCCTACCATGTGGTTCTCATATTAAGGAACAGAGGGGGAGTATTTATATAGCATCTCCTGCTGCTGACACAGTGAGTAAAGTGAGCACTTTGTCAGAATAGCATTTGGCTTCCATTTTATCAACATACCTTGCACAACTTGTTAGCTAGGTTACACATTTTAACCTCAGTTTAGGGATGGTACATAACCTGGGGTGCTTCAGCCATTATATAACCTAAGAACCTTGTCCCAGGCAGCACTTTACCAGGGGTGATAAAAGCAAAAATGCCCATGTTTTGAAGCACAAAGCTCAATTACACTCTCTACTAATACTAGTGACGCCAACCCCTTGACCCTGCTCTTATGCAAAAGTGAAAAGTGTTGGGGTGCGTGTGCAACATTTGGCAAGTTACCTCAAGCAGCAGCAGCTCCATGTACATACCCCAATAATCCTGATCTTTATTCATCCCACTTTTAATCTTCTTCATCCCCTGATTCCCTGTATTTTGTATTGAAGCATCTAAATATCCTTTTACGTGACTGGCAAGATTTAGAGAACTGTAGAAAGGAGGATGGAAACGATTACATTCACAAAGTGCTTGAGGTATGTGCTTCCATGTTTGTCTGTGTACTGAAATAGCAATGTTAGCCCAAAGTGTCTTCAAAAATGTCCATTCTCACCTTTATGTCTTTCTGTTATGATAATTAACAGCACAAAAGGCTTTATATCACTACACACAGACAGATTCAGTTAATAAACAACTTATAAATTGAAGTATTTCCATCTCTCCTTGTTTCTCCTAAAAGAAATTGAAAAAGCTATCTCAGTACCAGTTTGTGAAATCAGCAGTTCAAAATCAATCGGTATCCTGCTCCATTTTGCCTCACCCGGGAAACAAAATGCTAATGTCAGGCCAGGGAAGGCTTTCAGGTAATACAGAATTATATGTAACATGGCTTCCCCTCAGCAGAATCCTCTCCATCACACCTTAAGCTCCTTAGATTCCCACCATGGAGTTCAGCACTAGAAGCAACACAATTCACTTTATTTATTTGGATGAGATGATCTGGAAGAACAGACCCCCTCAACCTTTTCTATTACAGTGTTAAGTGAGATATTCATATTTTAATTGTAAGGGCCATTCACCCTGGTTGCAGTGGGGACGCCCACCACGCCATTGGCTGGGGCACTCGCCTTGCCATCTTGTTTCCCCTGTACGCGCCGGTAACTAGGGCGCGC
Organism: Xenopus petersii; assembly: GCA_038501925.1. Classification (NCBI taxonomy): domain Eukaryota; kingdom Metazoa; phylum Chordata; class Amphibia; order Anura; family Pipidae; genus Xenopus; species Xenopus petersii. Next base: position 7,234,474 of record CM076688.1, read on the forward strand.
AGCGCGTCTCTCCTGTATGTATTGGCGCATGCACGCTGGCGTTTTGGCAAGAGCCGAGAACAGGGTGCTTAGCATTGGTTCTGAATTTAGGGTGCTGACCGTGACATTAATTTGCTGATCCTGAAATGTGTCCATTTTTTCTCTGTGCCAGATATGGATCCGATTTTCAGAGATTTCCTATCAGATTACTTGTATGAACTGGTGAACGGACTGCGGCGCTACATAAAAACTAATGACCGTGGTGAGACTGTGACCTGCTTGGAGATGCGAAATGTGCTAAAGGTTTGTGTGCTAAGTTACATAATTATAGCAGATTTATCAAAATGTGAGTCTAGATTTTAATAAATAAAAACTCACCCATGTTCTTTTCATTCCCATGGGATTTTTGGAAGAGTATTGGTTTAAAAGGTGAGTTCTAACTTGCACCCATCGATAAATACTATTTTTAAAATCTCATAGGAATGAATAGAACGTGGGTGATTTTTTTTCTTTAAATCTAAACTTACATTTTCATAAATCTGCCCTATGATATATATGTTGTATATTTAGAATCCAAATGAATGAATAATAAAAGAATATACAGATAAACAAACCGCATAATAAACTGCTCATTTCTTCTCACAGGCACTTGTGAATGTTCTGCAGAAAAAGGAATGCAATTTACTGTCCCCCGTGCAGGTAAATATGTTGCACTTTTAAAAGTTTTATGCAACAGTCAAAACATTTATTTTTGCCCAGATTTACTGACTATTTCAAAGCAGTCCCATACGCTCCTCCAAGTATAAGGGGCCCATTTATTAAATCTCGATTTTTTTTCTTGTCAAGTTTTTAAGGGGGAAATCTCAAATTTTCGAACCCGAATGCAAAAATCGAACCTGTCAAGCTCATGTAGAAGTCAAGGGCAGATGTCCTTAAAGTGTGATCAGGTTTTATGGGTCATTTATGAAGTGCAGGGTGCAAAGTGCCAAAAACTGGGCCAACCGCCATGTTTATTCATTTGGCTTCATGCACTTTAAAATATCGCCGTGTCCCTTCCTCCAATTAATTCAGCACTGCAGGGCTGACCAACCACTCCCTACGCGCGCGTCCGACCATAATGGAGGGGAGGGGTGAGCAACGGAGAGGAGGGAGGGGAGAGCAACAGGGAATGGTGCCAGGAGGGAGGGGAGAATAGAGGGGAAGGTGATAAAGCAGCCACAGAGGGAAGTTTTGGCCCTTCAGCACTGCCTGTGTTCACCAGCACTATATAAAAGAAGTGCAGGTTGGGAGAGGCATTTTGATATCCCTCCTCCTACTCCCTTTCCATTCCCCTAGAGTTATTCCTTGAATATCTCAATACTGTACAACTCCTAAAATACACAGAACACGATACTGTATATAAAATTTAAGTTGACTTTATAGTGGTGGTAGTAAACTAATGAGAAAGTAATAAACTAGTCTCCTTGATGGTTTTTAGAAAAATGATATCCACTTATTTATAGCAAAGGTCTGACATTAGTCCGTGAAAAATCATTTGAGAAAAAAAGATTATTTTCTAGAAGGAAAATAATAAAAAAGTACCCCAACGTAACTAATTAGTAATTAGAGGGTCACTCCCAAACCTTAGGTTTCTCCAAACCCACTAGATTGAACAGTTCAATGATTGGTATTTGACACGCAGTGTCCCTCTTATAATTAAATTCACACCCTACCAGGACCAATTCAAGAATTAATCTATAATAAATAAATCAGTGACATTACATGGGAATTGATTAAAGGTGAAAACAGTATCCAAATTAATTGATTTATTAAATCCGATAATAAGTTAATATTTTACAGGAATAAAGTGCAGTGCATAGGATTTAAAATAAATGAATAAAGTGCTAAATGCCTCCAATACAGTTAATTAATTAACTCCTCTTAGGACTGAGGTCCAATGCTGAGGGACACTGCGGGCAGATTTATCAAGAGTTGGATTTCAAAGTGTTAAAAACTTCGAAATTCGGAAGTCGGAGGATTTTATATATCATACGATTGTACTCCGATTGTAGTACGATCGTACGATCATGCTCCGATCGTACTTCGAATCGCACGATTCGAATGATTTTATCGTTCGATTTTATCGTACGATTTTACTTTGTATACAAAAAATTTCGAAAAAAGGTCCCCATAGGCTAACATAGCACTTCGGCAGGTTTAATTTGGCGAAGTACTGAAGTCGAAGTTTTTTTAAAGAGATAGTATTTCGATCATCGAATGGCCGAATAGTCGAGCGATTTTACTTCGAATCAAAGTCGAAGTCGTAGTAGCCTATTCGATGGTCGAAGTATCCAAAAAAATTTTTAACTTCGAAAATTCCATCGAATTTACTTCGACCCTTGATAAATCTGTAACGTTTGAAAAATAATCCCAAAGCATGCTTTGAAAGGTAAAAAGTATACGTTTATTTCACATTATAAAAAGTCAAAAATCCCCCTTATGGCGCCTAACGCGTTTCATGCTTACCTAGCATTTAGCAATCTCTAACAGGTTAGTTACTTCTGCCCCTTAAATAGTTGTTCTGAAAAAGCCCTGCCCACAACCTTGATAAATCTGCCCCTATGTGTCAAATACTAGTGATGGGCGAATTTATTCGGCAGACGCGAATTCGCGGCAAATTTGCGCGATTCGCCGTCTGCGAATAAATTCGCGAAACGGGCGCGAAAATTTGCGGAAAAAAAATCGCCGGCGTCAAAAACGAGACGCCGGCGCCGTTTCGCGAATTTTTCGCGGTTTCGCGAATTTCGCGCGAAATTGGCGAATTTTTCGGCAAAGCAAAACTGCACAAATTCAGCCCATCACTATCAAATACCAATCATTGAACTGTTCAATCTAGCGGGTTTGGAGAAACCTAAGAGGTGGTAGTAAACTATTCAGCAGCTCAAATTGTACCTCTTTCTAGCACCCATAACAAATAATAAAAATACAAATAAAACAATAACCAAATGGATAGATGCAGGACATCTTCCTACAGTTTGGCTGCAGTTTATAATGGTTCCCCCCAGAATCAGAAGTGCTTACGTAAACATCACTGTAAAATAATTGCTGATTACAAATATAAAAAAATATTGTCCTGGATATTACTTTTTTGTAAATGGATAAAATTGTAGAAATTAAACGAATTCCTTATTTGCTGGACAATTTATGAGAGGTTAAGACTTAAAAATGTTTTTGTAAACCAATGGGCAGATCAGTATTTGCTTCAATAGAAATAGCAACATTTCTCATGCTTGAAATAAAGCCAAGAAAAATAAAAAATAATGTTTTCACTTATTTTGTTAATTTACAATAAGAGATAGAGGGGCAAATTCACTAAGATTTGTAGTTGCGCCAGGCGTAAATTCGCCGCACTTCGCCAGGCGTAGTTTCGCCAGCGCTTCGCAAATTCACTAAAATCCGAAGTTGCACTCAGGGGTAGCATACGGTTGTGAAGTTGCGCCAGCGTTGATTTGCTAAGCGAAGCGAAGTTACGCTAGTGATGGTTAATTTGCTTACGGTGCCAAATTCACATTTCAATGGAGGAATATGTAGCAGCACTACAAATGCCTGGGAAACCTTCAAAACATCAAATAAATTTTTTATTTTGTCCTACACATGTGCCCACTGTATAGTTAAGTTGCCATGAGTCAGGAAATGTAGGGGGGAAGGAGGGGAGCCCCAAAAAATATTTCAGTCTTTTTCAGCCTATCACCCATAATATAGAAAAAACGCCAGCGTTTTTTGGGACTTAGAAAAAATTGTAACTTTTTTTGAAGAAATCCCTATCTACTCTATTGCGCTTCGCCTGGTCTGAGGTGGCGAAGGAAGTCTGGCGTAAAAGGTAGCGTTCAGAACAATGCGCACGTTAGTGAATTTGCGTAGTTTCGTTTGTTGCGCAAATTCGCCAGGCGTAAGGGTGCGAAGTAACACTAGCAAAGTTACACCAGCGTCCGTTAGTGAATTTGTGAAGTAACGAAAATGGCCAACGCTAGCGAATTGACGCTAGCGTTAGGCGCTTCGGCGCATAGTGAATTTGCCCCAGAGACATGTTCTGCCAAGTATTTGAGAAAAGTCATGTCTCTGTGATAGAGAAATCTCAACAGTCCCATCTCCGTATGTGCATATCATGTAGACAGTGAGAAGCATGACTCTTTACTAATTATCATTGGTTAAAGAATCCTGGGACAGAACGGTCAACTTTATGAAAAGAAGTCGAAATAAAGTAAGTGATGCATAGAAATGTGTCCTATGGATTTATAACCTGGAGGAGTGCAGATTGGGTGGACAAGGGCAGCTGGAGGCTACTAATAAAATGACTAAATTGTGCCAGAGCAGACCAGCTTTTCCCAGGAAAGCAGATCCAACAAGCCAATGGGGGTTCAGAGGGGCAGTCTCTCGTACACCTTTGTCGGTCACTATGGGGTTGATGTTATTATGGGATTTTGTTTTCTGGAACATTCTATAACCTTATTTTTATTCTGCTTAGATGTACCATACTATGGAAAACTATATGATAATGACAACTTGTACACAGCAATTCCTGGACTTTCTAGGGAAAATGGTGAGTGGTTATTGTCCATGTCCCTGTTCTTTAGTCAAATGTTCTCTGTACATGTGACACATTGATCACCTTCTCAATTTCTGTACACGCAGCCTTAATCCATGAGTGCAGTTCAGTCATGTGATTCTGGCTCAGTCCCATCTGACCATGAGTCAGTGATCTGAAATCAACCCACAGCCTGGAGGTGCGCTTGCCCAATAAAAGTGCAATAAATGTATTTAGTAAAAGGCCAGCACCCTTAATTTTTTTTTGGAATTCCACCATATTCACAAATCTCTAGACCTTTTTTGTTTTTGTCTTCAAATCTTGTCCGTGCACAACATCTTCACGGATAAATTTGACTTCAACTCCTCCTAAACCTGTCAGTTTGCCATCAAGTGATTCTTGGCTGTATATGTGCCCAGTAATAGTGATTCTGTGTGCACAACTGCAGGGTCACTCCTCCATCATTGGCTGTGAAACTTCTCTTCTCATTCCTGGACCAGGAGCAGTAGGCCAAGGCCACTGTTGTGTTCCAGTGTGCATGTGTCTGCTCAAACATCAGCAAGATGGACAGGCATGACAAAGACAATTTTAAGTTGGCAATAAGCTATTTGACACTTTTTCTTGCTGATGTTAATGAGGCTTTTTGCACATTCTAAGTTGTGGGTCCCCAATCTTTTTACCAAGTAATTGCTGTAATTGGCTATTTTGTAGCACCTATGAGGACTGGAAGCCCACATGAGACTCTGTTTGGAGTACAACTGGTTTTTATGCAACTAAAACTTGCTTCCAAGCCTGGAATTCAAAAAGAAGCACCTGTTTTGAGGCCACTTAGAGCAACATCCAAGGGGTTGGTGAGCAATATGTTGCTTGTGAGCCATTGATTGGGGATCACCATTCTAAGGTTAGATAGAAACTTGGAATTGCACACTGACGATAGGCTGCTAATTGCCATAAATATAACACCCCCATTATACACCTGACAGTATAAATGGAGATGGAACAGTGTAGAGCAGAAGAGCTGACATAGGCGGAAGAGTTTTACCCCATTTTGAAAATGTCTGGAAGAAAATGTTGCATTTTTGTTGTTCTAATGACACATTCATGAAAGTGTCTGTAAACTGTATTTCTTTCACCAAAACTGGAGATTGCATCAGAATTATGGCAGATTTAGAAGTTGTATTTGCACCAGTTTAATGCGTTCTACACTTTTGAGAATTCTCCCCCAAATTGTTTTCTATTGAAAAAAAGAACCCCGTGAATATAATGGTAATGGCCTCATAATGGTAAAATTGATGTTTTTTTTTCATGCTAGAATAAAGAATATGGTGCGTTCAAGACCTTCTTTACGAGACCGTCTAAAGTGAATACCAAAATCACAAATTTTGTTTCTATGCTCTGCACAAAATATAAAGAACACTTTAAAGGATGTAACAAGCAGAAGGAGCAGTTCATGCAAGAGATGAAAGCAAAACTCGTTGAAGATAAGGAATTATATATTAATAAATACACAGAGCGGCGCAGGAAAATGTCTGTTAGGGCTAATATATCGAGAGTAGTATCGTCGGTATGGGCAGTTCTATGCTGTTTGCGTTGCAGGGATAAAACTAGAACAAACTATGAGTATGAAATTCTTAAAACTTGGGTAAACACTGAAGATTGTGATTAATTTAAATAGAAAATTAGATTGCTTTAAAAAGAAAAAAAACTTAAAGGAACATGTTTTTTCACATTTTGTCACTTCTAAAGAATCCACGTTGGCAAAAATCTATTAGTTATAAATCAAGTAACCTTAAATCGAAAGCTAAAAATTGGTCTTTATATTAAAAATTTGTCTGGGAATATAGAATATAGAAATTAATTTTGTAAATGCATGGTTATTGTAATATTAAAGGACCAACTTTAGGGAGGATGTCTTGCCCTTTAGAGGCCCATTTATCAAAAGGTCGAATTTCGAATTCTTGTGAATTTTTTTAAATACGAATATACTCCCAATTCAACAGGGAAGTTATTTAAGAAAAAATTTGAATGTCTAATATTCGATCGAATGGTTCAGACCCGAAAATTGCTCAACGGACTTCTGCCATTGACTTGTTCATGAACTTGGCAGGTTTTAGGTGGCGAATATTTGAATTAGGACTGTTTCCATGGCTGTGGTGTGATAAATTTCACATTCAAATTTGCATTCTAATTAGGGATGCACCGAATCCACTTTTCGGATTCGGCAAAATCCCCGAATCCTTCGCGAAAGATTCGGCCGAATACCGAACCCTAATTTGCATACGCAAATTAGGGGAGGGAAGGGGAAAAGATTTTTCACTTCCTTGTTTTCTGACAAAAAGTCATGCAATTTCCCTCCCCGTCCCTAATTTGAATAAGCAAATTAGGATACCGATTCGGTTCGGCCAGGCACAAGGATTCGGCCAAATCCGAATCCTGCTGAAAAAGGCCGAATCCCGAACCGAATCCTGGATTCGGTGCATCCCTAATTCTAATAGGGGATAAAAATTATAATGTGTGAATTTTGAAACTCAAAAAATTTGAATTTACTATTCGACCCTTGATAAATCTGCCCTTAATGTTGGCCTATAGCTTTATTTCAAAAGATTTCTGTTTGCTCTTTATACCACTCACAGCATTTATTTACTCTATTACGTATTTATTTGCTTTGGGTTTGCCTTTTTGTTAATCTGCTTGGGAGAGAATAGATATATTACCATTTTATTGTATTTCTTTATATTTTATTACTCCTCTTGGATTGCAAGTTTTTCTGTTTTCTGTCAAGAGACATCTCATATCTTTTTTATATCTGCATTGTAAGCTGCATGTTTAACTAAAACACAATAAAAAAAACTTGAAAAACAGAAACAATAAAAATGTATGTTTTGGTCTGAAAATATCAATAGAAAGACAGTGGGCAAATTCACTAAGATGTGAAGTTGCGCCAGGCGCAACCTCGCCACACTTCGGCAGGCGTATTTTCGCCAGCGCTCAGCAAATTCACTAAAATCCGAAGTTGCGCACAGGGGTAGCGTAAGTTTTCGAAGTTGCGCTAGCGTTAATTCGCCAAGCAAAGTGAAGTTTCACTAGCGATGGTTCATTTGCATACGGTGCCAAATTCAAATTTCAATGGAGGAACACGTATCAGCACTACAAATGCCTAGAAAAGCTTCAAAACATCAAATATAAATTTTATTTTGCCCTACACATGTGCCCACTGTCTAGGTAAGTTGCCATGAGTCAGGAAATGTAGGGGGGAAGGAGGGGAGCCCCAAAAATATTTTCGATCTTTTTCAGCCTATCACCCATCATGTAACACGCCAGCGTTTTTTGGGACTTAGAAAAAATTCGGACTTTTTTTTAAACAATCCCTATCTACTCTATTGCGCTTCGCCAGGTCTGAGGTGGCGAAGGAAGTCTAGCGTAAAAGGTAGCGTTCAGTACACTGCGCAAGTTAGTGAATTTGCGTTGTTACGTCACTAGCGAAAATTCGCCTGGCGTATGGGTGCGAAGTAACACTAGCGAAACTACGCCAACGTTCGTTAGTGAATTTGCGCAGTAACGAAAAATGCCAAACGCTAGCAAATTAACGCTAGCGTTCGGCGCTTTGACGCTTAGTGAATTTGCGCCAGTGAATCATGATTGATGGCTGTACCTCTAACTGTCACCACTTGAAACATCACAGGACCACTTAAATAAATAAACATGTTACTGGTACTGACACACTGGGCCAACATAAATCTGTGCATACCAAATAAATTATTCATTGTATTATTATTTATGATTACTTTCTAATCAGGCATCTCCATAGTCATCACCAGGTGACCTAATATTCAGTTTCCTTTCATTTTTCTAACTCTCCCCTTATTAGTATAGTGTCGTTTTTGTCTTTTCTCCTCCTGTTTTCCTTCTACTTCCCCCTTTTTGTTCTTGGTGTATTTTTCTCCATGTCCCTTTCAGTTCTCTCTGTTTGATCCTACTCAACCTCAACTGTCGTTAAAGATTCCCATATACTGGACTTTATGTAACAAGTGGAACAGTGACACCACAAAAGGGCTCCCGTATCAACTACAGTATGATCCAAGTGTTGGAGTGCAAAGGAACACAAGGGTTCATGGAGGAGCACAGGTTCAAAGTTCTAGTTTAGCTCCATACATGCTCCTGGCTACTCTTCGGAAGCACCAATACACCTGTCCAGCTTGATTCCAGCTTGATCTGATGAAAAGCATATGGGGCATTAAGGATACATGGAATATTGTGATATTAATAGGGTTTCCGTATGCAAGTTGCTTAGTGAGTAGAACCCAATGAGCTAGAAGTGATGCCATTCCCACAAAAGTGGAAGAGACTATAAGCAATGTTGGTTGTGGGTAAAAGGACAAATTGTGTCGCAAAATTGCACTAAGCATTGTGAATTGAATTAATGGTGGTGCGGTGGCAAAATTTAAAATTTCTCAACATGACTGTCTTAACAAAATACGGGCCTAAGAGGGTCAAAGTAAAGCTCGGGGTCCAAAAAATGCACTGAGCTTAGTTCAGTGCCAAATTTGTATGCCCCTTGCCCTACCAAAAGTTTGAACTATATGTGTTAGCGTACTTTTCACAAAATGCCACCCGCTGTTGAGTGAGATACAGTTCCAGGCAGGGCCAGAACTAGGGGTAGGCAGAAGAGGCACGTGCCTAGGGCACAAAGGTAGAGGGGTATCAGGCACATACCTCTTCTGAGGCCATCCCCTGCTCGGACCCTTGTTCCCTTAACCTGCAACATTTCTGTGTCCTTAATCTGCAGCGGTACTGAATAGTGAGTGTGCGCATGTGTGATCCCGTTCTTTGACACATGCGCACTCATGGGTCCTTGGCTCTTTCGCCCATGTGATTTATGTTGCCTCGGGTCTTTTGCGCATGCGCACTCGCACATCCGTGGGAGATCGTTGAGGAGGCAACGTAGTCGACTGGGTTGCCTGGGGTGCCCACCCAACTTGGCCCGGCACTGGTTCCAGGTCATTTACAAGAATCTCTTTCTCTTGGTTATTAATGCCCTAGAATGGGGCACAGTTCTTATCTACAATGGGAAACATGAGAATGGGTTAACCATGGACTGACCACCACCAACACTACTGGTAAAAGTTAAAACACTCAATTTCAATTTTTTCACAAATATTTATACAAAAACATAGTTTGAAGCTGTAGCAACATTTGGAGCTCTAAATGAATGAGTTCTGTGCAGGTCTAATTGGGCAGACCTGTGACCCCCCAAGACCGTTATAACTGCACTGCGCTTAGCGCATGCCAACATTTTTATGCCCTTAACTATAATAACTAAGATCATTTCAGAATATGATTTATGAGCGCATTAACCCTAGACCTGCCAGAAAGATCACTGCAGAAATGGACTATGAGAGTATTAACTCCAGACATGCCAGTAAAATAGCTGAAGAAATGGATTATGAGCATATTAACCCCAGACAGGTCAATCAGATCACTGCAGAAATGCACAATGATTGTTTTAACTCTAGCTATTCCATAAAGATTGCTGGAAAAAAACTGATTATGAGCCTATTAACCCCAGATATACCAAATACTGCAGAATATGGATTATGAGCATTTAAACTAAAGCATTCCTTTAAGATCTGCAAAAAATAAATATGAACACATTACCCCCAAATATACTAGCAAGATCACTGCAGAAAAGGGATTATGAAAACACAATTTCCATACATGCCAGTAATCACAGTAAAAATGCATTATGAACACATTAACCCCTTGCATGTTAGTAAGATTACTGCAGATCAAAAGCATTACCTTCTTTACCTACCCACACTTGCACCATTCAACCTTCTTTAGAGCTAAATATGGCTGTGCTAAGGCTGTGGAACCCATACCCATCTTTAATTTGTTTAATGCCTTCTATACACAAGAAAGTATCACTTGGGAACACAATAGTTGTCGTAGCCTGGTGAGTCCCAGCAGGGGGATGTTTTATTTAGTTGCAGATAAATAAAATGGACAAATGTATCAGATGCTTTTACTTGTATGTATCCTTGTATAATATTAGGGAGATAATATTGTCTACTAAGAATTTAGTTGTAGTTTGATACATCCTCAACCCAAATGATGCAGTTGGCTGATCTACTGGTTGAGGCTGCCCAATGTGCAAGGTACAAGACTGATAATGAGAAGTGAGGAACTGAACAGGAACCATTACTCTAATTTTCAGTGGAGTATAGAAGCATATACACTATATAACATTGTGATGGAACATTTAAATATCAGCTCCAAGGTCAAGTGGAGCAGGTGTCAAGGGTTAGGATTTAGTAGATAAACAAGAGGAGCCCTTGATGACTATATATTGTTTTGTATCATGCTGTATTATGGTATCTACATGTAATAAATGAAGTCATTGTATAAAAATATTTTTTCCAAGTATCTAGGACACTATTGTCACCAGGTTAGTTATGGCCTTTGGTCATGAATTGTTAGTGATGGGCAAATTTGACCCGTTTTGCTTTGCCAAAAATTCACGGAACAGCAAAATTTTGCCAAAATGTGTTGAAGTTTATGGTCAATGATTTTTTTTTTTGATGCACAAAAATTGTTTCACCCATTGGAGTCCATGTGTGTTATTTCCATTGGCAAAACTTGGTGAAAAATTTCGCTCATCACCAGCCATGATCCTAAAACTGAGCCTTTTATGTCATTTCTATGGGTTATTCATGTTATCCAAGTACCTAGGACACTATTGTCACCAGGTTAGTTACGGCCTTTCGTCATGAATTGTTAGCGATGGGCAGATTTGACCCATTTTGCTTTGCCAAAAATTCACGGAACAGCAAAAGTTTGCCAAAACTTGTTGAAGTCTATGGTCAATGATTTTTTTTTTGATGCACAAAAATTGTTTCACCCATTGGAGTCCATGTGTGTTATTTCCATGGCAAAACTTGGTGAAAAATTTCTCTCATCACTAGCCATGATCCTAAAACTGAGCCTTTTATGTAATTTCTATGGGTTATTCATGTTATCCAAGTACCTAGGACACTATTGTCACCAGGTTAGTTATGGCCTTTCGTCATGAATTGTTAGCGATGGGCAGATTTGACCCGTTTTGCTTTGCCAAAAATTCACGGAACAGTGAAAATTTGCCAAAACGTGCTGAAGTCTATGCTCAACAATTTTTTTTTCATGCACAAAAATGTTTTTACCCATTGGAGTCCATGTGTGTTATTTTCATGGCGAGACTTGGTGAAAAATTTCGCTCATCACTAGCCATGATCCTAAAACTGAGCCTTTTATGTAATTTCTATGGGTTATTCATGTTATCCAAGTACCTAGGACACTATTGTCACCAGGTTAGTTATGGCCTTTCATCATGAATTGTTAGCGATGGGCAAATTTGACCCGTTTTGCTTTGCCAAAAATTCACGGAACAGCAAAAATTTGCCAAAATGTGTTGAAGTCTATGGTCAATGATGGTTTTTTTTGATGCACAAAAATTGTTTCACCCATTGGAGTCCATGTGTGTTATTTCCATGGCAAAACTTGGTGAAAAATTTCGCTCATCACTAGCCATGATCCTAAAACTGAGCCTTTTATTTAATTTCTATATGTTATTCATGTTATCCAAGTACCTAGGACACTATTGTCACCAGGTTAGTTATGGCCTTTGGTCATGAATTGTTAGTGATGGGCAAATTTGACCCGTTTTGCTTTGCCAAAAATTCACGGAACAGTGAAAATTTGCCAAAACGTGCTGAAGTCTATGCTCAACAATTTTTTTTTCATGCACAAAAATGTTTTTACCCATTGGAGTCCATGTGTGTTATTTTCATGGCGAGACTTGGTGAAAAATTTCGCTCATCACTAGCCATGATCCTAAAACTGAGCCTTTTATGTAATTTCTATGGGTTATTCATGTTATCCAAGTACCTAGGACACTATTGTCACCAGGTTAGTTATGGCCTTTCATCATGAATTGTTAGCGATGGGCAAATTTGACCCGTTTTGCTTTGCCAAAAATTCACGGAACAGCAAAAATTTGCCAAAATGTGTTGAAGTCTATGGTCAATGATGGTTTTTTTTGATGCACAAAAATTGTTTCACCCATTGGAGTCCATGTGTGTTATTTCCATGGCAAAACTTGGTGAAAAATTTCGCTCATCACTAGCCATGATCCTAAAACTGAGCCTTTTATTTAATTTCTATATGTTATTCATGTTATCCAAGTACCTAGGACACTATTGTCACCAGGTTAGTTATGGCCTTTGGTCATGAATTGTTAGTGATGGGCAAATTTGACCCGTTTTGCTTTGCCAAAAATTCACGGAACAGCAAAAATTTGCCAAAACTTGTTGAAGTCTATGGTCAATGATTTTTTTTTTTCATGCACAAAAATTGTCTCACCCATTGGAGTCCATGTGTGTTATTTCCATGGCAAAACTTGGTGAAAAATTTCGCTCATCACTAGCCATGATCCTAAAACTGAGCCTTTTATGTAATTTCTATGAGTTATTCATGTTATCCAAGTACCTAGGACACTATTGTCACCAGGTTAGTTATGGCCTTTCGTCATGAATTGTTAGCGATGGGCAGATTTGACCCGTTTTGCTTTGCCAAAAATTCACGGAACAGCAAAAATTTGCCAAAACTTGTTGAAGTCTATGGTCAATGATTTTTTTTTTGATGCACAAAAATTGTTCACCCATTGGAGTCCATGTGTGTTATTTGCATGGCAAAACCTGGTGAAAAATTTCGCTCATCACTAGCCATGATCCTAAAACTGAGCCTTTTATGTAATTTCTATGGGTTATTCATGTTATCCAAGTACCTAGGACACTATTGTCACCAGGTTAGTTATGGCCTTTCGTCATGAATTGTTAGTGATGGGCATATTTGACTAGTTTTGCTTTGCCAAAAATTCACGGAACAGTGAAAATTTGCCAAAACGTGCTGAAGTCTATGCTCAACAATTTTTTTTTCATGCACAAAAATGTTTTCACCCATTGGAGTCCATGTGTGTTATTTTCATGGCGAGACTTGGTGAAAAATTTCGCTCATCACTAGCCATGATCCTAAAACTGAGCCTTTTATGTAATTTCTATGGGTTATTCATGTTATCCAAGTACCTAGGACACTATTGTCACCAGGTTAGTTATGGCCTTTCGTCATGAATTGTTAGTGATGGGCAAATTTGACCCGTTTTGCTTTGCCAAAAATTCACGGAACAGCAAAAATTTGCCAAAACTTGTTGAAGTCTATGGTCAATGATTTTTTTTTTGATGCACAAAAATTTTTCACCCATTGGAGTCCATGTGTGTTATTTCCATGGCAAAACTTTGTGAAAAATTTCGGTCATCACCAGCCATGATCCTAAAACTGAGCCTTTTATGTCATTTCTATGGGTTATTCATGTTATCCAAGTACCTAGGACACTATTGTCACCAGGTTAGTTATGGCTTTTCATCATGAATTGTTACCGATGGGCAGATTTGACCCGTTTTGCTTTGCCAAAAATTCACGGAACAGCAAAAATTTGCCAAAATGTGTTGAAGTCTATGGTCAATGATTTTTTTTTTGATTCACAAAAATTGTTTCACCCATTGGAGTCCATGTGTGTTATTTCCATGGCAAAACTTGGTGAAAAATTTCGCTCATCACTAGCCATGATCCTAAAACTGAGCCTTTTATGTAATTTCTATGGGTTATTCATGTTATCCAAGTACCTAGGACACTATTGTCACCAGGTTAGTTATGGCCTTTCGTCATGAATTATTAGTTATGGGCAGATTTGACTCGTTTTGCTTTGCCAAAAATTCACGGAACAGTGAAAATTTGCCAAAATCTGCTGAAGGCTATGCTCGACATTTTTTTTTTCATGCACAAAAATTGTTTCACCCATTGGAGTCCATGTGTGTTATTTTCATGACTTGGTGAATAATTTGGCTCATCACTAGCCATGATCGTAACACGGAGCCTTTTATGTCATTTCTATGGGTTATTCATGTCAACCTTTCAAGAAACTGTTTTCTCCTCAATCACAAAGGTGTGCTATTGTGTTCAATATTGTGGCGACAATCATCACAAGCACAATAAATTCAGGTCTCACGTCTCCATTATAGAAAAACCACCAAAAGTCCACACTATATCTGTCGGTGTACTCTTGACAAAATGCCGCCTGCTGTTGAGCGAGAGACACTTCCAGGCCATTAACAAGAATCTCCTGCTCTTGGTAATCAGAGCCCGCGAGTGAGTTTTGAAATGAAAACATGTAGTTAGAGACAGAATCCCTGATCTTAGACTTCATTTTGTATGGCGTCGTCATCAAGTTCTTCAGCAGACATGTTGATGTTTCTTTTTTCTGGAATGGGAAACGTGTGAGAATGGGTTAACCAGGGACCGGCCACCTCCCGAACTACAAGACTTTCAAAGAGAATTACTTGAAGAAAGATTGCTCAGAAGTAGAGAATATATTTATTTATGTGCACACTTAGACTTACCATTTGCTCTAGAAAATCCTGGAAATCTTTCTTTGTTATTTCCATGAGGTTTTCATTTTCAAAAGCATAAAATTTCTGAGAAGAACAGAGAATATTACCTAATAATTATCAAGTTTTTGAGCTTAAGCTTCCAGCATTATATTTTTTCTAATTTTTTTTAGAGGAAAAAAAAATATTAACAGATATTACAATATTAATATTAGCAGATGCAGTGGGAGACAAAAAAAACACATTTTCTTGCACCAAAATGGTGGATTGCAGGGGGTTTTGCATTATACATGTAGGGGAGAAGAGAAATCCTTCCCCTGCTTTTCTGTCTGTGACATCATTCAGCCCAGTAACAGGCTGGAGAGCGACCTGATTGGCTGGAGACCGCAGTGCATCCTGGGAGGAGAGGGTGTGCCCGACTGTAAGCTGTGTGTGTAGGCCCTGCTGGATGTGTGTGAGTCTGCAGGAGTGCAGAAAGAGGCTGTCTGACCCTGCCACGCTGCTAAAGCTTCAGAGAAGAAAAGTGCCATTGGTGAGAGTGATTCTGGAGAAGAGTTACTTGTGATTCCAATGTGATCTGCCCCTGAGAGAAATCCCTTGAAGAGAGGATTTGCCACAGTACTGAGCCTAACAGGAAGACAGGCCTTGTGTAATTTTGCCTGCTACGTGGGAAGCTGCTATTTTCCAAGGGAAAAGGTACTCTGGGGAAAGGTAGCGCTACCAGGGGAATAAGAGCTCTGGGGAAAGGGACATTGCATTTTGAACTGTGTGCTTTTAACCCTTCCAGACAAGCGGGACTGTGATACTATAAGAACTGTGTTTGAACAGATAGTTAAAACCTAATAGGGATTTAGGTGGTGTCCCTTATATTCCCATACAGGCGTGACTTTTGTATTAGTTACTACTTTACAGTTTATATAAAGTTAAATATTGTTATCTGCAAAGTGTGTGTTTATTATTTCCTAGGGGATTCCTCTGAGGTAAGTTCCTCAGTGCTCCCTAGGTGGAGGCACTGCGCTGTGATTCCCAGTTCCCAGTACTTTTCGACTTGCAAAAGGGACTCAGGGCCCCTGAATTGCCAAGGAAGCTATTATTTAAAGGGACAGTAACCAAAATAGCGTTACATTGGAGGCACTGCTGAGATGTCGACTGGGAAGCTGGGGATGTTTGATGAAAATATGTCTGCCTTTGAAACTCCACAAAGTGTTCGCCAATGGTGTACTGCATTGGGACTTAACCCCCGAAAGGTTGCCGCTGTTGGGCCCATGGTGCCCAGAGTGAAGGAAGAATTTATTTATCAAGTTCTGGATGGGGAACAGATTTTTTACCGCCCAAGGGTGGCTGCGTCACGGCGGGATTCTGCCGGGGTCCTGTTGAATGTTCTTATAGACAGCCCCAGAGAGATAGATCGTGACCGTGTTCCCCCTGATATTGACGCTGAAAGTGAAGGGCCCTGGAAGATTGTTCTGCCTGATATGTCTGATGACGCAGATGAGTTAACTTCCCAGGGTGATGCCCTTACTACCCAGTATGCAGTGAAGGCACCGGAGAGTGTGCAGCTGAACAAGACGTTGTTTGATTCGCCAGCTGAAAAGAGTCACATAAAGAGATGTCCATCCTGTGAGAGCGTGGTCTCCAAGGGGAGTCGCCATAGTTCTGGTGGTCGGCTGGATACCCCAGAGATTGTGAGCGCGCTGGGACAACTGACTGACCAACTGACACAGCTGGCCTGGAATGGTAATTTTAAGAGACTTAAAGTGTTTTCCGGGACAGATCCTGTACCTACTGGTGAAGAGTCCTTTGAGAGCTGGAGAGACTCCACTGTTGTGTCCGTGAGAGATTGGACTGGCCCCGAGATGACTATGAGAAGGAAAATCCTTGAGAGTCTCCGTAGTCCTGCCGTGGATGTTGTTAAATCCTATATGGTTGGCCACCCTGATGCTACTTCAGGTGATCTGATTGAAGTTCTGGAGGTGACGTTCGGCCCTGTAGAGAGTGCTACAGAGATGCTTCATCGCTTCCACTCTACCTTTCAGAAAGAGAAGGAAGATTTGTCTGTTTATCTTGTGCGGCTAGAACAAGGCCTGAGACTGCTAGTGAGCCGTGGTGCAATTACAGACAGTGAAATGGATCCTCTGAGAATTCGCCAATTGAAGAGAGGGACCCTGAATAGTGACCCTGTTGCCATGACAATTAGAGCACACTACCAGGATAAGCTACCCCCTGGGTACATTGCTCTGATGGAGAGAGTGCGGCGAGAAGAGGCGGATGCCTATGTGAGGGTCAGACGAAGTCCCACTTCAGGGCATACAGAGAAATCCACTGCTGATGCTAAACTGTTGGAGGAAAACAAGAAGCTTCGCAAAGAGTTGGAGGAGTTAAAAGCTCAACTGTCTGAGAGAGCCAGACCACCCCCAGCTGAGGCTAAGAAAGTTCCTAAGTGTTACCGGTGTGGCAAGCTTGGCCACATCCAGCCAAACTGTCCAGTTCCTGATGAAGGTGAAACCCAGTCTGCACTGTGTAAAGTACGCCGTAGGCGTAGAAGATTCCATGGGAGATGTTACAAGTGCCAAGTGATGGGTCATCAGGCCCGAAGTTGTAAGACTTACAAAATTTCCACCCTACAGAAGTCTTATTATGAGCCTTCTGTCTGTGAGAGTGACTCCCCTGAAGAGGATAGGGTGTTGAGTCGAGAGAAGACTACTGTGGAGAACCCTATTGGCATGAAGGTGGCCCCTGAAACCTTTGATACCCCCGATAGATCTAAAGTACTGGGTCTGGGTAAGCGCAGGTCTCCAGGTAAGGCCAATGTTAGGGTCCCAGGTAACAATAGTGATAAAGACATTTTTGACTGTTTTGCTGTCCAGGCATGCCAGGGCATACGGCAAGCGAGGACGTTGCCGATTTGTCCAAGGGGAGAATGTAGGGGAGAAGAGAAATCCTTCCCCTGCTTTTCTGTCTGTGACATCATTCAGCCCAGTAACAGGCTGGAGAGCGACCTGATTGGCTGGAGACCGCAGTGCATCCTGGGAGGAGAGGGTGTGCCCGACTGTAAGCTGTGTGTGTAGGCCCTGCTGGATGTGTGTGAGTCTGCAGGAGTGCAGAAAGAGGCTGTCTGACCCTGCCACGCTGCTAAAGCTTCAGAGAAGGAAAGTGCCATTGGTGAGAGTGATTCTGGAGAAGAGTTACTTGTGATTCCAATGTGATCTGCCTCTGAGAGAAATCCCTTGAAGAGAGGATTTGCCACAGTACTGAGCCTAACAGGAAGACAGGCCTTGTGTAATTTTGCCTGCTACGTGGGAAGCTGCTATTTTCCAAGGGAAAAGGTACTCTGGGGAAAGGTAGCGCTACCAGGGGAATAAGAGCTCTGGGGAAAGGGACATTGCATTTTGAACTGTGTGCTTTTAACCCTTCCAGACAAGCGGGACTGTGATACTATAAGAACTGTGTTTGAACAGATAGTTAAAACCTAATAGGGATTTAGGTGGTGTCCCTTATATTCCCATACAGGCGTGACTTTTGTATTAGTTACTACTTTACAGTTTATATAAAGTTAAATATTGTTTATCTGCAAAGTGTGTGTTTATTATTTCCTAGGGGATTCCTCTGAGGTAAGTTCCTCAGTGCTCCCTAGGTGGAGGCACTGCGCTGTGATTCCTAGTTCCCAGTACTTTTCGACTTGCAAAAGGGACTCAGGGCCCCTGAATTGCCAAGGAAGCTATTATTTAAAGGGACAGTAACCAAAATAGCGTTACATACATATTGTATATTGTGTTCCTTCTTGTGTCTTTCTGTGCTAATCTCTTTGTCAGAATGAATTGGAAAGCCTTTAATGGCTGCCATGCTATCTAAACATGTCCTCAGTGAAAGTTTATTCGCATCTGCAGACACAGAGGAATATAATATCAAAGAAGTTGGCATGAGAGCACATACCTCAGCTGCTGTTTCGTTGATGAGCCCTAGTGACGTCCAGTATCCTTATGAATTACAGTAGGGGGTACAGTCTCCCTTATAATACATGAGCGACACTCAGAGTTCCCTGTTTAACTCAGCCTGCTGTCTTGTGTCTTTATATGGTCACAGAACAACCCCTCAGTGACATCTAATATCCTTATCATTTACAGTAGGGGGTACATTCTCCCTTATAATACATGAGTGATACTCAGAGTTCCCTGTATAACTCAGCCTGCAGCCTTGTGCCTTTATATGGTCACAGAACAACCCCTCAGTGACTTCTAATATCCTTATCATTTACAGTAGGGGGTACATTATCCCTTATAATACATGAGTGATACTCAGAGTTCCCTGTATAACTCAGCCTGCAGCCTTGTGCCTTTATATGGTCACAGAACAACCCCTCAGTGACTTCTAATATCCTTATCATTTACAGTAGGGGGTACATTATCCCTTATAATACATGAGTGATACTCAGAGTTCCCTGTATAACTCAGCCTGCAGCCTTGTGCCTTTATATGGTCACAGAACAACCCTTCAGTGACTGCTAATATCCTTATCATTTACAGTAGGAGGTTTCAGATTCATACTGTACCTTGCTGTACTCCTTACAAAACAATTCCTTTTTTGACAAAAAATAAGATTCCATTTTCTTGACTCTCTGTTGCTTCTCTTGGTCATTAATGCCTTCGAGGGAATCCCTATAAATAACAAGCTGTTCCCTGACTGCATCACTCATCTCATTCTCTATTATGAAAGGCATCGCATGGCTCTTTATCAAAGAAGTCGTTTCTGATTGCTATGATGAAAAAAAAGGTAAAAATAGTAATTTTACAAATCAATTAGCAGAAACAAGTAAAAATGGCCGTACTTTAAAAAGTACTGGCTAAATGTAATGTTCATTCATGCAACATAATAACAGCCAAAGCTTCATGATCACAGCTCACAAATAACCTTGTGGTAGTTCCTTGAGTGTGTATGATGGAAGTAGGAGCTTCTGAAGGGGGTCCCTAATTCCCTGCTATCCCCCGTTTCTGTAACCCCTCAGACTTTCACAAGATTTGAAGGAGAAGCACGGCATCAGGAGCAACATTTGCTGCAAGTTGTATAACCCAGAGCAACTGTATATTAAGGTTCTTTTGCAGAAGATCAATAGTTGGCTGGTGTCTCTGTATTGGCAACTATATAATCAAGTACATTGTACACCATAAACACTACCCAACTCCCCCTGCCAACAAGAAACTAATGATCCCATTCATAATGTGGGATATATCTTTTCTTCACTTGTCCTCTTATTATTTCCCTCTCTTTCTGTTCTTTTATTCTCTCTCCCTTTTCCACAACTTTCCTCTTCAGCTAGCTTATTTTATTTTCCATTATGTTACATCCTACCTTTCCTTCCACTCTCCACAACTCTTTCCATTTTCCTCTGGTTCCTCCTCAGGAGTCAATGATTCCTCTCCTATTCATCTCCTCTCCCTACATTTCTTTCTTCTCTCCACTCCATTTTTACATATTTCACATATTTATTATATTCTTTCACTATTTCCACCATCCTCTGCACCCCACTAAAAAAGGATCTGCATCTTTCCACCAATGCTCATAACTAAAAGATTTATCAGATCTTATACCTCAACCCTCCAAATCCCTACAAAACCAATGAAGGAGTAATTATCATTCGTCACTTTCCCAAATCCCATTCTTCCCTTAGCCTCCCCATTTACTCATTTGCTGTTTTTCTTGAGGTTTCTTCCTCTCTCCACCTATTCTCCACTTCTCTTCATCTTCTTTTCATTCCCTTTTCTTCCATCTCCCCCGGATTATAATGTTCATGATATGTTGATGTCCTCAATGAAATGTCCCGATGTCCTTAATCTAAACACTGCATTCCATTTGGCAGCCTCTCCTTTCCTGTAACTATTGTTCCAAGTTCAGAAGTTGCTTCTAGTAAACCCCCCTCATTATAAACTGTAGTTGGATAATAATATCTGGCTTTGCTTGAGCCGGGTGGAGGAAAGAATGTGAGGTACACGATACTCATAGCTATAACATTGCAATGTTACACATTCAGAAGAGTGAAGTAAAGGGAGGAAAAGAAATTATGGAGAACGAAAAGAAAAAAAAAAGGCTACATAAAGGGAAGAGAATTAGGATTCATAAACATGACACTCACCTTTGAGATTATTTTACCCACAAAAGTCTGTTTGACATTCACCATTATCTTGTGATTTAGAAATGTATAGAACTTCTGAGTGAAATAAAAAAAATATATATATTAGAGAGAGTTTCTAAGAAACTTTTTTGTCTGTATTTGGCCTGTGCCACATGATATTACAATGTTTGCCTTAATGTTTATTTATATGGCTCATCTACATCTCTTCTGCTCTGAGCATCATTCTGTTCCACCCTTCTGTTATACTGCACGTAGGGATTGCTACCTATTAAGTGCATGACTCCAGCAACTAATCCTACCCTCAGAGCCATTGGTAGTGTCCAATTCAACCTCCTATTCCACCCTTCTAAGTCATGTATTTTTTTAGGGCCATAAATACAGGGGTTACAATTGCACTCATCAGATATGACCTATGGGAACTTTCCCTGTAACCTGTAAAAATATTTACTGGGGAGTTCTGTGAAAATAATGAACCCTGTGCTTTATTAACATAGGTACCTTTTTATGACCCCAATATATCTATTGCCCATCACTAGGCACTGGAGGATAACTTTTTTGGCCATTTCCAGACCACACCAATATGCCATCCCCTGTCAGCCTCCATTGTAATGTTGTACCTTGGAGTAGCCTTCACAGAACTCTTGTTGGTGTTTCAACAAGTAGGATTCCAGTTCATTTTCAAGCCTTTCCTTTTCTTGGGCATCATCCCCTTTAAATGATTCTTTAAACTCCCGCATGAAATAGGTTGTGATATCACTGATGTTGGCCTCCATTGCAGTTGGCCTCAAATTCTCAACTTTAATGAGATGATCTGTTTCTTTTAACTGGAATGGTGACAAACCATTGTTAAATGAATCCTAGTGAGAGTGTAGCAACCTTCCCCAGTGTTATGTGTTGACATTGATTAAGAGGATGCAGATATGGGGTGAAGGAGGACAGTATTGAGTGGAAATGACCAACATGGATTATGAAGAAAGCACATCAGTTCAGTGGGAAGGTGAATTAGGTGCACGAAGAGAGAAAGTAGAGTACATTGGGAAAGGTAAGTACTGTAGGTACAGGGAATAGCACAGTAGGAATAGGCAGCATGGAAGTGATCCATCTGCAAGGATAATCAAATTTTTCACCATCGGGTTCCTCTAGGGATTTCTTTGAACACTCTAAAAACGTGAGGACCAATTAGTTGGATTCTAATGGAATTTACCCTGGTGTGTGTCTGAATGAAATAGGAAAGTTCGATTGTAAGCTCCTCCAATAGGAATTGCAAACAGTTGAATAACATGTTGGTGCCATATAAGTGTTATTAATATAAGATTATCTATAAAGCACCAACATATTCTGCAGCGATGTACAGAAGGGAACATAATAATTGACAAACAACTACCTGGGTCGGACTGGGACGCCGGATCACACCGGCTCCCTGCACTGCCACTTAATGTAGCAAAATGTACGCATGGGGGTATGTGAAGGGGGTCCTGGAGAGGGGTTGCAACTGTGATGGGGTGGGTGGGAGCGGTCAGAGGGGGCTTTGCGGCTAGGTGACCTGGGGTATGGTGGTGGGGGCCCCTGAGGCTGTAGGCCCAGCGGGCCCTGGGCCTCCAATCCGACACTGATGGGT
Organism: Xenopus petersii; assembly: GCA_038501925.1. Classification (NCBI taxonomy): domain Eukaryota; kingdom Metazoa; phylum Chordata; class Amphibia; order Anura; family Pipidae; genus Xenopus; species Xenopus petersii. Next base: position 7,257,237 of record CM076688.1, read on the forward strand.
GCATTATGCAATGAGGGCCCTGACCACAAAGGCTTACAATCTGTAGGGCAGGGATAATTTATACACAAGCTGTAAAGTAATGAATAAAGCTTAAGTGGGTTATGGTGGAAAGACACAAGGGGATAGTACAGCATCTAGACAATCTGGGAAGTGACATTGCAGTGGGAGGGATCTACTGACTCACCTTTAGGAAAATTACATTTAGAAACTTTTCTTTAATATTCTCCATCCTCTTCTGATTTTGAAATGCACAGAACCTCTGATTGGAATGAGAAACAAAGGCAGCGATTATAAAGGTTTCTCAGAATAGGCTGCTGGAAGTATCATTTTAGTTCTTCATTTGGCCAGTGCCAAGTGGTTCCATTATTTGCACTAATTTCTTATTTGATGCTACTGTTTAACACTGTGCTGCAATATCTGGTGCCTTCTATACATATAAATGAGGTTCCCTCTTGGCCCTTGGTATGGTCCAGTTGAGACCTTCATTCCCGTCTCCAGAGTCACGGGCATAGCTACAGGGGATACAGACTTACCCTGGAGATGTGACCTATGGGTGATTCCAGAGTAACAACTAATTGGTGTTGTGTGACTAGAATAAAGATGGCTGCTACACTGTTCACAGTTAGGGGCAGATCAAGGGCCGAAGTGAAAATTCAAATTTTTACATTCAAATTTAGACGTAATTTTGGGGGCAGATTTACTAAGCCTCGGGTGTATGATCAAATTTCAAAAAGTTCGAATTTCCAAGTAAATTCTTGGATACTTCGACCATCGAATTGGACTTCGATTCGAACTATTCAAATAAAAAATCATTCGACTATTCGACCATTCGATAGTCGAAGTACTGTCTCTTTAAAAATCCTTCAAATTCAATACTTCGCCAAGTTAAACCTACCGAATTGCATTATAAGCCTATGGGGACCTTCTAAAAGCATTTTCTACATTTTTGGCATAGAATAAAAATCCTTTGATTCGAACGATTTAATCAATCGAACAATTTTTATTCGATTGATTGAATGCTTATTTTAGCGCTAAAGGATTTTAATTTGATGGTTGAATTCGAGGCTTTTAACCCCTCGAAATTCGACCCTTGATAAATACCCCCCTAAGTGTACTTTGACTAGAGAATAGCCCAAATTTGAATCGAATTTGAAAAAAATTGAACATCAAAATTCATCATGTACTGTCTCTTTAACAAGTTAACTTGACCAAACCTGCCAAATTGCTGTTAGCCTATAGGAGACCTCCTAGAACCTATTTGGTGGACTTTGAAAAATCAAAGTTTTTTTGTAAAATATTTTGATTTGAGTTCGATCAAATACAATCTGAATTTGAATCGAATGATCGCATAAAGCCTATTCACCCAAGTTAAAAAAAATTATTTATTTATTTATTTTTAAATTTCAGTTGCTCTTTTTTTATTCAAATTTCGAGGTGATGGGGTAGTAAAATGAATCAGTAAATGAAGGCAGAATTTCACTGCATACAGTCAGGTTTCTTATAAAAACGGTACACATTTTTTAATTAAAGTATATTAAATACTAAATATTAAATAAAGTAAAAATGGGATTTTATTTTTTTGCCTTTACATGCTCTTTAAATAAAAATTCATATCAAAAACCACTTCTAAAATACAATGTCAAATTATAGCAGTGTCTGTTTGGGACAAACTTGGGTATTAAGGATATTTCAATTAAAAGCAGCTAAATCAAGGTCAATGTTGAGGTCTCCTAGACTTAATGTGTTCATTTTGTATTCAGTCTTCAGTCCCTTTATATGTGTGTTTAATGTGTTCCAGTATCATATAACTTAGTTTCCTTGGATCTGCACAATATGATTCCTTAAAATGTCTTGGGACACTATGATTTGTCCGTTTTTATTTTTTTATATTTTATATTATTTACATGCTCTAGAATGCATGTGCCCACTGCTCTCTTTGTTCTACTAATATACAATAGTTCACATATTATTTTCAAAAAGATATAGACGATTTTGATTCCACATGTTTTCCTAAGAAGGGATCTGTTTTAATTATTTGCCAGTGTTTTTGGATGATGTTACCTATTGTGTCTGAAAAAACACTGTATTTAGTGACAAATGGTATTTTACTGCTAATCTCGGTATTTCTAGGATTCGTTTTGGCCCTCAGTAGGGAATTCCGAAAGTACATAAAACATAAGTAAATCCACTTGAAGTCCAATCATCTCTGGGATTCGCAGCCTTACAAGTTCACTTTCGGAATATATTGTCTACTCATATCTAAGGGACAGTACAGAGTTACTAAATGTAATCAAAGACATTGAAAGGAAAAATAGCTAGTGCTATAATTTGACATTGTATTTTAGATGTGTGTAGGGATCCAAAGGGTTAATTCCCTACAGAGAGCCACATGGCTGAGCTATAGGGTTTCCCAGGGGCTGCACCACTTTACTATAAAAAGAAGAACCATGTGCTCAGACAGCCGTTACAGATTTTTGCTGTCTTACTGCTGGATGTTACTTCTTGGAGGGGAGAGTGAATTCAGCAGCCAAGATGTAGAGGCAGCAGGCCTCTGAGTCTGGGGTAGGTGACCCCATGCCTGGGAGCTTGACCAGGAGGGTCTGAAGTTCCAGATTTTCCAGACTGAATGTGGAAATGCTTGCGCTATAGACAATGCTGGGAGCTACAGTTCAGCTATGGATTCATCAAAGCTGCATTTCTTGGATAACGATTCTCATCGATGTGGATGCCTGTTTCCTCTCTGTGTGAGCCTGCCAGCTCTGTGTGTTAGCCTTCGGTGAGCCTGCCCGGGGAGAGTAGAGGAAAGGGAAGGATCCAGCGGGGTTTCTATTGTGTTACAGGCAGTTTGTGTGCCTGCCACGTGGGAGCCACTACCTTGTCCATCGGGAAAGGTACTTAGGAAAATAGCGCTACCTGGACCATTTGTGCTCTTGTTGGGCAAAGGGACAGAGACTCTTTGTCACCAAAGGAGTAGTGTGGGACTTTGCCTGGTAGGGAATTACCAGGATAGGACTGGGACAGGGCCACCAGGATAGTGGGTCATGCTATTACATGCATATGTCTACTTTTACAGTTCATTTCCCCTTTAATTTGCACTTCCTTGTATACAGTTGATATTTTTATAAAGCAAGTGTATTTATTGAATGTTTTCCTAATGGAGCCACCCGCAGGTGTATTCCCGGATGCCATTAGGTGGAGGCACTGCCAGAGAAGAGTTTTCCCAGCAAAGGGGACTCAGGACCTGTAAGAAATGGTTTGATGTACAACCTTGGCACCAGTGAGGTGTCCAAAAATGGGTTATCAAGTGTTTTTATTATGAATTTTTATTTAAAAATAAGAAGGTGTCAAAACATAAGTGTGAGTATGCAACAAAATGTTTCAAAATAATCTAGGTTAGAAGCAATAGTGTCAGTTTGGTTTGTATCCCTATTGTTTTTAGAAATGTGATTGTAATTTTAATGTATACACAAACAAATTTTTCCTGTGTTATAACTACTTTGTGCTAACTGGACAGTGTCTAAGGGGCAAATTTACTTATCTCAAGTGAAAAATACTTCAAAGTTCGAAGTATTTTTTTGGCTAATTCGACCATCGAATTGGCTACTTCGACCTTCGACTACGACTTTGAATTAAAACTATTCAAACTAAAAATCCTTCGACTATTCGACCATTCGATAGTCGAAGGACTGTCTCTTTAAAAAAAACTTTGACCACCTAATTCGCCACCTAAAACCTACCGAGCATCAATGTTAGCCTATGGGGAAGGTCCCATAGGCTTTCCTAGCAATTTCTGATCGAAGGAAAATCGTTCGATTGATGGATTAAAATCCTTTGAATCGTTCGATTTTTCCTTTGATCGAACGGATTGCGGTAAATCCTTCAACTTCGATATTCAAAGTCGAAGGATTTAACTTCGATGGTCGAGGACCCATAGTAAATGTGCCAGTAAATGTGCCAGTAAATGTTGATAAATATATGCATTACAAAGCCCCTAGACAAAGGGGAATATACTTTGCATAAAACTACAGGATCCCACAGAGGATCATGGTAGTTGTAGTATAATGAATACGTAGAGAATGGTAGGCGGAGACCTATGCAGGAAAAAAGATTTTTAATTGGGAACTAACGAAGGAGCCACACCCTCAATGAGAAAGCGGACCGTCTGTGAAATGCGTAGGAAAGGACAGTGTGGCACCAATTGCTACTCCCTGAACACCACCATCTCCAAACAGCAGATTCTTCTGAGAAGTCCAGACTTTTACCTTGGAATGTTATTTGCTTTTGATGCTGAACTGTTTGTAAGTAGGCAATTGGCGTTCTGTGATTGTTTTTAAAGGAGACATATAGGATAAATGAAAAAACCCTAATTTTGTAGGCAATTGTAAGTAATATATGATGTTGCTTTTACATGGGGCTAAACATTAATATTATCTTTAAAAATAGCCCCTTTATTGGAGCTCCCTATAGATGTTCTCTGGTCCCTGTCTGTGTTTCAAATGAGGGGTGGGCGTGTCCTAACGGTCCCTGCCAGAAGCACAGTAGGAGGGGGACAGCCAATCACAGCCCTGCAGTCACACAAGCACAGACAGGCTTCAGTTCCCTATCAGGTCCTGCTAGCTGCTGATTGGTTCCTGTCCTACAGTGCAGTGAGCTGAGTGCACAGCCTGGGAATTCAGGGAGCAGCAAGTGGAAGAGAAGGGAGGGATTATTAGGGTTTTTGCAGAAATATTAAACAAATCAGCCTGAAACACTACTTTTTTAAGCACAATTCTTCTATAGCTGTAAATGAGTATAATGCACTGGTACATTCTTAGATTTTAGGGCAAGGCCAGACGTGGAGTTTTTACATTGCGTTTTGGTCGGGCGTAAATACGCAAAAACTGCACTACCACTGAAACTAATGGAAAACGCACAATGGCAATTCTCACAGGGCGTTTGCAAGCTGAAATCCGCCACGGGACACCAGTATTGGCGTTTTTTAGCCGAAACGCCAATATGTCAAGAAACTACCAAATCAATAGACTGGGATCGACAAGTTTGAAACCACAAATGTAAATACGCAGCGTATTTTATATATGGCTTCCAAATTCTCACGAGATAAATGACGCATAGACGTTTTTAGGGCCGGTGACGTCATTACGTTGCGTATTGACGATCATTCCTCCTCCATTTTTCATGTAAATCGTTTTTCTATTTCTAAATAGCTTTTCTATTTTCCATTTCCAGCCAGCGGAATGATGGGGAACTAGAACAATGAGAAGTGCATGTTGGGATAAGAAACCTATGTGCTAAAAAATGCATGAAAAACGCATGCTGACAGTCGCATGCGGTTTCAGTTGCGTATTTATGCCCAACGCAACATAAAAACGCTGTGTCTTGCCTTACACGAAATGTCTCCTTTTAGATATTTATTAAATGGAATTAAACTATTATTTTCTCTGTTATCTCCACTTCATGTATTGATAATGATGGGCAAATAATTTGGCCGGTTCAAATTTGCGATGAATTTACATGCTTCGGTGCCAGCGAATACATTCGCGAACCTATGGCGAAAATTCACCGGTGAAAAAGCCTCCTGACCAAAAAAGAAATGGCATGCGTCAGTATTGTCACTCGCGGCATAATTATTCGGACACCCATTGACTTTAATGCATTTGGGCCAAATAGTCGCGCGTATAAAAATTGTCCCTTGTGTCAAAATTGACGCGCATTCAAATTATTTTGACACCCATTGACTTCAATGTGTTTCACTAATTTTTTTCTGAACACCTTTTAACCCTATTATGGCTGGATTGCCCTTATCAGACAGCACAAAACAGTATTGCCCCATGTGCGCTTGCTTCTCTTTTAGATATTTTGCAGCGCTGACCAATAGTGATGGGCGAATAAATTTGACAGGCATGGATTTAAATCTATTATAAAATCATGTAAACATTAAGGGGCAGATTTACATAGGGTCGAATATCGATGTTAATTAACCCTCGATATCCGACCGTCGAAGTAAAATCCTTCGATTTCGAATATCGAAGTCGAAGGATCTACCGCAATTCCTACGATCGAAGGAAAAATCGAATGATTCGAAGGATTTTAATCTATCGATCGAAGGATTTTCCCTCGATCAGAAAATTGATAGAAAGGCTATGGGGACCTAACATTGCACATCGGTAGGTTTTAGGTGGCGAAGTATTTTTTAAAGAGACAGTACTTCAACTATTGAATGGTCGAATAGTCGAACGATTTTTAGTTTGGTTCGAAGTTGTAGTCGAAGGTCGAAGTAGCCTATTCTATGGTCGAAGTAGCCATATTCGCCCATTCGAAATTCGAAGTATTTTTTCTTCTATTCCTTCACTCGAGCTAAGTAAATGGGCCCCTAGATAAACCCAACAGACTGGGTTTGCCTCCAATAAGGATTAATTATATCTTAGTTGGGATCAAGTACAAGCTACTGTTTTATTATTACATAGAAAAAGGAATTTTTTTTAAAAAATGTGGATTATTTGGATACAATGGAGTCTACAGGAGCTTTCTGGATAACGGATCCCATGCCTGTACTGTTTTATCACCACGGAGAAAAAGGGGATTGTTTTTAAAAATGTGATGGAAATGTGAAATATGTTGATTAACATGGAGTCTATGGGAGATGTCCTTCCCATAATTCGCAGCTTTCTGGGTTTTCTGGATAATGGATCCCATATGCATACTTTGTTATATTAATAATGGCACCAGGCCATCTACAAATCACCACTTGGGAATTCTGGGTAAAACATTTAGACATTACTGAAATATGAGGCCCCTTCTTTCAACCTTCCTTCAAATACCCAGTATTTCTGTTGCCTTTTGCCAGTACCGGGTTCCACATAAAATTGCACCCCCAGCAGCCCCTCCATTGTAACGTTGTACCTTAGAGTTGTCTGCAGAGAACTTTCGCTGGTGATTTAACACATAGGATTTCAGTTCCCCTTCGAGCCTTTTCTTTTGTCTGGTATCATCACCTACAAACGACTCTTTAAACTCGCGGAGTATATTGGCCGCAACGTGACGCATTTTGGGCTCCATTTGAAATGGGTCGGTGGCATTGAAAGTCTTGATATGAAAATCTGCTTCTTTTGACTGGAACGGTAGAAGTCGAGCGTTAAATTAATCAAAGTCAGGGAGTTCACAGACTGTCAATAAACAGACATTTTTATTAATAGAACTGAGACAATGGGTTGTACAGTCAGTTATACATCTGGAACTCATATATGTAGGAGGGTTAGGTTTCCTAATGCCCCAGGGAATGTGTTAGCCAACTAAACTGGGTCCATTTTCCCAGAGGGGAGGGGGAGTTATTCCCAGAGGATATAAAAAGTGATGTCCCCATGTGCTCTGTTAGTGATGTGCGGGTCAGATAAGAACTCAACCTGCCTGCCACCCGCAAATGGGGGTACGAGGTCTGCCTGAACCCGCCTGACCCCTGGGTAAACCTACAGGTCCTGCGGGTATCGGGCCGGCCCGCACATCACTATGTTCTGTCTCTTTCTGGTGCACCCACTCATTGGAGGAGGTGGTGTGTTGCTGTTAGGGCCTGAGGTGGAGGTAGGCCTTGGTATCGGAGCAAGCAAGTGTACAGTCAGAAACTGTAATAGGTCACTATAGAAGTGACAGATAGGTTCAGGAAAGTTAGTGAGCAGCTAAAGCTCCAACAAGGAGATTAGCAAAGGGTTAGTATCCTGCGGTGTGACAAGGCTACCATGTTAGGGACTCAGGGTCAGGCTCAGGGATAGAGAGATCCTTGGAGTGTGGGACCAGCTGTGAGATTCACCTTCAATGGGGATTGTGCACCAAAAGCAGACAAGGCGCTCAATTCACAAAGCTGACTAACAAAGGATCAGACAGTATAAGTGAGTAATACAGTTGTGTGTAAATGACCTGCTACCACTACTTGTTCATAGAGTGTAACATCTGACCGTACACCTTGAATATGTGTTTGACCATTGAGAAGTGTCAGTTCAATAAATTGTTCTATTGTTTGAAAGAACCACTGGCACCCAAAGTTTATTGATCAAGAGTGAATACTGTGTGTGTTTATACCAGAGTGGGAATCCCTTCCTCCCCACCTGAAGATAAAGAGTCTAATTATAGTGTGCTGGGAGTTGGACCCCTTGCCTTGGTTCTGGAACCAGTGTATAATAACCCAATTAAGGTTACATAGATATCATAGATATCTGTACACTATTAGTCTTATTTATCAAAAATCGAATTAGTGAGGTTTAGAGGAGAAGGAAAGTCATTTTAACTTGGGGGTGCCAAAAGTTAGGCCAAATATTTACTTACCAGACACCCAGGGCTGGTGCTCCTATCAGCAGAAAACTCCACCAACCCAGGGTTCTTCCAGCGAGCACCACTGAGAGATTGTCCTCTTCTCTTCTTTGTTCTTCAAATTTCCCAGGGCGGACACATGAGCAGTAGAATGAAATAGACGACTTGTTCAGCTTTTCACGTTACTGCACACGCGGAGCCACAAGAAGAAAGAAGAAGTCGGAAGAGGATCGCTCCATGGTGCCTGCTAGAAGAACCCCCAGACTGGTGCAGTTTTCTGCTGATAGGAACACCGGCCCCCGGGTGTGAGCTAAGTCAATACAATCACTTGAGGGTGCTTAACTTTTGGCAATCCCAAGCAAAAAAATGCTTTCTTTCTCTTTTTAGAGTTTTATTCGAATGAACTCGAATAAAACGTGTATGTTTGCTTGAGTTTGTGAATTTGCAAGCTCAAAAAACTCAAATTAAAAAAATGGCTTGAATTTTACTTAGGACAACTCCTATTGACTTCTACATAAACCTACCCTAGCAACCATGTATTGATTTGAATAAGAGACTGGAATATGAATAGGAGAGGCCTGAATAGAAAGATTATATAAATGTGTAGCCTTCAGGGGCATTTAGTTTTTAGATGGGGTCAATGACCCCCTTTTGAAAGCTGGAAAGAGTCAGAAAATTATTAAAACTATAAAAAAACAATAATGGAGGACAATTGAACTTAGAATTGGCCATTTTATAATAAACTAAAAGTGAACTTGAAGGTGAATGACCGCTTTAAAGGCAATACTTGGGTGAGAATCATGAAATAACCGAGTACAAGGCAGAAACAACAAGAACTATATGTTGGGACCTGTTCACTCACCATATTGTGTATAAAACTGTGGAACTGTTCTTTCAATGTCTCCACGTTCTTGTAATTTTTAAAGTGAAAAAACATCTGAGTAAAATAAAAAGGAATACAGCAGTTTAAGAAGAAGTGCCGCAGGCAATAGCTACAAGCCTCCTGGGAACCCCAGCAGTGGTAACTAATGCTCCTACGAGTAACTGCTGTGTATCTCAAGATCTCGATACTCCTTTTCCTTTTAATCATTGGGTGAATTAAAGTGGCATGACGCTACCCCCACCTATTGCAGTTATTACTGATGGAAATTGACTTTCATTAGATGTTGCTTTCACAGTACCAGTTATTTACAAATACGTTTAAATCACATGTTTCTAAGGAATGTATAGTGTAAAGTATTTTAGCATTACATTTTCTTTTAGTATCCAAAAAAAAGTGTTGGGTAACTTTGTGCCTTTATATGGTCACAGAACAACCCCTCAGTGACTTCTAATATCCTTATCATTTACAGTAGGGGGTACATTGTCCCTTATAATACACGAGTGATACTCAGAGTTCCCTGTATAACTCAGCCTGCAGCCTTGTGCCTTTATATGGTCACAGAACAACCCCTCAGTGACTTCTAATATCCTTATCATTTACAGTAGGGGGTACATTATCCCTTATAATACATGAGTGATACTCAGAGTTCCCTGTATAACTCAGCCTGCAGCCTTGTACCTTTATATGGTCACAGAACAACCCCTCAGTGACTTCTAATATCCTTATCATTTACAGTAGGGGGTACATTATCCCTTATAATACATGAGTGATACTCAGAGTTCCCTGTATAACTCAGCCTGCAGCCTTGTGCCTTTATATGGTCACAGAACAACCCCTCAGTGACTTCTAATATCCTTATCATTTACAGTAGGGGGTACATGAGTTGTACTCTGCTCCTTTTCAAACACCTTTTATATTCTACTATCTAAACCTGTTAATCTGTTAAGCAATTATATCATGATTACGATACAGACCTTTAATATCCTTGCCAGTTGAGCACACGTCACTTTTCTCCCTGTTTTATCCAATTTTATGTGGAGCCAAATGTCTCTCACAAGGGTGAATATGTAGGTTGTAAAGAGTTTATTAAAATCCTCTTCCATATCTGTCATACAGATGGGGGAGAAATAACAAAAGGCTTATGGGTTTATGTAATAAAAGGCACTACGTTTGCCCAAGTGCAGTAACCCATAGCAACCAATCAGCAGGTATCACTAATGGGTCATCTGTTTAAAAGCAAACAGTTTTATTGGTTGTTATAGGTTTCTGCTCCTGGATAAATGGAACGAGTTTTATTACATAATGGGGTTAGAGTGGTCGTGATGTGATTGTGTTTTGTGCAAACAGGAGATAAACAGTTTTTAACAGTTTGTTGTTACCTGCTGATCTCCCCCGACGGGTGTTTACCAAACGTCGCCCTCGGTGGGGCAGATATGAGCAGTCAGCTAATGGCTCTTTCAGAGTATCTGACACCAGTTGATACAGAGATTGGTTGTGCAGCTTCTGAAAGAAGGGTAGAGGCAAGATGGAGACAACTTGTTCACTGTATATGTTAAGCGAACGTTTATACCACCATTGGTGCAATCTTTTCCGTTTCTTCTAAGCTGACCTTCATCCATTAAGTACCTTTTCAGTTGTACCTGAAACTTTCTAAAACTTTATCCATGACTTTGGCTCCCTACATTGAATGGGGGAATGCTTATCCCTGTTTGACCCCCAGATTAAATGGCAGCAACTAATGGGTCTGGATCGGTATAACCAGGATACTGACCACCTGCTCTGAAGGTGACAGAATAGGCCAGATCAACCTTGCCTCAAACTTCCTTCCATCTCTGGCGCAAATTCACTAAGCGGCGAAGCGCCGAACGCTAGCGTCAATTCGCTAGCGTTTGGCATTTTCGGTACTTCGCAAATTCACTAACGAGCGCTGGCGTAAATTCGCTAGTGTTACTTCGCACACTTACGCCAGGCAAATTTTCGCTAGCGACGTAACTACGCAAATTCACTAACTTGCGCAGTGTACTGAACGCTACCTTTTACGCTAGACTTCCTTCGCCACCTCAGACCTGGCGAAGCGCAATAGATTAGATTGTTTCCAAAAAAGTCAAATTTTTTTCTAAGTCCCAAAAAACGCTGGCGTGTTTTCTACATGATGGGTGATAGGCTGAAAAAGATCGGAAATATTTTTGGGGCTCCCCTCCTTCCCCCCTATATTTCCTGACTCATGGCAACTTACCTAGACAGTGGGCACATGTGTAGGGCAAAATAACATTTTTATTTGCTGATTTGAAGGTTTTCTAGGCATTTGTAGTGCTGATACGTGTTCCTCCATTGAAATTTGAATTTGGCGCCGTATGCAAATTAACCATCGCTAGCGAAACTTCGCTTCGCTTGGCGAATTAATGCTAGCGCAACTTCGCAAACTAACGCTACCCCTGTGCACAACTTCGGATTTTAGTGAATTTGCGGAGCGCTGGCGAAAATACGCCTGGCGAAGTTGCGCCTGGCGCAACTTCGCATCTTAGTGAATTTGCCCCTCTGTCTCTCACCAATCATGACTACTCTCCAGTAGTCTTTGTACAGATTAAATTAGTGTTTTTCTGCCCCAACATACGTATAATTGCTTTTCCTTCCTCAGATCTTTCTCCATCCTATCTCACTTAGAAAGATAAGAGAACATTTTTAATTCTTACCGTGATTTTCTTTTCCTGGAACAAACTCACGGCAGTGGGTCACTTGTATGTATCCCTGCCCCCGCAGGATTGGACAGCTACTAATTAGCATAGCAAATAAAAACCTGCTCCTCCCCCTTCACCTTCAGTTCTAGGTTTTTCCCAAAGTTAAGATAGGGAGGGATCGTGACCCACTGCCATGAGTTTTTTCCAGGAAAAGAACATTACAGTTAGGGGCCAATTCACCAAGCTCGAGTGAAGGATTCGAAGTAAAATAACTTCGAATTTCGAGTGTTTTTTTGTGCTCCTCGACTATCGAATTGGCGTAAATTCGCCTGAGTAGAATGATTCGAATAGATCGAGCACAAAAACACTGCGACTATTCGCCATTCGATAGTCGAAGTACTGGATCGAGCGCAAAAACGCTGTCTCTTTTAAAAATACTTTGACTGCCTACTTCGCCACCTAAAACCTACCGAATTGCTTTAAAAGCCTATGGGAAAGTCCCATAGGCTTGTTTTCCAAGTTTTTGATCGAATAAAAAGGCATTTGATTGAATGAAAATCCTTTGAGCGAATATTCGATCGAGCGCCTATTCGCCTGGCGAATATTCGCCAATTCGACTATTCGCCAGCGCGTAAATTCGCCCGAATTGCCTATTCAATTGTATTCGATTCTATTCCCCAGTCGAATTTCGAGGGATTTAACCCCTCGAAATTCGACCCTTGATGAATTGGCCCCTAAGTATTAAAAAATGTTCTCTTTTCCTGTTCTCTATACATCAATGGCAGTAGGTCACTTGTATGAGACACCATAGCAATGAAGGTAGGGAAATTGATGCAGTAACACATTTATTGAGACAAAGACACTGTTTGTAAAACAGAATGGCCAAAGTAAGTATCTGCTAATGACATTACAGCTAATTGGTAATGTCTAATAAAGTATTCATTGAAGACCAGACTGCTGCTCTTCACACCTCTTCAGAATTCAGGACCGAAATGCCCATGATGTTGCTACTGCTCTAGTGGAGTGAGCTTTAATTAAAGCTGGTTCTGGCAATTTATAAGCTTCTTTGAAACAGGAGGTAATGTATCTTGCTTAAGTAGATTTGGAAGCAGGGGTACTGCGTATCTTGACAGCGCTATATAAATAAACGATGATGATCTGGGATCAGGAACAATGAGTCTGATTTCTTAAAGTCTTTCACTCTCTGAAGATAGACTGACAGGGCTCTTGCCACATCTAGTTTGTGTAGTTTTTCTTCTAATTCATTAGAAGGATGCTTATAAAAGACTGGAAGAACAATATTCTGATTTCTAGATTGCAGCAAAGTATCTACTACTGCTTCCGACAGCCCAGATTCTTCTAAATTCCGCCTTTAATCCTAAACCTCAAGGATTTGGATGACAAATCGGACCCCGGGACAACAATTGCGGGATCAGTGGCAGCTTCCAAGGCTGATCTATTGAAAATCCCATTGTAATTGGCGACAATGAAAATGCACCCAATCAACAGCATTGGCTGCTGCAATCAACTTGCCTATTAAATGGAGGCATTCTTTTGCAGAAAAAGATTCCTTCCGTCTGATTAGTTGTATTGATTTTCTGATATCATGTATTCTCCTCCTTGTCAGAAAAACTTTCATCTGAATGGAATCTATTAGTACTCCAAATACTGAAGATTCTGAACTGGAGTTAAGTGAGACTTGCCAAAGTTTATTTTCCAACCGTGGTGTTGTAGTAATTCCAGTATGTGAACTAATAACTGAGGATCTCTGGCTTTGATTAGGATATCGTCTAAGTAGGCATAGACTTGTGTACCCTTCTCTCTCAGAGGTGTAACAGGTGTAACTAGAACCTTTGTAAATGCTCTTGGTGAAGTCGCTGGCCCGAAAGTGAGGGCTTGATACTGAAAATGCTTTCCTAGCACAAAAAATCGAAGAAACTTTTGATGAGAACTGACTACAGGAGTATGTAGATAGGCGTCTTTTATATTTATTGAAACCAACTAATCTCCTTGATCTATCTCTTGCAGCACACTTCTTAAAGTTTCCATCTTGACCTGTAGACTTTTGTTCAGAATCCTTAAATCTAGAATTGCTCTGTATTCTCCTGTCTTTTTCTTTATTGGAAACAGAGGGAAATAAACTCCTAGCCATCTTTGATGCTTTGAAACTGGTGTCACGTTTTGTCTCCATAAATTCTTCAAAATTCCTGCAAGAGCTTGTCTTGATCTGGGATCCCTCGGAGCCCTGGACTACAGAAATAAAGTCTTCAAATGCTTGTGTCTAAATTCTAACTTGTAACCCAAAGAGATTACTTGAAGTCCCCATCTGTCTTGGATGGTTTTCTCCCAATCCATAGAAAGTTTCCCAAGCCTTCCTCCTACTGGCTAATCATAGCCTCTAGAAGAGGTGAGAATAGTTCAAGATCAACATTTGATTGGTCAGTAGCCTCATATTTTTCATTAGAATCCTCTAGTTCTCCTTCTGAAACTTGAATAAAGTGATCCAAATCAGACTCAGCTGATGAACAAATCTCCACCTGAGTCCTTGGCTTCTTTAACAGCTTATCAGTAGCTATAGATTCCAATAGATTGGGATACTGATCATTTTATTTTCATGAATTCTTCAAACTGATTAGTCATATTTCCTGAAGCCAGAGCAATACATTCCTGAGATAGCATAATTAAGTAGTTAAGTAATTAAGGACTAGAGGTATCCATCCTGCTCTCTCTTTAAGGTGGACTCACCCCTCCATATTAGCAGGGACCTTTTGCCTCCTCAACTCTGCAAAAATACTGAATGCAAAATATAATCAATATATATCCCATAAGTAAGTTGACAGGATAATTCACCTTGAAAAAGCACTCACTTGCTAGAACTTTTGCCTCCAAAGAATAGCTCACCAATAATAAAGATATATCTTCATGCTGTAGAAAATACAGAGTTTCAATACAATGCTGGCTGTATAGGAGACTCCCTTTTACATTATATTATGTAATTGCTTACCAGGGAAGCTTAGAGTGACTACTAGTGTCTGGGTGGCTGCAGATTGTGGCAGGAGCGCTCTTAGTTACCAGCTGTAAAAACTCCCATGCGAGTCACATCATCACGCTTGACGCACATCGCCATGGCAACACATCCTACAAAGATGGTGCCTTAGCCCCTGGTCACACCTGAATAACAGGAGGGGCCCCTGGGCAGCGGTTACATTCAGCGATAGTCCTAGAGCTTCAACCAGGGAGAGAGAGCCTGAGACCTGGTCGTAACAATAATTGGGGTGAGCCTGAATCCTTCACGTGGGACAGAAAAAAGAACTGAAGGTGAAGGGGGAGGTTTTTATTTGCTATGCTAATTAGTAGCTGTCCAATCCTGCGGGGGCAGGGATACATACAAGTGACCCACTGCCATGAGGGAAACTCATCTACCCAACTGCTACAACATATAATTGATTTTCTTTCCTCAGGTAAATGTCTTTCTCCAACCCCTCTCACTTACAAAGATACTCTTCTTCTACTCAACTGCTACAACATATAATTGATTTTCCTTCCTCAGGTAAATGTCTTTCTCCAACCCATCTCACTTACAAAGATACTCTTCTTCTGCCCAACTGCTACAACATATAATTGATTTTCCTTCCTCAGGTATATTTCTTTTTCCAACCCATCTCACATACAAAGATACTCTTCTTCTACTCAACTGCTACAACATATAATTGATTTTCCTTCCTCAGGTAAATGTCTTTCTCCAACCCATCTCACTTACAAAGATACTCTTCTTCTACTCAACTGCTACAACATATAATTGATTTTCCTTCCTCAGGTAAATGTCTTTCTCCAACCCATCTCACTTACAAAGATACTCTTCTTCTGCCCAACTGCTACAACATATAATTGATTTTCCTTCCTCAGGTAGATGTCCTCCTTCTCCAACCCACTACCCATATCAGTTAGATAAGCTCTTCTTCTGTCCAACAAACCCTTCTTTTGTTTCCACACTCTTTTTCTCAACCTGCACTCTAAGAATATCAGTGTCCTACAGATGTAATCACATTTGAAAAGGTTGATGCTGAGAGTAAAACAAAACCATTTTTTCAAAAGTTGCTTTTCAAAAAATAAAAACAAAGGGTTTTGTAGTCAGGTAAAGTAGGTTTTGGAAACAGGGAAAAGGCAGAGGTTCACACCGATTCTTTTCATTTTTTTTTGTTTTTCGATTGGTAGTTGAAAGGAGAGAAGATTCTTTGAAGATATAAAAAGGTTAAACACCTGATAATATTCATCCAATACTACTAAATGACTTTATTTCTGTGGTTGTAAGATCACTTTCTTTAAGGAGAAGGAACCTTGAATCACTGAGGGGGGTGGCTATTGTTAGCAAACCACAAAACAAAAACTGTGGTACCATGTTAGCCAGTGGAAATAATAACAAATAGAAAACAAATACAAAAGTATTGTAGAATACCTAAATTGACTACATTTTAAGCTTTTGGAGCACCAAGGCCACTCCGTCAGGCAAAATACAAATGAAAGCTGGGAGCACTTATCATTTATATTGAAAAGTGTTTATGGGCAAGAGTCCAAAGACCTTAATTTGGGGTTAAGTTTCATGTCACACTGTGTGACCTGACTGAATCTAGACTTCTGGACTATATAAGACCCATCCTAATTACTTTTATTATCATTATAACAATGAGTGCAGAATTTTTTGGGTGACTGTTGTTGTGTGTTGTAGACAAACATGTTGACTTCCACTGTGCATCAAATGATATTTGGCATGAAATACGTTATTTGAAACAATCCCAGAGGGACATAATAACCTTTTTATATGCAGGTCAACCCAGTGAAGTCAAATTATTTTAATGTGATTAGAGTGTTGGTGACTTTTACTTTTCTTGGTGACCACGTCATGAAGGCTCCAGTTTAAGGTAAATAATATTTCCATGGTAAATGGACATCAAGTAATTAGGCTGAAGATCATATATTTATGATGTGTAACCTCATACCTGAGATTCACAAATTATATAATTCAACAAGTCTTCTTTTCCACAAGTCTTTAACTCTTGCCCGTCACATCTAATGATATCCAGGTGCTGTAATAAAAATTAGTTGATGAGTACAAATGCTTTAATGAGACAATACTATAGGACACATAAAGACTGTTTCTAATTTAAGAGATTTTAGAGATAACATGAAAAAGCTCAGGCAGCTTCAACCTGTTTTACAACAATGGGCTTTATTTGAAGAAAGTTAGAACTTTATTAGACTGGACTTTTGTGTTGTATATCCAATAGAGAGTCTCCATTACCTGTAAGGGCTGCAGATCAAAGGACTCCCCGACACACTTAGCAACACGGAAATACATCTGTAAACATAAATTACATTACTGTATAGAACTGAAAGTAAAATGATAGTAAGTAATTGTATTTTTTAGTGCATCGTTCAGCACTTTTTTTTGGTTTGTACTTTTTTATTCAGCTCTTTTAATAAATTCAATGACAATTGTGGTTTAAGAGTTTGTGAGTTCAGCCGTGGTTTCAAAAACCTCTAAAATTTGACCCTTAATAAAAAAAAAGCCTCCAGGTTTTAGGCATCCAGTAGATTTTATGAAGGCCTATTATTAATGAAATACTAAAGAGAGGCATTGGCAGTAGTTGAAGCTTGCACTGCTCCAACTCTTCCCAGCTCCACTGGAAATGACAGTTTTTAAAGGACAAGGAAAGTCAAAAAAAATAAAATACCACTTTTACTTTCTTTAATGAAAAAGAAACCTATCTCCAATATACTTTAATTAAAAAATGTGTACCGTTTTTATAAGAAACCTGACTGTATGTAGAGAAATTCTCCCTTCATTTACTGCTGTGGATAGGAATTGTCAGATGGTCCCTAACTGCTCTGCAGGGAAACAATCATACTTATGAACAGCAGGGGGAGCCCCCGCCTTACTTCCCAGCCATGCAGAACTCAAGCAGCTTTGTTTATGACGATCCCTAAGCAGCCCAGACCACACTGAACATGTGCAGGGTCAGTTAAAGATGTTACAAGATGACAGCTCCCTGTGGCCAACTTTGAAAGCATAAATCATTTGTTTGATTAGGCTTGTGGTGCAGTAAGTTCATGTTTATGTTTAGTATACAAAATACAGCATTTCTAGCCTTATTCTATTTCAGACTTTCCTTGTCCTTTAACCTGAGGATCACAAATGTGTATCATCAAAGGGCGTGTCTACATTATCAACACCAGTTACAAAAAAACACAAACCCTGTACCTGATTGAAATATTCAGGTTCAAATGACATGATCTATGAGTTGGACGTGGTATGAACTGTTTGCAACAGGAGGACTGAAGCATAAGGGCTACACAATAGCTTATTCTTACCTTAAAATAATCTAGTGCTGTTATTTTCAGGTCTGACTCAACATTAAAAATCTGTAAAATACCATAAGGAGAACAATAAGGTATATTATGACAAAAAAAGGATGATATGCTCTTTCTTGGTTTATTTAGCCAAGTGATGTAGATGATGCAGAATGAGTGAAACATCTGGCACAGCTCAACACAACATGTCACATGGTAGAATTGTGCCAGAGGCCTTCTAAGACAAAATAGCCAGCCATATAATACCAGATATAAACAGACTTACCAGATATGAGCTGAGCACTAATGATATAGCAGAGAGCCTAATACCAATGTCACTAGAGTTATCAAGTTCCAGTGTGTCTTCTATATCCAGAATAAACACTGCCATCTGTGCAAAGAGTACAACTCATGAACTGAGTATATAGAGGATTAACCATGCCATAACATTTACAATAATAGAGTAATACAAAATGGAGTATTAAAGTACAACAAGGTCATTCTACTAACACGGGGCCCATTTGTACAATCAGCAATTAGCCCTGAACAGTCTCCTGTGGGTATAGTAATGAAAGCAAATCTCTTTTGACTGCCCACATTAGTCACCAAGCCCCAGTATGATTAAGTAAGGAAGGCAGGAAGGGTGAAGGGAACTTAGACAAGGTCAGGTCTAGTAAGGATAGGCTACTCACTTTAATAGATCATTCTAGGAGTGATAGTTGGTTAGGCTGTCTAGCCGAGCAGCACAGACTCCAATAAGTGACAGGGAAGGGTCTGGGGAGGTAAAGGGCCCTCTTTTTATCCTTACTGTGTTAGGTTCCTCCAACAGAGTATAGGAGCCGCCACTTCTCCTTATCTTCATAAATCCAAATCACCACTCTGGAGAACCAATATCATCAATCAAGTGTTCTTTTATTTGGTAGCACTACATGTTTCGGATCTATCTGATCCTTCCTCAGGTGCCAGTGCCAGTGAACACTGGCACCTGAGGAAGGATCAGAGAGATCCGAAACATGTAGTGCTACCAAATAAAAGAACACTTGATTGATGATATTGGTTCTCCAGAGTGGTGATAAGGGTCTGGGGAGGTGTCATTTTGAGCTTCACTTAGAGAAAAGGCTGAAAACTAGGAGTACTCACTTGTATGTTGTATATTCTCTCTCATCTTACCCTGCGGGTCTACACTGAACATTGGTGTTTGTGAGTATATGTCTATCCACTGCTGTTCTATGTTTCTGTTGATTTCTAATTGAACTGGATGATGTTCTTTATTAAACAAGGTTTAGCTGCAAGATCCACTGGCACCCACTTATCATGATTAGCATTCAGTTACAGTTGTATAACACCCTGCCTCTACATTATTGTGAGGGCTCATCCCCTGAGACTCAAAGACATCTAGAAAACCAGGACCAAAGTATTGGCAATTATAAGTCATTTTATTTTTACCTTTTCCCCATAGTGTTCTAGAATGAATGGCTTGCTCCAGATCCAGATACTCTTGGCCTTGGTTGTCCCAGCTTTCCACTCATACCCTGTCTTATTGTCAGACCCCAAGCTTAGTCGTTGACCCTTCTCCTTAATTGAAAAACAAGATGTGTTACAGGACTGCTTGTGCTCCCTTCCCTTTTGTTTGGTATTCTATACTAAGCTGAAAATATACCCAGGGAGGCAAATTGATCAACATTTGACATTTCAAGTTTTTAGTAGTGATGAGCGAAATGTTTTGCCGTAAAAATGACGGCCATAGACTCTAATGGATGAAATAATTTGTTGCGCGTCAAAGATTTGTTGCGTATGTGTATAGAAAACAGATCCGCACACACACTGGTCAATGCAGTCGGGGAGTATCCCCTTTTATTCAGCCACATTCAACGTTTCGGGGGGGAACACCCACCCTTCATCAGGATACAATTCTTAGTGCAGTAGCCCATTTAAACCCAACTTCCCACGCCTTCTTTTCCCACCATGCAACTCTCCCCAGTATTTAACCGTTATGTGGAATACAAGAAATTTAACCGTTATGTGAAATACAGGGAAACAATCAAATTTTGAAAAAACAGTTTACAAAATAGTCATCTTCTATCTCAAAGTGTCAAAGTGCAATAAATATTATGTATAAATATTGTATCTAAAAGCTTTTAACAAATTCACATCCAATTGGCCAATTTTACAGAGGGTAAAAAACCTTTGGTAAACTCTTTGATAGTAAACCCCTTTTTAGCTACAAAAAAGCAAAGAGTATAGCTAATGGACTTACCAAAATGGATTTTAGAAAAGTTGTAAAGAAACTAATATCCAAAAGGAAAGGCACTTATCCATGTTTTCAGTGCGGGCATTGCAATGGGGTTATTAAAGGGGAAATATACCAACACCCCACACTGGGCCACGATATTAAATTGAAACAATTCGCAACATGTGATAAAGAGGGGTTTGTGTATTTATTAAAGGAGAAGGAAAGCTCCATGACAGTTTATTGCCAACATATTAGCCACAATAGTGCAAGTTAGAATGCTATATTTATTCTGCAGAATGCTTTACTATACCTGACTAAACAGCTCTAGACACTGTCTCTGTTTGTTTAGGATAGAAGCTGCCATATAACCTTGGTGTGACATCACTTCCTGCCTGAGTCTCTCCCTGCTTACTAACAGCTCTGAGCTCAGATTACAGCAGGGATGGGAGGAGGGAGGGGGAGAGGAGCAAACTGAGCATGCTCAAGCCCTGCCCTGGAGGTTTCAGATGAAAACAGGAAGTCTGATACAGAAGCCCATGAGTACACAATAGAAGGAAAGAAATGTGCTGTTTCTTTTGACAGAGGACTCAGAGCAGCATTACTTTGAGGCTTTACTGGTGTATTTATATAGACCTTTCTGATAAAGCTTATTTAATTTTAGCCTTTCCTTCTCCTTTAAAGTGCCCGTGCGGCCTATGTTACGTGGGACAGACTTCCAGAGATTTCAAAACTCGGATGAACGAACATAAGAGAAGAATAAGGAATTATAAACCTGAAGAGAAACGTGAAGGGGCTACTATAGGTCAGAAAAAAAGAGAAAGAGAAATTTAAAAAGGAAACCCTACTGGCGAAACATTTTTTCGAGGCAAAACATAACATTCCACAACTCAGGTGGCAATTATTGGAAGTAATACACAGGCAGAAAGGTGAGATAGATAAAAGGTCATTATTAAGACAGGAGGCCTTTTGGATTTGGCAGTTAAAAACACTTACACCAAAGGCCTTAATGAGAATTTTAGTTTGTGTTAGTACGTGTTTCTTATGAGAGAGAACTTTTTAAAGGACAAGGAAAGTCTAAAATAGAATAAGGCTAGAAATGCTGTATTTTGTATACTAAACATAAGAATGAACTTACTGCACCACAAGAAATGATTTATGCTTTGAAAGTTGGCCACAGGGGGCTGCCATCTTGTAACTTTGTTAAACATCTTTGCCTGCCCCTCACCCTGCACATGCTCAGTGTGGTCTGGGCTGCTTAGGGATCGTCATAAACAAAGCTGTTTGAGTTCTGCATGGCTGGGAAGTAAGGTGGGGGCTCCCCCTGCTGTTCATAAGTATGATTGTTTCCCTACAGAGCAGTTAGGGACCGTCTGACAATTCCTATCCACAGCAGTAAATGAAGGGAGAATTTCACTGCATACAGTCAGGTTTCTTATAAAAACGGTACACATTTTTTAATTAAAGTATATTGGAGATTGGTTTCTTTTTCATTCTTTTTTTATTTTTTTAGCTTTCCTTGTCCTTTAACCTTCTTACTTGTTTCTATTTTTTACAGATAAGAACTGCTGAATGATAACGAAGAATATTAAGGGTAACTAGAAAATTCCGAGGGCAGTAAGGCATCATAATATTTGTATAACACATGGAATTTTATAATATGGTGTTAAATGGATGTGAATTTCCTAAAAGCTTTTAGATACAATATTTATACATAATATTTATTGCACTTGGACACTTTGAGATTGAAGATGACAATTTTGTAACCTGTTTTTTCAAAATTTGATTGTTTCCCTGGATTTCACATAAGGGTTAAAATTCTTGTATTCCACATAAGGGTTAAATACTGTGGAAAGTTGCATGATGGGAAAAGAAGGCGTGGGAAGTTGGGTTTAAATTAGGGATGCACCGAATCCACTTTTTTGGATTCGGCAGAACCCCCGAATCCTTCGTGAAAGATTCGGCCGAATACCGAAACGAATCCGAACCCTAATTTGCATATGCAAATTAGGGGCGGGAAGGGAAAAACATTTTTTACTTCCTTGTTCTCTGACAAAAAGTCACGCAATTTCCCTCCCCGCTCCTAATTTGCATATGCAAATTAGGATTCGGATTCGGTTCAGCCGGGTAGAAGGATTCGGCCGAATCCGAATCCTGCTGAAAAAGGCCGAATCCTGGCCGAATCCCGAACCAAATCCTGGATTCGGTGCATCCCTACTTTAAATGGGCTACTGCACTAAGAAATGTATCCTGGTGAAGGGTGGGTGTTACCCCCGAAACGTTGAATGTTTGGTGGCTGAATAAAAGGGGATACTCCCCGACTGCATTAACCAGTGTGTGTGCGGATCCGTTTTCTATACACATATGTTGCTAAGGGACCCAGCCGGGTCAACGGAAGAAATGCACCACCAGTTGCAGGATTGGTGAACTACAGGTTTGCGGTAGGAGAAATTACATTGTAATCAAAGATTTGTTGCGACATTTAACATTAAAAAAAAACACGTTTTGCCCACAGATTTCAATGCATTTCAGCTAATTTAAGCCAATTCACAAATTTTCGCCGAGGCGAAATGAGTCAGATTCGCTCATCATTCATTTTTATCGAATAAAAAAAAATATCCAAACTGTGCGTTTATTTATGAAAAAGTTGAAACTCGAAAATTGGTAAAACCTGTTTAAAAACCAACACAGGGAAATTGCATTCTACCCTTCAGTTTCAATGGATCTGCCAAATTTTGAATTCATTTTGAAAACTCATATTGAAAAATAGCTTTAAAATGTTTTCTCCAAAAACTCCCAATTTAAATAAATTTGCCAGCTATTAGATAACACCTTTTTTTCATTTGGGTTTTTTGTACTTAATAAACCTTGAATTTAAATGTTGATAAATCTCCCCCTAATTATAAGAAGGCATTCAGTTATTTCTCTCATGTATGCTGCACTTAATTAGAGATCAACAATTTATCCCAATCACACCCCTCAAAACAATGATTTGTCAAAGACTACTTTTTTTTAAAATTGTATTTATTTATTTTTTTAAATTTTAATATTACCATTTAAGTCCATTATAAAGTCAAAGATTGTTTTACCTGGCAGGACAGAGTCATCAGAATGCGGCTTAGGAGAGAGGATTTACCATGTTTTTTCTCTCCAATCACACATATTAGGCACACGGAGTAATCCAAGACCTCTCTATTCATAAAACAGGTCTGAATGGCGGCTTCATTTACTTGGAGGTGACCAAATTCATCTGTGTGTACTAACTGAATGGCACAGATAGAACTCTCCTTAAATGTAGAGGTAGATGGAAAAAAAATCTTTAATTTCTATACTAACATACCTGTTAGTACCATGTTATGCAGGACATTCAGCTACTTTTTAGACGAAATGTAATGTCAAAACAACTAAATTTAAAAATGTATTATTTGTTTTTATAGATTTCAAGATATTAGCAATTTTTCCAATTCAAATTGATGCAACGGTGCCATCAACTGGTCCATTCTGCTGGCCATCTTGTTAGGAGAACATTTCATCAACTGAGTTTCCTCTTCATCTTCTGAATCATTTTCCCAACTGATAGACTGGGCTACAGAAGTGACTAGCAGGTGGTGCCGTTGTATCAATTTTCTTATATCTGCCATATAAAAATTGCTAAAATCTTAAAATCTAAAAAAAAAAACCTAATAATTTGTGTGCTTAGAAGAGCAAAAACAAACCAGTATCACTTTCAAAGTATACTAATCCTGTGGAACCTTCCATGATAGAATCCCAGCATTGTAATGACAGCCATTGCATTCTGGAAGTTGTAGTGTGGAGAGACCTGGAGAGACCACAATGGTCACTGCCACCACCAGTCACCATTTTTGATACACAAAGCACCTCCTCAATGCCTTACCTTCTTGGCCTGCTCTCCTTTAACCCCCTGCTGGACCTTTGTTATCAGAGCCTTGAGTCTGTGGACAGGAATCAGCTGATCTTTGGGACAAACAGGCAGAGGCACCTCAGGTGTTGTGTGTCCCAGTAACTTGTGATGCACTCTCTGCAGAAGGTGTGCCCACAAGCAATGGAGACTGGGTCATTAAGCTCACCAAAACACACACAACATAAAAGTTCCTCCTCCAACGTCTGGAAGCTTGCTGGTCCCTGATGTTGCATGTTATACCTAGGCACAATAGATATATACCTATTGATAATAATGTATAGAGGGACATGAGAGACATAAACACAGAGAATCATCAAATAAACACATACACAACAAACATAGACATAAAGGACATAGGTAGAGAGGAAGCATGGCACCTTGGTGCAGCTAAAGAAATAAAGCTACTGCATGTTAAACAACTAGGGGCCGATTCACTAACTTCGAGTGAAGGATTCGAAGGTAAAAAACTTCGAATTTCGAAGTTTTTTTGGGCTACTTCGACCTTCGACTACGACTTCTAATCGAAGGATTCATAGTAAAAATCGTTCGACTATTCGACCATTCGATAGTCGAAGTACTGTCTCTTTAAAAAAAACTTTGACCCCCTAGTTCACCATCTAAAAGCTACCGAAGTCAATGTTAGCCTACGGGGAAGGTCCACATAGGCTTGGCTAACTTTTTTTGATCGAAGGATATTCCTTCGATCGTTGGATTAAAATCCTTCGAATCGTTCGATTCGAAGGATTTTATCGTTCGATCGATGGATTTTATCGTTCGATCGAAGGAATTATCCTTCGATCATTCGATCGAACTATCTGCGCTAAATCATTAGATATTCGAAGTCGAAGGATTTTAATTCCTAGTCGAATATCGAGGGTTAATTAACCCTCAATATTCGACCCTTAGTGAATCGGCCCCCTAGAGTTGGAGATAAATGCATACTGGCAACTTGTGGTACTTCCCTCACTTACCCACCTGAATAAGAGATTGGGAATGTTGAAAACGGAATAAATGTGGCATAACAGAGAATTGTGCCCACTACTATTTAAAAAAAAATTCTACAAAACGCAAATTTTTAGAGGAAATATAAACTTGAATTTTTTGAGATTTATTATACCCCTGTTACAAAAAGCCTGAATCCGAAAATCCCCAATCTCAGACCAGTCGCGGCCCTGTATAAGTCAACGGAAGAGGCATCTATCTCAATTTGACGTTTTTTTATAGTCTGCTCTGTGTTTAGCCTGAAAATTGTCGGCCAAAATTCTAAAAATTCAAGTGATTTGGAAGAAAAACCAGACAAATTCGAGCTGTTCAGAAAAAAGACAGAATATTAGAGCAATTCGGGCTTTCGCTTGGTTTTATTGAACTTTTCTGCAATTTGATTACATTCCAGGGTTTTTATTAATAAATAAGCTAAAATTGGGCATGGCAGTTTGGTCGTGGCTTTTTTTAATAAAATATGAGCCAATTTCGGATTTTAGTAAATAACCCCCTTAATGTAGAGATGCACCTAATCCAAAATTCAGATAAGATTAGGCCTGGGATTTGGACTAATCCAAGTGCCTGTCTGTACCAAATCCAAAAAAAATCACGTCACTTTTTGTCACACAAGCACGGAAATTTATGTTCTCTTTTCCCTAATTTACATACGTAAATTAGGGTCCTGATTCAGTTCAGTATTCGGCCAAATCGTTCACATAGTGGATTCAGTGCATCCCTATAATAAGGGACCAGTAATCAATTTTTTTTAAAAATAAATTGTTAGTAAACATTGAAAATAAAACAACAGCACAAATTAAACTTTAAAATCGCAAAGCCTTTATTAAGAAATAACTTATCGAAACTCTGCTTCCGCTCCTCTTCAGAAAAGGCTATCGGGCGATCCATCGTGTTGCGCTCGATTTCTCCTCCCTGCCTTTCTTATAGGAGATAGCCAGGGAGGAGAAATCAAGCGCTGCACGATGGATCATCACCCTGTCGCCTTTTCTGAAGAGGAGCGGAAGCAGAGTTTCGGTAAATTATTTCTTAATAAAGGCTTTGCAATTTTAAAGTTTAATTTGTGTTGGTGTTTTATTTTCAATGTATACTAACAATTTTTTTTTTAAAAAAAAATTTGATGTTACTGGTCCTTTAATGCAATAAAATTTGTACCTAAGCATTGATTTCACAGTAAATTATACTAATTACCCAAACCATGACAACTTCATAGTTTATCAGAGAAAAAGCCCCCATAAAATCACTAATAAAAAATAGAAATCTATTGGATCTGTGGTTTTCGTTCACTTGTTAAAACTAGGATTTAGACATTTTCGAATTGTTGTACAGATTTGTTTTGAGCTTTTTTTTGCTCAAGCTTTTTTCATTCGGATCTTTTCATAAATTTCTTGGCATTTGTGGTTTTAGTGGAAATGAGCGTTTTCATGGTTTGAAAAACCACACAAATATGAATTTTAGTAAATGAGTCTCTTAGTGAGATGGGTCTTCAGACATAATTCAATTAGGGATGCACCGAATCCACTATTTTGGGATTCGACCAAACCCCTGAATCGAGTGAATACTTGACCCATCCTAATTTGCATATTCAAATTAGGGAATCCTTGATTCAGTGCACCCCGAAGACCAATATCAGTTTTCAATTTCTGGAGTTCTCTAAGAACTTGCAGCCTTTTAGCATGAGAATTTCAACCACTTTCATTCTATATTATAACTTTCAGACATTATAAAATACAAGGAGAAATTATTTCTATACTGGCAACTTCTTAAGACCATAAAAGAGGCATTTCACATAAAATATTTCTGAATATACAAAATAAAAATGAAAATCAAAAGTCTAAATAAATTTGAAGACGAGATCAATATTCATTTATATAATTCAATTTAAAATTAATTTCAAAAAGAAAACAGCAATTTTCTCAAAAGAGAACAATACCTGAATTTGTGGTCATTGTACCCGTTTCTCCCAATTTAGACAGAATCAAGGTATAAATAATATTTCACCTAAAACACATGAATCTTCATTAAAGCACTTGTGAAAGCCCTGGTTTAGGTTGACTGTTGATTGCTGGATTACAGGTATGGGATTTGTTATCCAGAATACTCGGGACCTGGGGTTTTCCGTATAACAGATCTGCAGTGCCATCCAACTTACCGCTTTGTGCTCCTTTCCCCGTTGGATATGAGTGACTAACACAGCCGGACAGTTACTGATCCGTTATTAAGGGAAAGAGTAGCCGTTCCCTCTGAGAAGGGAGGAAAACAGAGAAACGAAACTGCAGTAAAACTTCCTGATCTTGATAATATTGGCACCGCACTCGTTTCAAGGGAAACTTCCCTCGGGATAAAAAGTAATTCTGCCTAATGAAAGGAAATATAATTCCTAATATGCATCCATTCCTCATTATAACAGTGACTTTGCAGTTACAGTCGATACAAATGCAGCTGTGCAGAGACTATACATTTCATTGCTTTCAACAGCAATTACATTTTTAGAATTACATTTTCTTTCATGCAATTTTTTTCATGATTTGGGGGTTCCCTTTTAAATCCGACACATATAAAATCCCAATGTGGAATGGCTAAGGATCTGTTGGGGAATCCGAATAAGGGACACATTGCTATACACTGTCAAGTCAATGGCAGTCAGCACAAGCTCTAACAGGCAACTATCTGCCAGTTAAGCCAACACTACATGCATAATGTACCATTGCACTAGCAAATAGCCCATCTGTGGGTAATCACTCAGCAAGGATACTTACTGGAACTACAATTTTCAGCATTAGAAACTATCATTTAAGGTGACCCCAAACCCCAGGGGAGAGACTGAATTCCTGCCTAGGTGTGCTCTGCTGCCTATAACAGCTACCTTTGGAGTTGGGCCTGGCCCTCAGCTACTCTGGTTCATCCAGAACTTAGAAAAGGAACTGGTAAGGAAAAAACTGGACGTAGTCAGACAGGCCAAATCAGAACCAGATAACAGGAGCAGAATCATGAGGCAAACTCAAGGTCAGGAGCAAGCCGGGGTCAGAGCCAAGCAGTCACACAGGGGACATGAATCGATGAACAAACTAAGCAGTATTCAGAGCACGTAGGAGTAAATTCGCTAGTGTTACTTTGCACCCTTACGCCTGGCAAATTTGCGCAATGGACGTAACTACGCAAATTCACTGACGCGCGCATTTTTCTGAACGCTACCTTCGCCACCTCAGACCAGTCGTAGTGTAATAGAGTAGATAGGGATTGCTTCAAAAAAAGCTGAATTTTTTCCAAAGTCCCAAAAAACGCTGGCGGTTTTTCTTTTTTTATGGGTGATAGGCTGAAAAAGATTGAAAATATTTTTGGGGCTCCGCTCCTCCCCCCCTACATTTCCTAACTCATGGCACATCAACTATACAGTGGGCACATGTGTAGGGCAAAATAACAATTTTATTTGCTGTTTTGACGGTTTCCCAGGCTTGTGTAGTGCTGTTACGTATACTTCTATTGTAAATTCAATTTGGCGCCGTATGCAAATTAAGCATCGCTTGCGTAACTTTGCTTTGCCTGGCGAATTAACGCTAGTGCAACTTCACAACCTTTCATTTCCCCTGAGCGCAACTTCGGATTTTCGCCTGGCAAAATGCAGCGAAGCGGACGCTGGCGCAACTACGAATCTTAGTGAATTTGCCCCATAGAGTAGAGATAATGCTGACAGCAGGTCATTGGTTCAAGCCCAGGCAAGATAATACAGAAACAGATTTATTAAAGGTCATGTTGTATTTAACCCTGAAAATTTGAGTTTTTAAGGGTCATTTTATGTCAAAACTCGAATTCTCGGGTTAAAAAAAAAATAGAATTCTTGAGCTTTTGCAAAAAAAACCCTGAATTTTTTGAGATTTATTATGCCCTAAAAGCTGGAAATAGCTCAAATCTGAAAATACACTATTTAAATCCTGTTGAGGTCAGGGTCGGACTGGCCAGGTGGGATACTGTGAAAAAAACGGTGGGCCCGACCCTCAAGTGCCCCCGCCAGTCCCCTCGTCCATTATTGGAAATGGCACAAATGTATTTTTTTTCTCTGTGCTGTCTGCGTGTGCGCGGCTCCATTCACGTGAGAGGCGCCTCACAGTAGGGGGACGGGGGGCCCTGGACAGCAGTCCTGGTGGGCCTTAGGCCCCCCAGTCTGACCCTGGTCGAGGTCATGTAAAAGACAATGGCAGAGGTCCTTTTGAAGATGTTAATAGCCGTCATGGTGAGTAACTCGAGTGTTCAAGTTTTTCACCCTGACTACACTGATTCGAGTCTTTTACACATTTTTTCTTAAATTAGAAACCATTGAAGTGCGAGTCCAAAAAAACCTCACAAAGCTGTAAAATTCGACCTTTGATAAATAACCATGTTCAGGTATTGTGCACTATTTTGCGGCAACAAAATTGAGTTTATGGCCAGACAATATGTTGCCAGTACTTTCCAATTGGTGGCCACACTAAAGACACAAAATGCTGGGAGTTGCAATAAAACAGAACCATATTTATTATCCGTGTCACATTCCAAACAGGCAGACACACTTCCTTTTCTTTTTCAAATATTTTATTGAAGTTTTACCGTAAAACAAGTCATGCAGACATATATAACAAATGTCAGAAAAATCAGACAAGTCCTCAATAAATAGGGACATTTCAAAGGCAATAATTTAACAAAAAGATAAATAAATAAATCAAACTGTGATCACAGACTGTAAACTAATATGTATATAGATATACATTACATACATATACAAACACATACACACATAGACATAGATACACCCAGTGGACATAAATGAAACTAGAATGAAAAAGACCATTGTTTCCATAAATTTGCACAGAATGAACTAAAATTAAATATAATTAAATATGAATATGGAGGAACTTATAGATTTGATCTTTGTTTTTGGAGTCAAATGTCTCAAAATAGAGTGACCATGTATTTTTTAAAAGATTGCTTCGACTTGGTGTCATCAGTTTTAGCCTTAATAGCTTCCTGCCAGCTCAGTTGATGAAGTAGTGAAATTATATCGGCTAAAAGAGGAGAATCATTCTTTAACCAATGGTTGAATAAGGCTTTCTTGGAAGCAGCCAACCAATTTCTTAGTTCCTTGGGATATTGGATCAAGACTTGGTTTTGAGAAGAGCTTATTGTCATCAACATGCAATAAAGCAAAACTAGGGGATAACGTAAAATTAGTTTTCAACATAAGGTGGCCATACATGGAGAGATCCGCTCGTTTGGCGATGTCGCCAAACGAGCGGATCTCTCTCCGATATGCCCACCTTGAGGTGGGCAATATCGGGCTGATCCAATCGTGGGCCCTAGGGCCCAACGATCGGATCCTAACGATGCCCAAACGGGCGGTCGGATCGTGGGACCGCATCCGACGGGATTTTCTGTCCCATCTGATCGAGATCTGGCCGACTTTCGGCCAGATCTCGATCGGTGAAGCTCGTCGGGGGGGCCCCATACACGGGCCAATAAGCTGCCGACACGGTCTGTCTGACCTTTAGAATACAAAAATCTCGAGACTTCACTCCAAAAAATTCTTAACTTAGTACAGGACCAGAGATAATGGAATACATTAACATTGTGTTCTTCACATTTAGGGCAATAATAATAAGATCTGGAGGACTCATCAGACACATTTCCAACAAGACATACATTCACAGTACACAGCATCCAGAACAGTTTCACAGTCAGGTTAGATACACACAGGCAAATATCAAGTACCCTCTTCGGTCCCTCCAGTGTCTTCTCTCACTCTCACCATCAGCCTGTGCTGCCTCACTAGGGTCCAGTCTGCACCCCTCCCCCCTCTACAGGGCTTAGCCCAAACACCATATAGAAAAGTGGATGAATTTTTCTGTTGTAAATTCTAATCTTACATTTTGATAAATCTGCACCCCAGGGAGAAACTCACTCTCCTGAAAAACTTTACACATAAAAGTTGTACCTCCTTTTGGTCACTAGAGGACTCTATGCTGCATTTTGCATTCCACATTTAATATGGAGTTCTGTAGCCAAGGTTTCTGTATGATCATTATTGCTCATCAAAAATAAAACCTGTTGAAACGCCAACCCAATGTGCAACACTGTCTGGATGAATGGTGCAGGCTAGAAATAGGATAGAAATATCAGCAGTCCAATATAACCTATATTTCATTGCTCAAGTGATGGAGGTATCACATACCAACTCCAGTACCAACTCCAATACCTGAAGACAAGGGCCAGTTCGTGAGATATTGGATCTCCTTGCATATCCATTTAGAAAATGGGACAATTAGCATAAAGAACTGAAAAGAAGCCAATTAAAATGGATGTTGGCAAGGTGGCACTGGGACAGAATTTATTTGTTGACCTTAAAGGGATACTGTCATGGGGAAAAAAAAAATTCAAAATGAATCAGTTAATAGTGCTGCTCCAGCAGAATTCTGCACTGAAATCCATTTCTCAAAATAGCAAACAGATTTTTTTATATTCAATTTTGAAATCTGACATGGGGCTAGACATAGTGTTAATTTCCCAGCTGCCCCAAGTCATGTGACTTGTGCTCTAATAAAATTTAATCACTCTTTACTGCTGTACTGCAAGTTAGAGTGATATCACCCCTCCCTTTTTCCCCCCCAGCAGCCAAACAAAAGAACAATGGGAAGGTAACCAGATAACAGCTCCCTAACACAAGATAACAGCTGCCTGGTAGATCTAAGAACAACACTCAATAGTAAAATCCCATGTCCCACTGAGACGCATTCAGTTACATTGAGAAGGAAAAACAGCAGCCTGCCAGAAAGCATTTCTCTCCTAAAGTGCAGGCATAAGTCACATGACTGGGGGCAGCTGGGATATTGACAAAATGTCTAGCCCCATGTCAGATTTCAAATTTGAATATAAAAAAATCTGTTTGCTTTTTGAGAAATGGATTTCAGTGCAGAATTCTGCTGGAGCAGCACTATTAACTGATGTGTTTTGAAAAAAACATGTTTCCGATGACAGGATCCCTTTAACCATGTTAGGAACCAAAACATCAATGAGCATTTCATCATGGTGTATGAACCAATTGTATTATGTGTACGTATGTTTATATCAATGCCCAAAATGTTGTCCTATCGTAACGGAAAATCATAATTAGACATAAGACAATTAAACAATGTAGTAACAATGTAGTAATGGCATTTTTTTGCTGAAAAACTAATCCTGGATTTGGTGCATCCTTAATTAAGGTACTTGTGTCCAAACACACACCTTTTGACTTCCTTGTTTTTGTGATGAAAAGTCGCATGATTTTTTGGATTCGGATTCAGTTTAGACAGGTACTTGGATTTGTCCCATTCCAAATTCTGCTGAAAAAGGCAGAATCTTGGCCGAATCCTGAACCAAATCCTGGATTCGATGCATCCCTAATTAAGTTATTTGCATTCAAACACACTCCAGCACTTCTACATGGTTTCCAATTTGCTCCTGCACAATGATTAAAGGGGTGCACCTGTACATACTGATGCTGGGGAAACCTGGAACTGCTACCCACGTGGACCTGCCAGTGGGTCATGTCAATAGGCACACCTGACTTGCACCCAGTGATTTGGATGTTTTAAACACATTACGCAACTAGAGGAGCAACTTTAATTTTTTATTGTGATCAGGTTGGGTTTACTTGAGTTGGACATGAGTCAACTTTTTGGGCAAGGGCTGGACACTGTGCCTTTGAATATTCCCTAGTAGATCCCCTTCTACCCCTCTGCTGATTCCCACCATGCTGCGCT
Source organism: Xenopus petersii (assembly GCA_038501925.1). Taxonomy (NCBI): domain Eukaryota; kingdom Metazoa; phylum Chordata; class Amphibia; order Anura; family Pipidae; genus Xenopus; species Xenopus petersii. The sequence continues at coordinate 7,290,364 of CM076688.1, forward strand.
TACCTGAGCTTAAAACATAGAAACCAGTGCAATTTGCAGGAAATTTTTTATAATACACCGAGTAGTATTAACTTCTATGACAGACTGCAACTCCAATAACAGGCGCAATCAAATCTTTCTATTAAAGGAGAAGGAAAGGTTAAAACAAAGTAAGCCTTATCAGAAAGGTCCTTCTAAATATACCAGTAAACCCCCAAAGTAATGTTGCTCTGAGTCCCCTGTCAAAAGAAACACTGCATTTCTTTCCTTCTATTGTGTACTCATGGGCTTCTGTATCAGACTTCCTGCCTTCAGCTTAAACCTCATTGCCCTGGGCAAGAGCATGCTCAGTTTGCTCCTCTTCCCCCGCCCCCCTCCCTTCTCTACTGTAATCTGAGCCAAGAGCAGGGAGAGACTCAGGCAGGAAGTGATGTCACACCACATTAATACTGCAGCTCCTATTCTAAACAAATAGAGAGTTTCTAGAGCTTTTTACTCAGGTATGGTAAAACATTCTACAGAATAAATATAGCATTCTAGCTTGTACTATTGCAGCTAATCTATTGGCAATAAAATGCCTCCGTAGCTTTCCTTCTCCTTTAACAGGAATACAAATGATGAGAGTTAGGGCAGAACACACGATTTATCAAAGTAAAAAGTGACCACTTTAATACATGGGGCATGTAGCTGAAATATCTTTAAATAATAAACTGATTTCTTTACAAATGGCAATATATTTGGATATAACTTTGCAGCAGAACTTTTCTCTCTCTGACCCGTGCATCCGTAACTAACAACTCAATAGTCTGTAAAGGAATGGCTGCACATTTCCTATGGAAACACATTCCAGAAATGATCTGAAACTATTATATACGGTAACATATCACAAAGCTCCATCTATGGTCTGTTTGTTTTAATATTACAGGTATAGGATCCCTTATCCGGAAACCCGGTATCCAGAAAGCTCAGAATTACGGAATGGCTGTCTCACAAATAGACTCCATTTTATTCAAATAATCTAAATAAAAAAGATTTCCTTTTTCTCTGTAATAATAAAACAGTAGCTTGTACTTGATCCCAACTAAGATTTAATTAATCCTTATTGGAAGCAAAACCAGCCTATTGGGTTTATTTAGGGGCAGATGTATCAAGGGTCGAATTTCGAGGGGTTAAATCCCTCGAAATTCGATTGGGGAATAGAATCGAATAGGCAATTCGGGCAAATTTACGCGCTGGCGAATAGTCGAATTGGCGAATATTCGCCAGGCGAATAGGCGCTCGTTCGAATATTCGCTTGAAGGATTTTCATTCGATCGAATGCCTTTTTTTCGATCAAAAACTTGGAAAACAAGCCTATGGGACTTTCCCATAGGCTTTTAAAGCAATTCGGTAGGTTTTAGGTGGCGAAGTAGGCAGTCGAAGTATTTTTAAAAGAGGCAGTACTTCGACAATCGAATGGGCGAATAGTCGCAGCGTTTTTGTGCTCGATCTATTCGAATCATTCTACTCAGGCGAATTTACGCCAATTCGATAGTCGAGGAGCACAAAAAACTACTTGAAATTCGAAGTTTTTTTACTTCGAATCCTTCACTCGAAGTTAGTGAATCGGCCACTTAATGTTTAAATGAATTTCTAGTACACTTAAGGCATGAAGACCTAAATTACGGATATATCCATTATCCGGGAAACCCCAGGTCCTGAGCATTCTGGATAACAGGTCCCATACCAGTATTATAAAATAAAGATGGATATTTCATCTGTGTTCACACAACTAAAACTCTACCTGTATGAATTCTTAATTATAATCTGAAAAGGTAGCGCTAGCACTGATGTTCATACCCTTTGAGCTGAATGGACTTGGTATGCACAATGGATATAATATATACATACATGGTCAAACTGGGGTTGGGGCCCACTAGAGAACATCACTCCAGGGGCCCACCAAAGATATAAGCATACCTGCCACTGAAACCGCTGCCACCCCCTAAGGGATGGAAGTGAAGAGTGAGGCTACAAAAACACACTGAGCTTAGAGGGGTGCCAATATTTTTATTCTCTTTGCAACACCCTTTCGCCATAATTGCCCAGACATGCAAGTAAGATCACTGCAGAAAATTATTTGTGAGCACATTATCCATAGGCCTGCCAGTAAGATAACTGCAGAAATTGACAATGAGCGTATTGACTTCAGACATGTCAGTAGAATCACTGCAGAAATGGATTATAAGAATATTAACCTTAGATATACCAGTCAGATCACTGCAGAACATGGATTATGAACACATATAGATAACCCACTGATTGTCTAACTAACACAGTCCTTTATATATAACAGTCCCACTCAATTCTAGAAGGGATTCAACAAGACACAGTTTAGATCAAATGAAATGTCCCTTCCCAAAGATCTCTTATTCCCCAGGTAGTGCCCCTTTTTCTCAAAAGTACCTTCCCCTTTGGAATTTAGTAGCTGCTGCCATGTGGCAGGTGCTCGTCTCCTCTCTCAGGAATGCAGTAGGGTTCCCAGCCAATCGGATTGCTCTCCAGCCTGTATCCGGGCTGGATGATGTCACAGACAGACAAACAGGGGAAAGCCTTGTCTGATCCCCTACATTGGTTTCTGTAAGGGTCCCCAACCGTGAACCGCAATCAACTGTAAAAAGAGTTGCTCAATCATAGCTCTGGGCTCAGGTTACAGCAGGAGGGAGAAGAACAAACTGAGCATGCTCAAGCCCAAGCCCTGGAGGTTTAAGCTGAAAACAGGAAGTCTGATACAGAAGCCCATGAGTACACAATAGAAGGGAAGAAATGTGGTGTTTCTTTTGACAGAGGACTCAGAGCAGAATTACTTTGAGGGTTTACTGGTGTCTTTATATAGAACTTTCTGATAAAGCTTATTTAATTATAGCCTTTAAAGCTCCATCTATGGTCAATTGATTCTAATGCTATTGGGTCTGATGTTTGTCTTAATGATTATTATAGTAAAAAGAACGAATTCTTCACAGACAAGAGAGAGCTTGGTAATTCATTCAGTCACACAGTTGACCAGTATAAATACTTAAGGTTACTTGAGTTACTAAAACTCAAATTAATCTTTTTTAGTTTTTATGAAAACAAAGTCATCCAAACTCCCTTCCACGAATTTAACTCATTTATAAATTTGTCTCTGAAAAATTAGAGCGAAAAAAAAAATTCAAATGTCAATTTGTATCATACGACTGATGTTCCAAAACGTCAAACTCAACAACAAATTGTTCCTGCCACTTTTTCAGATTATGGGATAAAAACCCCGATTTTATGGTACAAAAACCCTGACTCTTTTGGATTATCAAACGAAAACCCTGACTTTTTCGGATTATCCAGAGCAGATCACAATGTCAAGAAACAACTTCTGGGACATCGGTCATTGACGTTTGCGTGACCTCGACAGGTTTCAGATGAAATATTTTCAGATTCAGATTTTTAAGCAGTTTTGGGGTATATCTCTAAAAATAATTTTTTTTCCTTCTAAAATTTGAGTTTTCACCTCGACCAGTGTTTTTCTATGTTTTTCTCCATTAAGTTTTATTAATTTTGAAAATAGCATGTCATTGTACAGTACCAATTACAGCACATCCAGGACAAAAACTTGACCACAAAAACTTGAGGTTTAATAAATGGGCTCCATAATGCCAATTTATGTAATCTCAAAAACCAGCAACATTGATGATATACTTAAGAATGTTATAAAACATAGAAATATTATATACAAAGAGCAGAAACTCAGTTTGGTCACCAAAATTAGTATGATTTGGATGCAGACTAGGGTTAGTGTAGATTTCCAGGTACAAATGGAACCAATGGAGAGACAATGTTTTTTATTGAATGATGTTTATTTGGAGAACTCCTTAGGCAATACTTCTGTGTATACTGCTGCTATGATAATATTAATCAGATGCTTACTACCTCTAAGCCTTTATAAGGAAGCGAAATGAACATCAGTCAAGGGTGGGATTGAATTTGGACAAAGAACAGAATTCTTCTTTGCAGTTCTACTATTGGCTGACTTTATTTGTATATGGGTGGGGAAGTACGGATATTATCAAAGGGGAGGTTTATCTTTAAGACAACGTTTAGTATGTTATAGAATGGCTCATTCTAAGCAACTTTCTTTTTTTATACTTTTTTTTAATTATTTGCCTTCTTTAAAGGGGGTCACTGACCCCATCCAAAAAACAAATGCTCTGTAAAGCTACAACTATATTGTTATTGCTACTTTTTATTACTCGTCTTTCTATTCAGGCCTCTCCTATTCATATTCCAGTCTCTTATTCAAATCAATACATGGTTGCTAGGGTAGGTTTATGTAGAAGTCAATAGGAGTTGTCCTAAGTAAAATTCAAGCCATTTTTTTTATTTGAGATTTTAGAGTTTTTTTGAGCTTGCAAATTCACAAATTCAAGCAAACATGCATGTTTTATTCAAGTTCATTTGAAGTAGAAAAAAAAAACCTCTAAAAAGAGAGAGCATTTTTTTTTGCTTGGGATTGCCAAAAGTTAAGCACCCTCAAGTGATTGCATTGACTTAGCTCACACCCTGGGCCAGTGTTCCTATCAGCAGAGAACTGCACCAGTCTGGGGGTTCTTCAAGCAGGCACCATGGAGCGATCCTCTTCCGACTACTTCTTTCTTCTTGTGGCTCCACATGTGCAGTAGCGTGAAAATCTGAACAAGTCGTCTATTTCATTCTACTGCTCATGTGTCCGCCCTGGGAAATTTGAAGAACAAAGAAGAGAAGAGGACAATCTCTCAGTGGTGCTCGCTGGAAGAACCCTGGGTTGGTGGAGTTTTCTGCTGATAGGAGCACCAGCCCTGGGTGTCTGGTAAGTAAATATTTGGCCTAACTTTTGGCACCCCCAAGTTAAAATGACTTTCCTTCTCCTTTAAACCTCACTAATTCAATTTTTGATAAATAAGGCCAATAGTGTACAGATATATACGTAACAGGTGGATTAGGTTTAGACTTAAACCTTCCTTGGGTTATTATACACTGGTTCCAGAACCAAGGCAAGGGGTCCAACTCCCAGCACACTATAATTAGACTCTTTATCCTCAGGTGGGGCCCTCTCTTATGGTATTGAGGAAGAAATACTCTGGTATAAGCACACACAGTATTCACTTTTGATCAAATAAACTTTGGGTGCTAGGGGTTCTTTCAAACAGTAGAACAATTTATTGAACTGACACTTCTCATCAAATCAATGCATGGTTGGGTTGCTAGGCTAATTAGCAACCAGATTGCTGAAATTGAAATTGAAACAACCACAAATAATAAAAAATGACAACCAATTGCAAATTGTCCCAGAATATCACTATACATCATACTAAAAGTTGTTTTAAAGATGAACAACCCCTTTAAATATGACTGAAGATACGTTATGTTAACAAGAGCAGTTGTATATACAAAAGAAAATGTCCATTGGGGCATTCTGTATCTTCAGTGTCTTTCCACCTTATTAAATATGGAAGCTCTCCACAAGTATTAAATCACTGGTCAGTATTTATTTTTTACTTGACAGATTGAATTCCCTTTAACATAATTTGGCCTCGCCTCCTTAATGGCAGGATCCAGAATTTAAATGAGCTGCCACCTCTAGTGATGGGTGAATCTGATCCATTTCAGAATTCCAAAAATTTGTGAAACTGCAAAAATTAACCAAAATGCATTAAAGTGTACAGGCGTCAATTTTTTTTTTACCCATTGTGTATGGGCATCATTTTTGAGGCGAAACGCAGCTAAAAATGTTGCTCATCGCTAACCACTACTATAAGATTAGTGTAGAGGACCAGAGAAATCCTTCTCCTGTTTTTCTGTCTGTGACATCATCCATCCCAGTTACAAGCTGGAGAGCCATCCGATTGGCTGGCTACCCCAGTGCATCCTTGGGAGAGAGGGTGTGCCTGACTTTGGAGCCTTTTGTACAATGTCTCTGACATAGTTTAACAGGGGTTGTGTGGAGAAAGATCCAGCCAGAACCAAGTCGTGTGAAACCGTCCAAGCTGTTGAATCTGTGGGAATACAGAAAGAGCCCATTCTGTTCCCTGCCAAGCTGCTAGAGACTCAGACGGAGAAAGGTGCCACTGGTGAGATTTATCCTGCTGTAGAGCTGCCTGTAATCTCCAGTGTGACTGCCTCTGAGAGCAGCCTGGTGAGCGAGCCACCCAAGGGAGGATACTAGCAGGGATACAAGTGTGGGGCCCCAACTTGAAGACAGGTCTTGTGCATTTACCTGCTATGTGGGAGCAGCTGCTAAGTTACAAAGGTCCAATTTTAGTGGTATCCGAGCTTTATGAAACCACAATTAAACTCTATTTCCATAAATGCTATAAAGGTTATTCAAAGATCCAAATATAAACTTTACAAATAAAAAAAAAACTCTGAACAATCAGACAAGCAATACAAATATCTCTAAAACCTCTGAAAATACTAGCGGAAAAAATACCCGAAAACCACTAAGGGGCACATTTACTAAGGGTCAAATATCGAGGGTTAATTAACCCTCGATATTCGACCGGCGAAGCAAAATCCTTCGACTACGAATATCGAAGTCGAAGGATTTACCGCAAATACTTTGACTTCAATTGAAATACTTTGATCGTTCGATTGAAGGAAAAATCGTTCGATCGAATGATTAAATCCTTCGAAGGATTTTAATTCATCGATCGAACGATCTTCCTTCGAAGAAACTTATGGGGAAGGTCCCCATAGGCTAACATGCAATTCGGTAGGTTTTAGTTGGCGAAGTAGGTAGTCAAAGTTTTTTTTAAAGAGACAGTACTTCGACTATCGAATGGTCGAATAGTCGAGCGATTTTTAGTTCGAATCGTTCAAGTCGTAGTCGAAGGTCGAAGTAGCCAAAAAAATACTTCGAAGTTTGAAGTATTTTTTATTCTATTCCTTCACTCAAGCTTAGTAAATGTGCCCCTAAATGTCTGAATTGTAAAAGAAAAAAAAAGGTCCAGTAGAATCAACTCAGCTCCCATTGACTTCTATGGGACCTCGACTGCTTTTACTTGGCAAAGTTTTGTATTACAGTTTTTTGTGTTTTTTTCAAAAAATATGATTTGTGAATAAAATGCAAATCTGAATAGTTTAAATAGTTGCCTTGGTGTTACTGGTTTCACCATCTGACTGCTGTTTGCAGATACACACCTTATCAAGAACAGTTCGCCCCCAAAAAAAGGCACCATCTACCCCACAGCACCCCCAGTGGCACCTCCCACTAATGCAACATTACAGCTAATATTGCAAATACTATAGCTAGAAACACCAGGAAACCACACAGGATTCCACACACAACTGCATCTGCATTCACTTCTCCATTTGGCAAAATCCACCAAAATTTGGAATGATAGTTGTTAAAATACTCTTTGCAAAATGCCTCCTGCTCTTGGGTGAAATATAAATCCATTCTATCTGCAAGTATCTCCTTCTCTTGGTTATCAGCGCCCTCAAGTGAGTTTGTAAATTCTATGTTGTAGTTGTCAACAGCATCACTGATCTTATCCTTCATTTTAAATGGTGTCACCATCAGGTTTGCCAACAAAGTCGATGTTTCTTCTTCCTAGGAAGGAAATCATGTGACTCTGGGTTAACTATGGTAATTCAGTTCTCCAGCACCACCCAACCACCACCATCACCACTACTAGTGAAAGATAAAATTGTGCGCCATCTATAGATCAAGAGAAGAAATACTGTGCCATTACTTCTTTTAACCTATGCAAATTGCTTATTCAGTAAGAAATATGAGGTGTTAGAGAGGAGTGCAGCATATAGCTTTCCCTTTCCACAAGTGTCATTCTGCAAAACTTTCATGCACTTTGCACATCAGAATTTTGTATCAGTTCTGTTATATTTTGTTCCATGTGACTACATTCAAATTGTAGGACACCTGTTGTTGATCCAACAACATCCTACAACATCCCCTGTGTAGCTTAGTTCTAAAACAAAGTGATACTGTATACCATAACAGAGCAATATCATTTTAAAGATGTTACACAATTTAAAAGCACACTCCCTTTCTAGAGACTATTATCCACTGTTACTATAGGCACCATCTCTCCCTACTATACCTGCTATCTCACAGTCACACTCCCTTCCCAGAGACTATTATCCCACTGTTACTATAGGCACCATCTCTCCCTACTATACCTGCTATCCCACAGTCACACTCCCTTCCCAGAGACTATTATCCACTGTTACTATAGGCACCATCTCTCCCTACTATACCTGCTATCCCACAGTCACACTCCCTTCCCAGAGACTATTATCCACTGTTACTATAGGCACCATCTCTCCCTACTATACCTGCTATCCCACAGTCACACTCCCTTCCCAGAGACTATTATCCACTGTTACTATAGACACCATCTCTCCCTACTATACCTGCTATCCCACAGTCACACTCCCTTCCCAGAGACTATTATCCCACTGTTACTATAGGCACCATCTCTCCCTACTATACCTGCTATCCCACAGTCACACTCCCTTCCCAGAGACTATTATCCCACTGTTACTATAGGCACCATCTCTCCCTACTATACCTGCTATCCCACAGTCACACTCCCTTCCCAGAGACTATTATCCCACTGTTACTATAGGCACCATCTCTCCCTACTATACCTGCTATCCCACAGTCACACTCCCTTCCCAGAGACTATTATCCACTGTTACTATAGGCATCATCTCTCCCTACTATACCTGCTATCCCACAGTCACACTCCCTTCCCAGAGACTATTATCCCACTGTTACTATAGACACCATCTCTCCCTACTATACCTGCTATCCCACAGTCACACTCCCTTCCCAGAGACTATTATCCCACTGTTACTATAGGCACCATCTCTCCCTACTATACCTGCTATCCCACAGTCACACTCCCTTCCCAGAGACTATTATCCACTGTTACTATAGGCATCATCTCTCCCTACTATACCTGCTATCCCACAGTCACACTCCCTTCCCAGAGACTATTATCCACTGTTACTATAGGCATCATCTCTCCCTACTATACCTGCTATCCCACAGTCACACTCCCTTCCCAGAGACTATTATCCACTGTTACTATAGACACCATCTCTCCCTACTATACCTGCTATCCCACAGTCACACTCCCTTCCCAGAGACTATTATCCCACTGTTACTATAGACACCATCTCTCCCTACTATACCTGCTATCCACATTGCATCGTTTCACCCTACTATATGTACTATTACACTGTTGGGCATATTGTAAGTGAATATGAGAAGGACCTTGACTTGTAAGTTCCACTCCACACTAAAACATAAATGTGCTTTAGTATGTTCTGAAGCAAAAATCAAATGTAGGTAGCAGTAAAGCAGAATCAAGTGCAAGAAAGTGAAGCACTGAAGTGGAGCAGAGAAGAGAATAATTACATAGTTTGCTCAGAAGAAGAAATTGTATATTGATTCGCACACTTACCATTTCGTACAGAAAAGTCTGGAACATTTGCATAGTTTTTTCCATTGTTTCCTGATTTTTAAAAGCATAGAATTTCTGAGGAGAACGTAAGATAATAATTACAAATCATTTTTAAACCAAGCCTGTAACATAAAATGTTTCCTTATTTTCTAGCATTAGAGTAATATAAAAAGAATTGCCCTCACAGCCCCATAGAATGATCACATTTTATTATTCTTATTTTGATTTAATGGGTACAGTGGTAAATGCAAAAAACATAGACACACAAACCAGCCAAGGGCACACAAACATGTTAGGTCACATGAGCTAATTACTGGACAAAGTCTTTTACTCTTCTTCTTGTTACAGTTAGAGCTGCATCATATCCTGTCCGGTGATCTTTGAGGCAGAACACAGACCATTGCAAAATGGCGGCTCAAGGGAAAAGATATAAAGGGCAAACAAAGGCAGATTTTCATTAAGGCTTGGAGAGGCTAAGCCTCTACACAGTAGATAACAGATAAGTACTACTATAGTTTATATAAACAAGCTGCTGTGTAGCCAGGGGGCAGCCATTCAAGCACAGGATACACAGTAGATAACAGATAAGTACTACTATAGTTTATATTAACAAGCTGCTGTGTAGACATGGGGGTGGCCATTCAAGCACAGGATACACAGTAGATAACAGATAAGTACTACTATAGTTTATATAAACAAGCTGCTGTGTAGCCATGGGGGCAGCCATTAAAGCACAGGATACACAGTAGATAACAGATAAGTACTACTATAGTTTATATAAACAAGCTGCTGTGTAGCCAGGGGGCAGCCATTCAAGCACAGGATACACAGTAGATAACAGATAAGTACTACTATAGTTTATATTAACAAGCTGCTGTGTAGACATGGGGGTGGCCATTCAAGCACAGGATACACAGTAGATAACAGATAAGTACTACTATAGTTTATATAAACAAGCTGCTGTGTAGCCAGGGGGCAGCCATTCAAGCACAGGATACACAGTAGATAACAGATAAGTACTACTATAGTTTATATTAACAAGCTGCTGTGTAGACATGGGGGTGGCCATTCAAGCACAGGATACACAGTAGATAACAGATAAGTACTACTATAGTTTATATAAACAAGCTGCTGTGTAGCCATGGGGGCAGCCATTAAAGCACAGGATACACAGTAGATAACAGATAAGTACTACTATAGTTTATATAAACAAGCTGCTGTGTAGCCAGGGGGCAGCCATTCAAGCACAGGATACACAGTAGATAACAGATAAGTACTACTATAGTTTATATTAACAAGCTGCTGTGTAGACATGGGGGTGGCCATTCAAGCACAGGATACACAGTAGATAACAGATAAGTACTACTATAGTTTATATAAACAAGCTGCTGTGTAGCCAGGGGGCAGCCATTCAAGCACAGGATACACAGTAGATAACAGATAAGTACTACTATAGTTTATATTAACAAGCTGCTGTGTAGACATGGGGGTGGCCATTCAAGCACAGGATACACAGTAGATAACAGATAAGTACTACTATAGTTTATATAAACAAGCTGCTGTGTAGCCATGGGGGCAGCCATTAAAGCACAGGATACACAGTAGATAACAGATAAGTACTACTATAGTTTATATAAACAAGCTGCTGTGTAGCCAGGGGGCAGCCATTCAAGCACAGGATACACAGTAGATAACAGATAAGTACTACTATAGTTTATATTAACAAGCTGCTGTGTAGACATGGGGGTGGCCATTCAAGCACAGGATACACAGTAGATAACAGATAAGTACTACTATAGTTTATATAAACAAGCTGCTGTGTAGCCAGGGGGCAGCCATTCAAGCACAGGATACACAGTAGATAACAGATAAGTACTACTATAGTTTATATTAACAAGCTGCTGTGTAGACATGGGGGTGGCCATTCAAGCACAGGATACACAGTAGATAACAGATAAGTACTACTATAGTTTATATAAACAAGCTGCTGTGTAGCCAGGGGGGCAGCCATTCAAGTATAGGATACACAGTAGATAACAGATAAGTACTACTATAGTTTATATAAACAATCTGCTGTGTAGCCATGGGGGCAGCCATTCAAGCACAGGATACACAGTAGATAACAGATAAGTACTACTATAGTTTATATAAACAATCTGCTGTGTAGCCATGGGGGCAGCCATTCAAGCACAGGATACACAGTAGATAACAGTTAAGTACTACTATAGTTTCTATAAACAAGCTGCTGTGTAGCCATGGGGGCAGCCATTCAAGCACAGGATACACAGTAGATAACAGATAAGTACTACTATAGTTTATATAAACAAGCTGATGTGTAGCCATGGGGGCAGCCAATCAAGCACAGGATACACAGTAGATAACAGATAAGTACTACTATAGTTTATATTAACAAGCTGCTGTGTAGACATGGGGGTGGCCATTCAAGCACAGGATACACAGTAGATAACAGATAAGTACTACTATAGTTTATATAAACAAGCTGCTGTGTAGCCAGGGGGCAGCCATTCAAGCACAGGATACACAGTAGATAACAGATAAGTACTACTATAGTTTATATTAACAAGCTGCTGTGTAGACATGGGGGTGGCCATTCAAGCACAGGATACACAGTAGATAACAGATAAGTACTACTATAGTTTATATAAACAAGCTGCTGTGTAGCCAGGGGGGCAGCCATTCAAGTATAGGATACACAGTAGATAACAGATAAGTACTACTATAGTTTATATAAACAATCTGCTGTGTAGCCATGGGGGCAGCCATTCAAGCACAGGATACACAGTAGATAACAGATAAGTACTACTATAGTTTATATAAACAAGCTGCTGTGTAGACATGGGGGTGGCCATTCAAGCACAGGATACACAGTAGATAACAGATAAGTACTACTATAGTTTATATAAACAAGCTGCTGTGTAGCCATGGGGGCAGCCATTAAAGCACAGGATACACAGTAGATAACAGATAAGTACTACTATAGTTTATATAAACAAGCTGATGTGTAGCCATGGGGGCAGCCAATCAAGCACAGGATACACAGTAGATAACAGATAAGTACTACTATAGTTTATATAAACAAGCTGCTGTGTAGCCATGGGGGCAGCCATTCAAGCACAGGATACACAGACTATAACAGTTAAGTTCTGAAGAATCCCATTGTATCCTACAGAGCGTATATGTTATCTGCTGTGTATCCTGTGCATTTTCTCCTTTTCCATGTTTGACCTGTACTTTTACCAGTTCATGTCAAAATAACATTATATTGTAATTACTATAATACACTTTCAGTTTTTTGTGTTACTGTTCTTTTAAGTCAGACCATGTAAGTGACACATTTCAGGCTGTAGAGCATTTATAGACATAAATCCACCCTGTGTGCTCAGACAGGTGAATAACAACGATTGCCAATATATAGTGGATAAAGTACCCCCTCTTGTAAAATATAAGGATATTAAAAGTTACAGAGGAGTTTCATGACCATATAAAAGCATGAGGCCTAAGGCCGAGTGTTTTTATACAAGTCATAGAACTCCGAGGTAACTTCTAATATCCTCATATATCCTTTATTTATTATAATACACAAGTTCCAGTGAGTCATGTGAGAGAAATGACATCAGAACTCACCGTTTATAACTGATGACATCAGAACTCACCGTTTATAACTGATGACATCAGAACTCACCGTTTATAACTGATGACATCAGAACTCACCGTTTATAACTGATGACATCAGAACTCACCGTTTATAAGGATATAATTTACAGGATATTCAAGGCTTTTGTGTATTGTAATATAATATAGGTCTGAATCGGCTGTTTCTCTGACGTAGCCTACCCAAACATAAACATCACCATCCACCTATGAGGGCAATGATTACTGATATCTATATTCCAGTTGGATAAGATTCATTTAATATCTCACTTAATATGATATAAACTATATGTTGGTAAAATATTCATTCTGGGGGGGTATAGTTTTCCTTTAATGCTAATACTTTAGGGCTATGAAGTTTTTGGCTCTCTGCTGTACCTTTCTATACTTGTTACAGAACACGTCCTTCTCTTGCCGAAAGTCAGTTTGTATTTCATAGACGCGCCTTTGCTTCTGCTGGTCATCAATGCCTTCAAGGGATTGTCTATAAATAGCCAGTAATTCATTAACTTTATTTCTCATCCGGTTCTGTATTATATCAGGGTGCTCATTCTTCCTGATGAGAGAAACTGTTTCTGATTCCTGTAAAAAAAAACAAAAAAAAAAACAAAAAGAAAGATACATAAAATTAAGACTAGAATAACCACAGACTAGCTTTAATTTGTATACGTTAATTCAATATAATAAAACTAACTGATTTGTGATAACAGCCCACAAATGTCACTAACCCCTCAGTGTCATTATACTGTAGCTCCAGCATTCCACTGTCTTTGTACATCCCATTTGCAAATGTATGCACAATATAACCTGCATATAACTTTTATCCCACAGTCACACTCCCTTCCCAGAGACTATTATCCACTGTTACTATAGGCACCATCTCTCCCTACTATACCTGCTATCCCACAGTCACACTCCCTTCCCAGAGACTATTATCCACTGTTACTATAGACACCATCTCTCCCTACTATACCTGCTATCCCACAGTCACACTCCCTTCCCAGAGACTATTATCCCACTGTTACTATAGGCACCATCTCTCCCTACTATACCTGCTATCCCACAGTCACACTCCCTTCCCAGAGACTATTATCCCACTGTTACTATAGGCACCATCTCTCCCTACTATACCTGCTATCCCACAGTCACACTCTCTTCCCAGAGACTATTATCCACTGTTACTATAGGCACCATCTCTCCCTACTATACCTGCTATCCCACAGTCACACTCCCTTCCCATAGACTATTATCCACTGTTACTATCGACACCATCTCTCCCTACTATACCTGCTATCCCACAGTCACACTCCCTTCCCAGAGACTATTATCCATTGTTACTATAGGCACCATCTCTCCCTACTATACCTGCTATCCCACAGTCACACTCCCTTCCCAGAGACTATTATCCACTGTTACTATAGACACATCTCTCCCTACTATACCTGCTATCCCACAGTCACACTCCCTTCCCAGAGACTATTATCCACTGTTACTATAGACACCATCTCTCCCTACTATACCTGCTATCCCACAGTCACACTCCCTTCCCAGAGACTATTATCCACTGTTACTATAGGCACATCTCTCCCTACTATACCTGCTATCCCACAGTCACACTCCCTTCCCAGAGACTATTATCCACTGTTACTATAGGCACCATCTCTCCCTACTATACCTGCTATCCCACAGTCACACTCCCTTCCCAGAGACTATTATCCCACTGTTACTATAGGCACATCTCTCCCTACTATACCTGCTATCCCACAGTCACACTCCCTTCCCAGAGACTATTATCCACTGTTACTATAGGCACATCTCTCCCTACTATACCTGCTATCCCACAGTCACACTCCTTTACCAGAGACTATTATCCCACTGTTACTATAGGCACCATCTCTCCCTACTATACCTGCTATCCCACAGTCACACTCCCTTCCCAGAGACTATTATCCACTGTTACTATAGGCACCATCTCTCCCTACTATACCTGCTATCCCACAGTCACACTCCCTTCCCAGAGACTATTATCCACTGTTACTATAGGCACATCTCTCCCTACTATACCTGCTATCCCACAGTCACACTCCCTTCCCAGAGACTATTATCCACTGTTACTATAGGCACCATCTCTCCCTACTATACCTGCTATCCCACAGTCACAGGATGGAGGGGATAATTGATGTAAAATGCTTACATTTTTTCTCACTCATGGCCCGAGCTAGGGGTAGGCCTTTGCTCTCTACTTATAGTTCCAGTTCTGCTTCCAGAAGTTATTTTGCTTATGCAGCAGAGGAGAGAATTAATGCAGAAAGATTGTTCAGAAATGGAAAATATTTATGTGCACACTTACCATTTTCTCTAGTAAGTTCTGGAAAGCAATCTTTGTTTTTCCCATAATTTTCTGATTTTCATAAACATGAAATTTCTAAGGAAAACATAAAATGTAAGATAATATAGTTCCTCATTCTGTAGCTAGAGGGTAAGAAAAAATATCAGTCACTCGGCCACCTAAGTTGATCATGATATATATTTATATTTTATTAGTTTACATCTACTTGACTAGCTGGTAAGTTCTAGAATCATTTGTATTTCCCTGTATAACTTGACCAGAGATACTTTCTGAATTTACCACCAAACTGTACATTTCTTTGAAGGTTCCAGTGGGTTTAGTAAAGGTGTTTACACTTGTGTACTTAGCATTTGGCTCCATACAGTACCTTTCTATACTCCTCACAGAACAGTTTCTTCTTTTGCATAAAAGATTCCTTCATTGTATGGACACGCTGTCGCTTCTGCTGGTCATCAATACCTTCAAGGGATTCTTTGTAAACAAAAAGTAATTCATCAACTTCATTTTTCAATTCATTCTCTATTATAATGGGGTGCGTATTTTTCCCGATGAGAGAAATTGTTTCTGATACCTATTATAAAAACAAACAAAACCAAACTAAAAATAGGTAAAAAATCACTGTACTTAAAAACGTAACTATACTTATCACACATTATTTCAACTTAAAGGGATTGTCAAGATTTTTGTGGTGTCGTTTTTATTCCTAAATGACACTGTTTACACTGCAAATAATTCACTCTACGATATAAAATTTATTCCTAATCCAACATGTGTATTTTTTTTAGCAGTAATATTGGTGTGAAGGTGCATCTCAAGTCATTTTGTCTGGTCATGTGCTTTCAGAAAGAGCCAGTGCTGCACTATGGAGCTGTTTTCTGAAGTCTATCAAATAACATGACTGGAGGCATCTGGGAAACTGACAATATATCTAGCCCCATGTCAGATTTCGAAATGAAATATAAAACATCTATTTGCTCTTTTGAAAAATGGATTCAAGTACAGAATTCTATTAACGAATGCTTTTTGAAAAAAAAAACATGTTTTCCCGTGACAGTATCCCTTTAATAACAGCAACTCCTGCACAACTGCATAACAACTACAACCAAGGGCATCACTAATATATAATAATTGTGAATAGGAGTTTTATTGGCTTCTAATTCCACTTCGAAAGGTGACAAAACAAAGTGTTTACAGAGAAGCTATTATTTAATAACATAGAGTCAGCCACATAGAGGATCACATACAAGGAGTGGGTAAGAAGGATCAGGATATTGAGGATTTCTAAACATAAAGGAGGTATCTACTCACCTTTTTATGTTTTATTTTTCTGTGAAAAGTCCGTTTAATATTCACCTTTAGCTTTTTATTTTGAAATGCATAGAAATTCTGAGCAGAGAGAAAAAAATATTATATATATATATATTATGATCTACTATATATGTCTATCTGCCCTGCATTCTACTCCACTGTGCTGCCATTTATAGAGTTTGTTACATGTACATAAGTTTAACAACTACCCCTGACCTCTCAGCTCTCGATCTTCCAACTAAACCCCACAACCATCACATGTCAACTGTGGGGGCAGAACTGGAAATTCTTGGGCCTTGAAAAGAGCATGCCCAATCTTCCATTCCCCCAACAACTCTTCAATTTTAACTTTATACCTTGGAGTAGATTTTACACAACTCTTTTTGTTGTTCAAACATAAAAGATTCCAGTTCATTTTCAAGTATTTCGTTTTCTTGGGTATCGTCCCCTTTAAAGGATTCTTTAAATTCACTCAAAAAATTGGTTGCCATATCACTGATGTTGGACTCCATTCGAGCTGGTCTCAAATTCTGGACTTTAATCAGATGATATCTTTCTTCTGACTGGAATGGCAAAACACAATTGATCAACTTTTCCTAATAATTCAATGTGTCAGCCGTTCTAGATGTCATATTCTGACATTTATTAAGCATGCGCAGACATTCTTAAACCAATACATTTTTTTAGTAGTATTCAATCTTTTTGAAACCATGTTTATACTCTATTTATCTAAAACCCCGCATACCAAGAAAGATTAAAATATCCAAATACAAAAAGCATGAAAAAAAAAAAAGCTGAAGAATCCAAAAAAAACCCAAATATTTCTAAAACCTCTAAATAATTGAGTCTTTTTGGACATTTTCTAGCAAATAGCAAAAATAATCCAGAAAAAATTATTTATTAAGTCGGATTTTAGTGGTTTTAGAGTAGAGGTTTTTGAAACCACAACTAAACAAATGCTAGCACCAGGATTTATCAAAAGGTCGGATTAAAAAAAGTACAAACTAGAGTTTGTAACTCTTAAGTTGAAACAAGTTTTTTGTACAATTTTTAGCAAAAAAAGATCTGAAAACCACAAAATGTTTGATTACCATATATACTCAAGTATAAGCCGAGTTTTTCAGCATCCAAAATGTGCTGAAAAAGTCTACCTCGGCTTATACTCGAGTCAGTGGGCTGTAGCTAAGATTGCAGTTACTTTTAATCATTCCTATACCAACAGTTCACTTGGGGAGAGACTGCAATATCACAAAGCGACCTCTGTTGGTTATATGAAATAATAACAGTGTGCCCTTTTTTGGTTATATGAAAGAATAACAGTGCGCCCTCTGTTGTTTATATGAAAGATAAACAGTGTCTGCAATATCACACAGCGCCATCTGTTGGTTATATGAAAGAATAACAGTGCGCCCTCTGTTGGTTATATGAAAGAATAACAGTGACTGCAATATCACACAGCGCCCTCTGTTGGTTATATGAAAGATAAACAGTGTCTGCAATATCACACAGCGCCATCTGTTGGTTATATGAAAGAATAACAGTGACTGCAATATCACACAGCGCCATCTGTTGGTTGTATGAAAGAATAACAGTGACTGCAATATCACACAGCACCATCTGTTGGTTGTATGAAAGAATAACAGTGACTGCAATATCACACAGCGCCCTCTGTTGGTTATATGAAAGAATAACAGTGACTGCAATATCACACAGCGCCATCTGTTGGTTATATGAAAGAATAACAGTGCGCCCTCTGTTGGTTATATGAAAGAATAACAGTGACTGCAATATCACACAGCGCCCTCTGTTGGTTATATGAAAGATTAACAGTGACTGCAATATCACACAGCGCCCTCTGTTGGTTATATCAAAGAATAACAGTGACTGCAATATCACACAGCGCCCTCTGTTGGTTATACGAAAGATTAACAGTGATGGCAATATCACACAGCACCCTCTGCACATGGTAGTGGGACAGTGGGACAATGCACACAGTAATCCTTTTGGCAATTCTCTGTCACCATCAACTTTGCAAAGAAGTCCGGTTGATCGCTGGGGGGGTCGCTTTGGCAGAATGTGCGCTGCTGGGAGACAGGGCTGCAGTTGTGTCTTGGCTTAAACTCGAGTCAATAAGTTTTCCCAGTTTTCGTAGGTAAAATTAGGTACCTCGCCTTATACTCGGGTTGGCTTATACTCGAGTATATACAGTAGTTTGAAATGGTCCACCTCCTCTTTGATTTCTACAATAACTCGATAACTTTTACTTGACAAAGTTTGGCATTAAAAGCTTTTGTGATTTTTTTCACTTAATAAATTTCAAATTTAAAGAGCTTTTTAGACATATAGGAGAATCACACATTTTTTTGTGATTCGTTGAAAAACATCGCAATTCGATTGTTAGTAAATACATCCCTAAGAATCTGCTGAATGTTTTAAAAAAGGTCCAATAGGATCAGCACACCCCCATTGACTTCTATGAGACCTTGACTGCTTTTACTTGGAGAAGTTTTGTATTAGATTTTTTTTTTTGTGGTTCTTACACTTATTAAGGGGCAGATTTATTAAGGATTGTTGTGTTTGCCACAAAAAAATTTAGTTTTCAGGGTTATTTTTTTGGTCAAAAATAAATTTTTTGGGTTAAAAAAAAGACTCTAATTCTTTGAGTTTATTTAACAGAAAACTCACATTTTTCGAGATTTATTACACCTCAACTGTGGAAATAACTCAAATCCAAAAAAACACCATCTACATCCTGTCGAGGTCATGTAGGTATCATTGGCAGAGGTCCCTTGAACCATTGGAAGATGTTTATATCCTTCATGGTGCTTGAGTATTTTGGAGGGGAAAATTCAAGCTATTCGAGCAACTCAAGGGTTTTTTTGCTGAAAACTCAGTTCCAGTTTTCAGGTTGTTAACCCCAAACTTACTGATTTTTTGAGTTTTTTCCATTCGAGTTTTTTCTTAAATTAGAAACCATTTGAGTTGTGAGTTCATTCGAGGTCTAATTACTCTAAAATTCGACCTTTGATCAAGTGTAATACATTTTTAGAGAATTAAAAAAATACATGATTAATTAGAGAAAAAATACGATTCATGGGAAAAAAAAGGAAATCCGAATTTACAAATAATTCAACGTGAATTATAAATAAGGCACATCATTTATTTGGGAAAATGAATTATGTACAATGAGAGATACAGTGAAGGA
This sequence comes from Xenopus petersii, assembly GCA_038501925.1. NCBI lineage: Eukaryota > Metazoa > Chordata > Amphibia > Anura > Pipidae > Xenopus > Xenopus petersii. Next base: position 7,310,357 of record CM076688.1, read on the forward strand.
AGTAAACACTATGGGAAAGTTGAGTACTGTAGGTAAAGGGATTAGAAAAGGAGTAAAGCCAAGTCAGGGCAGAAAGAGAAAGGGAAGAAGGAACAGGCAGTCAGAAACTCAGGGGTATGAATAAGATTTGGACCAGGGTAATGTCTACAAAGGGAAATTTTTAACAAAAGTCTAGAGCGGATGTTAGCCATAATGAGCAATGTAATATTCACCAATGAAGTGTGTGCAGGGAGTGTGCATGGGCTTTAGTAAATGCCATAGAAGGGGAGAGATGAATGGCAAGCATTGGCCTTTGAACCTAAAACATTAGCAGGAGGGATCTACTGACCTTTGTGAATATTACTTTCAGAAACTTCTCTTTAATATTCTCCATCCTCTTGTGATTTTGGAATCTATGGAGCCTCTGTGGGGGAATCAACAATAGAAAATGTATTGAAAGATTTCTGAGAAGAGACTGCTGGAAATATAATTGTAGTCTTTCACTTGGCCACCTAATGGGGTTATAGTCGCCCCATGAAGATGTGACATAAGGGGGTTTCCAGAAAAAAAACATATTGGACATTTCATCTGAAAAGCATGTAAGGACATGCAGACAGTTTATGCTATTGGGGGACAAACATGATTTAAACATGATAAACATGTTAAAACTGGTGGTGCATGCAGGGGTCCTGTATTGAGTGCATTAACAATGTCACATTGGAATTCATGCCATCTAGACATTATGATGAGAATTCTGGGAAAATAATAGACCCAATGCTGAAATTACTTAAAGGGGTTGTTCACCTTCAATGTACAAATCTTATGAAACCACTAACAATGCTCTCAATGTGTGAAAAACCATTTTCCATAACAAAAAGTAAAAATGCCATTGTAAAAGCAAATTTCTATACCTATTAACTCAGTCCTTCTCCTGTCTCTCAGACCAGTTTTCTGAAGTGATGGGAGTGGCCTATTTTGAACCTGACACACCAAGAACTTCCTATATGATGACATCATCATGCCCAGGCTTTGCCCTTACTTGTTTCCTATTGGATGTTGATACTGCCCTCCTCCTAGTCATTTATTGGGGGCTTGTGAACTGTAACCAGCCACATAATTTGAATGGTCATTGGTTGATTACTCAATTGTAATGGCAGAGGTTAACAGACGCAGCATATAAACAAACCTGCCTTGTAACAATCACACAGCCATGCAGACAAATACTGCAGAAAAGGAAGGAGCAACATTGTTCTCCCAATTCTGGCACTCTCCTTCTGCCTAGACTAAAACTGAATGGAGTGCCAAAGGGCTGCAACATTTTCTGGGAATAAATACTGGCTTTTCTATATTTTTATCTTTTAATACCTTTTGCATTAAGCATAATGTCAGTTATTTACAAAATTGCAACAAAACCAGCACTGACTTGCTTAGAAACATATGTAACTTACACATCTAGCAGGGACAGTAGGGTTGCACCTCACCCTTTTAAAACCAAACACATATGAAATCCACAGGCTGCATGGCTAATTATCAACTCATTTACATGCTGCAGACTGAACTGATTTCTGTGCAGCCATGTATCATGCATCTAAATGAATTGCTAATTAGCCATGCAGGCTGTGGATTTCATATGTGTTTGGTTTTAAAGGGATAAGGTGGCAGCATTTTGCGCGCTCTCCCGGGGGGGCGGTAATTTACCTAGGAAAACGATACCTTTTTTAAGTGTTTAAGTGTTCCACTTCTGGAACAAGATTTAGAACTCTAAATACCAAAAAATGAAAAAGTTATATTTTTCATGATATAGGGAATTATACCAGAAAAATATTTTACTTTATGCACAAAAATTCAACTCACTTGGAAAGCCTCAAGCTCATACAAATAGTCCTGGAAGTCACGTCAGCTGCTGAATAATGATTTTTTATGAGGTAAATACACAAAATAATACATGGACCCCCCCCCCAAAATAATATATTTCTGGAAAGTACAAGTGTCATCTCCCATAGACTCCATTATAATCCAATAATTAATTTTTTTAAAAATGATTTATTTTTTCTCTGTAATAATAAAACAGTCGCTTGTACTTGATCCCAACTAAGATATAATTAATCCTTATTGGAGGCAAAACCAGCCTTTTGGGTTTATTTCATGTTTACATGATTCCCCCCCATCTGCACAGATGAAGTCTCTGCAGCACACAGCCCACACTCCCCCTCCCTCTCACAAACTTGTAACAGTTTCTCTTCAGTACCTGAATGCTGCTCAAATTCCCCAGCACAGCCCAACACAGGAAGCAGTGGCAGATTGACAGCAGACATAGCCAATAGTAGTTAAGTTAGCTGCCAGTACAATGTGTGATGTCATATAAGGAAGAGGAAGTGAACACTGTAGTGTTTTTGGGGGTCAGTGACCCCCTCCCAGCACAGGGTCTGTGTGGAACTGAAGGATTAGTACAGGGACACTTCTGAGGTGAATATCTCTTGAACTGTACTTTTTCTGTTAACTATTTCTATGGAAAAGTTTGTTCTATTCATGTGAACTGTTAGATTTGCCAATTTGTTACAAAGGTGAACAACCCCTTTAAGTGACACGTCTTTCAAAACTCCACGTATATCATTTCTGCCCCAGTACACCTATTGCCTGTCACATGGTACAGGGGTCAACCTTCTACCTGTATAAAACCACACAACATCCAAACACCAAAAGTCCCACCAATTTCATTTGGTACCTTTAAGTGTTCTTTAAAGAATTCTTGCTGGCATTTTAACAAGTAGGATTCAAGTTCCTTTTCAAGCCTTTTATTTTCGTTGGCATCATCCCCTACACAAGTTTCCTTAAAGTCAAGCTGGATTTTGGTTGCAGTATTATTGATTTTAGTCTCCATTAGAGATAGACTCTCATTCAGATTCTTGATCAGAGAATTGGCTTCTTTTGACTGGAATAGTAAAACCCCATGTTAAACAAAAAACAAATGACAACCTTCTCATTGCCATGTATCTCTGTACACTACCTGTAAAGAACGGTTTAACAAAAGTATATGCAGACTTCAGCAGAAAGTTATATGAAGAAGACAGTAGGATCACACCTGGCAGACTCAAAAATACTAAATAAAACTCAGGTCATTTATGACAAGCAGATAGAAGCCATTGGATGTTAATAAGACTCTTTTTTTTTTATATCTTGCAGTTACAACGGATCCATCACCCAGAAAAACCTTCTCTATATGGAGACAAGCAAATGAGTTTACACACAGACTGGGCACCAAGGATTAATTACCTTAATTAAAAGAAACAGATGTTAAAGGTTCTCCACAGCACCTTAACAACTCATTCAACCCTGTCTAAGCTATGTGACTTAGTACTCTTATTAACTTCCTATGAAACATATTGCAATCAGGCCCTTCCTTTACACACAACATACACAAGTATGCAAATACACAGCCACTTGCTATAGTTACAGAGATTCACCCCAAATCTCTCCCTTATTGGCATTTAGGCTTGGTCCCCTGAGATCAAAAGAAGGTTACAGATATATAGAAACATTGGGGTAACAGTCACTCTGCTATAGTTTCAGGGGTACCCAGGGCACAAATAAACACTCACCCCAAATCTCCCCCTAACTGGCCTTCAGACTGGGCCCCCTTAGCTCATAACAAGGTTACAGATATATAGAAACATTGGGGTGTCACTCTGCTATAGTTTCAGGGGTACCCTGGGCACAAATAAGCACTCACCCCAAATCTCCCCCTAACTGGCCTTCAGGCTGGGCCCCCTTAGCTCATAACAAGGTTACAGATATATAGAAACATTGGGGTAACAGTCACCCTGCTATAGTTCCAGGGGTACCCAGGGCATAAATAAGCACTCACCCCAAATCTCCCCTAACTGACCTTCAGACTGGGCCCCTTAGTTCATAACAAGGTTACAGATATATAGAAACATTGGGGTAACAGTTACTCTGCTATAGTTCCAGGGGTACCCAGGGTACAAATAAGCACTCACCCCAAATCTCCCCTAACTGACCTTCAGACTGGGCCCCTTAGTTCATAACAAGGTTACAGATATATAGAAACATTGGGGTAACAGTCACTCTGCTATAGTTCCAGGGGTACCCAGGACACAAATAAACACTCACCCCAAATCTCCCCCTAACTGACCTTCAGACTGGGCCCCTTAGCTCATAACAAGGTTACAAGTTTTGGGTGGGTGTGGATTTTTCCATTGAGTGGTCATGTATAATCTAGGAGCATTTAGTATAAAATTTGTACCCCATCAAGGTTAGAGATATTTTTCTCTATTCTAAGCACTTTTGTAATGCACATTCTTTATTTATTCTTTTTTAATTCCAAGATATTAAGGGATACATGTGCTGTTAATATGAATGGATTTGTTACAACAGCGCCACCTGCTGGTCAGTTTCCCACCAGTCTGACCAGCAAGTAGTCAAGGAAGTTGTCAGGAGAAAGAAAGAGGCTGATGTTCTTCTGCTTAGGAAAAAATTAAGAACCCTTTCTCAAATCTTTCCTAAGCAGAGGAAAACCAGAGTAGCCTGACAATGTCTTTGTCTATTTGGTGGTAAGAATGGTAGTAAATTGACCAGCAGGTGGTGCTTTTGGAACACAATTCTTTCATATTAATACTGCATGTAATAGTGCATGTATCCCTTAATATCTTGTAATGAAAAAATAATATATAATGAATGTACAATACAAACGTGCTTAGAATAGCACCCTCTTCAATTTTACACACTTATTTTAAAGGTTTACTTTAAAAAGAAACATCAAGCTACCTTAAATGGTCAGAAGACCTTTAATATGTTCTCTGACTTCTGACTTCCTTGATTTTTTTGACATGGTAACTGTCTATAATGGTTATTCCCAGACTAATCACTCAGAAGCCTGCATGCTGGTCATTAGCAGCCTCTTCTTATTTTTGAATAACATCGGAATTGCATTTTCCATGACCGCTGCTTCTCATGCATGATTCATTTTGTTCCATTTAGGAAACTTTCATCCTTCTCAGAACTATCTGCCATAGTGTAGTAAGTAAACAATATACCAGGAGAAGGAATATGAATTACAGTCTATAAGACAGGGGGAAACAAATGGATGCAATAAAGAGAAACAAGAACTGTAAGTTTGGACATGTTAACTCACCATCGTGTGTATAAAATTGTGGAATTGCTCTTTCAATTTTAACATGTTCTTGTGATTTTCAAAAGCAAAAGACAGCTGCACAAAATAAAATAAAAAGAATACAAAAGTTTGAGAACAACCTGCCGTGTTATGGTTGAGCAGCATGAAAAAGAAATGTGGAGAAGAACAGTGACTTCATTAACAAGTGATTCTTTCTATAGGAGGGCTACATTTTCATGGAAATTGGAGATCACTTGAGCTAAAAGTTTATTTGACACAAGCTCAGTGGATTGGGAACTCATAGGGGCAAATTCATTAAGTCGCGAAGCGCCGAACGCTAGCGTTAATTCGCTAGGGTTTGGCATTTTCGCTACTGTGCAAATTCACTAACGAACGCTGGCGTAGTTTCGCTAGTGTTACTTCGCACCCTTACGCCAGGCGAATTTTCGCTAGCGACGAAACTACGCAAATTCACTAACTTGCGCAGTGTACTCAACGCTACCTTTTACGCTAGACTTCCTTCGCCACCTCAGACCTGGCGAAGCGCAATAGAGTAGATAGGGATTGTTTCCAAAAAAGTCAAAAATTTTTCTAAGTCCCAAAAAACGCTGGCGTGTTTTCTACATGATGGGTGATAGGCTGAAAAAGATTGAAAATATTTTTGGGGCTCCCCTCCTTCCCCCCTACATTTCCTGACTCATGGCAACTTACCTAGACAGTGGGCACATGTGTAGGGCAAAATAACATTTTTCTTTGCAGATTTGAAGGTTTTCTAGGCATTTGTAGTGCAGATACGTGTTCCTCCATTGAAATTTGAATTTCGTGCCGTATGCAAATTAGCCTTCGCTAGCATAACTTCGCTTTACATAGCGAATCAACGCTAGCGCAACTTCGCAAACTTACGCTACCCCTGAGCGCAACTTCGGATTTTAGTGAATTTGCGGAGCGCTGGCGAAACTACGCCTGGCGAAGTGCGGCGAAGTTGCGCCTGGCGCAACTTTGCATCTTAGTGAATTTGCCCCATAAAGAGTCAGAACCCTGGACAAATAGATGACATTGTTTTATAGACAAAGGAATATACAACATGAAAATATAGAGGAGTATAAGCGAGTTATTAGTGGGAGACCATAGAGATATCTCTTCACAGCACAGAAAAACAAACTGCTCTTATAGCCAAGCACGTGGCTCTGCCTCAAGGCATTTTGAACATAACCAGTACTGTAGGTGATGTTCAAAATCCTCCTTTATTAAAAATGGCATCTTTAAGTCCTACCCCTTTAGAAGCCAATATTGTGAACTGAAAAGATCTAAAGAGATTCAAATAGTTTGTCTGCAAGTTTGGATTTCAATTGAGCAGTTCTGGATACCTAGCTGGCCACACTGACATGAAGGAGTAATTGCATGTCTCAGCCCATTCAATTACTCCTTCGTGTCCCTGAAGGAGTAAAGCCTCTCATTTTTAGTTATGGCTGTACTATATGTGTAGTATGAGGCATGGGAATACTTTCTTTTTTTACCAAGGCTGTCATTGCATGTCTGGAATCCTTTTAGCCCTTCTCACCTAAAACACTATGGTTTCTCTGTTTCAGTGACTCCTAGTAGACATCACACTACCCCATATAATATAGAGTAAGGGTTGAATTATCCATTAAAATATTTGAGTGGTATTCGAAAGTTCACTTACATATGTTCACATAGGAGTTAGAAAAATATAACACTTACCTGGAATGGGGAGGCAAAACTGTACTCTGTTCTCTGCAGAACGTTTACAGCACTCTGTAAAGAAACGAATAGTAAATAACAGGATTTATGCCTTTAGTTGTGCAGTGTTGTAATTAGCTTGTGTGGAGTATATTTATTGATAGTATTGAGATTCTGCAGGAGAGGGTTACATTGTGCTTCTGCAAAAGCATTGGTGAGGGAACCCTTCATAGTGGTTTGAAAGCATCCCAAGTTGTAGGAGGATGAGCTGTCAGGTCATTCAGCTCTCAATCATTTTTCACTGACTTTGAAAACCAACAAAGACTTAATAATTAAACCAGCTGATAAAGGAGGTGCTCTGGTAATAATGGACACCACAGATTACATAAAAGAAGCCAATACACAATAGACAACACTAAGGGGCACATTTACTCAGTTCGAGTGAAGGCATAAAATTAAAAAAACTTCGAATTTCGATTGATTTTTTTGGCTACTTCGACCATCGAATTGGCTACTTCGACCTTCGACTACGACTTTGAATCGAACTAAAAATCGTTTCACTATTCAACCATGCGATAGTGGAAGTACTGTCTCTTTAAAAAAACTTCGACCCCCTAGGTGCAATGTTAGCCTATGTGGAAGGTCCCCATAAGCTTAAGCTTTTTTTGGTCGTAGAAAAATCGTTCGATCGATGGATTAAAATTGTTCGACCGATGGATTAAAATCCTTCGAATTATTCGATTCGAAGGATTCAATAGTTCGATCGAACAATTTTCGTTCGATCATTTGATCAAACTAATTGCGGTAAATCCTTCGACTTCGAATATCGAAGTCGAACGATTTACCTTCGGCAGTCGAATATCGAGGGTTAATTAACCCTCGATATTTGACCCTAGGTAAATGTGCCCCCACGTGTTGTAAAAGACTGAGGACCCAACTCATAAATTTACGAAGGAATTAAAACAGATATCAATGGTCTCCCCCCCCCCCGCAAACACACTTAATGGACTTGATACCAGTGAACCCCAGAATTGGTACCTTTTACATGTTACCCAAAATACATAAGGAAGGAAACTCAGGGAAACTCAGGGTGACCCATCCAATAGGTATTGGAACATTAACTGAGGGCATATCTGTCTCTATATACCAACATCCCACATGAAGACAGTATTGCAGCCTGCCAGAACTTCGTAGAAAAAAAATCTGCCCACAGTACCAACTCTATAACTGATCAGATTTATACTGACACAGAACTACTTCTCATTAGGGGATGCCATGTTCCTCCAACTGATGGGAAGTGCTATGGGGAAGCAAAATGGCACCTCAGTATGTCAATCTGTTTCTGGCCCAGTTAGAGGACAATTTCCTGGCTTCCTGCAACACCAGGCCCTTAACCTGTTTACAGTATATAGATGACATACTTATCATATGGACAGCCTCAGAAAAAGAACTAATGGCATTCCACCAAAGATTTAACCAATTCCACCCCATCATCAACCTTACCCTTAACCACTCTTACTCACACATCAAATTCCTGGATACAACCATCTACATCAAAAATGGAACCATACAAACATCCCTATCCCAAAAACCAACAGGCCGTCCTGCATATCTTATGTGGGACAGTTTTCATCTTCATCACATAAAAAAATCAATTGTGTTTAGCCAGGCTCTGAGATACAAATGAATTTGCTCAAACCTTGCTGACAGAAATAAACATCTCTATTCCTTACGGAAAGCTTTTGTTAATCAGAGATACCATCCACGGGTTATTGATGATCAAATCCACAGAGCAAGTCAAATACCCAGAGACACACTCTTGGAATACAAAGAAAAGACAGAAAACACTAGGGTACCTATTGTAGTTACCTACAACCCACAACTGAAAATTATTAGAAAAATAGCCAGAGACCTGCAACCCAAGCTCCATACAGATACCCGACTAAAACAAATATTCCCGGAACTTCCCCTCTTGTCTTATAGACAATCACCTAATCTGAGGGAAATGATTGTCACAAGTCTCTTCCTAAAACAACTAAAGCAGCGACATTTCCTGCAACAGCAACAGATGTGAAACCTGCAAATCCATCCCGTGCAAAGATCAAGTTGCAATTCTGAATAGACAAAAAGTCTACACCATTCTGGACCACTATTCGTGTGTTTCATCCAATGTGATATACATGATTACATGTACTGGGTGCTCTACAGGAGGCAGATACATTGGTGAAACAGGACAAAAATTGCGCACAAGGATGAACCATCACAGACATAAAATCAACAGCAAATCATGTGATACACCAGTGGGGCAACACTTCTGCAGTCAAAATCACAGTCTTCAGTACATGCAGGTAGTGATGGGCGAATTTGCGCCGTTTCGCTTCGCCGGAAAATTCTAAACGGCGAAAATTCGGAATTCGGAAACGGTGAAAAATTAGCAAAACTGCGCCGGCGTCTCGTTTTTTACGCTAATTTCGTGCCTGGCGAATAACTTCGCCCATCACTACATGCAGGTCTTAATTCTAAAAGGGAACTTTAAAACTGAACGGGAAAGTAAGATTTATGAATTCAAATGTATGGAGTTATTTAACACATTAAGACAGGGCCAAAATTGAGGCTCATGTTTCATGTCTCCCTATGTGACCTGACTGAATAAAGACTCCTGGACTATTTACAACCCACCCTAATTCATTGTATTATCTCTACAATTGGTCTCTATCTATCTGTAACTTCCTAATTTATTGCCCATGAATACCTTTCACTGATCTAACAGAATATATGCTGTGCCTTTCCAGCTTTCATTTGTATTTTGCCTGACGACATTTTTTATTGTTAGCCAATATAAGTATCACTTCTACAATACAGGTATGGGACCTGTTGTCCAAAATGCTCGGGACCTGGGGTTTTTCCCGATAACGGATCTTTCCGTAATTTGGGTCTTCATGCCTTAAGTCTACTAGAAATTCATTTAAACATCAAGGGGCCGATTCACTAACTTCGAGTGAAGGATTTGAAGTAAAAAAACTTCGAATTTCGAAGTGTTTTTTGGGCTACTTCGACCATCGAATGGGCTACTTCGACCTTCGACTATGACTTTGAATCGAGGATTCAAACTAAAAATCGTTCAACTATTCGACCATTCGATAGTCGAAGTACTGTCTCTTTAAAAAAACTTCGACCCCCTAGTTCGCCATCTAAAAGCTACCGAACTCAATGTTAGCCTATGGGGAAGGTCCCCAAAGACTTTCCTTAATTTTTTTGATCGAAGGATATTCCTTCGATTGTTGGATTAAAATCCTTTGAATCGAACGATTCAAAGGATTTAATCGTTCGATCGAAGGAATAATCCTTTGATCGTTCGATCGTACTATCTGCGCTAAATCCTTCGACTTCGATATTCGAAGTCGAATGATTTTAATTCCCAGTCGAATATCGAGGGTTAATTAACCCTCGATATTCGACCCTTAGTGAATCGGCCCCTAAATAAACCCAATAGGCTGGTTTTGCTTCCAATAAGGATTAATTATATCTTATTCGGGATCAAGTACAAGTTACTGTTTTATTATTACAGAGAAAAAGGAAACCATTTTAAAAAATTTGGATTATTTGGATAAAATGTAGTCTATGGGAGACAGCCATTCAGTAATTCGGAGCTTTCTGGATATCGGGTTTCCGGATAAGGGATCCAATACCTGTACTTTTTGTATTTGTTGTTTTTTTATTTGTTATTTTCACTGATTTAGTAACAGCCTCTATCATTGGTATCATTGGAAAGCCAATGTGGGCTTGATATCCAAGGTCTGAAGGATTGCTGCTGGAAGTACTGTCAGTTAAATTAGTAAGGTTTCATGGCCTGATGTACTATAGGCGAGATACTGTATTGTGCAATTTTGGCTAGCACAAAGTCTGTTTGAGTCATGGGTGGAGGAGCAGCACGTAAGGACTGTTGCATTTAGATTTTTCCATCACCGAAGTTCTGTGTGCTGCATAGCTTCAGGCCACCAGGGGGTTTTATCACCGTGGGAGCAGTGACATCGAGTATATTGTGGACTTAACATTTCCAAATATGCAAATAGTTGTAGTTGGATTTTTAGCTAACGTGACTATCAAATGATCAAGAATCACTGCTAAAAAAGGTGGTGGGATGTCAGCCATGGGTTAGTTAGCAATGATGCATAAAATAATAAGAAATCTACTGTACTGATCCAAGGACAGGGTGATTAGCCCATAGGACCGGTTCTTTCTAATTAATATAACCTTTCCTCTGTCATGTAAGGTAGTTTAAGTGACAACAGCCTCTGACCCACTAGATCTGTCTCTTGCAGTAGTAGTATGCTAGTAGTATGCTTTTTCACCAAGTCAAAAATGAGGGCTTGCTAAAAGAGTTCATGCCCTTGACACCCCACAAGATGATCTCAAGCATTTCTCCTGAATGTTGTCAATTATATATTCATAAGAATTTTAAAGCAGTGTTTGTTGGTTGGTGTTGTGTACCGAAAGCATGTTGAAAGATGGAAAAGAGAGGGGTGTAACTATTTCCCTTCCTATTTGAAGAACTAGGCAGTTCTCCATTCCCATAATAATTAGATAGACTATTTCTAGGGTGAAATCAACTGATTGAGAAACAGCATCCACTTGTATGGTTGTAGCTAAGTTACAGATAGAGAGCCAGGCAATGTGTGAATACCAGAAGATAGACTGTCCTCTCTTGTAGTGTCTGAAGATCTGCCCTCAGGAGTAGCGATGGGTGAATTTGCGCCATTTCGCTTTGCCAGAAAATTCGCGAAACAGCAATTTTGACTCCGGTGCCCGTTTTTGACGCTGGCGTCCGTTTTATTGAACGCCGGTGAATTTTTTTTTTTGACGCCGCGCAAATTCGCCGCAAATTCGCGCCTGGCGAATAAATTCGCCCATCACTACTCAGGAGGGAGAGATCCATGTTTACCTATTCTATTCTGAATGATAATGCGCATATGTTGTTAAAATGTGTTATGAGTACGAGTTACACTGCTTGGATATGAAATGCAGGTGGAGAGGCAGGATCGTGTTGTTTCTGTGGTGGCTGGCTGCTGCCATCTTGTCGGGTATTCTGGGAATTTGTACCAGTTTAGAAACCCATGTCTTCTGTACCTGCCACTGGGTGCAATCAGGATATTGGAAACTCTAGAGCACTTGTATGCTTAGCAAGTCATGCAGACCACAATTTGTTTTTTGTTTGTTTTTTTATTAAAGTCAGAATGTCAAAAACTCATAAAATCCAAATTTTTAGTGGAAAAAAACCTCAAAATGTTTATTATACGCTGAGGACGGAAAAAGTCATAACCTGAAAATCCGGCATCTCAAACCTACCAAGGTTGTATATAAGTCAATGGAAGAGGTCCCTATCTTATTTGGAAGTTTCTTTAGTCTGCTCTGGAGTCAGCCCGTAAATCCGAAAAATTCTGGCTTTTGGGAAAAGGCCCAAAAAAATCATATGATTTGGATTTTTGATTAAATTGCGCTTTTTTTTTATAATAAATAAGGTTACATTGTGGATTTTATTTTGGTCAGAGTTTTTTATTTGAAAAATTAGATTTTGATAAATAACCCCCTTTGTATCATTAATCTTTAGTTTAAGTTTGAGAAGAAATACAAACACAGGAAGACCAAAATCCACCAGTCCCCATTAATACACTGTAGTACTATCACTTACTGTAATTTATCACCTAAATTCATAGGTTGACAATGGTTACATTTGATGAATTGAAACAGCCACATGTAATGATACAGACCTTTACTATTTTAGCCAGTTGACCACAAGTCACTTTTTCTCCTTTATTATCCATTTTGATGTGGAGATGAATGTCTCTCACCAGGTTGAATATGTAGATTTCAAAGAGATGCTTGAAATCATCTTCCATATTTACTATAGAGATGGGGAGAAATAATGATTTAAAGTAGTAATTGAGTTGATTGTGGTTTATGGAAATAAGAAAGGAAGAGTTTCAAGAGTTTTTTGTTACCTGACAATTTCTTCCTTCTCCCTTTGTGGGGCAGATATGAGCAGTCTGCTAATGGCTCTTTCAGGGTCTCCAAAACCAATTTATACAAAGACGGATTATGCTGCAAAATAGAAAGGTTGATAAGGTAAGAGTTGAAGATATATGTTTAATCCTTTTTTTTATTTATAAAATATGCTTGTATTTATTTATTGTATTTATTTATTTATTTTTAAGGAAATGTATACAAAGTTTTTGAGCAACAATGGTGCAACCTTGTCTACTTTCTAGAAGTGTTCCCTTAGAGCTAAAACATTTTAAACCTCCCTTTAGAATACTCCTCGCTTGACATTAGTCATCTGCATTTCTTTCTCTTGAATGGTGAAATCCTTTGGAGGTAAGCAGTAGTACTGTAGTCCCAAAAAAATATACATAGTTAGTTACATAGTTAAATCAGGTTGAAAAAAGACAAAGTCCATCAAGTCCAACGCCTCCAAATGAAAACCCAGCCCCATACATACACCCCTCCCTACTTTTAATTAAATTACATATACCCAATACCTATACTAACTATAGAGTTTAGTATCACAATAGCCTTTGATATTATGTCTATCCAAGAAATCATCCAAGTCCCTCTTATAGTCATTAACTGAATCAGCATCACAACATCACCCGGCAGTGCATTCCCCAACCTCACTGTCCTGACTGTGATGAACCCCCTACGTTGCTTCAAATGAAAGTTCTTTTCTTCTAGTCTAAAGGGGAGGCCTCTGGTACGGTGATCTACTTTATGGGTAAAAAACTCTACTTTACACACTTTTTGCGCTCAATATCTGCTTCCTACAGATTTAAACACATTTATGTTTGTAAAGATTCTCATTCATCCAGGTCATGGTATATCTGTAGAAATAAGTCAAATCAACGGGACTTGCTGTGTCATCCAACTGGCTTTCTCAATTCAGGGTGATTTGTAAATAAGATCTTTCTGGAATAAATACCCTGGAACGTTACTCCAATCAGCATAATCTGTTAATCATAATCCACAATGATGCCATGAAGTTAGGTGTTGATTGTATTAGCATGATTGGAGCTTTGAGGTGTTGTTAAACCTTCCAGGGAGAGGTGCCAAAACAGCATTGTATGTGGCAGACAATAGATGTCGTACCCCCCACCTCTATTCAGACTTGGTTTTTCAGTCTTTACATAGTGACATTCCTCAGGTTCTAGCATCATTTAATTCTTCATGAAAATATGCCTGATCTTTTTTACAAGTTATTCTGGATTGAGAAAGTGGATGTCTGGTGAAACGTCTTCAAGAAAAAACACAGCAAGTCCGATTGATTTGACTTATTTCTACAGATAAACACATTTATCTGCAAGTCTAAATAAGAAGGTTCAACCAAGATTAAAATAAATCCCAAAAAGAAAGTTGAAGGGGCAGATTAATGAAGGGTCGAATTTCGAAGTGGAAAATACTTCGAAATTCGACCATCGAATTGAATACTATGAAATTGGAATTCGTAGGATTTTTTGCATCGTACGATCGTACTTCAAATCGGACGATTCAAACTGTTTTATCGTACGATCGTACGATTTTCCTTCGGAATACAAAAAACGTAGAAATATGCTCTGGAAGGTCCCCATAGGTTAATATAGCACTTCAGCAGGTTTAAGTTGGGAAAGTATTGAAGTCGAAGTTTTTTTAAAGAGACAGTACTTCGATTATCGAATGGTCGAACGATTTTACTTAGAATCAAAGTCAAAGTCATAGTAGCCTATTCGATGGTCGAAGTATCCAAAAATTACTTTGAATTTAAAATTTTTTAACTTTGAAAATTCCCTCGATTTAACTTCGACCCTTGATAAATCTGCCCCTACGAGTGACGTTAAAAGCATTCTCATTGTAAATACCGTTCTTGACGTCAAGCTGGTAAATGAACAGAAGATCAAGGAGTTGAATGTAACTCCATACCTTAGTCTCATGAATAATGTAACTCCACAAGTCTTCTTTTCCACAAACCTTTACATCTTTTCTGCTTGGCCTAAGGACATCCAGGTGCTGTAATATAAAACAGTATAACTATTGGAATAAGAACAATGGTGCAGGGGTTTTTCTGAAGATCATTGAAAGGCTTGGTCTAAAATAAATGCTTCTAGAGAAAGAAAATACAGATAAAGTTGGTTAATAGCCTCACATATCAGTGACCCAAATGGAGGGATTTATTTGAAGATTTCAGTAGTCTTTTGTTTTTGATTTGTTATTGTGTTTACAGTGGACTGACTCATATTACATTTTATTACTTACCTGTAAAGATTGAAGCTCAAAGGATGTTCCAACACATTTCGCAACATGGAAATACATCTGTAAACAGAAACTACACAACTGTAGCTGAAATGTTTCTCAATAGCTTCAAGATGAATAGTCAGTTCAATTTAAAATTCTCAGAAATTCAAGTGGATTTTTTCAATGATTTGCGTTCAGAATTTTTTGTTACCGTATATACTCGAGTATAAGCCAAGTTTTTCAGCCCCCAAAATATGCTGAAAAACTCTACCTCGGCTTATACTCGGGTCAAGCGCAAGAACGGTCGCCGGCGTCTA
This sequence comes from Xenopus petersii, assembly GCA_038501925.1. Classification (NCBI taxonomy): domain Eukaryota; kingdom Metazoa; phylum Chordata; class Amphibia; order Anura; family Pipidae; genus Xenopus; species Xenopus petersii. Next base: position 7,325,744 of record CM076688.1, read on the forward strand.
AGAATAGTCGCCGGTGTGCAAGAATAGTCGCAGGTGTGCAAGAATAGTCTCCAAGAATATTCGCCGGCGTCCAAGAATAATCTCCAAGAATATTTGCCGGCGTCCAAGAATGGTCGCCGGCATCCAAAAACGAAACGCCGGCATCTCCACTGGGAGCAGAAACCCTAAATTTTTTGATTGAAACTTACCAGAAGCTGCTGCATTTCTCACCCTAGGCCTATACTCGAGTCAATAAGCTTTCTCAGTTTTTGGAGGTAAAATTAGGTACCTCGGCTTATACTCGGGACGGCTTATACTCAAGTATATACGGTATGTCTTTTACTATTTCTGATACTCGATATTTTAGCTGAGAGCTCACGAGTAATTGGCTGCACATTTTAAAATTGGGTGGGGGGCAAATTGACCAGCATCCACTCTTTCCCAGAAGATTGTGATATTCAAATTCAATTGGAACTTCAAACACCTTTATCAGGAAATTTAGGACTAGCACAAATTATTTCTTGGGATAGAGATGAACACCTGGTTGTATGGGTTCAGTTATAAAGTCACTTATACAATTAGGGGGGTTACCTGTATTTATTAAAGTCCAAATGCGAAAAACCTGTGGTTCAATCCGAAAAAGTCTCATTTTTTCCAGATCCAATTTTTCAGTGCCTTTTTAATCATAAATAAGGGTAAATCGTGTCTTCTAGTTGGGTTGGTCTTTTTTTATTTAAAACATCAGAAAAATTTGGATATTGATAAATAACCCCCTTAGTGTGAAACGAAGACCTTGCCAATATATAAACTTCTCAGATACTACAAAATACACTATTGCAATATGGTAATAACAACAATAATAATAATAATAATAATCACAAAGACTACACTTATTGTAAGCCCTCCCCTTCATGCTGTTCCAACTGACAAAATAATGATTTACAATTCTATACGTACTTTGTAAAAGAATTCCATTTAGGGGCAGATTTACAAAGGTTCGAATGGTAAATTCTAATTCAAATTTTTGGTCAAATTCAAATTTTATACCACCAACTTGAATTTGAATGTAAGATTTATCGCACCTCAACCCTAGAAACCATTCAAATTCAACTATTCTCCACTTAAACCCTGCCAAGTTCATGTAGAATTCAATGGCAGAGGTCCCTTGAACTATTTGAAGATGTTAATAGTACACTGTACCACATTTTTGCCAAGTTTTGCTTAGAAAATGACGCCCCATTGACTCCCATGTGGGAAAAAAAATGTTGCGCTTCAAAAAAATGTCTTGCATCAAAAAAAAAAAATTTGACACACAAAAGTCAATTTATTTTTTTTGAAGGAAAACTCTATTAGAATTTGATTCGAGTCGGGACTATTCTATTGAATTTTAGATGTTCGAATGTTTTCATAAATAACATACCATTCGAATTGTGAATATATTAGAATTTATTAGAGTTTAAAAAAATTCACATTACTCTAATTTGACATTTAGGGGCACATTTACTAAGGGTCGAATATCGAGGGTTAATTAACCCTCGCTATTAGACCATCAAAGTAAAATCCTTCGACTTCGAATATCGTAGTCGAAGGATTTTCCGTATTTAGTTTGATAGATCAATTTTCCTTCGATCACAAATTGCTAGGAAAGCCTATGGGGACCTTCCCCATAGGCTAACATTGGTGCTTGGTAGGTTTTAGTTGGCGAAGTAGGTAGTCAAAGTTTTTTTTAGAGACAGTACTTCGAATAGTCGAACGATTTTTAGTCCGAATCGTTCGATTTGAAGTCTAAGTCGTAGTGGAAGGTCGAAGTAGTCAATTTGATGGTCGAAGTAGTCAAAAAAAAACTTTGAAATTTTAAGTTTTTTTCATTCGAATCCTTCACTCGAGCTTAGTAAATGTGCCCCTAAATAAAAAAAACCCTTGAAGTTAAGCTTAGGGGCCAATTCACTAAGTTCGAGTGAAGGAATAGAAGGAAAAAAGCTTGAATTTCGAGTAGTTTTTTGTGCTCCTCGACTATCGAATTGGCGTGAATTCGCCTGAGTAGAATGGTTCGAATAGATCGAGCACAAAAACGCTGCGACTATTCGCCCATTCGATAGTCAAAGTACTGCCTCTTTTAAAAATACTTCTACTGCCTACTTCGCCACCTAAAACCTACCGAATTGCTTTAAAAGCCTATGGGGAAAGTCCCATAGGCTTGTTTTCTAAGTTTTTGATTGAATAAAAAGGCATTCGATCGAATGAAAATCCTTCGATCGAATATTCGATCGTGCGACTATTCGCCGGGCGAATATTCGCCCATAACAGCAAATGGCCAAATTCAAAATCTTTCCCACCCACCCCCATTTCATGTCAAAAACATTTTAGCATATTCTTACCTCAAAATAATCCAATACTGTTGTTTTTAGTACTGAGTCAACAATAAAAATCTGTAAAATATCATCAGGAGAGCAATAAGCACAGAATAGTATGATGTCTATAAGAGTTTAATATACATATGTCTTCCTTTAATTACCCAAAAAGTATAGGTGATGAACTCCGTAAAGCTGTAGGAAACCTTACCAGAACCCTGTTTGTTTTCCACAGTATGAATGTGCTCACCTTGGCCTTCCTACCCACCTAGTCATGCCTCATAATGACGTTGTGTATATAATGACCCCTTCCACCCATGACTTACTTAAAGACACCAAGCCTGTTGGTTAGTGCTTGTCTATTAAGTAGTCTGGTATACTTCTCTGGATTGCTTGTCCATTTAAGACCTTGCATGAACCAGACGATTACCCTTCCTGACCTTCAGCCTGACTTGTTCTGCCTGCCTTGACCTTGGACCTGTCTGACCTGGCCTCTGCTTAAACCCCAGGATTTTCTCTTTTCTAGACCGGTCTCTTTCCATCTAATTGGCTTTCTGTTTGAACATCGGGCAAGTTTTGTGTTGCTGTGAGATGTTTGTGGGTCATTTCCTAATGTACAAAATAGGGGTGTGGAAGCACTCTAAAGGCTAAGTAATAGTATATTTAAATATAATGGAAGTTATGATGATAAAGTTGAAAAGCCACCATAGGTAATTCTATTGATTGTCGGGTGGTCCCTCACTCCAAATGTATCAGGGTTCTCTACAACAGAGTCAGTGGCACCGTCCAAGCCACAAAATGTCCGAGGTAAAAGTAAAGTTCACTCTGGAGAACCACATTCGATTCTGTGTATTTTATTTAAACACAACATGTTTCGGACAGACATGTCCTTCATCAGGTGCTAATGCACCATTAGCCCTGATGAAGGACATGTCTGTCCGAAACATGTTGTGTTTAAATAAAATACACTGAATCGAATGTGGCTCTCCAGAGAAAAGCCACCATACCACGTCAAGGTAAACCCCACATGGCGGTCCCTAACTTATTTGCCTTTCGGCCACTCTAAAGGCTAAGTAATAGTATATTTAAGTATAATGGAAGTGCTAGTTTTAATGCACATTCCCTTGTCCCCTGTCTCAAAAGTTTATAAAACAGCGGTTTTTAGTTACAAACTTATGATCATAAAGTTGACTAATGGGGCCCTATACTTTTAAAAATGGGCGTTGGTTTGGACAATTCCTCTCCCTTAAAAGCCACATACTGGTGGGGGAGGATAGATCCTTTACACTGAAACCAAGATTCAACAGACACTGATTACACAGAATGCTACTTTGCAGTAAGACTTTTTATGCTATGGCCGAAAGGCAAATTAGTTAGGGACCGCCATATGGGGTTTACCTTGACTTGGTATGGTGGCTTTTCAACTTTATGATCATAACTTTGTAACTAAAAACCCCTGTTTTATAAACTTTTGAGACAGGGGACCAGGAATGTGCATTAAAACTAGCACTTCCATTATACTTAAATATACTATTACTTAGCCTTTAGAGTGCTTCCACACCTCCTATTTTGTATATTGGGTCATTTCCTACACTTGATCAGCTCAGTATAACATGGGAACATGCAAGATGCCTTTTATCTATGATACACTAGACAAATAGTCAAATACCACATACATATAACATAGAGTTACTCTCATGACTTACCCGATATGAGCTAAGTGCTGCTGATATAGCAGAGAGCCTTATCCCAGTGTCACCCAATGACTCAAATTCCAGTGAGTCTTCTGTGTCCAGGACAAACACTGCCATCTGTGAAATGAATACAACTCATGGTCATAGCATTAACAATAACACATACATTTGTGTGAGCACAGTAACAAATATCAGTCAATCAGCAATTATCCTCTGAACTATCCTCAGGCTAGCCACTCAGCTTGTGACAATAATGTTTTATAACATAGACAAGCCATTAGTATCTGGTAAAATATATCCTTATATAAAGCTTAGTGATGTCATCATTTATAATTGGAGCTTAGTAATATAACGTGTCACGTGACTCACTGAAACGTCTGTATTGTAACAAATTATGTACCCCCTGTTGTAAAATATGAGGATATTAGAAGTCAACTTGGAGTTCCAAGACCTGTATATAAGCACTCGGCCTGCAGCCTTTATGCCTTCATGGAATTAGTCAGTGACTAATATCCTTATAATTTACATTAGGGGGTACAGCATCCCATATAATACATGAGTGATACTCAGAGTTCCCTGTATAACTCAGCCTGCAGCCTTGTGCCTTTATATGGTCACAGAACAACCCCTCAGTGAGTTCTAATATCCTTATCATTTACAGTAGGGGGTACATTATCCCTTATAATACATGAGTGATACTCAGAGTTCCCTGTATAACTCAGCCTGCAGCCTTGTGCCTTTATATGGTCACAGAACAACCCCTCAGTGACTTCTAATATCCTTATCATTTACAGTAGGGGGTACATTATCCCTTATAATACATGAGTGATACTCAGAGTTCCCTATATAACTCAGCCTGCAGCCTTGTGCCTTTATATGGTCATAGAACAACCCCTCAGTGACTTCTAATATCCTTATCATTTACAGTAGGGGGTACATTATCCCTTATAATACATGAGTGATACTCAGAGTTCCCTATATAACACAGCCTGCAGCCTTGTGCCTTTATATGGTCATAGAACAACCCCTCAGTGACTTCTAATATCCTTATCATTTACAGTAGGGGGTACATTATCCCTTATAATACATGAGTGATACTCAGAGTTCCCTATATAACACAGCCTGCAGCCTTGTGCCTTTATATGGTCATAGAACAACCCCTCAGTGACTTCTAATATCCTTATCATTTACAGTAGGGGGTACATTATCCCTTATAATACATGAGTGATACTCAGAGTTCCCTATATAACTCAGCCTGCAGCCTTGTGCCTTTATATGGTCACAGAACAACCCCTCAGTGACTTCTAATATCCTTATCATTTACAGTAGGGGGTACATTATCCTTTATAATACATGAGTGATACTCAAAGTTCCCTGACAGGGAAATGGAGGAAAACCAGGATCAAAGCTGGGGTAATTATAATTGATGTTATTCTCACCTTTTCTCCACAATGATCTAGAATGAAGGGCTTGCTCCAGATCCAGATCCCCTTGGCCATACTGGTTATTCCAGCTCTCCATTCAAACCTACTAATTGGCTCATTGTATGACCCCAGGTTTATTAGCTGACCCTTCTCCTTAATTAAAAAATAAAATGTGTTACAGGACCAATGATGTCAGTTATTCTAAACCAAATAAAGGGAAGATATATTCTTTATTTAAATTGAAAGAGAATGGTATCCAATTATTTTCTACAATTATTTGCTACATAGACTACATAATCAGAGTTTATGTTATACACATACTGATATTTGTCATAATTTACACAACCCAATGTTTATTATTATTAATAATAATAATTATTAATAATAATAATAATAATAATAATAATAATAAATCTAGTCTACTCTGCTGTTTGTCACATCTCTTCAGGTAAGTTTCACTAAATTAGAAGTCAACATTCTCTTCCTAAGCGATTCCAATCTACAAAGTACTTTTCTTTAAAACCGGATTGCTGTGTTCCTCCAGAAACAAAGTTTCACGAGATCGGGGAAAACAGAAACGATTATATAGTGTAGTATCTCAGTGTAACGATCGAAGGAATAATCGTTCGATCGAACGATTAAATCCTTTGAATCGAACGATTCGAAGGATATTTAATCCATCGATCGAAGGATATTCCTTAGATCAGGAAATTGTTAGGAAGCCTAAGGGGACCTTCCCCATAGGCTAACATTGGCCTCGGTAGGTTTTAGGTGGCGAACTAGGGGGTCGAAGAATTTTTTAGAGACAGTACTTCGACTATCGAATGGTCGAATAGTTGAATGATTTTTAGTTTGAATCGTTCGATTCGAAGGTCGTAGTCGAAGTAGCCCATTTGATGGTCGAAGTAGCCATATTCGACCATTCGAAATTCAAACTTTTTTTCCTCTATTCCTTCACTCGAACTAAGTAAATGGGTCCCACTAAGGGGTATATTTATCAAAGAGTGAAGTTCCGCCACTCTCCATTCATTTCTATGGGCTTTTTATAGGCGTATTTATCAAAGGGTGAACTTTCACTTCACCCATTGATAAATACGCCTTTCAAAATTCCACAGAAATGAATTGAGAGCTGCGGAATTTCACTCTAGTGGCGGAACTTCACTCTTTGATAAATTGACCCCTAAGTATCTCACCTTTAAAAAAAAAAAAAAAAAAACTTTTTCATAAATAAATAATAAAACACACTCACAAATGAGTTCTTGATAAATCGCATAAAAAGGAGCCATAGCGACATTGGGGACTTACACTAAAACTTTTTATGCGATTTATCAAGAACTCGTTTGTGAGTGTGTTTTATTATTTATTTATTAAAAAGTTTTTAGGCGTTTCTGCACACGCTGTTTACGAAGGAGGAGTTCAAGTACGGAAAGGAGCTCACATTTGTTTATGCCTATTTCAACTCACGTCTTGTGAGTATTCTATACCACTGGAGACATTAGGAATTCAGAGCTTTGCTGCTATTTTCCCTTTTACCCATTCACAAGTTACGTTTCTAAAGAAGTTTTGCATTTGGGGACTTGGGACAATTGGAGAATGTGTTAAATGTCACCACACTATAAATAGGCAACACGTATAGATATTGAGGTCTGTGTAACACGTGCATGCCAGAGGTTAATTGAGAGGTGTGGAGTGTTTTTTCACAAGGTGTTAAATAATTAAGGCACTTAAAGGGATACTGTCATGGGAAAAAAACATTTTTTCAAAATGAATCAGTTAATAGTGCTGCTTCAGCAGAATTCTGCACTGAAATCCATTTCTCAAAAGAGCAAACAGATTTTTTTTATATTCAATTTTGAAATCTGACATGGGGGCTAGACATATTGTCAATTTCCCAGCTGCCCCAAGTCATGTGACTTGTGCTCTGATAAACTTCAATCACTCTTTACTAGGGATGCACCAAATCCAGGATTCGGTTCGGGATTCGGCCAGGATTCGGCCTTTTTCAGCAGGATTCGGATTCGGCCGAATCCTTCTGCCCAGCCGAACCGAATCCGAATCCTAATGTGCATATGCAAATTAGGGGCGGGGAGGGAAATCGCGTGACTTTTTGTCACAAAACAAGGAAGTTACAATATTTTCCCCTTTCAACCCCTAATTTGCATATGCAAATTAGGGTTTGGATTCGGTTCGGTATTCGGCCGAATCTTTCACGAAGGATTCGGGGGTTCGGCCGAATCCAAAATAGTGGATTCGGTGCATCCCTACTCTTTACTACTGTACTTCAAGTTGGAGTGATATCACCCCCTCCCTTTCCCCACCAGCAGCCAAACAACAGAACAATGGGAAGGTAACCAGATAGCAGCTCCCTAACACATGATAAGAGCTGCCTGGTAGAGCTAAGAACAACACTCAATAGTAAAAACCCATGTCCCACTGAGACACATTCAGTTACATTGAGAAGGAAAAACAGCAGCCTGCCAGAAAGCATTTCTCTCCTAAAGTGCAGGCACAAGTCACATGACTTGGGGCAGCTGGGAAATTGACAAAATGTCTAGCCCCGTGTCAGATTTCAAAATTCAGTGCAGAATTCTGCTGGAGCAGCACTATTAACTGATGCATTTTGAAAAAAAACATGTTTTCCGATGACAGGATCCTTTTAACTCACAAAGGGTGAGATACTTTCACACTGAGATACTACGCTATATAATCTTTTCTGTTTTCCCCGTCCTCGTGAAACTTTGTTTCTGGAGGAACACAGCAATGCGGTTTTAAAGAAAAGAATTTTGATCAGGCAGAGGAGAGCCTAAGATTTGCTGGACTTTGGGGATACCTAATCTTCCTGGGACTCAAACTTATATATTTCTTTCAATCTACAAGGTAGTCAATACAAGTCCGTGATTAAGGCAATAGAGTAAATTACCTGGCAGGACAAAGTCCTCAGGATACAGTTTATAAGAGAGGATTTACTCTGTTGTTTCTCTCCGATCAGGCATATTAGGCACACGGGGTAATCCATGATATTGCTGTTCATGAAGCATCTGTGTATGGCGGCTTCATCTACCTGGAGGTGACCAAATTCATCTGTGCGTACTAACTGAATGGCACAGACGGGGCTCTCCTTAAATGATGGGGGAAAACAGATGGGAAAAAAATAATCCCTTAAATCAGCCACCGCTCCTGTTAACACCATGTCTGACACCACAATCATCGACTTCTAAAAATGAATGGACAATTTCTTTGTAAACCACTAAAACATTCCAAGACTTGGCCTTCAACCTGTGGCACTCCAGCTGCTCCAAGACTAGAACGTTCTATTGAAGGCCAAAGAATTCATGAAGTTGGTTTATAGTTTAGCAAGAGCTGGAGAGCCCACAATGGTCACTGTGTTATCTAGACCAGTTTATAATATCCAAAGCCGTTTCTGAATGCCTTACCTTCTTGGCTTTCTCTTCTTTAACCTCCTGTTGGACCCTTGCAACCAGATTTCTGAGTCTGTGGACAGGAATCAGCTGATCTTTGGGACAAACCTTCCTGCACTCAGGGCAGAGGCACCTCAGTTGTTGTGAGGTGTCCCAGTAATTTGTGATGCACTCTCTGCAGAAGGTGTGCCCACAGGTGATGGAGACTGGGTCATTAAGCTCACTGCAGCACACGGAACATAAAAGTTCCTCCTCCAACTTCTGGAAGCTTGTTGGTTCCTCCTGTTGCATGATATCCCTAGAGACAATGGATTTATTTCATTCTGTAAATGTGCAACTATGTTAAGATGTGTAGAGAGACATATTGGGGCAAATTCACTAAGATGCGAAGTTGCGCCAGGCGCAACTTCGCTGCACTTCGCCGCACTTCGCCAGGCGTAGTTTCGCCAGCGCTCCGCAAATTCACTAAAATCCGAAGTTGCGCACAGGGGTAGCGTAAGGTTGCGAAGTTGCGATAGCGTTGATTTGCTATGTAAAGCGCAGTTACGCTAGCGAATGCTAATTTGCATACGGCGCGAAATTCAAATTTCAATGGAGGAACACGTATCTGCACTACAAATGCCTAGAAAACCTTCAAATCAGCAAATAAAAATGTTATTTTGCCCTACACATGTGCCCACTGTATAGGTAAGTTGCCATGAGTCAGGAAATGTAGGGGGGAGGAAGGGGAGCCCCAAAAATATTTATGATCTTTTTCAGCCTATCACCCATCATGTAGAAAACACGCCAGCGTTTTTTGGGACTTAGAAAAAAATGTGACTTTTTTTGAAACAATCCCTATCTACTCTATTGCGCTTCGCCAGGTCTGAGGTGGCGAAGGAAGTCTAGCGTAAAAGGTAACGTTCAGTACACTGCGCAAGTTAGTGAATTTGCGTAGTTATGTCGCTAGCGAAAATTCGCCTGGCGTAAGGGTGCGAAGTAACACTAGCGAAACTACGCCAGCTACGAATTAACGCTAGCGTTCGGCGCTTCGGCGCTTAGTGAATTTGCGCCATTGTGTAGAGAGATATACTGTATTAGCAAACAAAGAAGCAGTAAGTAAACACACACCGGGCATAGGCATAATGGCCATACTAAGGGAATGGATGGATATTGTATAGCAAGACACCAGCAGTGCAACAAGAGTAAGAGTAAAGTCACATGGGCCCTTACAGAACAAGATAACAGACTTTTGGAACTTATTTGGACCTGCCTTACTGCTATTCCTGAGCTTTTGTGCCCTACCCTGAACATTTACAAATGTGATTGATAGAGGGTTTCACCTGTTTCTTTTCTTCAGTTTGCACAACATATTGGGGCACCAGGAAAGAGGGTCCTGGTGAAGTGCAAAAGGTTGCCAACACAATGCGCCTTCCATTAGCTCTGCTAATCCTCAACCCTCTGGCTCTGCCAGGGCTTCAGACCCTCCCTTACAGCAATGCTTGATGGGTCATCTCATCTCCAACTCCCCAGCCTGAAGGTCTAAATGGGCAAGGGTTATCAGACCTTCCTTCGTCTCACTGCTAGGGAGCCAAAACTTCTACCAGAGATATCTAAGCTTTATTGGGGTGGTTTACCTTTAAGTTAACTTTTAGTGTGTTATAGAATGGCTAATTTTAAGTCATTTTTTCATTTTTTTATAGTTTCTGTCTTATTTGCATTCTTCTTCTGACTGTTTCCAGCTTTTAAATGGTGGTCGCTGACCCCATCTAAAACAAATGCTCTGTAAGGTTTCAAATGTAATGTTATTGCTACTTTCTATTACTCATCTTTCCATTTAGATCATCTCCAATTCGTATTCCAGTCTCTTATTTTAATCAGTGCATGGTTGCTAGGGGAATTTGGACTCTAGCGACCATGCTGCTGAAACTGAATAAAAACAAATAAAAACAAATAAAAAAAGGAAAACCTCAGAATATCACTTTTTACATCATACTTAATGTTAATTTAAAGACGAACATCCCCTTTAATTAATGCCCATGTTAAATTCTAACTAAACAGGTAAACAACTATTTAACCTAAGACTTGTAGAGAAGAAACCTACATATTGTAGTTCATGTTTTCCTTTAAACACCTTTTCCTGGGTTCTATTACAAGACAAATACAACATTTGTATAAATGTTGAGCGTTAGTGGCCTTTTAAATGATAAAGTGGGGTTAACTCATTAACAATATATTAAGGACATTAAGGGGAAGACATATTATGGTTCAAATGGTAAATACGAAAACTCACAAATTCGAGTTGGGAATAATTCGAATTCGAGATTTATCATACTTTGACCCAGGAAACAACTGCAATTCGATAGTACGCCCTCTAAAACCTGCCGAGTTCATGTAGGAGTCAATGGCAGAGGTCCAGTGACCCATTTGAAGATGTAAACAGCTTTCCTGACATTCAAGTTTTTTCGGGGAAAAACATGTTTCAAGTTCCTTCTAATTAGCTTCCAATTTGATTTGGGTTTTTGGATCGGTAATATTCGTTCGAGTTTTAGACATTCGAGTTTTTTCTAAAATAAGATGCTGTTCGAGTTTTGAGGTAAAAAAAACTCGACCTTTGATAAATATGCCCCCATATGTAATTAAAATGCACTAGGTTTGCCCAGGAGCAGTATCCCATTGTAACCAATAGTGTGTTTGCTTTTAAACAGGTGACCAGTAAATGCTAGCTGTTGATTGGCTGCTATGGGTTATTGCACCCAGGCAATTTTAGTCCCTTTTATTACATAATACCCTTTGTGCATTAAACTAATAAAAATGCCTTACCCTTTAAACAAAACAGGGATTGTTTGTCCATATATTGCAATATATTTAAGCTGAAGAACTACGTCAAAGTCATCCCATATCTGGCCAGTCCTACACTCAATTTTCATCAGATTTATTAAGAATTCTCTTGCTTCATTGTACATCATCTTAACCTTTATTGTAATGTGTAGTGTTTAAAGGCAAGGACATGTTTTGACATTTTTTAATATTACATCTTAAAGGGTCATTTTCCTTAAAGGGATACTGTCATGGGGAAAAAACATTTTTTTTACAATGAATCAGTTAATAGTGCTGCTCCAGCAGAATTCTGCACTGAAATCCATTTCTCAAAAGAATAAACAGATTTTTTTTATATTCAATTTTGAAATCTGACATGGGGCTAGACATATTGTCAATTTCCCAGCTGCCCCATGTCATGTGACTTGTGCCTGCACTTTAGGAGAGAAATGCTTTCTGGCAGGCTGCTGTTTTTCCTTCTCAATGTAACTGAATGTGTCTCGGTGGGACATGGGTTTTTACTATTGAGTGTTGTTCTTAGATCTACCAGGCAGCTGTTATCTTGTGTTAGGGAGCTGCTATCTGGTTACCTTCCCATTGTTCTGTTGTTTGGCTGCTGGGGGGAAAAAGGGAGGGGGGTGATATCACTCCAACTTGCAGTGCAGCAGTAAAGAGTGATTGAAGTTTATCAGAGCACAAGTCACATGACTTGGGGCAGCTGGGAAAGTGACAATATGTCTAGCCCCATGTCAGATTTCAAAATTGAATATAAAAAAAATCTGTTTGCTCTTTTGAGAATTTTTTTTTCCCATTACAGTATCCCTTTAAGTTATAGAATGGGTAAGGTATATGCCTTGGCCCCATACCCCTTATGAATACAGCAGGCAGCACTGTATTCATGAAGGTCAGGCTTCTATGCTTCATTTTGGAGTGCAAGTACTTGCAGCAATTATTCTATGTGCAGGGGGAAGTACAAGGTGCAAAAACATGGTGGAGAGAGAGAAATACAAGCTTGGACAATCAAGCCGCAGAATAGAAATACTCAGGGACAAATACCTCTATTGTGGAGGCCCATTTATTAAAGGTCACATTTTAGTGGTTTTAGAGGGTTTTTTTTTTTTAAAACCACAGCTAAACTTACTTTCTCTAAAACCACGAATGTTCCGAAAAACCTCTAAAAGTCTGAATCAATTAAAAATGCTCTCATAGGATCAGCGCAGCTCCCATTGACTTCTATAGGACCTTGACAACCTGGCAAATTTTTGTATTCGATTTTTTTTGGTTTCGTTTTTACACTTAATAAATCTTGAATTTTTAGAGCTTTTAAGAAGTATAGAAAAACCACAAATTTGTCAAAAAAATGGGAGATTTGAATGTTAGTACAAAGAACCCTTAGGGGTTGTTTATTAAAGTCTGAATGCCCAAAACTCAAAACATTTGAGTTTATTTACTAGTTACTAATTTTTAGTGAGAAAACTGGAAGTTTTGGGATTTATTCTACCTGAGGATGGAAAAAGTCCAAATCCGAAAATCCAGCATCTCAGACCTGCCGAGGTTGTCAGTAGGAGAAGTCCCGAAGATATCCTGATCTGTGCTGGGTTTCGTGCAAAATCTCCGAAGATTTTGTGGTTTTCGGGTTTCCCGTACTAGAATTTTTTTTTTCGGGAAAATGTATTGATAAATACGGACAAATAACCTGTGCGGAGTATATTTCAGATAATGAGGTAAATTCGGATTTTGATAAATAACTCCCTAAGGGGCCGATTCACTAACTTCGAGTGAAGGATTTGAAGTAAAAAAACTTTGAATTTCGAAGTTTTTTTTGGGCTACTTCGACCATCGAATGGGCTACTTCGACCTTCGACTACGACTTCGAATCGAAGGATTCGAACTAAAAATCGTTCGACTATTCGACCATTCAATAGTCGAAGTACTGTCTCTTTAAAAAAAACTTTGACCCCCTAGTTCGCCATCTAAAAGCTACCGAACTCAATGTTAGCCTATGGAAAGGTCCCCATAGGCTTGCCTAACTTTTTTTGATCGAAGGATATTCCTTCGATCGTTGGATTTAAATCCTTCGAATCGTTCGATTCGAAGGATTTTATTGTTCGATCTAAGGAATAATCCTTAGATCGTTCGATCGTACTATCTGCGCTAAATCTTTTGACTTCGATATTTGAAGTCGAAGGATTTCAATTCCGAGTCGAATATCGAGGGTTAATTAACCCTCGATATTCGACCCTTAGTGAATCAGCCCCTAAGGCGCAAATTCACTAAGCGCCGAAGCGCCGAACTCTAGCGTTAATTCGCTAGCGTTTGGCATTTTTCGTTACTGCGCAAATTCACTAACGAACGCTGGCGTAGTTTTGCTAGTGTTAATTCGCACCCTTACGCCAGGCAAATTTTCGCTAGCGACATAACTACGCAAATTCACTAACTTGCGCAGTGTACTGAACGCTGGCTTTTACGCTAGACTTCCTTCGCCGCCTCAGACCTGGCGAAGCGCAATAGAGTAGATAGGGATTGTTTCAAAAAAAGTCAAATTTTTTTCTAAGTCCCAAAAAACGCTGCCGTGTTTTCTACATGATGGGTGATAGGCTGAAAAAGATCGAAAATATTTTTGGGGCTCCCCTCCTTCCCCCCTACATTTCCTGACTCATGGCAACTTACCTAGACAGTGGGCACATGTGTAGGGCAAAAAACAATTTTTATTTGCTGATTTGAAGGTTTTCTAGGCATTTGTAGTGCTGATACGTATTCCTCCATTGAAATTTGAATTTCGCGCCGTATGCAAATTAGCCTTCGCTAGCGTAACTTCGCTTTACATAGCGAATCAACGCTAGCGCAACTTCGCAACCTTACGCTACCCCTGTGCGCAACTTCGGATTTTAGTGAATTACGCCTGGCGAAGTGCGGCGAAGTGCGGTGAAGTTGTGCCTGGCGCAACTTCGCATCTTAGTGAATTTGCCCCTAAGTGTTATTGTGAGTGTGAAATCAAGTTTGGCAGATGCAGAAACCCGTCACAAATACCCCTCCACAGGCTTTCATGGAATGAACCTTGATGCTGCTGGTGTATTCCTGAGTCATGTGATTATTGCTTGAAAATGCAAACTGCCACACAGTGGGTCCCCCCAGAAAAACATTCTGGGCCACCAATACTGCCAATAACCTGAACTCTCAGCTCCAGGGGGCCCCACAGCCACAGGGCTCTGCTGTATGGTAGTTATGGCACTGCCGCTACATTTTCGAGTGATGATATTATCATTATTTTATATATGAACATAAACAGGAAGTTGTGTGGGGCAATTTCTGACAGTTGCAGCTCTGAGACGGCTAGAACGAAAGAAATTGTGTAACGTTATACCGGGGAAAGCAAAAAAGGAGAACAATTATCATACAGTAAAGACAAAGCGTCCTCAAACTTACTCCGGTCTGCTGTTTCCCACCAAAGATTTCAATGGATTTCAATCCTCGCTGTTAGTAAAGCAAAGCCACACCTTTGTCTCTGAGAAACGAAACTGCAAGCTGATCCTGGACTTTGGCAAGGCGTGCCATCTGACTCCTTTAATGGGGAATGTCAACCTATCAATGCAAAACAAATTCAGGAAGTAACCCCATACTGTTTGTTTATCATGTAGGAAAAATATCAATTCTTCCATTCACATAATGTTCCCCATTTTGGATACCCATTAAGCAAAGGTTGGTAGGATTGGAGATTTCCAATGCCAGGGTTTTAGTGTCCTTGCTGCTCCCAGGCAATATCCTATTAGTGAATTTTTATATTTTAGGTTCGGACCTGTTAATATTGATAGT
Source organism: Xenopus petersii (assembly GCA_038501925.1). Taxonomy (NCBI): domain Eukaryota; kingdom Metazoa; phylum Chordata; class Amphibia; order Anura; family Pipidae; genus Xenopus; species Xenopus petersii. The sequence goes on from CM076688.1 coordinate 7,341,223, forward strand.
AAACCAATACCTGAACCCTTCGTTATGGTCAGACAGTATATTAATTACCCAAAACACCTTATCCCAGAACAATTTCAGTTTTTTACAATTCCACCAGATGTGTAACATAAATCCTATTTCCTCATTACAGCGCCAACATAAGGCAGATGGGGCATGATATATTTTTTTGAAGTATCTCAGGACATCTGTACCATCCAAATATAATTTTAAAATTGGTTTCTTGAAACTTAAAGCTATAGAAAATGTATGGGTAAGAAAGAAACAGGGTTTGCATTGTTCATTGGTATATGGAGTCCTTAATTTGTTCTCCCATTTGGAAGTGTATTTCGGTTGAGTATTTACTACTAGGGGGGGGGTGATATCACTCCAACTTGCAGTACAGCAGTAAAGAGTGATTGAAGTTTATTCAGAGCACAAGTCACATGACTTGGGGCAGCTGGGATATTGACAAAATGTCTAGCCCCATGTCCGATTTCAAAATTGAATATAAAAAAATCAGTTTGCTCTTTTGAGAAATGGATTTCAGTGCAGAATTCTGCTGGAGCAGCACTATTAACTGATTCATTTTGAAAAAAAAATTTTTTCCCATGACAGTATCCCTTTAAGCACACACAACACTTTCTTCTTCTTGGGAGTTAAACTTTGGAAATAAAACAGAGGTGTGCTCACTGCTTTCCTTCTTGTATCTGCAACTCAGTGATGAATTAATAAGTTAAATAAAAGAGCTGAAGCTTCAAAAGCTCCTTGCTAAATAAGATCATAGCAAGTGTCAGGAGTGTTAGAGCCAATTACTAGAAGAGTTCAAGCAGTTAAAACTGCTTAAGTGTAACAGCCAATTGAAGAGAACTTCAGTGGAGAGATTGACAAGCTGAAGTCATCAGACAGACTGAAGGCAAGCGTAGTCGGAAGCAGGCAGAGGTCGGTAGGCAGGCTGAAGTTAACGAAGTCAGGAACAGGCCGAGGTCAAACACAGAATATAAGAATATCAAAGCAAGCCAAATCACAAGTGGGAATCACAAGCTAGGAAATAACCAAGCACTGTTTGTTTCCTCAGACGCCTATTTAAAGGGACTATTTTGGCGCCAACGTTAGGGCACAGCGTGATGACGCTGAGCGTCAAACATTGCGCGCCCGCGTCTTGTCGTGGCGCACGTCCGCATAAACGGTCGTGCACACGCGCGCGAAGACGCGCGCACACGCTATAGGCACCAATAATGTACAGAACCCTGCACACCCCTGCGCGCAGATGAAGGCTTGGCTGTGCCCAGTGGTACCTTACAGCAAGTCTTTAATTGAGCTCACAGTGGTTGCATTTCCGCAGTTATCCAGGGGCTACATTGCTCCTTTCACATAATTTCTACTAGAACACCACATGATGATATCTTATGCTTCTGCAACTGCAAATAAAGCCCACGCCAAACCACATTTGTTTTTACTTGGAGCCTGTCCACTATTTTTGTGTAAAAATATGGACCTACATTTATTTGAGATACATCTTGAAACAAAAGAAAGAATCAAAATGGTCAGGGGGCATGTTGCCTTTTCAACAAAAGTATACACAGCTGTAAATATTCCAAATGTCAAGTCAAGGAAACTACTAATCCAGGCCTCCATCAACTGATTCTGTTGGTCAATCTCAGCAAGAAGGCTTGTTTTTTGGCCATTGTATGGTTTCATTAGTTGGGTTATTAGAGGGTTATTTTGTTACCAGTAATGACAGCCCTTCATAACTGGTAATCCATCATTTACAGTAAAAAACATTATCATTCATCCAGACTACACATCATATATAACAGGCTCTGACATTTGCCTCTTGGAGCTGGAAGCCTACATCTAGGGTGACTTCCCAACAGGACTGCCATGATGGGTGACTGGCTGGGGAGCCATTGCACATCAGGGTAAGTAAGGCTTCAACTCACAGCTTTCAACATGATCATCCTCTATCTTTCTACCTCTCTCTTTACCACCTCATGTGTTTATATCTGCCTAGATCTGAACATTGCTTCCCATAAAACAAACTCCTCCTAATTAACATCAAAGGCCTTCATTCCTCTACACCTCACTACATCTCCTCTCTCCATATGTTCCTTGTATTTATTATTGTAATGAACCATGTTTGTTCTATTAATAAATTGTTCTCCTATGTAAGAAGCCCTCTATACGTAAAAATATACATACATACACATAGACCTTCTTTTCTTTGTCTATTCACAGTCAGCCTCCCACCACCTAAGACCTTGCAAGAAGTACTGGTGCCTCTGATTGGTGCACATGACTGTAAGAGATATTATTCAGCTGTAGCCAATATTATGGATAACATGATATGTGCAGATTACATTAGCGGAGGAAAGGCTCCTGCCAGGTAAGTGATAGTAATAATTAGAATATAAGCTCATCGTATATTCCCCAGCGTATAAACATTATTGAAGTTATACATTAGGAGAGAAGATGCTCCATGGGGACAGTACCTACTTACTGTTTGTGGGGAAGTTTTAGGGAGGAAGTAATTACTCTATGAACTGCTTCAACCATGTGGCCAAATAATTTTATCCGAAACCAGGATCTTGGTGATGATTCATTTTTGGTGACTAAGTGAGCATCTTGAGGGACACATTTTGCATACTTAAAAATCAACCTCATTACGTGGACAATTATGAATAATGTGGTATCTTTTTTTAAGTTTCCTTTGTAAGTCCTCTTTGGCCTTTGATTGCATCTGAATGGCTTTCCCCTACCCAGAAGTATGTGGGTGGCCAATCACAGTTCTGAGAATTGTGAGGAAATATTAGTGGAGAAATAATTGTAATTGTAACCTCCCCCCGTCTACATATAACTTCCCTAGCATTCATTTTTGTCCCCCTGTCTCAGTGGTTGTCAGACTTTATCAGTTCTTAGAGGTCCAGTCTTTGTTCAGGGCCCCACTTAGCTCATAACAAAGTTAAAGTCCAAAAGTAGAATTTCCGCACCTCCTCTCCTTACCTATGATATTCCTGATTGGTGGTGCGTAACTCCCTAGACAGTCAGCACACGTCGATCATATGAGTAACAGCAAAATGGAAGAGAGCCGCACAACACCATAATTATTGCAGGTGAGGAGCTTTCCCCTTTTATTCTTCACCAGCCGTGTATCAACGTCTCGGTGGGTTTTCACCCTCCCTTCATCAGGATAAACACACTGTGCATACAATCACATTTTAAAGCCACATTAGACACACCCAAAAACCCAAGGTTCCCAAATTCCATTGTGAATCCAAAATGAGGCTTGGTACTCAGTCCAGTCCAATCCCTTGTTAGAATGTCCATTTTGTGGTGATAGTAAAAAGTCTTTGCAAGGTCATGTTATCATTAACCAAAAGCAGTGCATATGCGCATTTAATATACAGTAAACCATCATTCACAGTATTGCATTTTTCAATAAATATTGGTTATGTGTATTCATCTTTACTATTGTATATATACTATAGGTACATCTACTCACAGCCAGCAGGGTTCATTTACCATTAGCTCTATCATTGCTTTCTCCCTCTGGCCGGTTTATCTGTGAAAAGGAAAACAAAGTGTCACAATCACCGTTTAAAACATATTATAGAAAACAATTTAAAGGGATACTGTCATGGGAAAAAATTTTTTTTTCAAAATAAATCAGTTAATAGTGCTGCTCCAGCAGAATTCTGCACTGAAATCCATTTCTCAAAAGAGCAAACAGATTTTTTTATATTAAATTTTGAAATCTGACATGGGGCTAGATATTTTGTCAATTTCACTGCTGCCCCTGGTCATGTGACTTGTGCCTGCACTTTAGGAGAGAAATGCTTTCTGGCAGGCTGCTGTTTTTCCTTCTCAATGTAACTAAATGTGTCTCAGTGGGACATGGGTTTTTACTATTGAGTGCTGTTCTTAGAACTACAAGGCAGCTGTTATCTTGTGTTAGGGAGCTGTTATCTGGTTACCTTCCCATTGTACTTTTGTTTGGCTGCTGGGGGGGAAAAGGGTGGGGGTGATATCACTTCAACTTGCAGTACAGCAGTAAAGAGTGATTGAAGTTTATCAGAGTACAAGTCACATGACTTGGGGCAGCTGGGAAATTGACAATATGTCTAGCCCCATGTCAGATTTCAAAATTGAATATAAAAAAATCTGTTTGCTCTTTTGAGAAATGGATTTCAGCGCAGAATTCTGCTGGAGCAGCACTATTAACTGGTTCATTTTGAATTTTTTTTTTTCCCATGACAGTATCCCTTTAAACTGAAATGTTCATTTAGACCCCTTTTTTACTCAAAAAATTACATATTCTGGTACTACTACCTTTGCTATGTCTGCCTACTACCAATGCTGTTACTACTTCCCTTACTACTTCTGCTCAAAAAACGACTAATTCTGATACTACTTCCTTTACTAAGTCTGCTCCAACCACTACTAATGCTTTTACTACTTCCCTTACTACTACTGCTCAAAAAACTACTAATTCTGGTGCTACTTCCTTTACTATGTCTGCTCCAACCACTACCAATGCTGTTACTTCTTCCCTTACTACTTCTGCTCAAAAAACTACTAATTCTGGTGCTACTTCCTTTACTATGTCTGCTCCAACCACTACCAATGCTTTTACTACTTCCCTTACTACTTCTGCTCAAAAAATTACTTATTCTGGTACTACTACCTTTACTATGTCTGTTCCAACCACTACCAATGCTGTTACTCCTTCCCTTACTACTTCTGCTCAAAAAACTACTAATTCTGGTGCTACTTCCTTTACTATGTCTGCTCCAACCACTATCAATGCTTTTACTACTTCCCTTACTACTTCTGCTCGAAAAACTAAAAATTCTGTTACTATGTCCTTTACTATGTCTGTTCCAATCACTAACAATGCAGTTACTATTTCCCTTACTACCTCTGTTAAACCACTGCTAATTCTGTTCCTAATAACCATCCCATTCCATTGCTCACAGTTACCCTTATTTTTGTCTATTTTTGCTCATTGTTATTGTCTTTATAGAAAAATTAGAGGCAACAAGACACACAAGTCATGAACAAAAGAGACAAAACAATGTATAGTCTATTTGTCCAGATTCAGTTGCATGAGAAAACATTGTTATATTGGTTTATCTTGTAAAAATGTATGGGCGAGATTGAATTTGAAGCGAAAAAAACTTTTCTTCCAATTCAGTTTGAGTTTTTTTCCTTATAAACTTCAATAGGGTTTTAATGTGAGAAGAGCATTTTTTTTTCTATGGGAAAATCTGGAATTGAATTAGGAAATAAGCTTTTCTCATAAAATGTAATCTGGTCCATTGTTTGGTATATTTGTTATACTTATAATTGTATTTACTTATGTTATTGTAGTATCAAAGCAGTGCCTTCTGTTAATATCCAGGTAAGGTTTACCTTACATTGCCTCTGAACATTAAAATTCTGCTCAGCACAGGAGGGATAGACTGTTGTTGTAGGCAGGAATGGTTGTAGGTGGGGGAAGTGTATTTATAAAACTTTATTTTCAGATATGATGAGGAAGAGCTATTTAAAATAAAGTATTGTAGACATACAGATGATATTGACCTTCTACATGAAGCAACTTCCTGGGTAACATTGCGCTTGGGGTCAGGACATTGTACTATTAGGCTGGGACACAATTTACCTGTGTTCTCCTACCTATCACACAATTGCCCATCCCAATAACATTGCCAAAGCTGCTCCCAGTCAGAGATTGACATCGCTAGTAAGCGGTGGGCTGAGGTGAGATTGGGGGGCACCTGCACTAGGAAAGCTTTTTATATCTGGGTCAATGTTAAAAAACAAATGTCGTCCCAAAATTTAACTAATGAGTTGATGAGTTGATATGAATTATTTATATTGTATTTACAAATGATTACTGGATTATTAAATGTATTATAAATTAATTATGGGCAATTAACAAATCACATTAATTAGTTATCATTATCATTATTTTCTCATAATACAAGTAGTCATTTAATTTTTCCCCAGTTGGAATCAGTAATGGACACTAGTCATGCTGGTTGTGCTAACTCCATAATCCAGGTGGCAATTGCAGTCGATAAATATTCTTGTATTTTCGTTTTTTAATTATTCCAATTTTGTTTTGTGGCCTTCTGGGGTGGAATTACTACTTTTAGTAGTCATTTCAGTGTGTTAAATTCTCTCTCCCAAGCTGTCCAGATTCACTTTCCATAGACTCCAGCCACAAACAAGCAACAAGGGTTGTGGCTAAGGAATTTAACTTAAAATGGCGATGTTAGCAGTTCAATGAGACCCTTGGGTACTGGTGCTAAAAAAATGTAAAAAATAATTTTGATTTAAAATTGCTGTTTTAATGTGAGTAACAAGAGACGGGAATTAAAATGTAGGGTAAGAAATAACAAAATTCCTGGTCTGTTCATGGCCACCAAAGAAATGTATAGCTGTTCTAAGCATGTCGGAAGTCAAGTTCAGGAGGGTTGGATGAAGCCCTGTCACTCAAACCCCTAAAATACAAAGTCAGTGCAAACGTTCCACCTCCAAAATTCCCTGATTAAGTAGCTGCCCTGCTACCTGTCATTATCTCTGTGTTTGTTAAGTCCCAATGACACCATTGCTTTATAGTCTATTATTAGGTGAGTTCCTGATTGAGCAGGTAGAGAAACCACAAGAGATATGGCACCATGCCTGATAAGAATGATGGCCTGATATTGTGTTTGTTCCTGGTACTATTATGATAATGCAAAAATCTAGGGGGGGTGGTGGAAGCACTTTTAAGGCTAATACAAAATATATTTAAGTATAAGGGAAGTGCTACTTACAATGCACTTCCCTGGGCCCCTGTCTCATAAGTAATTCAATATAAATGCAAATGCATATGTTTACAAAACAGGGGTTTTTAGTTACAAAGTTATGATCATAAAGTTGAAAAGCCACTATACCCCGTCAAGGTAAACCCCATATGGCGGTCCATCTCTCTCTCTTAAAAGCTATTGCTGGCGGGGGAGGATTTAGCTTTCAGATTGAAACCAATGCACAACACACATTAGGGCAAATTCACTAAGATGCGAAGTTGCGCCAGGAGCAACTTCGCCGCACTTCGCCAGGCGTATTTTTGCCAGCGCTCCGCAAATTCACTAAAATCCGAAGTTGCGCACAGGGGTAGCGTTAGTTTGCGAAGTTGCGCTAGCGTTAATTCGCCAAGTGAAGCGAAGTTTAGCTAGCGATGGTTAATTTGCATACGGCGCGAAATTCAAATTTCAATGGAGGAACACATATCTGCACTACAAATGCCTAGAAAACCTTCAAATCAGCAAATAAAAATGTTTATTTTGCCCTACACATGTGCCCACTGTCTAGGTAAGTTGCCATGAGTCAGGAAATGTAGGGGGGAAGGAGGGGAGCCCCAAAAATGTTTTCGATCTTTTTCAGCCTATCACCCATCATGTAGAAAACACGCCAGCATTTTTTGGGACTTAGAAAAAAAATTTGACTTTTTTGGAAACAATCCCTATCTACTCTATTGCGCTTCGCCAGGTCTGACGTGGCGAAGGAAGTCTAGCGTAAAAGGTAGCGTTCAATACACTGCGCAAGTTAGTGAATTTGCGTAGTTACATCGCTAGCGAAAATTCGCCTGGCGTAAGTGTGCGAAGTAACACTAGCGAATTTACGCCAGCGTTCGTTAGTGAATTTGCACAGTAACGAAAATGCCAAACGCTAGCGAATTAACGCTAGCGTTCGGCGCTTAGTGAATTTGCGCCATTGTGTACAGGTAATGCTATTATGCAGAGAAGTATCTTTTTATATTGTGACCTGAGTTAAGTAAGTTCGGGACCGCCATATGGGGTTTACCTTGACGTGGTATGGTGGCTTTTCAACTTTATGATCATAACTTTGTAACTAAAAACCCCTGTTTTGTAAACATATGCATTTGCATTTATATTGAATTACTTATGAGACAGGGGCCCAGGGAAGTGCATTGTAAGTAGCACTTCCCTTATACTTAAATATATTTTGTATTAGCCTTAAGAGTGCTTCCACCACCCCCCCTAGATTTTTCTATTATGATACTGGTCTGCAAGTTGGAGTGATATCACCCCCTCCCTTTCCCCCCCAGGAGCCAAACAACAGAACAATGGGAAGGTAACCAGATAGCAGCTCCCTAACACAAGATAACAGCTGCCTGGTAGATCTAAGAACAACACTCAATAGTAAAAACCCATGTCCCACTGAGACACATTCAGTTACATTGAGAAGGAAAAACAGCAGCCTGCCAGAAAGCATTTCTCTCCTAAAGTGCAGGCACAAGTCACATGACCAGGGGCAGCTGGGAAATTGACAAAATGTCTAGCCCCATGTCAGATTTCAAATTTGAATATAAAAAAATCTGTTTGCTCTTTTGAGAAATGGATTTCAGTGCAGAATTCTGCTGGAGTAGCACTATTAACTGATGTGTTTTGAAAAAAACATGTTTTCCGATGACAGGATCCCTTTAAGGATTAATGATATCTTAGTTGGGATCAAGTACAAGATACTGTTTTATTATTACAGAGAAAAAGGAAATAATTTTTAAAAATTTGAATAATTTGATTAAAATTACATTTTTTTATTCAATGCTTTTTGGATAATGGATTTCCAGATAACAGATCCAGTACCTGTATTGTTCAGATGAAGCTCAGGAACGTGCTTGGGAAAGGTAATGAGTAACAAGATCTCAATCTCTTTTTATTGTTATGGACACGTGCCGTATGACTTTACATATTTTATTCACAGAGACTCTGGAATGGAATGAGTGTTCAGCATGAGATTATCTATTCAATGCGTTCATTTGTTTGTGATGATTAAAGTATTCTTTAACAGGTAGAACACACTTCATCATTTCCTTTGTGGTTTCTCTGAATGATTTACCAGAACTTTAAATATGTCTCATGGAGTTAGTCAAGGAGAGGAATGAGGGTTGGAAGGGTTGGAATGGCAGCTAAAAACAAAACATAGGGGATAGTTATTTTCTAGCATTTCTTCACGATGAGTTCAGATAGAGAACTTTAGGCAAAAGGTTGAATAAGGTAAGTAACATGCAAGAGTAAAGTTGATTTAAAAATATATTAACACAGATATGAGTTTTATTACCCAAAGTCCGGGTTTGAGATTTTCTTTGTGAGGGATTTTTCCATAATTTCCATAATTTGCATCACCATACCTTAAAGGGGTTGTTCACCTTCCAACCCTTTTTGCCATTCAGTTGGTTTCAGACAGTTCACCAGAAATAAAGACTTTTTCCAAACACTTTCTATTTTCTATGTTTGTCTGATATTTAAATTGTCATTTTTCACCTTCTAAAACAGCTCGGAAGGGGTCGCCGACTCTCAAACTGTTCTAAATTGATACACATGGGGGTTATTTATGAAAGCTCGAATTTCAAAGTTATGTTAATTTTTTTTAACTGAATTAGAATTTACTCACAACTCGAATGGGAGGTTATTTATGTAAAAAATTGAACGTCTAATATTCCATCGAATACGGACAACCCGAGAATTCGAATCAAGTTTTCTTCCAATAAAAAACCTTGAATGTCAGGAAGGCAATTAGATCTTCAAATGGTTCAACGGACCATTGACTTGTACATGAATGCTGCAGGTTTTAGGTGGGAATATCGTAATTAGAACAGTTTCCAGGGTCAAATTCAAATTTGAGTTTGTGATTTAAAATTTGAATTTGGGATTTTTGACCAAAAAATGTTTTTTCGAAAATTCAAATATGAATTTACCATTCGAACCTTAATAAATCTGCCCCTTAGTTGACACATTTCTTATGTTTGTCCCTGCTGAGCAGAATCCCTGGGTTTCATTAAAATAGAATTTATACAATAGTTACTAATACTCTAGAGATACTGCTGAGAAATGGATCAACTAAATGTTGCAAAATTGTAGAAGTTTAGAGTCTGCACCTGAATTACTAAGCTGCCAGACTCACACCAGAGACAGGAACGTTAAAATTTAAACTTCGATTTTGGAAAAACTCTAAAAAAAATGGAAAGTAAATGAAAAAAAGTCTTTATTTCTGGTGCACAATTTGCAAACAATTGAACCAGAAAAAGGGGTTTGGAAGGTGATCAACCCCTTTAAGTCTCCTCTAAAATGGTCTAAACATTAAAAACAAACCAATACAATTGTTTTATCCCCAATATAAATTCATGAATCTTAGTCAGTATGAAGAACAAGGCACTGTTTCATTATTACAGGGAAAAAAAGAAAGTCATTTTTAAAATTTAGAATTATTTGAGTAAAATTGAGTCTAAAGGGCGAAGTGGCTAACGCGGCATTTTGGCACTTTGCTGATTTAACGTAATTACTGGCGTAATTTCGCTGGCGTAATTTCACCAAGGAGATAGACTCTGGCGCAACGTCGCACTCTAACGCCAGGCGATGTTTTGGGCCGGCGAAAGAGCGTTACTACGCAAATTCACTAAGTTTTTCATTTTACTGACCGTTACTTCTATCGCCAGACTTGCCTTCACCACCTCAGACCAGGCGAAGTGCAATAGAGTAGATAGGAGTTCCTCAAAAAAAAGTTGAACATTTTTTTAAGTCCCAAAAAACGCTGGAGTTTTTTTATAGGGTGATAGACTGAAAAAGATCGTAATTTTTTTTTTTTGGGGTATCCTCCTTCGACCCTACATTTGCTAACATATGGCACCTAAACTATACAGTGGGCACATGTGTAGGGCATTATAACAACTTTATATAATTTTATTAAGGTCCTCTGGGCTTGTGTAATGTAATGTATTTGCTGCAACATACGTATACGTCCATTGTACTTTAACTGCACGCCATATGCAAATTAGCCAACGCTAGCGTAACTTTGAACTGCTGAGCGTAATTTTGATTGTGTAATTTCGCCAGCATTCGGTATCCTGTGCGCAAGTTCGGATCTTCGTGAATTAGTGTTGTCCAGGCGAATTTACAAGTGTTGCTATGTGCGCCAAGCCATCGCTGGCCAATTTTCACCGGTTAGTGAATTTGCCCCTATGGCAGATGTCCTTCACGCAATTCAGAGGTTTCTGGATTGGGGGTTTCCGAATAAGGCATCCCATACCTGCATAACATTCCTTTCAGAAGAAAAACTGTGTTGCTGGGAATCTAAACAAATTTGTTCCATCTATAGGTAAATAGGAAGAAGAAGAAGAAGTGTTGAGCAGCTTACAACAACAATGGCTCATGACTAATGTATTGCCAAGATTAGTTAGTTATGAATGCAATTAATTAGGAACAGGCTGGCCCACATTCTAACAGCACACTATATAAAATGGGAGCTCTGGACAGTCAGTGGCCACATCTTTATGAAGAAGACAACAACAAAGATGTTCCTTTTAGCCATTCCTCCACTTTTGGCCTTCTTGGGTAAGTAGGTCTATATCATTTACTTATAATAGGGTCTAGCATATTATTTCAAACTATTATAACTTCTGATTCTTGTGTGCAGCCAAATCATTCTGCCATTCTCTAGGCCTGTCTGAAATCTCCCATTGGCCTCTAGGAGACAACCGTAATATTTACCTTGTTTAGGCAGAGCTATGTGACTCTTCTTCTATTCACCTCCATTGTTTTCCTGGTGAATTCCCATGCATGGGGTCAATGGGCCTCTGTTTTAGACCTGAAACAAAATGAGTGCAAATGCAATGTTTTTGCACCTTACCCCATTCAATTCTGCTCATAGTGGCCTACTTTGCACTCAGCAGTGCTCCATTTAGATCCATATTATTAATCATATTTTTTCCCACAATTTTCTTTATTTAGGAATCTCTGGAATTTCTAAGGCAGCAACAGGTAATTATGAGCCCAACATATAGTATGTCAAACAAAATATCCTGTTTGGAAGTAATGAAAGTACGGTAGGTGGATCAGGACAGTAGGAGGGTAGGTACAGTACCGTAAAGTAAGAGGATCAATTTTATTAAAGCCTTATTACTATATCTATTAGCATATATCTACGCTTGGGAGCATTTTATGCCAATGGCATTGTGGATAGTCATTCAATGCAACCCTATGATTAACTGCTCCCTTTTGGCACGAAACGCGTTAGGCTTTTTTTGTTATTAGAATGCTTTTTCACTGCACCACTTTGTCTTGATGGTCCAGTTCTGTGCCACCCTGTTAACTATGAAGTAAGAATCTCTGAAAACCTCCCTTAAGATGAAGGTCTGGGGCATGTGCACCTGCCCCTAGATATTTTGGCAAGTTTACCCCCCTAAGATTTATTGGATTCCTCTTTAAGCCTAAATGGATTACCATGCCTCAAAGCTAACAGAACATCTTGATGCAGTAGGATTGTTTATTTCAGTAATCCCACAGCCATGTTATATTTGGGAAACTCTATTGAATAATTACATTTCTTATTGCAACAGAAAGACAAGTCTTTTGAGAAGTTCAGCAGCTGTAAAAGAGTAGCATCCATATAATTATATTGGGAAAACCTTTTTCACTCTAATACAGCTAGTAATCAATTCTACAGTTACTTACGCTCTAGTAAATATTTTGTTGACACTACATAAAAATGCACCAATGTTGTATTGGTTAAATATTAGCTAATATAATGCTCTGTGAACAAATGTCTAAAATGGCTGCATTGTTTTCCTTTTTGGGTGTTTTGTTATTTTAATTAGACTGTTGTTGGCAACTGTAAACACTACCTGTGATGTCATCATTTCTATTACATTGGATTTCCCTTCTGATGAGTGCACTGTCATGGGCACATGCCCTATATATTAGTCATTGGGTCATGTCACTCTCTTATGTGCACCCAAACATAAATATATTATATATATGGATGTGTTTTCACTATGACCACCACAAAACAGACCACTGGGTGCCAGTGGTACTTTAGCAAATAATGGGTGCTGATTAGATGTTACAAATGCTTCAAGTACTTTCATACATTAGGGGGGTATTTATTGAGGTTCGAGTTGTGTTTTCAAAGAAAATTTGAGGTTTTGAGTTGATTTTTTGGTCAGAACTCACATTTTTGAAAAAACCCTGCAATTTTTTAAATGTTTTGTCTTTAAAAAAATACCCCAACCCTGGAAATAGCTAGAACCCAAAATTCACCATCTAAAACCTGTTGAGGTCATGTGGTCAATGCTCAATGGCAGGGGTCCCTTGAACCATTTCAAGATGTTAATAGCCTTCATGATGGTCAAGTTTTTGTCAGAGGGTTTTGCCCTGGTGGTCTAGTGCCACATGCCTCTGGCGGGGAAGCCCACCACATGCGTCCTTCTTCTTCTTCCGTGTTTGGTCCCTCTATGGCTCGTGCGCCAGCGTGCTTCCTGGTTTACGCGCCAGCGTGATGACGTCATCTCGCATTGGCGCGAGTTTCAAAAGTATAAAAGGGGAATTCTGTTTTCAAAGCACTGCCCGTTGTTAGGTTCTATGTGTAAAGTTCCTAGGTGCCTGATTCTAATTGTTATTACTGGTTTTGACCCTTACCTGCCTTTTTGACTATTCTGATCCTCTCCAATCCTGACCTTTGCCTGCCTGATTTCTCCGACCTCTCCAATCCTGATCCTGCCTGCTTGTGACTACTCTGACCTCTCCAATCCGACCTTTGACTGTCCACTGACTATTCTACACTTTCCTATCCTGATTCCGGCCTGTCTAATGTCTCTCTGCTTGTGCTGGCCCAGGCCTGCCTGTTCCTGATGGTGTTCTTTCTTCCAATATCCTGGTGAAACGATCATGCCCCTTTGCCCCTGTTAGCTTTGCTCCTCTCTCAAATAAGACCTGGCAGGCATCCGATTAGCCGAGGGCTCCTCCTGAGGTGAAAGGCAGCGCTTAGAGGCAGAAGTGAGAGCCGAGACCAGAGAGCTTAGCTTGGGTTCTGGATATAGGGTGCCAAATGTGATACTTAATCTGAGTTTTTGGCTTTTACAACTCAAACTTGCAAAATCGAGTTTTTTCCATTTGAGTTTTTTTCTTAAATAAAATACTTTGTGGTTGTAAGTTCATTCGAGTTATAAAAAAACTCTAACATTTGACCTTTGATTAATAACCCCCTAGATGTTATCCAATACAAATAGGGGCATATTTATCAAGGGTCGAATTTCGAATTGAAAAAACTTCGAAATTCGAATTCAAAAAGACCAACTAAAATTAAGTCGAAGGTTTTTTTTGGTCGAATAGGTATGTTATTCAGCTGAATTCGAATCGTATGAATCGAAGGGATTGTGCATTCGATCTGATCCACAAATTGACACCAAATAGGTTCTAGGAGGTCCCACATAGGCTAAAACTGCAATTCGGCAGGGTTTAGATGTCGAATGGTCGAATTTTAAAAGAGACAGTACATGATACATTTCGATATTGAAATTTTTGAATTTTTTTCAAATTCTAATAGAATTTGGACTATTCCCTAGTCGTAGTACACAAAAAATAGATCGAAATTTGAATGTTTTTCATTCAAAAATTCACTTCGACCTCTGATAAATGTGTCCCCATAGTGTTATGTTTTCAACATTCAGAGGTAGTACGGACTGCTTTGGTGAAACAATCTGTAGTGCTAGCTGTGTATTTTCCCTTCCTAGATATCCACTGGAACCTTCCTCCACTCCAGGCCCTCTAGCACACACACCACTTCTTCCAGCAAGTCTGGAGACCAAAAGAGGTCAAACTCATGTGGGCTTCCCTTTTTTATAAACAAGAGGAACCCTAACAATGCAATATGAAGCGTCCATTATTACTATTGTTCCAACCTTTATCAGTAGGCTTAATTATAATATCTGTCCTTGTAAAATATGTGATATTTGAATGTGCCTCCTGGATCTTATACCTTTCCATGGCAATGGTATCTTTCTCCATTCTTGGGTGGCCTGTGCAAAAAATCATGAGATTGTAATGTTTATTCTCCTGACGTTTATATGGCAAGCTCTTCTTATAACCTCCCATCCAGGCATACACATAACCTTTCTGGTAATCAGATGCCTCTCTATCAAATTTGGGCCGTTTTTGTCATTCCCGCTTCTTACAGTAGCATTCTAGTTTAACAGCAAGTTGACCACACACTTGGAAACATTGGCATAACTAGCTATTAACGGGCTCCTCAGCAAAATTATTTTTCAGGCCCTTAAAATGTTTAGGGGTTGACCTGTTTTATCAATATTCATTAAAAAAATTTATGAATTAGGTCCTCATGGGGCCCCTATACGCCCGGGCCCCCTGCAGCCACATGCCCTGGGCTGCACTGTTGTAGTTCAGCCTCAATTTAGCAATATCCTGCAGGACTTGTTGTATCTCAATATCAGTACATTCCAGTGTAAGCAACGTAATCTCACCTACTGGCAGTCTGACAAAAAATCTGGGTTTGGCACATGTCTAGCATAATGCCAATGGGAAAGTTTAATTAAGGAGCAATGATGACCTACAATGCTGTTTTCCATGATTTGGCTAGGGCTGCTCATACTAGTGAACCCGTAAAGCAATAATAACACCAAAAATGAAAAATGAAAAAATAAATTGTATATAATATACTGTTGCCCTGCACTGGTAAAACTGGTTTCTTTGCATCAAAAACACTACTATAGTTATATATATATTAGTATATAAATAAACTGTTGTGTAGCAATGGGGGCAGCCATTTAATTAAGAAAAGGCTCAAATTAGCTAGCAGATAATCTCTGTAGAATATAATGGTGTGAATCTGTTATCTGCTATTCAACCTGTGCTATTTAGCCCTATTTCAATTGCCTCCATTGCTACACAGCGGCTTGTTTATATACCAAATAGAACATTAAATTAAATTATTTAAAACACAATGGGGGTTATTTATCAACACTGGGCACATTTGCCAAAGAGCAGTAACCCATGGAAACCAGTCAAATTACTGCATTCATTGTTGTACTTGCAGCTGGATTTAAAAAGCTAATGTGGGTAGGTCATTTTGTTTCTTGTATGAATTGTTCCCCATTCATCACATTTGCTTATTATTATTCTTAAGTGTTCAATACTGATCTGTTTTTGCACACACTTAGGGGCCCATTTACTTAGCTCGAGTGAAGGAATGAATAAAAAAACTTCGAATTTCGAATGTTTTTTTTGGCTACTTCGACCCTCGACTACGACTTCGAATCGAACTACAAATCGTTCAACTATTCGACCATTCGAAGTACTGTCTCTTTAAAAAAAATTCGACCACCTAGTTCGCCACCTAAAACCCACGAAGTCAATGTTAGCCTATGGGGAAGGTCCCCATAGGCTTTCTAACTATTTTTTGGTCGAAGAAAAATCTTTCGATCAAACGTTTTTTTGTTTGTTCGAACGAATAGCGCTAAATCCTTCAACTTCGATATTCGAAGTCGAAGGATTTAACTTCGACAGTCGAATATCGAGGGTTAATTAACAATCGATATTCGACCTTAAGTAAATTTGCCCCTTAGGGGCAAATTCATCAAGGGTCGCATTTTGAAGTAATGGGAGTTTTTTTGATCTCCCATAACTTCAAAATTCGAATTAAAAAAGACCAATTGAAATTTATCAAAAAAATCTAAGTTTTCTTTTTGGGCGAATAAGTCCATTTTTGATCGAATTTGAATTGTACGAATCAACATACTGTAACAGTGCATTCGAACTTTGATTTTTCAAAGTCCACCAATTGACTAGTTCTAGGAGGTCCCCCGTAGACTAAAACAGCAATTCAGCAGGTTATAGATGGAGAATGGTCGAAGTCGAGTTGTGAAAGAGACAGTGCATGATACATTTTTAAAACTCGAATTTTTTATTTTTTTATCAAATTTGGACTATTCCCTGGTCGAAGTACACAAAAAATAGCTCAAATTCTATTTTTTTAATTCGAATTTTCACTTCGACCTTTGATAAATCTACCCCTTGAAATAGGACCTATAGCATTTTTAAAATCTCCCTCAACCCATAGACATTTATAAATAATATAAGATGCCTCATTTAAATTTGGGACAAAAAGAGTTTTACCTTAATAATATACATTTTTATTGGAGTTGCCTATAGATTCTTTCTGGACTTTGTTAGAAATGGGTGCAGAGCATGTTCTGTTGGTTTTACCCCAGAAGCACAGTAGTTTGTGAGAATCCAATTACAGTTCCCTGTCAGGTCAGTCAAATTGTTGGCCTGGAAAGTAGCCAGCAGGAAGTGGTTGATACTAGCCAGTTTTTCGTAGGACAAGCAGGCATGTTTTAAATCCATATTAAGAGGTGTATAATGCAACAGTAAGCATCAAGGGGTCTAGAATAATTAAAAAAAATAATAGATTTTTTTCCCTAATTCAAAAAAATCACTGAATTCACAAGATCTCTCAATCAAAAAAATCTCAACAATTCAAAGGATAAAATTTGGCAACTGAATCCTTGCCAAATCTCAATAAAAGTCAGTAGTAGGTCAAACTTGTATAAATGAACGGAAGAATGTAATGTTCCTTGTGGTCAAGTTTTTTTCTCCTGAGAATTCAAGCAACCTCATTTTTCTGATTCAAGTCATTGTGTAAACATGCTACTGCCCAAGAAACAAACTTCAAACTGCAAAAAAAAAAAATTCAATTGATTTTCTTTAAATCAAATTTGAAAAATCTGAAAATTTAAAATGTTATAAGAAGCCTCCCTATTTCCCCTCTAACTTGCTAAACCATAACAATGTCATAATATAATTAATTCTAATGAATAATAAAAGACAGACATTGGGTGTGTCAGCATCCAAGAAGTAAATGGAATTGTTAAACAATTACACCGTAGACCCGTCTGGAGCAAATGCTCTGGAGTGTGGCCAAGAATCTTGACAAACTCAAAGAAAACATTTGTTTCAAATCAATCATTACTTCATAAATTATTATTCTCATTATTATCCTGTAATAATATGTTTAATATGTTTTAATTTTAACATTTACACCCTCCACCTATCCCATTTAACTTGGAGTTCTAAATGTTGACATCATTTGTCTTGGGAACTAATAACAATTTGTCTGTAAATTCAAAGACAAATGAGTCCACCCCAGGCTACCAGAGGGGTGATTTAAGTGATCTGAGCAGAAATTAAACATAGAGAATATACAAAGGTATTTATTGAAAATCATGATTAAGCCTAAAAATTATAATTCTTTATAAATAGACATTTTATAGTTCAACAACCAGTGTTATGTAGAAATGTATTAAAATTAGAGACATTTTCCAAAATTCACATTTTCAAACTCAAATTGTTAAGATTTATCGATAAACATTTTTTTTTTTTTTTTATAATATGTTTTTATTTATTTTTTCCACACAAGAGAACAAAACATACAAAATAAAATAAAATAAAATACAGTGGAATTTGAAAATACAGATGATGCCTATCTTATGCCTTGATAAGAGATAGAATTCCAATGTTTTCTTAATTATATATTTTGAAATCATATACAACAATGTATGACACAACCAAAGTTCCCTCAACCCTACATGGGACAATTAATAGTACCTTGTTTTCAGCACGATAAACATTTTTAAAAAAAAAAAGTTTGAAAAAAATTGTAAAAAAAAATTTAACTCGAATTTCTGTAGAAGTAAATGGGAAGCTAAAAATAAACCTATTTTATAATGAGGTTTTTTTTTAAAATTTTGTAAAAAATTGAATGTTGTTTTTTTTCCGATTTTTTGCTAGCTGTATGTTTTTCATTCAAAAATTCACTTCGACCTCTGATAAATGTGTCCCCATAGTGTTATGTTTTCAACATTCAGAGGTAGTACGGACTGCCTTGGTGAAACAATCTGTAGTGCTAGCTGTGTATTTTCCCTTCCTAGATATCCACTGGAACCTTCCTCCACTCCAGGTTCTCTAGCACACACACTACTTCTTCCAGCAAGTCTGGAGACCAAAAGAGGTCAAACTCATGTGGGCTTCCCTTTTTTATAAACAAGAGGAACCCTAACAATGCAATATGAAGCGTCCATTATTACTATTGTTCCAACCTTTATCAGTAGGCTTAATTATAATATCTGTCCTTGTAAAATATGTGATATTTGAATGTGCCTCCTGGATCTTATACCTTTCCATGGCAATGGTATCTTTCTCCATTCTTGGGTGGCCTGTGCAAAAAATCATGAGATTGTAATGTTTATTCTCCTGACGTTTATATGGCAAGCTCTTCTTATAACCTCCCATCCAGGCATACACATAACCTTTCTGGTAATCAGATGCCTCTCTATCAAACTTGGGCCATTTTTGTCATTCCCGCTTCTTACAGTAGCATTCTAGTTTAACAGCAAGTTGACCACACACTTGGAAACATTGGCATAACTAGCTATTAACGGGCTCCACAGCAAAATTAGTTTTCAGGCACTTAAAATGTTTAGGGGTTGACCTGTTTAACCAATATTCATTAAAATTATTTATGAATTAGGTCCTCATGGGGCCCCTATACCCCCGGGGCCCCCTGCAACCACATGCCCTGGGCTGCACTGTTGTAGTTCAGCCTCAATTTAGCAATATCCTGCAGGACTTGTTGTATCTCAATATCAGTACATTCCAGTGTAAGCAACGTAATCTCACCTACTGGCAGTCTGACAAAAAATCTGGGTTTGGCACATGTCTAGCATAATGCCAATGGGAAAGTTTAATTAAGGAGCAATGATGGCCTACAATGCTGTTTTCCATGATTTGGCTAGGGCTGCTCATACTAGTGAACCCGTAAAGCAATAATAACACCAAAAATGAAAAATGAAAAAATTAATTGTATATAATATACTGTTGCCCTGCACTGGTAAAACTGGTTTCTTTGCATCAAAAACACTACTATAGTTATATATTTATTAGTATATAAATAAACTGTTGTGTAGCAATGGGGGCAGCCATTTAATTAAGAAAAGTCTCAAATTAGCTATCAGATAATCTCTGTAGAATATAATGGTGTGAATCTGTTATCTGCTATTCAACCTGTGCTATTTAGCCCTATTTCAATTGCCTCCATTGCTACACAGCAGCTTGTTTATATACCAAATAGAACATTAAATTAAATTATTTAAAACACAATAGGCATTATTTATCAACACTGGGCAAATTTGCCAATGAGCAGTAACCCATGGAAACCAGTCAAATTACTGCATTCATTGTTGTACTTGCAGCTGGATTTAAAAAGCTAATGTGGGTAGGTCATTTTGTTTCTTGTATGAATTGTTCCCCATTCATCACATTTGCTTATTATTATTCTTAAGTGTTCAATATTGATCTGTTTTTGCACACACTTAGGGGCCCATTTACTTAGCTCGAGTGAAGGAATGAATAAAAAAACTTCGAATTTCGAATGGTTTTTTTGGCTACTTCGACCCTCGACTACGACTTTGAATCGAACGATTCGAACTACAAATCATTCAACTATTCGACCATTCGAAGTACTGTCTCTTTAAAAAAAATTCGACCACCTAGTTCGCCACCTAAAACCCACCGAAGTCAATGTTAGCCTATGGGGAAGGTCCCCATAGGCTTTCTAACAATTTTTTGGTCGAAGAAAAATCTTTCGATCAAACGTTTTTTTGTTGGTTCGAACGAATAGCGCTAAATCCTTCAACTTCGACATTCGAAGTCGAAGGATTTAACTTCGACAGTCGAATATCGAGGGTTAATTAACAATCGATATTCGACCTTAAGTAAATTTACCCCTTTGGGGCAAATTCATCAAGGGTCGCATTTTGAAGTAATGGGAGTTTTTTTGAACTCCCATAACTTCAAAATTCGAATTAAAAAAGACCAATTGAAATTTATCAAAAAAATCTAAGTTTTCTTTTTGGGCGAATAAGTCCATTTTTGATCGAATTTGAATTGTACGAATCAACATAACAGCGCATTCGAACTTTGATTTTTCAAAGTCCACCAATTGACTAGTTCTAGGAGGTTCCCCCGTAAACTTAAACAGCAATTCAGCAGGTTATAGATGGAGAATGGTCGAAGTCGAGTTGTGAAAGAGACAGTGCATGATAAATTTTTAAAACTCAAATTTTTTATTTTTTATCAAATTTGGACTATTCCCTGGTCGAAGTACACAAAAAATAGCTCAAATTCAATTTTTTTAATTCGAATTTTCACTTCGACCTTTGATAAATCTACCCCTTGAAATAGGACCTATAGCATTTTTAAAATCTCCCATAGACATTTATAAATAATATAAGATGCCTCATTTAAATTTGGGACAAAAAGAGTTTTACCTTAATAATATACATTTTTATTGGAGTTGCCTATAGATTCTTTCTGGACTATGTTAGAAATGGGTGCAGAGCATGTTCTGTTGGTTTTACCCCAGAAGCACAGTAGTTTGTGAGAATCCAATTACAGTTCCCTGTCAGGTCAGTCAAATTGTTGACCTGGAAAGTAGCCAGCAGGAAGTGGTTGATACTAGCCAGTTTTTCGTAGGACAAGCAGGCATGTTTTAAATCCATATTAAGAGGTGTATAATGCAACAGTAAGCATCAAGGGGTCTAGAATAATTAAAAAAAAATAATAGATTTTTTCCCTAATTCAAAAAAATCACTGAATTCACAAGATCTCTCAATCAAAAAAATCTCAACAATTCAAAGGATAAAATTTGGCAACTGAATCCTTGCCAAATCTCAATAAAAGTCAGTAGTAGGTCAAACTTGTAAAAATGAACGGAAGAATGTAATATTCCTTGTGGTCAAGTTTTTTTTCTCCTGAGAATTCAAGCAACCTAATAATAAAAGACAGACATTGGGTGTGTCAGCATCCAAGAACTAAATGGAATTGTTAAACAATTACACCATAGACCCGTCTGGAGCAAATGCTCTGGAGTGTGGCCAAGAATCTTGACAAACTCAAAGAAAACATTTGTTTCAAATCAATCATTACTTCATAAATTATTATTCTCATTATTATCCTGTAATAATATGTTTAATATGTTTTAATTTTAACATTTACACCCTCCACCTATCCCATTTAACTTGGAGTTCTAAATGTTGACATAATTTGTCTTGGGAACTAACAATTTGTCTGTAAATTCAAAGACAAATGAGTCCACCCCAGGCTACCAGAGAGGTGATTTAAGTGATCTGAGCAGAAATTAAACATAGAGAATATACAAAGGTATTTATTGAAAATCATGATTAAGCCTAAAAATTATAATTCTTTATAAATAGACATTTTATAGTTCAACAACCAGTGTTATGTAGAAATGTATTAAAATTAGAGACATTTTCCAAAATTCACATTTTCAAACTCAAATTGTTAAGATTTATCGATAAACATTTTTTTTAAAAAAAAAGTTTGAAAAAAATTGTCAAAAAAAATTTAACTCGAATTTCTGTAGAAGTAAATGGGAAGCTAAAAATAAACCTATTTTATAATGAGGTTTTTTTTTAAAATTTTGTAAAAAATTAAAAATGAATGTTGTTTTTTTTCCAATTTTTTGCTAGCTATATGCTATAATACTGTATGCTAGAAACTGGGGAAAAATTGGGATTGTGAAAAAGGCTCCATTTAGTTTAATCAACTTTTTTTTCCATTTGAAAGTTTTTCTCCCCCTGTCACAAATAATCTTTTTTTTGTTTTTTTTTGTTTACTCTTTATTTCCCACTTTCGTAAATCCTGTATAATTTCTAAAAATTAGTATAATAGAGTATATAGGTCTAATGGGTTGCAATGGGAGCCCCTGACGAAGGGGCACTCCCCCGAAACGTTGTATTGTTGGATTGACATTAAACACGGGAGCAATCCCTTGAGCATGCTACGTGTGCTGGAGTTACTTTGTATGCATTAATTGTGGAGGGGCCGTCCTCCTATACCCCAGGCACCATACAAATTTGTTGGGAGAGGCCAGGTGTGCGTGTGCGAATTTTTGCCTAATCTTGCAATGGGAGCTTAAATTAAGAGGTGTTGGGATATGGGCTTTCGGAAGCCAGGAAGATTTTCTTCATCCTAATAATCATTATTAATAAAGGTAGACTATTTCAACTAGGCATACACGGTAAGGTCCACTCTTTTGGCAAGATCACCAATTATCTACAGTAGAATCCCATTTTACGTTTTTCAGGGGACCAGAAAAAAATGGAGTAAAATCATGTAAATATATTATGCAAGTGGATGGGGTCAAGAATTCAGTTAAGCAGAGACCTGTATTCCATACACAAGACTATAAGCCGCTGACTCTGGAGCACACCCACACATGTACCAGTAGATGTTAATCAACAACAATGTCTATTTTTAAGTTTTTTTGTTTTAATAGTCTATAATACCTGGGCAGCTATTTTGTTATTTTCAGTAAACAATTGCCTTGAACCTGTTGACATACAATTGTACTCTAACATCTCTTTGTCCTTCAGAATGTGGAATTTCCCAGGTGTCTGGACGCATCATGGGAGGCCAGGATGCAGCACATGGCGAGTGGCCCTGGCAGGTTAGCTTGAGAGATGTGCTTGGACGGCACTTCTGTGGGGGGAGCCTCATCACTAACAAATGGGTTGTGTCTGCGGCTCACTGCATCACCAATCCCAGGTCAGTCTATGTTCATGAACCTGTTTGGATACATGTATAGGGGGCAAATAGATGATGATCTAGAATAGCTGCTCTGGCAAAAATAACTCACAAAGGACCATAATATCCAGTGATAGAACCTGCTCATTACCAGTATTGCAGTCATTGTTTATCTGTAGTGATATTTGGTTTTTATGGTTATGTAGAAGCTACAGGAGGTGCAAATTCTCATACTTCAAGTTCAAGTTGTACCTTGAACCTTAAATATCTTCATGTTCTTCCCCATGTTTATCATGGATAGACAACAAAAACTTCCAAACTGGCATACGAAATTCTATTCTTTACCACTGAAGTAGAAATGGTTTACATAACATACATGATGTACTAGGCAATAAATAAACTAAGTTTTCTCCCAAAATAAACTTGCAGAAAAGTTTCCATTCACAGGAACCCATATATACTTAGGCCTACAAATCATCCACTTTGCAGACACCACAATAAGACACTTAACAAACAGAGACAAAAATAACTTGTTAAACCAACTCTGGAAGAAACTTACAACCTCACACATATACCAATATATTAAACCATTAATAGAAATAGATAATGGTAAGGAAATAATCTTTATTTTAAATGGATCACTGAGATACCAAAGCCACAGAGTCAGACATCTTAAAACAACCTACTACTTCCAGCAAGCAGATACCAGGAAATGTCATTACAAATTCTCCATAATTCATATCTAACCCCAATTAGAAGATTAAAGATGGGTAACTAGTGATGGGCAAATAAATTCGCCAGGCACGAATTTGCAACGAATTCCCACGTTTCGTCGCCGGCGAATAAATTCGCAAATCTCTTGCGAAAATTCACCAGTGAAAAATCGCCTGCAGCAATTTGCGATTTTCACAGTTTTTCGTGGAAACGTTCGAAATGCTAGATTTTTTCCATGAAAAGGTCAGAATTGCTAGATTTTGCGTGAAAACGTCCAAATTTCACAATTTTTTCATGAAAACAGCGGAATTTCATGAATTGTTTGTGAAGTTTCAGTTTCCAAAATTTTTTGCTAATTTTTCACTGTTTCGATAATTTTGCGGGAAATTCGAAAAATTTTCGGCGATGCAAAACAGGAGAGATTCGCCCATCACTATGGGTAACCTCTCCTCAGACAAATGCTTAAAATGCCACTCTCCCAAAGCAGACCTAATACATACCTTATGGTCATGTCCCTTAATACAAACCTTCTGGGAGGAGTTGATTTCATATGGTGCACAAATGGCTGGAAAACCCCTCCAAACACACATAGAATGGGCACTATTTAGTAACCCAACCTCCTTTACACAAATAACAAAAGCTGAAAAACACCTAATGGGAAGATTAGCAGCAGCAGCCAGGAAAACAATATTGCAGCAATGGCTAAATACAGATCCTCCACCATTAACACTGGTTAAACAAAAATTGCACCATATCTTTCATACGGACTGGTTAGAAACCATTATCAGAAAAGAACACAATACACAGAAATTCTTTAACACATGGACGACTTACATAACGCACCTCCCACAACAGATAAGACACCTCACGTCTATACCTTTAGACATACATCATGGTACGACATGGAAACTTTGAAAGAACACCCGCTGGTCATGTAATCATCCCAATACCTAGAAACTCTGCAACAAGGACAACCACAACCTGATAATGCGCCTCCACAGATTGAAAGAGTGGAAAGTTTCACTAAGAGGTAGAGAATATGACCTGTGGATTTTGAGCTGTCAGCTAATAAACCTGCATACTTCTGTTATCTAAAATTTCCCTGTGCTCTACTAAATCTTGGGTTTTACAATGACATCAATGGGAGGCCAAGACTTTATGGGAGATGACATGAGCAGAGTCAGTCCTATTGTGTATTTACATTTCCACCAGTAGTACGACAACTACAAATGCATGTTCTTCAATTATTTTTGCTTTAGTTCCTTCTCCTCGGTTGTGGTTTTTCTTGGCTCCTACCAGCTAAGTCAGACCAACCAGCAGGAAATCCGAGTTGCAGTGGTGAACATGATCAGACATCCCAGCTATGATAAGAATCTAGATGTCAATGATATCAGCCTCCTGGAGCTAGAAAAAGAGGTGGCCTTCACAAACTACATTAACCCTGTTTGCCTTCCTGACCATGCAGTTAAATTTCCAACAGGCCTGAAATGTTGGGCAACTGGCTGGGGAGCCATCTTGCCTGGTGGTGAGTACCTCTGCTCTTTAAGGGCTACTTTAATGAAGGTCATATTTCTACCACACTGGATATACTCATCAACATATACTCATCAATATATACTCATATACTTATCAACATATGTAGCGACTTACGCTGACAATAAATTTGTTGTGATCCCCCAAAATGGTTTCCCAATTCTTAGCCTACAGATTGACTTTTGGGGGCCACCGACGTGCTCCATTCTCACAACACACTTCATACAGGAGATGGTAGTGGATGAGGCCACATATTTCACCTCCAATAGCACATATTATTCATATAAAACCGATATCATGGATATACTGCTCAGTGAGCAGATACTTGTTTTTGCTTTTGATACATACGTGAGTATTTCTCTCCACAGTTTCTTTGCCAAATCCCAAGACCCTACAGGAAGTGGCACTGCCAATAATTGACATTCAGACATGTTCACAGTATTATAACACCCCATCCAATAAGGCAATACTCCATCCTGATTACATGATATGTGCCGGCTATATAAATGGGGGGAAAGACTCCTGCCAGGTACGTTTTAATTGAAATAATAACATGAAAATATCAGAAACACATTCTACAATTCTCAAGGCCCATGTGGGACACATATTATTTAGTAATATTGTGATGCTTTCTGGGAGCCCATTCAGTTTCAGTAGAGTGAGACATTGCTATGCTGACTTCTTTAGTCTCTTGTTCCATGAGTGTCCTCATTTACAATTAGGAAGGGAGCGAGGACAGTTCCTTGCTTGTTTAAAAAAATGTCCAGAAGTCAAGGCAGGTGGGTGGAGACAGTTAGGTGTTTTTGTGCCCTTTGGTGCTCTTGCATTTCTTCCTCTGGACAATGATTTATATATTGCCCTGACAAGTACAACTGGCTGAGCTTTTTGTTGCCTTGACATTCTCTGGGGCTTTGCTAAAATTATTATTCTTAAAGTCCATGATTTATTGAGGAAAGCATTAATTTGTTCATTATTACGTCTCTTGAGTTTATCACAATAAACTGTATTTTTTCTTTTCAGGGTGACTCTGGAGGGCCCTTGGTTTGCAGTGAGAACAATCGCTGGTTCTTGGGTGGGGTGGTGAGTTTTGGAGATAGTTGTGGAAAGCCATACAGACCTGGGGTTTACACACTCCTGACACCTTATATTAGCTGGATTAATTCCATTGTTCCCAATGTCTCTGCCAATGTGAGAGATGTGCAATTTACAGGTCCATTCATTTCCCTCTATAATGCAACACCAACCCTCTTTATTTCCACTTTCCTCCTTCCTTGTGTGTTGCTACTGCTCATCAGCCAGTGAAGCCTTCCTCAAACATAGGGAACTGTGTTACAAAGGATTGGTTTAGTTGGACTTCATATTCATGTTCATTTAAATTTGGGCCATGCCATCATCTACCCTGACCACATCCAAAATCAACTTGATGTTCCTCCAATCAACTTCTCCCATTTTGGGGTAAATCCTACCCTTTGAAGGTCTGCAAATCAAACTGTCCCACCTAAAACATTGGATGGTATGTTATTGTTGGTTGTACATCAAAGTCCTCTGAATATTCTGCATCATCATGAGAGAAAACTATTATCAGCACAGTTGGGTCTCTCAAGTGAATGGCTTCAATGAGCTGATCTATGGCCTGGCAGTTCAGAGCACTCTAACAGAGATACCAGGCAGCCATGTTTCTTTGGGTGGTAAACATTGATTGCAATAGAGGTTGGATATTGACCAGACTGTAGGAAAACACGTAGTGGACAGGTTATGAGTCAAATTATAGACATAGTGGAGTGGTTAATCCTTGAATATTTAATCTAAAAAAATCTCACTTCAGACATCTTATTGTTTGAGATGTGTAGAGAGATCACCATGCGAGGTGGGTTAAGGCTTTTATGATTCATGGCATAGGTGTGTGTTTAGATCACTGTGGAGCTATTTAAGGAAAATCTGACAATCAGTCTGCCATTTGTGAGTCATGTAAATGTCTATGATAGATGCTACTACTGGTAAGTGAGGATTGCTCAGGAATGTTGACTTACAGGTCCTTGAGCGATCCTGGGCCTACTGACAACATTGCCTGCCTTAGACAGCAATTTGCACAAATCAAAAGCGGCTGTCAGCAGGCACTGGCAGTTTAAGTACATTATTGCAGCAATGTCCAACATCCATTACTTTAAAGGTGTTAAAACCTACTATTTAAGGGAGCCAATAGGGTCCCCAAAGCAGCATGGCAATGGTTAAACATAGAAATGCTCCAGATAAATCGGGTTTGTGAAACCATAAAAAAATGTAAAATCCAGGAATATAACTTGAGACATCTGTGACCAGCATTCCAACTTTGTAGACCTGGAGTCTTCTCTCCAGCCTTCCATGGGTTTCCTCCTGCATTCTAAAAATGTCTTGGGTAAAGAACTGGTTCCTACTGAACCCCATCCCAGTTTGTGACTAAGGCAGTGTAAGCTTCACTGGGGCTGATGACTGAAACATTTTCTGGAAAGTTCTAAGTCAGCACTATATAAACTCTGGAAAATAAACAAACATCAGCCTTGGGTATCTCAGGGTTGAAATCTGCACCTAATGTAAGAACATGGGGATACAAGTTGGCCTTATTTTTATTGATAGCAATTTGAAGAATGTTGACATGGACACTTTTTTTTTTTAAAGGTTTTAATTTTGCATTGTATAACAATAAACAAGCAGACATGATATCATGCGTGGTTTCGTCTTTTTGTAGTTATGACAGTACAGCATAAGCATTTAGTATGTTTGAGCCCTTTACATTTAGATACATTGTAATTCAGTTATACTTCTGTATTAGTGACCAATAGTCCTCTTGAAGAGACGGTACAGAGATCACTGTAATCTCCCCTCTCTGGCCTTCAGGCTCCTCTGTGGCTTCCAGCCAGTCTCGCCATACCAGATCATACTTCTGTGGACACCCTCTTGCTGTATAAGTAAGTTGTATTAGGGGGAGTGCTGTTTTTAACAAGTTCAACCAGCCATTAAATGTGGGGGATCGGGGGGACATCCAATTCAGGAGGATACATTTCCTGGCATAGAATAGTAATGTACGGAAAAGTATTCTTCTGACCGCCCTCGGGGTGACGTCATCTATTACACCAAGAATGCATACCTGAGGGGTTACTATTTTAGAAAGTGCAATTTTGTCCTGAATATAGTTTAGAACCTGGGACCAGAAGGCTTGGATTCAGGGGCATGACCAGATGAGGTGTAGGTAAAATGCCTCTGAGGCTCTACACTTAGGACACTGTGGTGAGTCGAGTCTCTTCATACGGAACAGCCTATTCGGGGTTAAGTGGAGTCTATGTAGGATCTTGAACTAAATCAGTCTATCTCTGGTTGAGACAAGGTAATCATAGGCCCTATCAGTTGCCTCTTCCCAGTCCCCATCCTCCAACCATGGGATGTCCCTACTCCAAATTTTACCCACTGCATTAAATGGAGGTTTAATAGTAGAGAATCGAGTACAATCTTGTAACAAGTTTTTTGGCTGTGGGGGCTCTAAGAGCTGCTTCTATCTTAGAGGTTGTAAGGTTCATATGGTTCCCTTCGAGTTGGGTAGTGACGGCCTGTCTAAGCTGGAGATAAGAGAACCAGGGAAGAGGCTCCTGGGTTTGGACTTAATTTCGGTCTTGGGGCGTACCACTCCTTCCTTAACCAAGTCCCCAAGTGTACGTAAACCCCATTGTGGCCATATTTTGTACTCCGCTATGTTTTGCAGATGCGGGAGGAAGGAGTTCCCCCATAGGGGTAATTGAGGAGACAGGAGAGGTGATGGTAGGTGGCAAACTTTGAGTGCTGACATCCAAGCTTTGTATGGGGTGGATTGTGTGTAGATTAGGAGATTTGCGAAATGGGATATATGAAAGTGACTCTGTTGAGCTTGCCAAAGTGGCCTGCATTGGGAAGTTCGGGTTATATGGATCTGGATTAAACCACCAATGTATATAGTAGATCTGAGCTGCTAATGAATAAAAATACCAATGTGGGAGTCCCAATCCCCCTTCGGCAACAGGAGCCCGCAGTTTGGCTCTAGCAAACCTAGGGGGCTTGTTTGCCCAGAGGAACGCTGTTTGGGCTGTATCAAGAGAGGCAAAGAAGGAGCGGGGGATGGGAACAGGGGAATTATGAAAGATGTAGAGGAATTTAGGGAGAAATATAATTTTTAGAAGATTGATTCTGCCCCAGATAGAGATAGGTAGGTTAGCCCACACTTTCAGTTTATTTTTCATAGTGGAAAGGATCGTTTCAAGATTCGAGGGTATAAAGGCATCTAGTTTCCTATGCACCACAATGCCAAGGTATTTGAATGAGTCCACCCAGACTAGCGGGGTGGGAGGAAATAAGTCGGGATTGATATTGGTGTCAATAGAGAGTAAGCTTGACTTTTCCCAATTAATTTTTAGACCTGAGAATCGTCCAAAGTGGTCCATTATACTCAGGACCGCCTGGAGGGAGTCACCTGGGTTATCTAGATATAACAGTATGTCATCCGCATAGAGAGAAATGCATTCTTCCACTCTCCCCAGGCGGAGTCCTGTGATGTTGTTTGCCTGGCGGACTAGGATTGCCAGGGGCTCCAAAGCCAGGGCGAAAAGGAAAGGTGATAATGGGATCCCTGCCGAGTGCATCTGTATAGGTTGAATGTAGCCGATAGGTAGCCATTAGAGCTAACTCCTGCTACCGGTTGTTTGTATAGTAATCTCACCCATCTAATGAATTGGTCCCCCAAGCCAAATCTCCTTAAGATTTCCCAAAGGTATGGCCATTCTATAGAGTCAAATGCTTTAGCCGCATCCAGTGACACTACTACTCGTGAGCCATGATTGCTATGTTTCACATGCAGATTTGTAAATAGTCTTTGGATATTCACATTGGTAGATCTATTGGGCATAAAACCAGTTTGGTCCGGTTCCACTATTTCCTCTATAGTTTGCTTTAGTCTGTTAGCCAGGATCTTAGCAAACACCTTGGCATCTGTGTTTAGCAGAGAGATGGGTCGATAGGACCCGCAGTTAAGAGGGTCCTTCCCTTCTTTAGGAATGACCACAATCACTGCCTCATTGAAGGAGGGAGGGAGGTGGTCTTCCTCAGTGGCATGCATTATAGTCTTATATAACCAGGGGGAGAGGATTTCACTGGAGGTTTTGTACCAATCTGATGGAAGGCCATCGGGACCTGGTGTTTTAAAGTCAAAGTCAAAGTAAACTTTATTGTCATCTCAGCAGTATACAAATATACAGTGAGACGAGACGACATGGCTCCAGCTAGTATATATCACAAAAAGGCACTTAAAAATACACAATAAATATGTAAACATGAAATGTGCAATATATTGGCAGAAATTGGATATATACATGTGTAAACCTTTAGAATTGTGCAAATAAATTAACGGTTCACAAAGTAAAGTTCACAGTTGAGGTGTGTCTGGAATGTAGTGGGAGGGCAGGCAGTGAGTTCAGGAGTCTGATCGCTTGAGGAAAAAAGCTTTCACGCAGCCTGGTATTGGATTGAATTGGAAATTGAAGGGAGGCTATTGCGTCCTGCACTTCTACTAAGGTAACAGGGGCATTAAGAAGGACATTTGCCTGTGGTGACAGTTGAGGAAATTGGATAGCATCAAGGTAGTGTATTAATTGTTCTGATGAGTAATTGACTTTGGTGGCATGAAGAGTTTGGTAATAAGTTGCAAAGGCATCAGCTATCTGAGAGGGGTTGGTTACTACTGTACGTTGCCTGAAGAGGTGGTCATTTTGGGGATAGTCTTGGATGGAGTTTGGGATTTGGAAAGGTATGCTAGAATTTTCCCATTCCTCTCCCCTTTGTCGAATGTTCTTTGTGAGGCATATAGCAATCTCTTTTGGGTCATTGTAACTCTAGTTTCTTCCAGCTATTTGTGCTACTCTAAAGGTATGGAGTGTATCAGGTCCTGCATTTTTAATATAATTTTCTTCTGCCTCGGTCAGTGACTTCTGTTTTTCCTCTAATGCCTGAGTGGCTTCCCTTCTAGCTCCTTTGATTGCTGAGGGAAGTGCACCCCTTATTGTAGCTTTACCTGCTTCCCACACAGTCCCCAGAGTTGCCGTACCAGGATTAATATCCCAAAATTCCCTGAGGGCTACCTCATTCGCTTCCTTAATATTAGATTGTGTTAACCAAATTGGGCTAAGACGCCAGAGATGTTCTCTGGGTCCAGGGATAAGGTCTAGTTTTACTAGTAAGGGGGAATGATCAGACACAGCTCTAGGTAGGTACTCCACTGAGTTCACCCAGGGTAACATTGCCGCGGCTAGAGCGAGGTCAATACGGGATAGAGTGTTATATGTAGCTGAGAAGCAAGAGAATTCACGTGAATCAGGATTTCTCCAGCGCCAGAGATCTGTGAGGTTCATGGCCTGTGTTCAGAGAGAGAGAGTTTCGAGGTGGTTTGGGGGCTTGGAGTCAACCTGTCTAGCGAGGGGTTCAATAATGCATTGTAATCCCCCATTAGGAGCAATGGTGCTGGTGGGAAGTTTGCTAGTTTAGTCATTATATTATCCAATAATGCGGGGGGGGGCATGTACACATTAGCCATGGTTAACAATTGATTGGATATTGTGCACCCCATAAGCACATATCATCCATAATGATCAGTAGCAATATCTAGCAGTTCAAATTGTATACCTTTGAGAACCAGAATGGAGGTACCCCTTGCATGAGTAGAAAAGGTAGCATGATATGTATGCGCAACCCACAGCTTTTTAAGTGCCATTAATCTTTGGCCCACCAGGTGTGTTTCCTGTAATAAAAGAACGTCAGGTGTATACTTCTTGATATAGTCAAACATTAAGGCTCTTTTGAATTTGGAATTTAGCCCCCTGATGTTCCAGGAAAGAAACTTAAGTGGCCCCCCCATGTATAACATTTGTGAATACTATTGTACAGGTGAACTGTTGTAAAATACCCATTTCAGTACAGTTTGTCATAAATTGGAGCAGAAACCATAGCAGCCAAAAACAATCAATATAATAACAACATCCCATAAAACCCTTCCCTCCCAACCTGACCAGATAACTTGGCAGGTATTG
Source organism: Xenopus petersii (assembly GCA_038501925.1). NCBI lineage: Eukaryota > Metazoa > Chordata > Amphibia > Anura > Pipidae > Xenopus > Xenopus petersii. Next base: position 7,373,987 of record CM076688.1, read on the forward strand.
TTTCCAAAACATTGTAACTGGGGGAGTGGTTACCCAAGGACAGGTCACTTTTAAACTAGATAAGACAGGGGTAAAGTTTGAGCTTCCATGGTACCTTTTTTTTTTCTGATAGTCATAACAGGTTGATCCTCAGCTTTGCTGCGGCAGCAGGACCTAACTTGGACAGCAGAGCATTTTGTAGAGAGAATCCCTTGTAGTGAAATGTCTCTTTGGTTGTGAAACACAATTGTCTCCTTAAGTCCAGGAGTACAGCAAAAAAAAAAAAAAAAATGTTAAGCCGTCCATAACAACCTCAGATTCATGGCCTCTGACGTCCCAGTCTCTGTGTGGTAAACAGACACCTACGTGTCTATGAATATTAATTATCCTGAATCAGTAGTGCCAGAATATGCAATTTCCGCTAGGGGGCCATTAGCACTGGTGTGAATCAGAAAATCAAGAGGGTTCTGAGCTGACCCAACAATGTGAGTACCACTATCAGTCCAGCCATTCTAACGAGGTGTGTAGGCAGTATACAGCTTACTGCCATTAAATGTCTCTTAGATAAGAGATAACTCCTGTGGTTCTGAGAAACTATGAGGTCTTAGTCTATGGTGTTTTGCGAAATCAAGGGAGTATAGATAAGAGTGGTCTCACCTGTTGCAGCATCTGCTATTATCATCTTCTCAGTTGGAGCGATTAGGGCTACCTCTGGGGGATGGGTGTCCCCGTGTATCCAACCACTCATTCGCCTCCTGAGCCGACGTGAAGAACATGGCCCTATCACCAGCTTGGATCCTCAGTTTGGCCGGATAAAGCATGCCATATTTCAGATTAGCCTCTCGCAGGCGGCGCTTGACTGCCGTGAAGGTGCCTTGTTGTCGTTGAAGCTCTGCTGAGTAGTCTGGAAAGATGGATACTCTTTTTCCTTCTACCATGATGTCTGGGCTTTGTCTGGTAGCCTGTAGTATAGCATCCCGATCTCTGAAGTTCAGCAGTAGAATTAAGAAGGGTCTGGGTGGTGCTCCTGGCGGAGGACTCCGGCCTGGCACGCGATGGGCTCGTTGACCGCATAGAAAGATGAGAAGGTGGCTGTGGGGACAATGTCCTTCAGCCATTTTTCCGCCCTACAATACGTACATTGTTGCGTCTCTGTTGGTTTTCATAGTCATCCAGTTTATCGGTGCATGCTTTGAGTTTCGTTTCCATGCGTACAATTGCTGAAGTGATTGGAGCGCATGCGTCTTCCAGACTCGAAATTCTGTTTTCTGTCTCACACACTCTCTCACGCATATTCTGGAGATCAGCACGGAGCAGCAACAGATCAATTTTGACTTCTTCTATTTTGGTGGACAGTGATGTTCTACATTCCGTAATTGCGTCTAGCAGCAGTTGCGTTGCCGCCTCAGGCTGTGGTGTCGGAGAGCTTGTAGTTGCCATCTGGATGTCCTTTAGTGGGGAGCCAGATTGGGCTGGTTGCCTGGCAAATTGCTCAAGTTTGGTTGCTGCATCCGCCTTTAGCTTTTGTGTTTTGGTGCTTCTCATTTTATGGAGGATAGTTTTTTATAGTAAGTTCTGTATTTGTTGCTGGAGTAGGATCTCTGAGAAAGGATGTAGACTGTGGTACATGGAACTCTCACTGGGACCTTCTACATTTGTTCAGAACTCCATACCCGTCTTGACTCACAGGGTAATTTGGTTATGCTGAGTATGGAACTCTGCCGGGGTTCCTGTTCAATTGGGAGCCAGATATCCCATTCAAAGTGGCCTTGGTAAAAGCTGATTTGACAGGGGTCAGATGAAATGGGTAGTACTGTTCCCCATATATCTTCTGCTGCCCTGTGGTTGTTTTGGGTTCTTGGCCAGGAGTTTCCCCAAAGTGTCCAGCAATTAGGCCTCAAGCTCTCCACTCATCAGCCCCTGGTTTGCCTGATGTGGCCCAGCCCGCAATCCCCCCGGATTACTATTAAGTGTAATAAGAATAGGCAGGGTAACTGTGGAGCAATGGGAGTCAGTTGTGAGTCTGCAGGGCCTGGTAGCCTTTTATATGGCCCCTAGGGGATTGGGTCTCCAGGGTTGTGAGGTAGTCCTTTCACTGCCCTTATTAGGGCTTTCTTCACCTGAGGCCAGTCGCTCCAGGGTGCAGCGCACTGTTAGTTTTAGGCCCTCAGTGACTCAGGTGCCAGTCCGCAGGAAGGTGTGCCACGTGTGTGGAGCTGCTGGGGCCTACAACTCTGCAGTTATGCAGCTGTAAATACGGGTGCCCAGGGGTTGTGATGTACTCACCCCGTTGCCCTTGTCAGGGATCTCTCTGGCAGTCCGGGAGGTTGCTTCAGCAAGGCACCCTCTGCGCCTTGAATCTGGACGGGCCGCAGCCTGGGTGTCAGGCCTAGGCGAGTCCTTGGCTTCCGGCCTGGGAGTAGGCCGCACTCGGTTCTCCGGCTCTGCCTCAGGTAGGGAGCCGATCTCCTTCCCCCACTAGGTAGCGCTTGGCCCCCTTTGTTGAACTATGTGGGAGAGGATTAGTTAGGGGCCACTATATCAAAGTCGGGCTACGAAGTGCCCTCAGCACCCCAGGAGCTCTGCGTGGATGCGTCCGTCTCCCTGCCCTATCGGCCACGCCCCCCCCACATGGACACTTTTAAATGAGAATTAAACAAAATGAAATGGGTTTTGACATTTTATTTTTTGATTCATTTTTTTGATAGAACATGGGGTGAAGGGGATCTACAAATTGGTCTTGCTGCTTGGCAAATTGTGGTGCAATTTAGCCCTTTTTTTTGAGTAGGTGAGCCCCAAACTATTTCTGCACCTCTTGACTTTGTCCCTGGAAAGCCAAATACTAAATTACCCTAGTTGCCAATGCAATTTAGGTTCAGCATTCACAGCAAACTTTATAAAATCCCTTAAATATATGCAAGTCTCCTCTCTGTGAAATAAAGAATCTTGGCTTATGCATGTGAAATGGGGAACAAGGAACTTGACACTTCATTAAACAAATGCCAAATAATTAACAAGATATGGTTAGGTGCCTGAACCAACAGTCATACTGTAGATAAAAGTTTGTACCGCTCCATCACTTGAGGAATTTACGGTTTCGCTGTGACACCCTTAACTGCTCTACCTGCTCTTCTCCAAGCTGGGTAACCAAGACCAGGCTGCCATATTCCTCACATTGTACCTCAATAAAAAAGGTGGCAGGCAGCACTGCTTATGTTGACCTTACTATTTTACAACTAATTAAGCCAGCAAAGGGCAAAGTAATTATAGGATGAAGGCAATTCTTCTGAAGTTCCCTATCAAATATCCTAAACCCCAGTTCATTTGTATTTGTATAGCAAGTTATTATTGTTTTTCAAGCTCTGATACATTTGTTTCCTATATATTCTCTCCAGCATGATCTCTCACTTACTGACATTTAGGGAGTTATTTACTAAAATTTGAATTTATCTCATATTTTATTAAAAAAACCATGAGCAAACTTTCATGCTCGATTTAACCATATTTATTAATAAAATAACCTGAATTAATTGAATTGTGAAAAAACTGGATAAAATCTAGTGAAAACTTGAATTACTCAATTTATTCTGTTTTTTTTTTCCCGAATTACCCAATTTTTCGAGTTTTTGCCCGAAAAAGTCAGATTTTTGGTCTAAACCCCCCAAGACCTTTATACCTTCAATTTGTTATAAGTGCTTTGCCCATTGACTTATACAGGCCCTCGACAGTTCTGAAATGGCGGATTTTCGGATTCTGGGTTTTTGCAGGGTATAGTAAAATTTGAGTTTTCTAGTAAAAAAAAAAATAGAATTTTTCGAGATTTTAACATTTGGACTTTAATAACTAACCCCCTTTATGTCCTGCAAAGTCAGCCCCTAAGTAAACATTGCCTGTTTTTTTGGCTGCAGGATGGAAGGAAATCAAATTATTCACTTGCCTGCCCAACACAAAGAGGCACATTTATCAAGGGTTGAATTTCGAATTCATATGAGTTTTTTAAAACTCCCATAAACTCCCATACATTAGAAATTTGACCAATCAATTTTCTCAGCTCGGATGAATTGAATGGACCTGCAAACTCAAATTGAATTTGATTCTAATTAGAAAAACTCGATTTGAATTTAAAAAACTCAATTTGAGTCAGGAAGGCTGCAAACATCACCGAATTGATCCCTAGACTTCTCCCATTGACTTATACAGTAATTCGTCAGGTTTTAGGTGGCGAAAAATCTAATTTGAGTTCTTAAAGGGCAAGAGTATGATAAATCTCGGAATTCAAATTAAAACTTCAATCAAGTTTGGATAATTCACAATTAGAATTTGAGAGTATTGACCAAAAAAAACATTTTTGAAAATTCAAATTCCAATTTTCACTTCAACCCTTAATTAATCTGCCCCAAAGTATTATACACCATAGAAGTTTACTCCTTTTATGACATGTGACATATGCAGGACATCTTCTTCAAACAAATGAACGAGCAGCAGTATTCACCTATAATGTACTTAACACTGGTTATGTAATTAAAACATGCAGCATTGCAGCATTTTCTAAATAGGAAACAGAGAGGTAGTAAGTATTATAGTAAGAATAAAAACACAGCAATGGCTTAATTGGTCTGTTTGTACTTTTACTACCTCTCCCTCTCACTGGAAGCAGCAGCTTTAGTTTAAAGATCATTAATGAGCTCATTTCAACCCAATCATCAATGCCTTTTAATCAGTCTACTACAAGTTGGAAAATCAAAGTAAAGAGGTCGTTCCAGTGGGACACGTCTCAAATTACATATGGGAAGATAATTTAATTAATGACCTTCTGCTCCTCCCACAAGAAACATGGACGTAGGATCTACTGTAGCATTACATGGAGGGCCCATCAGGTTGACTGCATGCTTCTATACAAGGGCACTTAATGACTGGTGTATATTGCCACCACATGTGACAACCTTATGTGCAGGATTTGTATCAACAGTTGCCTAAAATTACCTACACCGTCCTGCAAATCAGCTTAAACCATTGCATTGGCTTTGTGTTAGGATGTGCAAAATAAGTCAGGGAGCCATTCTGATTTAATGGAGAAGACCCAGCAAATCATTTTACATGACACTTGACCAGACTGAGAATCAAAATGTATGGCATTATAGTATTTCATATAAATGTATATAATAAATCTCTGTGCCATGTATAACGCCTGCAAAACGTACATGTGGCTGACTAAATATATCAATAAAACTGTAACTAAACCTTGTAAAGTTTGGGCGAGCATGATATACTGGTTCTTCCAGGTCATGTTGTGGATATTAGGAATAACAATGCACAGCACTAGCTCAGAGGATTCTAGTTAATATATTACTAGACATGAAAGATAATGTGCTTGAATTTTTTTAAGTGACACCTTGACTCTCTGTGGCACAGCACCAGGTTTTTGGGAACTTTACTTTTACCCGCTGTACCTTAGTCCTGTGTGAACTTAGGATGAACATTATTTAAAAGGGAAGTTCTGGGTACTGAAGTCTGGAGGCTTTGAAGAACTTTGTGCGAAGACATCTCCATTCTTACTACTATGAGTCTTTAGAGGCCCTTAATAATGAAGCCCCTCCCTATATTTCATCTCTGATCTCCAAATACTCTCCTTGACTGTACCTCCTGTATCCTCTGATTCCTCTACTGACTGTAACCCCTGTATCCCCCTCTTTTCCTCTGCTTCTGATCTTTGCCTCCCTTCTCCTCTCATCACTTCTGCCCATTCTCGTCTGCAAGACTTCTCTCAGGCTTCTGCTTTTCTCTGGAACTCTCTGCCTCGAGCTGTCAGAGTTTCTCCTTCTTTCCAAACTTTCAAGCGCTCCTTAAAGACCCACTTGTTTAAAGAAGCTTATTCAATGTACCTTAATTAATCAATCATTGCTGTATCATAAATCACAAAATTGTTTCTAATATACTAATGTCTCAATTGTACCCTAACCTTTAGTTTGTAAACTCTAATTTGTAGGGCCCTCTAATCCTATCATACTCTGTAACCCTTGTTTGTTATCCTCCATTTATTCCCTGTTTGTTTTAAATAAGGTAAAGCACGGAGTATCTTGTCGGCACTATAGAAAATAACGATGATGATGATGACGATTGGCCTCAGCTGTTCTTATGCTAGGGTTGCCACCTCTCAATCAGATAAAGCCCGGACAGTGGGGTGGGCCGTGATGTAATGGGGTGGAGGGGGTGATTTGGAGAGGTGGGGCCATGCCATCAGGCAGCGGGGTTATAATATGGCGATTGGCCAATCACCATGACAATCTAAGAGAGTCCAGTCCAGATTTTCATATTGGAAAACCAGGCAGGAAGCTTTGACCCCTTCCAAAACCTTCTTTAGCATTTATAATGAAGTTTTTTATCAGTAGAATTCTCATTGTTAAATTTTCTTGCATTTTCTTGTTAAATGGGATGTAAACCCAGTCGTAAAACGGAATAACAGCGCCACCTCGTTTTCTATAGAAGTTGCTGAGAAACATAATTATAAATGCAAGAAAATTCACCAATGAGAATTCTACTGATGACACACTTCATTATAAATGCAAAAGAAGTGACCAATGAGAATGCTGATTCCCAGCACTATGTCAGGCATCTTGCTGTTATATTACATATAGAGATACTAATGGCATTTTATTCTTCATTATATGACACTGGAATGAGACATGGGGATAATGGACAGACTTGTTCAGTGCTGGGAAACTGGGCTTAAAGCTTCCAACTCCAGTTGCAGGAACAAAGAACATGGAGCCACATTGATACAGATCAGCTGGGATTCTCAATGGAGGGTTTTTAGCATTTTAAAGCAGTCGCTGGCTGTAGAGATTTGGGGAAAAAGTTTTATTTGCTTTAAGAACACAACCCTGATGTTGCTGGAGGAACAAATGCAATAAACAGACCAACAGTTGAATTCTTGTTTCCTGTTACCAATTATCATTTTCACACACATTTAAAAAAAACGTAATTTTTTAGGAATCAAAGCCATTGCTTTTTTCCCAACCAAAAAAAAAATGTTCTTCTGCATTGAGTAGTTAAAAAAGGATTGTAATCCCAAAACTAGAAAAAAAGGTAAAAAGTACATAACCCGCCTCTTCTGCTGCTTAAATAGGTGGTTCACCTTTAATTTAACTTTTAATATGTTATAGAAATTTTAAGCAACTTTACAATTGGCCTTCATTTTTTATTTGTTATAGTTTTTGAATTATTTGCCTTTTTCTTCTGATTCTTTTCAACTTTAAATTGGGGGACACTGACCCCATCTAAAAAAACAAAAGCTGTGTGAGGCTACAAATTTATTGTTATTGCTGCTTTTTATTACTCATCTTTCAACTAAGGCCTCTCATATTCATATTCCAGTCTCTCTCAAATCAGTGCATGGTTGCTATGGTAGTTTGGACCTTAGAAACCAGATGGCTGAAATTGCAAACTGAAGACATGCGTAAATAAAAGTTACACAATTGGAAAAAAAAAAAATAAAGAGATCTATTTTAGTGCACAAAGGAGCTGGTCCCATGAAAGGAATGCCGTTGTGGAACGGTGCCAGTGTTTCTAGTTTCACTTTCCATTCTCTGGAAAAGCAACTCCCAGGTACAAGCCTTCGGGCGAGATAGATAGAATAGTCTCCACTCTGGATCAAAGAGAAAGGTAGGACAAAAGAAAGATGCTTTGGACTTTTTGGTTTTGTCACGCGTTACAGAAATTTCTTTATGGTATTTTATTAATTGAACATTTGGAATATTTACAGTTTGGAGCATTTTATTAGAAGTTTCCCAAGGGGCCCTCCTTCATTATCTCATTTTGATACAACTCAACAGGGTCAACAGGGTCTTTCATATCTTTCTTCACATCTGCCTAATGGGGTATTGCCACCACTTGGAGAGAGTTGGAAGCTACAGCAGTGGGTAATTGGACTCAACCCAAAGGCCAGTTAGGGGGAGATTTGGGGTGAGTGTTTATTTGTGCCCCGGGTACCCCTGGAACATAGCAGGGTGACTGTTACCTCAATGTTTCTATATATCTGTTACCTTGTTATGAGCTAAGGGGGCCCAGTCTGAAGGTCAGTTAGGGGGAGATTTGGGGTGAGTTCTTATTTGTACCCTGGGTACCCCTGGAACTATAGCAGGGTGACACCCCAATGTTTCTATATATCTCTAACCTTGTTATGAGCTAAGGGGCCCAGTCTGAAGGCCAGTTAGGGGGAGATTTGGGGTGAGTGTTTATTTGTACCCTGGGTACCCCTGGAACTATAGCAGGGTGACTGTTACCCAAATGTTTCTATATATCTGTAACCTTGTTATGGGCTAAGGGGGCCAAGTCTGAAGGCCAGTTAGGGGGAGATTTGGGCTGAATGTTTATTTGTGCCCTGGGTACCCCTGGAACTATAGCAGGGTGACTGTTACCCCAATGTTTCTATATTTCTGTAACCTTATTATGAGCTAAGGGGGCCCAGCCTGAAGGCCAGTTAGGGGGGGATTTGGGGTGAGTGCTTATTTGTACCCTGGGTACCCCTGGAACTATAGCAGGATGACTGTTACCCAGATGTTTCTATATATCTGTAACCTTGTTATGAGCTAAGGGGGCCCAGCCTGAATGCCAGTTAAGGGGAAATTTGGGGTGAGTGCATTTTTGTGCCCTGGGTACCCCTGGAGATTGAGTCAGCGAGAGAGAGAGAGCATTTAAAGCCTCATAACTAAGTTCTCAGTCTCTCCTACCCTCATATTTAACTGAAGATGCCGCCCTTCTCATTCTTGTATTTTCCTGGCTCTTTCACTTCTGGGGCATTTCCTGGGGGGGACTTTTAGTTTACCTAAGGGCAACCTAAGTTTTTCAAAATATGCTGGAATTTTTGAAGTGGAATAACACTCAACAAGATACACACAACAAGATACAGTATATCTAAAAATGTAAAAAAGCATATATTTTTTTTTCAATATAAACTAGGGTTGCACCAAATACATTATTTTGGGATTTGGCCAAATCCTGAACCGAATCTGAACCCAAGGAAAGAAAGGGATAAAGGGAACCACACGCATAGGGCATGGGTTAATATGTTTTCACTTCCTTGTTCACGTGAATAAAGTAACGTGATTTCTGTATGTATAGGCCAAAAACTCCCAGCAGTCAAATCAAAATTTCAAATTTCCAAAGCACCATTTCAGAAATTGTCATACTTAAGATTTCAAGGCCAAAACTTTCACTAACGGTGCTAAAGTTTTTCTTTTTGGGTGGCATTTTGATCAACTTGGTCCAGTGCAGCTCCAAATTGCCCATGATTGCTGTAGGTCACCCATATCATACACTTGAGCAGTGAAGGGCGATGATGAAACCTGCCCAGAGAGTTGAAGGAAAGAGAGACACTTTCTTCTATCACACTGGGCTGGTGGTGGTTCAATCCTTCCATAGGGCAGAATCCAAATGTAAACAGTACTCCAGCCTATTGAAGGATGGTTCCACCACCAGCCCAGTGTGAGTGATAAAACAGATCATGGGCTCCCTGGCATCTAAGCCATGCTTGAGTATCGGTTCAAATAAAACATGATGGTTATGACAGTTCTTCCATAGTAATAATAACATGTTCTTGTTTCATGAAAGTGTCAGTAAAGTCATTTACACTAATAACAAGGTGTTCAAAAACCTAGCTGACCTAGTTGCCTTTTGACCACTGTGGTTCTCCAACCAAAATGCCGTGTGTGAGACATTTATTAGCATTTATCAGTATGTGAACATGTGCTGCTATAAAATACTACAGCAACATCATCCATTACTGACACCAGGAAATGTAGAGCTCTTCTGAGCCCTTGGTACCTACAGTCACAGAAACAGAAAGACTATCCAAGTAGGACCCTTAAGTCAACTAGATAAAAGTCTTGTCGATCAGGATACTGATAGCTGTATTAATCAATGCATTTTTATTTGCAGGGTTATTGCAGCACCTCATATCAAAAAAATGTAAGTAAGTACCAGTTATTTTGAGTAAAAACAGGATCGGATGGGAAATCTAAAAAAAAAGAAGGATAATAAGTCCTTTCTTGCAGGAGCAGACAACGTTCCAGAACTGCAGGGAGAAGCACATCTACACACCAGGTAACTACTGAACTATTGCTTTGTGCCCAGGTAAATGTGGAAGGATTCAGTTTAGTTGAAGTTCCGCTACCTGCAGTCAGTGAAGAGGGGATACAGGTGCAATTTCTGCTCAATAATTAGGGCTCAGTTCACTCCTTTGTCCATTCTACAAATTCAGATGTTCATGCCTTTCTAAAGTTTGTCCATGGTGCAATTTATGGGTTTTTGCCAGACAGTATGAACCCCTTTGCACCTACAGTGCAGCACATAACACCATGTGCTTGAATCAAAATAGTATTGACAGAGACATGGGGAAATCTTTTACTTTTCAGGTACAAATTTGTACCTGTTTATACTTTGCATAATGGACATCTTGATAAATAAACCCGTTAGTTTCATGCATTTAGATTCCCAAAAGGCAGTTAAAGGAGCCCCTGTAAGGCCCTATCTGTTCTCCTTGCAGTGAGCTGGACTTGGAAGCCTTCTGCAAAGTGTATCACTGTGTTCTCCATCCCACAAAGTACTGTAACCACTAAAGATCTTTAAATCCCTAAGAAGGATTGCATGTTATTGTTTGATTTCTCATTCCTGTTCCAAGAAACAACCCCGTGCCATGCAACTGGTACACACAAATGAATCTGGACAACTGCAACTAAATGAATCTGCTGTACAGACCTGTTTTCTGGATGGAGAGATATCTGACTACCCTGTTTGCCTAATCTGTGTGATCGGAGAGAAACGTCGAGGCAAATCCTTCCTCATGAACTACATCCTGAGAGCTCTGTCCTGCCAGGTGAGAGGATCTTATAGAAAAACATAGATTGAAGGGCTATCTACCAACAGTCCAACCAAGTTGTCCTTGTTAAACTGGATGAGGTATAAGGTCATAGTGCAGTGAAATTGCATTTAGTTGCACATCAACTTATGCTAATCTTTTATACACTTTTGGGTGAGCACGTATTTGTTTTCCTGTGGCTGTGGTTGAAAGACAACACCTTTATACAGTTTATATATATACTTGTCAAGGAGATCAGCACACCAATTTCTCTAATTAGTGATTATTCTACTGTGCATTCCAATGTTTCGATCCACATTTGGATCTTTATCAAGGATTCTGTGCAAGTGATACATCTGGGTTTAAATACTTAACATTCAAAAAAAGTGATACTGTGACACCATCATTTGCATATGACAAAATTGGAAAAGAGGACTTAACCTCCAGGACTGCATCAATGAATCAAGGAAATCGTATCCAAATAGTTTAAAAAGGCAATATTTATTCATAACCTTGCCCCAAATGTCAATTAAAAACAAATATAAAAACAAGGTGCAGCATATGGGAGGAGGGATCCCTCTGTTTTAAATCATTTGACCCCACCACCCGCTTTATATAAAGTGGGTTAGAAGAACCAATGATATATATATAAAATAATAGCTGTGGAACAGACTCCTGGGTCTGTGGAACGATTACTATAAGTAATTGGGCACACCTCTATGCCACTGGTTATAACCAATAGTTAATTATTACACAGCTGATAGAATAACATGCAACACAGTAAGCAATCTTAGATATAGCAAAGCGTGAAACATGGGCATTGCCCCAATTATTAGAGTCTTGCAGAGTTAACCCACAGCCATAAACTCAACAACACAATTCAACAATGTAGATAGATGGAATGTGTTATTATAGATCCGCAGTGGGGTCTGTGTATCGCAGATAGTAATAAGTGGTGTTTGGGAGTCCAGATATTGCAGTCCAGTGACTTCTTTAGCGATTAAACAATCGCAAAATATCCTGTACACTCTCAGAGAACACAAATAGGTATACAGACCGTACTCTTGTAGTTTTCGCCGCTATGCGGATTGAAGTGAAGGAGTGTGATGAGACTAGCATCCGGGTTCCATATCTGCCGATTTAGGAAGAGTGAATAAGTTCCACCACCATGCTTAAGAAGCCTGTGAGGATAAGATCTTGGAGAGGGGCCCCTTCTCCCAAGTACCAAACCAGCCTCGACGACCGTTTCGCCGCCACCCGCAGCTTTGTCAGTGGGGTCCCTCCTCCCATATGCTGCACCTTGTTTTTATATTTGTTTTCAATTGACATTTGGGGCATGGTTATGAATAAATATTGCCTTTTTAAACTATTTGGATATGATTTCCTTGATTCATTGATGCAGTCCTGGAGGTTAAGTCCTCTTTACCAATTTCGTCATTTAAGTTAGTTATTTTGTAGACACTCCTTGTATCTGCATCAATGATTACTATTATAATTATCTATGGTCCGGCTTGCTGTATTTCTAAAGTGAAGGCACCATCATTTGCATATATTAGTCCACCAATCACATCACAATGCCAATTATCCATTATCTTACTTCACTTGTATTGTGTATTTCAAGTGACTTACTAAATTACTATCTCCACCTAAAGTGTCAAATGTCCAATAAAAAATCTTTTTGAATCCAGAAGTGTGAGTTTTCATTATGATTATTCGTGCAGGATTACTACAAAAGAAAACCAAAAGCATCATTAAAACAAAAAAATCCAGACCCGCACATCACTAACATGAATATATGCACTGAAAACTGAAGAAGTAAGGCAATGGTTAATTAGCATTGTGATGTGATTGGTTGACTAATATATGCCAATGATGGTGTCACAATATCATTTGTTTTTTAATGGTAAGCATTTAAACACAGATGTATCACTTGCACCGAATCCATGATAAAGATCCAAATGTGGATCAAAACATTGGAATAAATAATTACATAATAAGAGAAATTGGTGTGCCGATCTTCCTGAAAAGTATGCATACAATTTAGATCAAGCACCCATTTTATATTTATATATATATATATATATATATATATATATATATATATATATATTAGGGATGCACCGAATCCACTTTTTTGGATTCGGCCGAACCCCCGAATCCTTTACAAAGGATTCGGCCGAATACCGAACCGAATCCGAACCCTAATTTGCATATGCAAATTAGGGGTGGGAAGGGGAAAACATTTTTTGCTTCCTTGTTTTCTGACAAAAAAGTCACGCAATTTCCCTCCCTGCCCCTAATTTGCATATGCAAATTAGGATTCAGATTCGGTTCGGCCGGGCAGAAGGATTCAGCCAAATCCGAATCCTGCTGAAAAAGGCCGAATCCTGGCCGAATCCCGAACCGAATCCTGGATTTGGTGCATCCCTAATATATATATATATATATAGCGATAAGGAAGATAAGCACTCCAATATTACTGGTCAATAATCATTTATTCCACTGTGCATACCAACGTTTCAGTCCACGTTTGGACCTTTATCACCTTGATAAAGGTCCAAACGTGGACTGAAACGTTGGTATGCACAGTGGAATAAATGATTATTGACCAGTAATATTGGAGTGCTTATCTTCCTTATCGCTATTTATTACATTTTGATATAGCACCCACTTGGACAAGTCAGAGTGCGGATACACACCTGGACTATATCATACCTCCCAACATTTTGGAAGTAAAAAGAGGGACAAAAAATTTTTTCCCGCACGTAGCGCAGCAATTTTTCTGACCACACCCCTTTCTGTGGCCACACCCCCTAATTACCATGTTTGTTTTACAAAATTTGGCAGGTTATGAAAGTTTGAAAATATTTCTCCTTATCTAAACTGTGTGTTTGTGTCTCAACATTGTTACAAAGTATCTTATTTGCACCTGTTCGCTGTTCTGGGCTCTCTGCTAAAAGCCAATTAAGTGAGAAACTTTGTTTCTTTTTCTGGCTGTTCAGTGCAGAGAAAGAGGGACTTTCCAGTACAAATGAGGGACTGCGGGTTGAGCTGTCAAAAGAGGGACTTTCCCTCCAAAAAAGGGACAGTTGGGAGGTATGCTATATATATATATATACAGTGCAGTTTATGAAGAATAGAGAATGAGCACCAGAGACAATAAATGCAGCCTTCTAAGAGCTAGAAAGAGATCTCAACACAGCCCAGCTTTAGATAAAGTCTTATGGAGCAACAGACTGATCTGGGCCTCACTCATCTCTTCATTATTTGAACTTTGAATTGGTCACTAATCAGAACAGGCTTCCAGTACTTATTTGTTTGCTCAAGCAAAGCACTGCTAACATTGATGAACCTTGTACTTCTAAAATAACAAAACACATATTTGAACTTGACTTTGTGGTAATAATTGGAAATCGTGTGAAAAATGCTTGAACCTGCAGTCATAGACAACGGCTCATTGCAGTTACATGTGCAAGTTCAGTATCTATTTACTCTTCACTGATCTTGGCAGAACATTCCTCTTCCTGTCTTTGTCTAGTCCGCAGCCAGATTCAGGATAAAGTTTGGAGAAGAAAGCCAAAAAGTGATGTGACATCGTAGGAGTGCAAAACATGGCACCCTGACAAAATGCCATCCTTCAGTACAAAGATTATCTTGGTTGTAAATGGTTTTATTATTCAATTAGCACCACTAGAGTAATAAAACAATGAGAGCCAGATAAGAAGAGCAGAGCTGTAGTTACATGCTGGGCAAACAAATATGCTTCAAATATAGTTTCTCCTGACCAGTTTATTATTTGAATTAGTAAATCATTTGTTCTCTAATATATGTTCTAAACCAATTGCAGCTGATCTGAGCATGCTTGAGTTCATAGGGGTTGCATCACACCTCTTCTTCTAAGTAGATGAATATCTGGAAAAATTATTTTTGAACTTCTTCACTTGTTTCCTCAACCAATCAGTTTACATTGTATAATCTGAAAAGAGAAAACAGCAACATTGGATTAAAAGCATCACTTCTGTTCTATTCTTACTTTGTTTTTTCATAAAATGGTTCTTCCTTTAACCTTAATACCCTGGCTCCTTGAACAAAAGTTGGACTTCTTACCAAAAAAGTGTTATCTATAGCTCTGTCTCTCGCAGCACTTGGGGAATTGTTTGCCTTTGGTTAAAACCGGTGAGAAGTAGTGCCAAAATAAATGATCTCTATTAATTAATCTGGGAGTTAATCTCTCCCAGAAATGATGACTGTTCAGCAAAGTATCTATTTCCATAAAAGAATGAACTTAATATACTTACTTCTTTCATTATTTAGGGGCACATTTACTAAGGGTCAAAGTGAATATTCAAATTGAAAAACTTCGAATTTCTAAGCAATTTTTGGGTACTTCGACCATCGAATAGGCCAAGTTCAACTTTGATTCGAAGTGAAAATGCTTAGATTATTCGACCATTCGATAATCAAAGCACTGTCTCTTTAAAAAACTTTGACTTCGAGACTTCGGACCTCCTAGAACATATAGCCTACATTTGGCTAAGTTTTTAGAAGTCGATGTGAAATCATACGATCGTACAATTAAATCGTTCAATTCGAAGTATGATCGAACTACGATCGTAGTAGGATCGTACTATCTTAAAAATCCTATGAATGCCGAACTAGCCTAGTTTTTTGCAATTCGAAATTCAACCCTTGATAAATCTGCCCCTAAGTGTTGTGTGGTCCTGCAATTGATTTGGGATGTTTTTTTGGAAGCGAGTAGTGAAAAAAAGCAAATCCCTCTTTTTCGTTTTAGGAGAAGGGACATCCACTCAGCCTGGGGGCAGATGATGACCCTCTCAGTGGGTTTGAGTGGAGAGATGGAATAAGCTGCACAACCAAGGGTATCTGGATCTGGAGCAAGCCCTTCATTCTAGAGCGTAATGGAGAAAAGGTGAGGGTGGGATTGCCTGGGCCTTAGTTGTATGTATCCTATATATTATGGATATTTAATTTGGATATCATAATGTTCACTGATTTCAAATCTTTTGAAGTTTCTATTTCTGAAATCTTTAAAGTTTCATCTCCTATTTCAAACTACAAGTCTTTGTTTCACTTACAAAATAATTTTAAAAAAATAGCATAATGTAGACATTTGCAAGCCAAGACAATTTACCTTTAGTCTTTATATTTTATTTTTGCGCTTTTTGAAAAACATTAGAATTTTGCAGCCTTCAGGTTTAAGTTTTTTCTTATCTGGATCCAAGATTCTCCTTTTCCTAGAGAGCAGACATTGGCCTTTAAAAACTCCAAAAAAAAAAAAAGAAAAGACAATTCCTGATAGTTTCAGAATAGTAAGATCACATTAAGGGACTGATGTATGAACATTCGATAATCTTGTTCAGTTATAATAATATTAATTAATTAAAAGTAATTAATTAATTAATTAATTAATTAATTAATTAAAAGTTCAAAAACTCAAGCGAGTAAAGAACTGACTTAGTTTTACACTAATGTTAACCGTGAATGCTCATAAATCTGCACCCTAAAGTTAATTTAAATTTAATTTAAATTTAAAATTAATTTAAAGATGTTTTCATTCTCAACAACTATGGGGTACATGTTTAAATCCAATCTGTAAAGTGCATTGTATGAATTCAGATTCTAGTGTATACATCATACACTACACATACACATCCTCCCCAAACACTCTCTAATAATAATAACAACAACAACACAGAGCATTTGAACCAATTCATACAGACCCACATACCAGACATACATTATCATCAGATATGTGAAGATCTCCATGACTCAAAAAGCAAGACAACAAGAGGGATAAATAATGGTAAAATAAGTGAAGGTGTATGAAGGAAACTAAAAGATGAAAAACAGCTCAGAATAGCAAAAGGAAAGGAATAAAGGCAAAACAAAATTAAAAAGTGGGAAATATACACATGAATAACAGATTAAAAATGCAGAAAATCAAAAATAGCATAAAAAAACTAAATTAAACCTTTTCTGGTTTGCTAGTGAATCAACAGTTGAAACCTCATAATGTAGGCTAGGCTCCTAACCTGTCCTCGTTCAAAATCAAATCCTTAGGCTTTAGCATCAATCCTTATTCCACGGCTTGTGCTTTATTCTCAGAGGGCCGTGTTTGTTCTGGACACAGAGGGCTCCCTGGATATTCAGAGTTCAAGAGACATTTGCCTGAAGCTGTCTGCATTATCCATGATCCTCAGCTCCTACCTGGTAGGTCACAACCTCCAGACTCTAGACTTTGGGGCCGATTTATTAAGATTCAAGTTGTTTTTTTTCATAAAGATTAGAATATTCGAGTTGTATTTTTTGTTCAAAACTTACATTTTTGAGTTAAAAAAACTCAAATAGATCAAGTTTAAAAAAAAAAAAAAAAAAAAAAAAACATTGACTATTCGAAATGTATTATACATCAACCATGAAAACAGCTTGAATATAAAAATACACCACCTAAAACCTGTTGAGGTTGTGTAGAAGTCGATCGAACAATTTTACGTTGACCAAAAAAAACTTAGAAAAATGCATTAGAAGATCCCAATTGGCTAACATAGCACTTCGGCAGGTTTAAGTTGGCGAAGTATTGAAGTCGAAGTTTTTTTAAAGAGACAGTACTTCGACTATCGAATGGTCAAATATTCAAAGTATTTTACTTCGAATGAAAGTCGTAGTAGCCTATTCAATGGTCGAAGTACCCTAAAACCTGTTGAGGTTGTGTAGAAGTCAGTGGCAGAGGTCCCTGGAGCCATTTGGGCTGAAAACTGGAATCAAGAACATTATTTGATTAATTTGATTTTTTTTCTGCCAAAAACTCAATCAATTCAAGTTTTCTGGTTGCAGGACTCGAACTCACAGAATTGGGTTTTTGACATTCAAGTTTTTTCTTAAGTAAAATACCATTCGAGTTTCAAGGTCATTTGAGGTTGAAAAAAACTCTATTAAACTTTAATAAGTCAGCCTCTTGGGGGCAGATCTATCAAGGGTCAATTTCGAAGTTAAAAATACTTCGAAATTCGACCATCGAATTGAAATACTCCGAATATCGAAGTCGAAGTTTTTTTCATCCAATTTGGCTATCCTGTGGTCGAAGTAAAATCGTTCGATTCAAAGGATTTTAGCGATCAATCGAACAATTTTACTTTGACCTAAAAAAACTTAGAAAAATGCATTAGAAGATCACCATTGGCTAACATAGCACTTCGGCAGGTTTAAGTTGGCGAAGTATTGAAGTTGAAGTTTTTTTAAAGAGACAGTACTTCGACTATGGAATGGTCAAATATTCAAAGTATTTTACTTTGAATCAAAGTCGTAGTAGCCTATTCGATGGTCAAAGTACCCAAAATTTTACTTTGAAATTCGAAGTTTTTAACTTTGAAAATTCCCTCGAATTCACTTCGACCGTTGATAAATCTGCCCCGTGATGTCTGTAGCAAATAGATATTTTGGATTTGGGGATAATTTCTATTTATTTTAGTTCTTCATGTATCTGTTTGATATTGTTTTGTTGTTCAAATATGCAGATATTCAATGTGAACTCAAACTTGAAAACAACAGAAATGGACTATCTTGAGGTAATTACAGGCTCATGGGGTCGGTGACTGACAATTTGGAGGGGGCCAAAAGGAATTAAATTAAAAATGGAATGAGAAGATGACAATTAAGCTACAGATAGAGTCGACATGTGCATCATTTGTCCCACTGATGTTGTGTTGTGTGCCCCAAGTGTGTCACATGGGCCAAGCTAAATCTCCTCCCTCTGCAGAAACATAAATATGAAACATAACTTGAAACATAAGTTCCACAACCAGTAACATATACAAGGTCTCATTTATGACCATAGCTGTTGCAGTGGGAAGAAAGGTGCAGGCATCACGTAAATGGAATAGAAACTACATTTTGTACACAATAATTGGGCTTTCTATAGAATAATCATTAAGCTCCCAAATCTCTTAACTACCCTTCATGCAATGTAGAGTACATAATAATATAACATGGGTAACTAGACATTAAGTGCAAATGCATATATCATTTATGGAGGTCTACCCCCAATGGCCAAATCATTAATTGTTCACTAATTTAAAGCCAGCTCCTTAATAGCCTAATGGCTGTGATACTGTAAATATTTGTGAAAACAGGTTGTCCAACTATGGGGTTGGCCCTAGGGGAAGCAGAACCTTTGATATCTGAGATCTTTAGAGAATGCCAGTTTACTTTCCTTGATACTCCTGAAAACCCACCTTGAGGATTAATTAGAGTGAGGTTTGGGGTGGCCCCTTTTTGTCGTCCTGGTGCTCATGAAGCTGTGAGTAAATGGCTGATACAGCACTCTTACCATATATCTACTACTATGCAAATGGAATATGAAGTTGAGATTGTGCCCCAGTACTCCCTTCAGCTAGTGGAACCACCATATACAAAAACTTGGTTAGACACTCATGGTGAAAACCCATGGACAGGCCAACATAAAATAAATACAGATGATTCAGCAAACCAAGTATGTGGATGGTTGGGGGCAGAGTTTGAAGCATAGGTGTGGAACTGTTTTGTGACTCAAACCAACATCACTTTTATACTGTTACAATGATCACTGGGTTGCTGTGCAGTTAGCATGACATTTCTGTTTCCAGATGTATCTCCATGTAGCTGAGTATGTAGGAAGATCGTTTGATCTGCAGGCCTTACAGGTAAGTGAGCAATTGATAGACTGCTTCCAGCACAGAAGTTCAAGGTAGGAAACGGCATCTTTGGTCAAACAAATCCCATGATTCTAAGACAAACCCAACTTTGCATAATGCAGTAATGTTTTCCCATCAGTTACTACACGTATTCTATTTTCTTTGACCACGTGACCTCTATGACATGTCAGCAGCACCCCATCAGATCCACTTGCACCTATCTCCTTATGCCATTGCCTGTCTGTATTATATTATGTTGTCTGCTTTGTGTTATAGCACCTCAATATCCTTATACGTGACTGGCAAGATTTTAAGAGATGTGGAAAAGAAGATGCCCGGGCTTATGTATTTCATGAGACTGAGGTAGAAGCTTATGTACAACACTGGATAATCAGTTGTCTTGTTACTAAATTTTTGTCCAAAAGTAGCATATGTTGGGGTATATTAATCACATATACTGTAACTGTGATGATTGATAATAGATAATAGATAATATTATCTCATAGATAATGAGATAATATTGCCACATACTGTATCTGCGTGATTATCAAAATGGTACAATTCACTGATTTAAATCAGCTTATAAAACAAGTAGCATTTTAGAGGTTTTTTTTTAATTTATTTGGTATTTTTAGGTTTATGAATAATAGAGAAGTGCCGAATCCAGGATTCAGTTCAGGATTTGGCCAAGATTATGCCTTGTTCAGCAGGGTTCATCCAAATCCGAGTTCCTGGCCAAACCAAATCCAAAAAAAAAATCACGACTTTTTGACTTTTCATCTCACAAACAAGGAAGTCAAAATTATTTATACACGCGAGCAGTGGTTCCATAATTTACATATACAAATTACGGTTCGGATTCAGTTCAGTATTTGGCCAAATCTTTCACAAAGGATTCAGGATTTGGCTGAATCAAAAATTAGTAGACTTGGTGCATTCGTCTTTCTATATTTGTTCTTTCCAGTTTGCAGCTGAAAATGTTACCAGGTCATCAATATCAGTCAAGAAACTGATTTCTATTGCTCCCAGGTTGTTCCGGTATAACCTCAACCAGACAACAAATTGCTTCATAAATCTGTTGTCTACACCATACTGAAAGTATATTTATGCTAAAACTTTATGTTATCACCTATCGATTCATAAGAGTTGGACAGTGAGGTATCCAAGAATTTGTCACACAACCCAGGTACCCAACAATATGGTTGGTTCTCAATGCAGAGCTGCATCTTCGGTTGGATTATGGGTTCTGGGTTAAAACAATACACACATCAATGGGGGGATCATGGTTTGGAAAGCAGTGGTAGACATGAACCCAGCTCTATCATATTGTCCCCAAGGCACCCATTAAATTATAAGGCTTAAAACATCAGGATATTCTAAAACAATAATACTGATGCATGTTATTGTAGGAAAATGGTATTTGGGGTTTACAAATTGGGATAAGATCATGGAAGGAGAAGGCCAGAAAAAGAGCTTCTCAATAAGTGAGTTGGAAAAGTCTATCTATATAAGGAAGGGATAACATTAGTATAGTAGCCAAAAAAACAAATAATTTAGTTGTTACAAAGGTGGATATGGTTAAAATTAAGAAAGCATTTAGGAGTGATGGTAGAGTGAATTTACTGGAGGTGGAGACAGAAGCAATCTGGGCATTCTTTCATCTTCATGCACTCAACTGCCCAACAACCTGGTTACTCGAGCCCTTCCACTGTCCATTTGATTTTGGGGCCAGATGGGTAAACATATAACACCCATACAAGAAAAAAGTGGATAAAAGAAGACAGATGCTGTTAACAGAGGTTCAAGGCATTAGAAAAACAAACTTTGAGAATAAGCCATCACCAATGATTTTCAGATGTTGATCGATTAAGGAAGGAAGGTTATCAGAATGTGCCATTGTTGCTGTCACTTCCTTAACCCCCATCTTACATATTCTTATTCAGAAGCTGCAAAATGAACCTTCATACAAATTGGTGTCAGAGACCCTAAGAGGCCCATTAGCAGACTACTCCCTCCTGCCCCTCCCAGGGAAAGATCTGATGATTGACAATCAAGGGAAATTATCAGGTAACACTAAACCCTTTTTTTCATTCCATTAACCACAATTGAGTCCTTAACACTATTAGTTTTGAGACTTCCCCTCTTCTCTATGGCAGATATGGAAGAGGATTTCAGGAATCATCTAACAACCTACATATTCACCCTCGTGGGAGACATTTGGCTCCACAGAAAAACCAACAGACAAGGGGAAAAAGTGACGTGTGCTGAGCTGGCAGGAGTATTAAAGGTCTGTGACATTATTTCTGTGTATTTCAATGACTCTCAGTTAAAAAAATTATTTGTAGAAATGGTGGCCATTGTCATCCTGTGAATTGATTACTTCACATCAGTTGGTGGGCCTCACAATAGACGTGCAGATAACTTTATAGTGCTGGGAACGTTCATTCAGATAAAAAAGGTATACAAAAAGGAAGAACAATATTATTTTTCAGAAAAATGAGCTTTAAAGTTTTAATTCCATGGGAGATACTTGGAGACAAACTAAATATAATATGTTGTTGCTATGGTGTAAGGAACTCAAGTTTCTAGAGTAGGGTTGATTAATCAAAAACATTCCATTAGATTTTTTTATTCCCCATACCTTCCAAAATGACCTAGGTAATGAATTCACCTTTATACCACTTCCATTGTTCCTTGGATGTTACAGAGAAGTCATGGACAGTGACGCATATACTATGCAGATGGCTACAAAGACATTGATTTGGTATATGTTGGCCTTTCTTCATGTAGTTGTTAGGATGTCTGGAAAGTGTGTGGGGAAGCAGTGTTCATCTTTTTTGAGCACCACGGGTTCGGTGCTCCATCCAAACCTTGAACTGATAGGAAAACCTTGTCTTCCTTTTCTTGTTTCATCTGTGTTGCTTTTTGTTAACAAAACTGTAAGGATATTTCTGTGTTGGTATACATGTATAATGGTATTTCTTTTGTACATATGTACTATACTTCCTCCTGTTGTTCATCTGCTAGGCTTTCTTTACTTTTTCTGAAAAGCATGACATGCTCATTGTTCAAAGTTTCTACTAAGAAATTTGCTATAATTCATGGGTGTACACTTGGGAGCAGCTCTGAAACCAGTGGTGAAAGTGATGCCAAAGTATACAATTTAATATGTAGACTCACAGTAGGGTAAATGCATCATAAAGTCCAAGAGTTTTTCCTGTCAACATAACTTGTCTTTTTACATATCGGTAGGTACATTGTAAAACTATAGTAAACTGAGTGGCACCGTTTCTGTAACTATGAGCTGTACCCTAATAATATGCTCCGGCTGAGACCTTAATTGTCAGGGGTTAAGCCCACACAGTGATGTGGAGGCAGGGTTTAGTAGACCTGTAATTGGGTGCTATGCACAATAACTGGGCGCAAGGAGTTCTTGCAACTTATTTATTAACAATAATCCACAAAGGAGTTCACATAGAGATAAGCAGGAACATGGAGCAACAGTGGATATGCATACTGTATACTCACAAGCACCAATGGTCAGTATAAGTATAAGGGGAGAGAACATACAGTCTACAGAGATACACCCAGCTTTCAGCCTTTATCCTAAGTAGAACCTTGGGGAATCTCTACATCCCTAAGTCTGTACACTTAGTCCCTATTTCTGGGCAATTGGTACCCAGGATCCTAATCCCATCACACTCCTTGGTGGAGCCTCAGCAGCTCAGCTAAATAACCTGAGTATCTGTGACTAATAAAAGTGGGTAAACTATCCTTACTAGACCTGACCTGTCTATGTTCCACGTCTCCCTTCCAGCCTGCTCAGGTAAGGGGATTAACAAAATAGACCCTGAGCACATGGATGCTCTGGCTTATATACTTCAGCACAGTCCATCTACTGGACATTTATTACAGGATCAGGAAAAAGTTTTCCTCCTAACTTTATTTTAGGAGTCCATAATACTAGGGTACCGCCTGTTAAATAAAAGTAACTGGCTAATTTACCAGTCCCCTACACATTAATAGAGTAATAGACATTTTTATTAATATATCACATCCAATGTTTGCAAAAACACTCAACCGCTTGATCCAGAGAAAGGAAAACTGCACTTTCCCGGGTGCCAGTGGGATCCTCTAACTGTAGTATTAACATTTTACTGTATATCATTACAGAGAGTTGTGAACATTATGCAGAGTTTATCATACAGCTTTACCTCCCCATTGCAGGTATGTATCTGAAAGTATTTTTATAAACAGTATAACATCTGGGTGAAAAGTAGCTAGGCCAGTCCAACCATGTATTATACTGCAAATAAGGATATTAGAAGTCACTGAGGGGTTGTTCTGTGACCATTTAAAGGCACAAGGCTGCAGGCTGAGTTATACAGGGAACTCTGAGTATCACTCATGTATTATAAGGGATAATGTACCCCCTACTGTAAATGATAAGGATATTAGAAGTCACTGAGGGGTTGTTCTGTGACCATATAAAGACACAAGGCTGCAGGCTGAGTTATACAGGGAACTCTGAGTATCACTCATGTATTATAAGGGATAATGTACCCCCTACTGTAAATGATAACGATATTAAAATGTCACTGAGGGGTTGTTCTGTGACCATATAAAGGCACAAGGCTGCAGGCTGAGTTATACAGGGAACTCTGAGTATCACTCATGTATTATAAGGGATAATGTACCCCCTACTGTAAATGATAAGGATATTAGAAGTCACTGAGGGGTTGTTCTGTGACCATATAAAGGCAAAAGGCTGCAGGCTGAGTTATACAGGGAACTCTGAGTATCACTCATGTATTATAAGGGATAATGTACCCCCTACTGTAAATGATAAGGATATTAGAAGTCACTGAGGGGTTGTTCTGTGACCATATAAAGGCACAAGGCTGCAGGCTGAGTTATACAGGGAACTCTGAGTATCACTCATGTATTATAAGGTATAATGTACCCCCTACTGTAAATGATAAGGATATTAGAAGTCACTGAGGGGTTCTATGACCATATAAAGGCACAGGGAACCTCTGAGGTGAAAGACCCCTTTAATAAAGAAGTTAAAAATCCAAGGACCAAGCACAGAGACCTGCAGTACTCCACTGGTCCAATTAGAAAAATTCCATTTACCACCATTATTTGTAATTTAGTAAGTCTTCAGTTTGTTTCCAATTAGACCAATGAAAGTCAATGTGTAATTCAATCAGCAGTGACTTAAATAAGTGCGGGTTGGAATCTTGCCACCTTATCATGATTGATGTCAGAGGCGTAACTTCAGAGGAAGCAGAACCTGCAGGGGGGCCCAGGAGGTATAGGGTGTTTATATAATATAAAAATATCTGGAACAGTCCAATTCCTATGACGGACGAATGGCTAGTGTCAGAGGGTTGATATTTGTCACCCCCGCCCTCTACGACGCCATAACGCTATAGGGCCCAAGGCAGGATGGACGAATGGTCTACTGTGGACAATGGTCACTCATATAGCTTATACTAGGCCATACAAACAAAAGATCATCACTCTGTTACTTAAATTCCAGAGTGTCTGTTGGGGCCCCTTTCTACTGAAGTGCTGCTCAGATTACTGGAAATACCACAATGGCCTTGGTTAGCCGATAGCTGATTGCGAGGCTGTGGACCGTTGGAGCTAGACACAGTATGTTACAACATTCCTTTGATAACATGTAAGACTAAGTAAATCATTTAGACATTAATTGTATAAGGAGGAGACAGACTATGTATGGTATTTCCGTGAAACCCTTGTCACAATTATTGTAAAAGCCTTCTGAAAGCTATATAATGCCTGGACCAAGAGGTGGGTCTTTGGTAAGTCCTTGGCTGACATTCTGTGTGTTACTCCAACAGCTTACCCAGACAAAACTGTTATGTTGTATTATGTAAGAATAAATTGCCTGACTATTACTAAAGGTTTTCCTTTACTGAGTTTTGTCTTACACGAGGTCAAAATGGTATTACTAAAAATACCTTCATATGGTGACCGCCGACTGTGATCCAGTTTTTTTCCAGTCATTTTTTTCAGGCAATGGAGGGCTCCAGGCTGTGTTACTGGAGTGTACCTGAGGACCTTTGTTCTCGGATGTCTGTAGATACCCGTGGATATTTTCTTTTCCAGGATGGTTTCCCCGTAAAGCTTTACTTTAACGGATGATTGATTCGCGCGCGTAAGTACCCCTGGGTGGGGTATATATGTTTTTCTAACTTCTTTTTGCCTATTGTTTTGTTAATTGTTGTGTTAATCAGCTGAAATTATCTGCCATTCATGATAGGAATCCGCAGTTTCCTTCCTGTTTTTGTATTTTGTACGTCTCTTATTCCTTATCATGAAGTGTAGTCTAAAACATCTTGAAATAGAAATTACACGTGTATGTTGTTTGATGTATGCAAAAGGATCCATGAATGTTGAATGTTTGCCTAGCTGAGTGCGTGAATAACAATAGTGTAACTGTCATATCTGTGTGATGGTGTGTGAGAGAATTTGTGGCTCTATCTCAGAGTCTGTTTGTTGTTTAGGAGTTTATGGGGTGACCTAGCAGGCCAGAAATATGGAAAACTAGGTTTTCTGAAGGAAATTCTTTAGAGTGTGAAGTGTGAATCACTTTCCTGTCCATTTGAATTGTCAGAAAAAAAACGAGAGCCTACAAACATTTAGGTGTTGTCAATCTGCAACTTCAAACCTGTTTTCTCCCTTTACACTCAATTGTAAGCCTGTTCTAAATTACAGAGAAAAGTATAACATCATTTTTCCTGCAGGTGACTCCAGTTTATATGTATGTTTGTTTCCCGGTTTGTTTTATAAACCAATGTTAATTGCTTGCTGCTCAGCTTTTTTGCATCCTACAGGTCTGTTAGAGCATATTTTGAATGTAATACTTGTGTGTATGTTAGAAAGAAAAGGACTTGACTTGACTTGACTTGACGGTTATATGACTTTGATGTGTCTGTAATGAATATGTTTGCATAACTGTTTTTGGTTCTCTTTAATGTTTATAAGTTTTCATAGGTACCTCTTGTAATATAATATTTGTTCTATGTGTCTGTCACTAAAATATTGTCATTTTGTCTTAGACTATCATGTCACTATTCTTATCTTATCATAACATTGTCTTCTTTGTTCTTATTCTCATAGTAACATTAGTTCTCTTGTGTATTTCTGTTTGTGAATGGGTTACTCGTGAATAAGGTTAATTCACTCCACTTGTCTTTCTATTTTAACAGAAATATTAGTGTTGTCTCTTTCAATGTTCTCTGTTGCAGTTTTTGTCTCAAAAAACCTTATTTCTCTTTTTTTTATCTTTATGTGTCAGATTGATAACTCTTTTCTAAGTGTATTATGTTTTAAATGTGATCTGAAAGAAAAAAAACATGTTTCATCAGTTTAGAATATCTAACAATCCTCCTAGATATACTAGTTGAGTGCCCAAAACATTTTAAGTTTCAAAGCCTTTGTTAAGTGTCACAGTGGAGGGGACAAGACTGCGTTTTCCTGGCCAGAAGGCGATAGTTTTCTTCCCTCACAACTTGAAATTCTACTGTGGCAGATAAAGGATATGTGTAAGAGTAAATATTTTACTATACTAATTGCATGCCACTAGATCTAGCAGGCTTTTGCCAACAATAGAAAGTGATATTTCTCACATATACTTGATATTTCTCACATATACTTCAGCTGAGACATTACACCTATTCTCTGCTCCTTGTTCATCAAACTTAGATCCAGTCCTTTATATGGATACTCAGGAGCAATTAAATGCTATTTTGAATGTGCCTATTGGCAATTTTAGAGTGATACAGGGTTACACAGTCTCAGAACTTTTGGTTTCACAGCCGGTGCAGCCCCCAGTAATGAAGATAATGGTTCAGAATGTTTTAAGCTTATTCACAGTAGTACTTCCCCTGAATCTTCTGAAGACAAATGTCCTGACGACCAAATAAATCATGGTCAGTTGTTTCACACTGAAGTACTTAATGGTGCATTAGATTTACAGCACCCTTTAAGAGGAAATCTAGTTCATAGTTCAAGAAGGATTCTATTTGCTGGTACTGTCATAAAAACTACATTTCCCAGAATCCTCTGTTGCACAATATTTCAGATGCTTAACTTCTCTCACTGTTTTGTAACTTCCCTTTTTTTGTCAGGCAGCTGGCTCAGGAACTTTTAACCACAGCAAATATTTTTAACTTTACTGTTTCATACTCATCTGTATTTTTTTTTGTCTCTCCTGCATCTGGATCTTTTACACCAACATGAAGGTAAACTTGATGCAGTTTGGATCCATACCCGATTCACTCATTGGTACAGGTTAAATTCCTTTCATTATTCTCTAGACAGATGTGAATCTATTATTTCATATTATTGTACTGCATTTGCAGTACAACAAGAGAGGAGTATTATATTGTGGGTTATGTTGTTGTTACTATTTTTTCTAATTAAATAAGTTTTTAGTTCATAAAAATGCAGCTTATGTGCTTGTGCCGCTGCTAAAAAAAAAAATTCTTCCGTAATCTTTGCACTTGTGTATCTTGTATCACACGTCTGCAAGTGTAAGAAAATGCAGCAGTGACTTAGAGTTATTGTTGATTTCATCTGATAACCAGTAATTTCACTATCAAATTGGTAGAAATAAATTATGCTACTAAAATGGGTCTATGTCATTCTCATTTAGGCTAAAAATATAAATATATATAAATATATATAAAGGTACAATAGAGAACTTGTTAAATGTTTTTCCTGGTTATGATTAATCAATATTATTTTGTTATAAGAAGGAAACAGTACAGGTTGTATTTGATAGTTTAAACAATTCAATTTTCGATTCTATTACAAATTTTCAAATAACACTGATATTAAGTGGAATTGTGTCTTTGTACCATCCCACTTCCAACAAAACAATTACTGGCAGCATTTGGTTGGATTTACTCCCAGCTGTCCTATCAATTCTCTGCAACAATCCTATCAGGTGTTGTGGACTTTCTCCATTTGAATTTACCACAAGAAAACAAACGTCCTTCACTCATATCATAAATGTACAACCACTTTTCATTACTGACAGTTCATACAGTAGTTTCAGTAGAGTTCTTTAGCTAGTACACTAGATAAGTCAGTATTACTAGAACACCAGATATTGTCACATTGTCTCTTTGTTTCCAGGTTGGTGATCTGAGCAAAACTCCATCAGTAGCTGTTGAGATTATTCCAATCCATTCCAAATAGAACAGCTATCGTTGATCACACCACTCATTGAAAGAAACTCTGCATACATACAAAGAGTCATTCCAAAGTTTGCCATTCGTATCTGTGATGCCTTTACATTTTTGCCCATCCTAATATCGAATCCATGGACTGATTATGAACTCTTAAGAACTGTACAGAGACTGCTGCATTGACTGAATACAAATGACTGTTGAATATTTCTTCATATGCCTATCCACCGCCATGATGATTCTCTGATTGGACTTTCCCCTATAATGAACTGATGTACAGATATCGAAATGGGTTAATTTTAAGTTTAAGATTCATGCAGTATTGAATGTGATATAGTTAAATTGTGTGCAATTTATGAGAACAATGGGAATGTGATAATGTAACATTTTCTCTATATATTTAATTTTAGATTAGTTATGAAAACAACAAAGGTAAAATTGTATCTGTTTAAAAAGGTTTTAGAAGGAAAGTTTTCTGTAATTACTCATTATTGTATTATTACCCAAGGTCCTCAGCTCTCTATGTAGCTGGTTGTGTGTAAACGGCACTGACATAAACAAAATGACAAACACCATAATAATAGAACTCTGTCATGTGCTAATGTTAGAACTGAATAGAGTCTAGATTCCAAGACCAGTCCTGCCCATAATGTAAAATCTACAAAAAAAAAATAGAGTAGCTGACCAAAATAGTATGATTTTAGATTATCATGTGTTTTGATAGGAAAAAGAAGGTTGTACTCATATTGTTTCTGAAATGTTTGCTGAATGTCATATAGTCAAAGTTTTAGAGCTGCTACAATAAGTGTAATGTTTTTATAGAACAGTTCAGTTATTCCAAATGATTAGGTAAAATTTTATAGCTGGTTAAACAACTCCATTGGAAGTTTCATTAAGTCTATCCATGTCATCCTAGCATTAATACTTGCTCTATATTTCTTTGTTAGAATTTGTGCTATAAGTACCTTCCAACTTCTGCTCACATTTGATTTACATCTATAAGATAAAACTTTTCGCAGCCTTATGGGGGAGGTTTGAGAAAAAAAAAGACAAACAGCTCAGAGATAAGTTCTCTGAAAGTTATAGCTCAGATACAGACAAGCAGGCTGTCCCCAGCCCCACAGCTAAGCTCTACCCCTCCCGTACAATACAAAGTAGAGAAAAGGGGGGCGACGGGGGATGCTGCAGAAGTGCGTCTGACTAAAAACACACAGATTAACTCATAAGGCATACATAGAGCCGTCAGCCTCCCCACTCTATGATGAGTTGTTTTCCCGTAATAGCTAAGAGAAAGAGAGAGGCAGCAAAAGAAGTAAAAGGTCAAGTATGTGCCCTAGAAAGTCAGGAAAGGGCCTGAGAATCAAAGGAAGCTAGAAAGAGAGGAACAAGAACAGTTGATAGCAGAAGGGTTATGTTAGATAATAGAGAACTGTAGAAAAAAAGTTTGAATTTAGCATTTTTAGCCTCATTTCAGTATTTTTCATTTTTAGCTTCATTTTAGTATTTTTCATTTTTACTAAATCTTCATTTTTACATTTTTATCTTACTTAGGATGATTATTACTATGTCTCATTATCTCTATGCAATGATTTCCTTTTATTATCTCTCTGTAATGCTTTATTTTGCTTTATTTTGAAACCTAACTTCACTATAATCATATATTTGTTTAAATCTTAGGCTACATGTTATATTCAGACAGCTCTTGCTTCATTGTGCGGTTCCAGCGGTTCGTAGTCACGTTAGTTCCTCAAAAACAGGAAATACCTGTAGCTCCTTAGCTTCCTGTTTGCTTTGTTTTCATTCATTTCAGCTTTTCAGCTGCACTTCTGTATTGGTGCTGCCACGACAGTTGAACTATAACTCACAACAGCATACACCACTGTCCCATTTATAATAGACCTCCCTTGTTCCTGGGGGTCCTCTCAGCACTCTCCCAGTGCCTGTAATTACTTATGTGAAACATATTTAATGTTTCAAGAGAGGAATGTTTATATAATATAAAAATATCTGGAACAGTCCAATTCCTATGACGGACGAATGGCTAGTGTCAGAGGGTTGATATTTGTCACCCCCGCCCTCTACGACGCCATAACGCTATAGGGCCCAAGGCAGGATGGACGAATGGTCTACTGTGGACAATGGTCACTCATATAGCTTATACTAGGCCATACAAACAAAAGATCATCACTCTGTTACTTAAATTCCAGAGTGTCTGTTGGGGCCCCTTTCTACTGAAGTGCTGCTCAGATTACTGGAAATACCACAATGGCCTTGGTTAGCCGATAGCTGATTGCGAGGCTGTGGACCGTTGGAGCTAGACACAGTATGTTACAACATTCCTTTGATAACATGTAAGACTAAGTAAATCATTTAGACATTAATTGTATAAGGAGGAGACAGACTATGTATGGTATTTCCGTGAAACCCTTGTCACAATTATTGTAAAAGCCTTCTGAAAGCTATATAATGCCTGGACCAAGAGGTGGGTCTTTGGTAAGTCCTTGGCTGACATTCTGTGTGTTACTCCAACAGCTTACCCAGACAAAACTGTTATGTTGTATTATGTAAGAATAAATTGCCTGACTATTACTAAAGGTTTTCCTTTACTGAGTTTTGTCTTACACGAGGTCAAAATGGTATTACTAAAAATACCTTCATAGGGCCCCCAGATTCCCTAATTCATATAGAAGTTAAATAAATATTGGTAAAACAGGTCAACCTCTAAACATTTTAGGGGCCTGAAAACTAATTTGCTGTGGGACCCATTAATATCTAGTTACACCACTGTGAAGCAAAGGAATTGGTCTCCCAAATGCAACTTGGGTTAATGATCGTCATTGTCTCATACAATTCTGGCTGCAGTGTAGGGGGGGGGAAAGAAATGATCTGGTTTCTCTAGCCATCCTCTAAAGAATCCCCGTCACAGGGATAATTTTCCTGATTTTCTTATTTAATTGCCCTGACTATATTTCAAATAGACCTTCAACCAATTACAGGGTAACTTTATATATCTTAATAAGATCACTGCTCTTTTTATTTTATCAAGTGATTTATGGCCATCAGAATTCGATTTCATTTTATTCTTTAAATGTCAACTGGGCTTTTAGGACCATTCCTCGTCTTTCAGGCCACTAAACCAGGGACCAATGGTAAGACTATGGGAGCGTGTTTACAGACAATTTCTATATTGTTCCCTATTTTTATTTTACGTAGATGTTCTTTGCCTTTGAAAATCACAAAAAGGTGGAAGAATTTAAGGAGAAGTTCCACACTTTCAAACAGGTGCGTTAACTGCTCTTAACATATACCATGTAGTAGTGTACTTGTTTCTGTTCCAAGCATTTGCCCTTGATCAAAAAACGAGTCAGTAGTGCCAGGTGAATATCTTGTGAAATGGACATGCTATTACTCTTTGGTAGATCCATGTTTCTCAACAGAATTCATTTTGGGGTTATTTGTACATTTTTGAAATATTCTTATATGTTTGTATCAGCCAAGGTTTAGGCAAACCATTTGCCAAACAGGCCCCTCAGTATCACCAACCAACTGAAGGTCAGGGAACTAGTTATTCTTTACCCAGGTGAAAGGTTGGGTCAGATTAGGTCCTTATCATTTACCATGTGAGTATTGGGAAAGGAGCCCAGATCTAACAGTCGGTCAATATATATGCTTTTTGGTTTAGAAATAGTGACTTTATAATTGATAATAAGATGATTTCTCTTTCGGAGTTTCAAAAACATTGGGGTCGGCACCCTAGGGACTTATAGGGTTATATTTTTTTAAATTAAATCTTTATATATTTTTAAATATCAAAAATCAGAATGAAGGATTGGAACAGGTTCTTAACACCTTGGGAACAGATGTTAATGTCTTCACTTAACATTACTAAACCCCTTTCAAAGATTTATAAACTACTTGTAGAGCAATTCTCTATTCAAGAGAAGAACTTTTGTAACAAGTGGGAAAAAGAACTAAATGTAAATATTACAGTACCTATGTGGAATAACATTTTTACTAATATACTTAAAACCTTCAGGGCATCAGGGGCTAGAGATTCAGCATATAAACTAATTTTATTTTAATTACTAGATGGCACTATACCCCTGTTAGGTTAAGTAAAATGAGCCCGACCTTGTCCAGGTTGTGCTGGAAATGCAACGACAAAGAAGCTTCTCGTTCCCATATCTGGCTTACATGTCCAGTTTTAAAACAATTTTGGACATCAGTAATTTCTATAATTAATGGAGTTACTAATTCTTATTTGGATATTAATACTCAAACACAAATCCTATTGAATTATTTAGTTATGGAGGATAAAGATATTTCCAATCCAATATTTCCATACCAAACAAATGGAAGTCACCAGAGGCTCCCACGATAGTAGAACGTCTTTCCTCTTTTGAGGACATTTAACAAATGGAAGAAATCACTTATATAATACGTAATAAAAGTGTTCAATTTTGAGAAATATGGTCCCGATAGACAAATTTCATGGAGTCAATTAATAACCGTGGTAGGATTAAGATACTAAAAACATTTATTGTATTTGGGAAAACCATTGAAAGGGGATACCTAAGATGTGATTGGTGGCTACTTCACTTTATGCTGTCACAACATTAAGGGGCCGATTCACGAAATTCGGGTGAAGGGTTAGAATAAAAAAAAAATCGAATTTCGAAGTATTTTTTGGGTACTTCGACCATCGAATTGGTTAAATTCGATCGAATTCGAACGATTCGAACGATTAGCAGTAAAAATCGTTCGACTATTCGACCATTCGATAGTCGAAGTACTGTCCCTTTAAGAAAAACTTTGACCCCCTACTTCGGCAGCTAAAAGCTACCGAAGTCAATGTTAGCCTATGGGGAAGGTCCCCATAGGCTTGCCTGTGATTTTTTGATCGAAGGATTTTCGTTCGATCGTTTGATTAAAATCCTTCGAATCGTTCGATCGATCGCAGGATTTGCGCAAAATCGTTCGACTTCGATATTCGAAGTTGAACGATTTTAGTTCCCAGTCGAATATCGAGGGTTAATTAACCCTCGATATTCGACCCTTCTTGAATCGGCCCCTAATTGTATTTTCTTCATTTTTCTTTATTAATTATTGCATACTTACCTACTTCTTTCCCTGTTCCCTTTTTTTCTGTATCTATTTTTCCTTTTGTGAAAATTTAAAACAAAGAAAAAAAAAAAGAAAGAAATCTCTTGACAGCACAGAAAAACATAGAACTGCTCTTACAGCCAAACAGGTGGTTCTGCCTCAAGGCAAGGGTACTAGGGACCAAGGCTAGTTTGAGAACAGAATCCATCTATGCATACACTGAATTTCTCTTTAAGTAGGATGGAGTAACTTGACTACATGTTGTTAACTACTTGCTTGAAGTAAATACATGGGCTAATTCAGGAGTCAAAGCTATTGTTTAATATATATATATATATAAATTAACATTTGAGATTTACAATTCCAGTCAAAAGAAGTGGATTCTCTGATCAGGGAACAGAACTTGAATCCAATTCAAATGGAGACCAACATCAATGACATGGCAACCAAACTCCTACTGGATTTTAAACAATCACTTAAAGGGGATGATGCCAAAGAAAAGGAAAGGCTTGTAAATGAACTGGAATCCTACTTGTTAGAACAGCAGCAAGAGTTTTGTGAAGACTACTCCAAGGTAGAACATTAAAATGAGCAATGCCTAAGGGTGGGATGTTGTGTGTGGTCTGGACTGGTTAAAGGATGCCATTCCCTTCCCCAGTGCATATTGACAGGCAACAGACATACTGAGGATAATGGAAAGTGATGAAATGTTGAAAGAGCTGCCTCATTTCATTTCAGCACTGGGTACATTATTCTTACTATGAAGTTCCTAGTAATGTATTCCCAATGGTTTATAGTCAAAGCTGTGGGAGCTATCTCTGGAAGCTCCCACAGGTTTGCCTGTAACTGCTGTAACTATGCCCTTGAAAATACTGAGTAGTGGAATTCAGACCTGAACTGAACAATATCAAGTTGTGATCATTAAGGTCTGACCAGAGTGTGCCAAGAAAGGGCACAGAAAAAAAGATGGCATTTTAAATCCAATAATACACCAGCAATGACAATCACTCCTTGAAAGCCCAATTCCACTCAGAAGTACCAGAGGTCCTATGACAAGTAGCAAATAATAGTGTGCCCACAGACAGAGTCCCATATCTTCAACACTGATGTACAGGAGTCCTTGGTGTAGATTAACAGGCGAATTTTCATCAGTTTTGCACAGCTTGCACCAGTTCCCAGGCACAAATGTGATATGACTACGCCAATTCACTAATATGCGGAGAATTCACTAGTGATCTTGTGCATAGGTCAGTTTGCATGAGGCGGAATCTAAAGC
Organism: Xenopus petersii; assembly: GCA_038501925.1. Lineage (NCBI taxonomy): Eukaryota > Metazoa > Chordata > Amphibia > Anura > Pipidae > Xenopus > Xenopus petersii. The sequence continues at coordinate 7,409,117 of CM076688.1, forward strand.
TGTTGGTGCAAATGATTAAAGTTACCACTTTTTATTAAAAATGTCCAGGGAACCTTAATAAAGACAAGAGAGTTAATATAAAGCCCTACACATGAGCCCACTGTAAAATGAATGTTCCATATGTTATGAAATGTCTGGAGAAAACTGGTTACCCAAAAAAGTTTGTTAGGACTTTTGCAGTCAATCCCGCTTCAAAAAAGGAAATGTCGCCAGCATTTTTTAAATTTAATGCATTTTCGGCACACTTTGTCCTTGTCTCTCGAACACAATCTCCTCAGACTCTCTGTCGCTCGATTCACCATTTAGCCCCACCTCCCAACAAGTACCTATTGCTCCCAGGTAAGTGTGCTGAGACCTGCTGGAACCTGTGGGGGGAATATATTGCTTATCTGACCCCTATTGCCTTCACTGAGGTCTGTGTGGTCAGGACCTTTAACTCTTGAATAGCTGGTCATAAAGAATTCAGCTGGATTTCAGTACAGCTCCCCACAGAACTTTCACACAAGTGACCAAGATTACTATTTGTATAATCCTTACATTTATTTTTTCATTCCACTCAGAGGTTCTATAGATTCCAAAATCACAAGAGAATGGAGCGTATGAAAAAGACGTTTCAAAATGTAATATCATCAAAGGTGAGTCAGTAGATACCTCCTGCTAAAATATTGTGTTCAATCTCTCTATATACAGACATCTCCCTTTAAGTGACCCTCACAGTTTTCCGGAATGTAATTCATGTACCCCTTCCCTGTGCATGCTTCACTTTCCCATTATTTGTATTTATATTAATCATTCCCACAACATATAAGCTAGGGGCAGCTGCATTGGCAGTCCTTTAAAGACATGGGGAGATCATCCAAACTGCTTCCAAATATTGCCCGGGTCAGAATCAAACACACGATTTTGTCTGCCTATTTGCCCTTGTCACTACCAATACTTTCATTTTTCCCCAAGTACAGATGAACCCGTTGGGATTTCACATTTTGTTGCACCAAACACCATTTTGTGCAAAGTTCTAGACGGTGCTAGAGTGCATTTTTTTCAACACATTGCTTTTGATGGACTAAGGCCATTGATCTCTAGCACCATCTAGACTGCAGTGATACCCAACCAGTAGCTCGTAAGCAACATGTTGCTCTCCAATCCCTTGGATGTTGCTCCCAGTGGCCTCAAAGCAGGTGCTTATTTTTGAATTCCTGGATTGGAGGCAAGTTTTGGTTATATAAAAACCAGGTGTACTGCCAAACAGAGTCTCAATGTAGGATGACAATCCAAATAGGGGCTACCAAATGGCCAATTACCTCACTCATGTGGCACCCCAAGAACATTTTTCATGCTAGTGGTTCAAAAGGTTGGGGATCCCTGATCTAGAGACAGGACTTTGAATTAAAAAAATGAAATGGTGTCCGGACATGGTGTAACAAAATGTGGAAATCCCACTGGCTTCATGTGTACATTCCAACTCCTTGTACTTACTTTACATTTCTATTTTCTGTAATTGTTCCACTTTAAGTCATATACTATTAGAGAGTTCAGGAATGGGCACAAAAATTCCATAACTAAGTGCGCGCGCCTATGTTTACTTCTTTCTACCATCTTTGCACTCATTTTGCCTATTCTAGTGACCTAAGGCTCAACCAAGCCCTGTAAGCTTGCCATTGGCCAAGTATAAGATATAGGGCTCCTTTTGCCACAGCAAAGAGCATATTCTTTATAAAATAGCTTCTACATGGCTGTCTGAGTTAATATGTTATGTATTATGTTGGTGTGGCCTACTGTGTGTTTTTTATAGTTAGTGTACAAGAGTAGAACAGAGGTCCATCCTCATGGCTGATTGCATTCCCCATGTCTGCATCCCCATAATATACATTTTATAATGGCAATAAGAAGGTGAGATAACTCATCCCAAGAATTAAGTTCCAGACAGAACAAGATGCCAGTGTTATTCCTCCATAGATCTCCAGAGTTGGTGACACATATACAGAGGACTGTCCAGTGAGAATCCTGAGACCAAACCTTGAATATGGTGTTCATACTTGGAGATTCAGGGTAAAACAGAGACAAGTGAGGGCAACTAATGTACCATTTTATGAAACTCAGGAAAGGTTTCCAAGACCTTCTGCATTATCTTCTAGCCAACATTGTTTTTACAGCTAGTGTAGAGCAAATGAACAGAGATCCAAATAAACTGCTGCCTGCTCTCCTTGTGTCAGCATCTTCCCAATAAATATCTTATAATGGTTCTGAGAAGTTAAGTAAATTACAGTTAATTTAAAATTAGAATTTTACAATTGCAGTCAAAAGAAGTATATTCTCTGATCACGGAAGAGAATGTGAGTCCATCTCAAATGGAGTCCAGCATCAATGATACGGCAACCAAATTCATCCAGGACTTTAAAAAATTAATACAAGGGGATGATACTCGAGAAAAGGAAAGGCTCAAACGTGAACTGGAATTGTATTTGATAAAACTTCAGCAGAAGTTCTGTAAAGACTACTCCAAGGTACAAAACTAAAATAGTTGGACTGTTGGGGCGGAATGTTGGGTTTGATCAGGTACTGGTCATAGGTTCCCCCAGTGCCCAGGTATATAAATATGTACGATGGGTATAAAGGAAGGTGATGTAATGTTGAAAGATTTGCCACTTATATAATCTTGGCACTGGGTACATCCACTGATGGTTTCTCAATGACTTCAATGACAGTATGCTATTGTGTTCAATGTATGATACATACAGGGACATGCCTAGAACCTGATGGGTCGCAGTGCAAAATCTGATGCAGGACCACCGTATTCCTCTTGAAGACTCCATAGGTCACCTATCCAGAGTGCAGGTGTAACCTCTGTGGTTATGCTCCTGAAAAATAAAAATATTCTAAAGATTAAATTGAGGTGAGACCTAGACAAAACCAAGTGCTAAGAGAGCAGGATTATCTTTTGCCTCTGATGAACATAAAGTAATCAGTGTATAGAGCAGCACAGAATGACATACAAGTGTAAATCAGAAATGAGGACAAATACTACATAATGTTGCCAAATGCAAAACTAAATTTACTCTTTCACCAGCCTTTTCTTAGAAACCCACTTTAATCTTTATAATTATTTTTCCTTTTTCTCAGAGGTTTTTTGCATTTCAAAATCACAAAAGAATGGAGACAATAAAAGAGTTGTTTCAAGGTGTTATATTGTCAAAGGTGAGTGAGAAGATAACTCCTGTTAAAATGTAATGTACCTCTTTACACCCTCTTCATAGGGGTCTCGCTCTTTATGTTTCTCTGTGATTCTCTGAGATTTACTTATCCCTTACCTGTGCACTCATTTCTGTACATATTATTTTATTATAAACCAATCCATTTAAAATATTGCTTGTAAATAACACCAGTCCCTGGCATGGTGGAACTTACAATCGTAGGTCTGTAGGACATTCACACAACACACACCAGGGTCCATTTTTATCAGCAGAAATGATTCCCATAGACTTGAATGACGTCATGCGTCACAACAAATGATGCGTTTAAAAAAAAATTGCTGCACAGAAAAAAAAATTGACGCCCATAGACTTTAATGCATGTCGGCGAATTTTTACCGGCAGCGAATTTTTGGCGAAACGGGTCAAATTTGACCATCCCTAATTAGGAGACAACTTACCTACCTGCAGATGTTTCAAGTCTGGAAAGAAACTGAAGCACCTGGAGTAAACCCGGGCTGATGTAAGTGTATAAAACTGCCAGTTTCAGACGTGTACAGACAAATTGTATGTTTAATGCAAATAAACAAGGTGCCAGCTGCACAGAAGGCAGATGAGATGTTAGTTTCTTGATCCTGTTGCATTTTTCGAGAGCTGGAAAAAAGGTGTTAGAAAATTAAATTCCATTCCTGATATTGCTGAGGTGCAGACCCCATGGTCTAACTACTTGCTTTATCTGCTGGAGCTAATATAAGTCATATTTAGTGGTTTGCTTCCCTAAAAGTTCTATAGATGGATTATATAGCCCTATAAATGTTTTTATATGATTCAAATTGTCTCTACTTTGAGTAGTAAATCTGTTACTAGGTGTAAGAATGCTGCTGTTTTACTATTTATGAAACAACCAACAGTACAAAAAATATTGCTGCCTGTTCACCCCAATCACCCCGACATCTCATTGGAATTTTACCATTCTAGACAGAAGAAGCTGATAATCTTATCACAGAACAGAATGTGAGTCCAACTCTAATGGAAGCCAGCCTCAATGATACAATAAACAATTTCCTCAGAGACTTTGAACAATCATTCCAAGGGGATGATGCCCAAGAAAAGGAAAGGCTTGTAAATGAACTGGAATCCTATTTGTTAAACCAGCAGCAAGAGTTCTGTAATGACTACTCCCAGGTACAACATTAAACTGGAGGATCTGATGGGGGTAGGATGCTGGGTTTGAACTGGTACTGGTCATTGGTTCCCTCCCAGTGACTTGTAACATACTAAGGGTATAAAGGAAAAGGAAGGCAATGTAATATTGAAAGAGGTTGTATGAAACTTACAGGGGCATATCAAGTTTTTAATGGTTCCCAGTGCAACGTTTAGTGTAGGACCACTCCATACTGCCAAAACACCAATGTCCCCCAATCACTAACAAATTCTTTATTCTACCATATCTGTCCTCCCATATCCCTTTAAAGGGAAGATATTCATGAAAAGGAAAGGCTTTTAAATGAACTGGAAAGTTCAGCAATGACTACTGTCAGGTACAGAAATACAATGGGGGGGAATGTAATCTTGGCACAGGGTACATTCCAGTGAAGGTTTCTCAGTGATTTCAGAAGCAGCATGCTATTGTGCAAACATACAGGGACAACGCTACTGTACAACCATGATGGGTCCCAGTACAAAGTTTGGTGCAGGACCATTCCATAATACCTGTAGAACCTATATCCCCCCTTCACCAATAGCTTCTTTGTCCCACCCTGTCTGTCCTCCAATATCCCTTCAAGAGGACTACACATATAAAAAGAAAAGGCTTGTAAATGAACTGGAATCATATTTGTTGGAAAGTTCATATTTATGGAGGTGAAATGTCCAATAATATCTTCCTCTTGAAGACTCCATAGGTCACCTATCCAGAGTGCAGGTGTAACCTCTGTGGTTATGCTCCTGAAAAATAAAAATATTCTAAAGATTAAATTGAGGTGAGACCTAGACAAAACCAAGTGCTAAGAGAGCAGGATTATCTTCTGCCTCTGATGAACATAAAGTAATCAGTGTATAGAGCAGCACAGAATGACATACAAGTGTAAATCAGAAATGAGGACAAATACTACATAATGTTGCCAAATGCAAAACTAAATTTACTCTTTCACCAGCCTTTTCTTAGAAACCCACTTTAATCTTTATAATTATTTTTCCTTTTTCTCAGAGTTTTTTTGCATTTCAAAATCACCAAAGAATGGAGACAATAAAAGAGTTGTTTCAAAGTGTAACACATGAGCCCACTGTAAAATGAATGTTCCATATGTTATGAAATGTCTGGAGAAAACTGGTTACCCAAAAAAGTTTGTTAGGACTTTTGCAGTCAATCCCTCTTCAAAAAAGGAAATGTCGCCAGCATTTTTTAAATTTAATGCATTTTCGGCACACTTTGTCCTTGTCTCTCGAACACAATCTCCTCAGACTCTCTGTCGCTCTATTCACCATTTAGCCCCACCTCCCAACAAGTACCTATTGCTCTCAGGTAAGTGTGCTGAGACCTGCTGGAACCTGTGGGGGGAATATATTGCTTATCTGACCCCTATTGCCTTCACTGAGGTCTGTGAGGTCAGGACCTTTAACTCTTGAATAGCTGGTCATAAAGAATTCAGCTGGATTTCAGTACAGTTCCCCACAGAACTTTCACACAAGTGACCAAGATTACTATTTGTATAATCCTTACATTTATTTTTTCATTCCACTCAGAGGTTCTATAGATTCCAAAATCACAAGAGGATGGAGCGTATGAAAAAGACGTTTCAAAATGTAATATCATCAAAGGTGAGTCAGTAGATACCTCCTGCTAAAATATTGTGTTCAATCTCTCTATATACAGACATCTCCCTTTAAGTGACCCTCACAGTTTTCCGGAATGTAATTCATGTACCCCTTCCCTGTGCATGCTTCACTTTCCCATTATTTGTATTTATATTAATCATTCCCACAACATACAAGCTAGGGGCAGCTGCATTGGCAGTCCTTTAAAGACATGGGGAGATCATCCAAACTGCTTCCAAATATTGCCCGGGTCAGAATCAAACACACGATTTTGTCTGCCTATTTGCCCTTGTCACTACCAATACTTTCATTTTTCCCCAAGTACAGATGAACCCGTTGGGATTTCACATTTTGTTGCACCAAACACCATTTTGTGCAAAGTTCTAGACGGTGCTAGAGTGCATTTTTTTCAACACATTGCTTTTGATGGACTAAGGCCATTGATCTCTAGCACCATCTAGACTGCAGTGATCCCCAACCAGTAGCTCGCAAGCAACATGTTGCTCTCCAATCCCTTGGATGTTGCTCCCAGTGGCCTCAAAGCAGGTGCTTATTTTTGAATTCCTGGATTGGAGGCAAGTTTTGGTTGTATAAAAACCAGGTGTACTGCCAAACAGAGTCTCAATGTAGGATGACAATCCAAATAGGGGCTACCAAATGGCCAATTACCTCACTCATGTGGCACCCCAAGAACATTTTTCATGCTAGTGGTTCAAAAGGTTGGGGATCCCTGATCTAGAGACAGGACTTTGAATTAAAAAATGAAATGGTGTCTGGACATGGTGTAACAAAATGTGGAAATCCCACTGGCTTCATGTGTACATTCCAACTCCTTGTACTTACTTTACATTTCTATTTTCTGTAATTGTTCCACTTTTAGTCATATACTATTAGAGAGTTCAGGAATGGGCACAAAAATTCCATAACTAAGTGTGCGCGCCTATGTTTACTTCTTTCTACCATCTTTGCACTCATTTTGCCTATTCTAGTGACCTAAGGCTCAACCAAGCCCTGTAAGCTTGCCATTGGCCAAGTATAAGATATAGGGCTCCTTTTGCCACACCAAAGAGCATATTCTTTATAAAATAGCTTCTACATGGCTGTCTGAGTTAATATGTTATGTATTATGTTGGTGTGGCCTACTGTGTGTTTTTTATAGTTAGTGTACAAGAGTAGAACAGAGGTCCATCCTCATGGCTGATTGCATTCCCCATGTCTGCATCCCCATAATATACATTTTATAATGGCAATAAGAAGGTGAGATAACTCATCCCAAGAATTAAGTTCCAGACAGAACAAGATGCCAGTGTTATTCCTCCATAGATCTCCAGAGTTGGTGACACATATACAGAGGACTGTCCAGTGAGAATTCTGAGACCAAACCTTGAATATGGTGTTCATACTTGGAGATTCAGGGTAAAACAGAGACAAGTGAGGGCAACTAATGTACCATTTTATGAAACTCAGGAAAGGTTTCCAAGACCTTCTGCATTATCTTCTAGCCAACATTGTTTTTACAGCTAGTGTAGAGCAAATGAACAGAGATCCAAATAAACTGCTGCCTGCTCTCCTTGTGTCAGCATCTTCCCAATAAATATCTTATAATGGTTCTGAGAAGTTAAGTAAATTACAGTTAATTTAAAATTAGAATTTTACAATTGCAGTCAAAAGAAGTATATTCTCTGATCACGGAAGAGAACGTGAGTCCATCTCAAATGGAGTCCAGCATCAATGATACGGCAACCAAATTCATCCAGGACTTTAAAAAATTAATACAAGGGGATGATACTCGAGAAAAGGAAAGGCTCAAACGTGAACTGGAATTGTATTTGATAAAACTTCAGCAGAAGTTCTGTAAAGACTACTCCAAGGTACCAAACTAAAATAGTTGGACTGTTGGGGCGGAATGTTGGGTTTGATCAGGTACTGGTCATAGGTTCCCCCAGTGCCCAGGTATAAGATTTGCCACTTATATAATCTTGGCACTGGGTACATCCCACTGATGGTTTCTCAATGACTTCAATGACAGTATGCTATTGTGTTCAATGTATGATACATACAGGGACATGCCTAGAACATCATGGGTCGCAGTGCAAAATCTGATGCAGGACCACCGTATTCCTCTTGAAGACTCCATAGTCACCTATCCAGGGTGCAGGTGTAACCTCTATGGTTATGCTCCTAAAAACATAAAAATATTCTAAAGATGAAACTAAGTTGAGAGATAGACAATACCAAGTGCTAAGAGGGCAGGATTTTGTCCCTGATGCACATAAAGTAAGCAGTGTGTAGAGTGGCACAGAATGACATACAAGTATAAATCAGAAATGATGACAAATACTAAATAATGTTGCCCAAATGCAAAATTAAATTTACTCTTTCATCAGCCTTTTCTTAGAAACCCACTTTATTCTTTATAATTATTTTTCCTTTTTCTCAGAGGTTCTGTGCATTGCAAAATCACAAAAGAATGGAGAAAATAAAAGAGTTGTTTCAAGGTGTAATATTGTCAAAGGTGAGTGAGAAGATAACTCCTGTTAAAAAGGTAATACAGAAAATATTCCATCTGTTTCCATGACCTTCTGCATTATCTTTTGTATTCTGTATCAGCCAACACTGGGGGTCATTTATCAACACTGGGCAAATTTGCCCATGGGCAGTAACCCATGGCAACCAATCAAATTGCTGCATCCACTTGCAGCTGGCTTTAAAAAGCTATTCACTGATTTGTTGCTATGGGTAACTGCCCAATGGGCAAATTTGCCCAGTGTTGATAAATGAGCCCCAGTGTTATTTACAGCTAGTGAACAGCAAATGACTAGAGATCCAAATAAACTGCTGCCTGCTCACCTTGTGTCAGCATCTTCCTAATAAATATCTTATTATGGTTCTGAGAAGTTAAGTGAATTAGAGTTAATTTAACATTAGAATTTTACAATTCCAGTCAAAAGAAGTAGATTCGCTGATCACGGAACAGAACATGAGTCCATCTCAAATGGAGTCCAGCATCAATGATACGGCAACCAAATTCCTCCAGGACTTTAAACAATCAATACAAGGGGATGATACTCAAGAAAAGGAAAGGCTCGAAAATGAACTGAAATCACATTTTTTAAAACAGCAGCAGATTTTTTATAAAGACTACTCCAAGGTAACAAAATAAAATAGTGGGACTATTGGGGGTGGGATGTTGGATTTGATCTTGTACTGGTCATAGGTTCCCTCAGTGCCTAGGTGTGTGTGTATGTATATATATATATATATATATATATATATATATATATATATATATATATATAGAGATATATATATATATATATATATATATATATATATATATATACGAAGGGTATAAAAGAAGGTGATGTAATGTTGAAAGAGATGCCACTTATGTAATCTTGGCACAGGGTACATTCCAGTGAAGGTTTCTCAGTGATTTCAGAAGCAGCACGCTATTGTGCAAACATACAGGGACAACGCTACTGTACAACCATGATGGGTCCCAGTACAAAGTTTGGTGCAGGACCATTCCATAATACCTGTAGAACCTATATCCCCCCTTCACCAATAGCTTCTTTGTCCCACCCTGTCTGTCCTCCAATATCCCTTCAAGAGGACTACACATATAAAAAGAAAAGGCTTGTAAATGAACTGGAATCATATTTGTTGGAAAGTTCATATTTATGGAGGTGAAATGTCCAATAATATCTTCCTCTTGAAGACTCCATAGGTCACCTATCCAGAGTGCAGGTGTAACCTCTGTGGTTATGCTCCTGAAAAATAAAAATATTCTAAAGATTAAATTGAGGTGAGACCTAGACAAAACCAAGTGCTAAGAGAGCAGGATTATCTTTTGCCTCTGATGAACATAAAGTAATCAGTGTATAGAGCAGCACAGAATGACATACAAGTGTAAATCAGAAATGAGGACAAATACTACATAATGTTGCCCAAATGCAAAACTAAATTTACTTTTTCATCAGCCTTTTCTTAGAAACCCACTTTAATCTTTATAATTATTGTTCCTTTTCCTCAGAGGTTCTGTGCATTTCAAAATCACAAAAGAATGGAGAAAATAAAAGAGTTGTTTCAAGGTGTTATATTGTCAAAGGTGAGTGAGAAGATAACTCCTGTTAAAAGGTAATACAGAAGATATTCCATCTGTTTCCAAGACCTTCTGCATTATCTTCTGTTTTCTGTATCAGCCAACAGTATTAATTTACAGCTAGCCAACAGCAAATGACTAGAGATCCAAATAAACTGCTGCCTGCTCATCTTGTGTCAGCATCTTCCTAATAAATATCTTATTATGGTTCTGAGAAGTTAAGTGAATTAGAGTTAATTTAACATTAGAATTTTACAATTCCAGTCAAAAGAAGTAGATTCGCTGATCACGGAACAGAACATGAGTCCATCTCAAATGGAGCCCAGCATCAATGATACGGCAACCAAATTCCTCCAGGACTTTAAACAATCAATACAAGGGGATGATACTCAAGAAAAGGAAAGGCTCGAAAATGAACTGAAATCACATTTTTTAAAACAGCAGCAGATTTTTTATAAAGACTACTCCAAGGTAACAAAATAAAATAGTGGGACTATTGGCGGTGGGACGTTGGATTTGATCTTGTACTGGTCATGAGTTCCCCCAGTGCCAAGGTGTGTGTGCATATATTTATATATATATACACGAAGGGTATAAAGGAAGGTGATGTAATGTTGAAAGAGGTGCCACTTATGTCATCTTGGCACTTGGTACATTCCAGTGAAGGTTTCTCAGTGAAACGACAGCATGCTATTGTGCAAACATACAGGGACATAGCTATTGTACAACCACGATGGGTCCCAGTGCAACATTCGGTGCAGGACCATTCCATACTACCCAAAGCACCTATATCCCCCCTTCACCAATAGCTTCTTTATTCCACCCTGTCTATCCTCTATCAGTCTATTTCCCTTCAAGAGGACTATATATATGAAAAGAAAAGTCTTGTAAATGAACTGGAATCATATTTGTTGGAAAGTTCTCTTTAGAGTACCATATTTATGGATGTGAAATGTCCAATAATATGTTCCTCTTGAAGACTCCATAGGTCACCTATCCAGGGTGCAGGTGTAACCTCATGAAAAATAAAAAATATTCTAAAGATAAATTGAGGTGAGACGTAGACAATACTAAGGGGCATATTTATCAAAGGTCGAAGTTAAAAAAATTTCGAACTTCGAATTCAAAAAGAGCAATCGAATGGAGGTTGAAGGTTTTTTGGTGTCGAAGTAGGACGAATTCGGCCTACTTTGAATCATACGATCGTATTGTCCAATCGTACTTTGATTCAAAGTTTTTTTAACTTCGACCTTCAATCTCCCAAACTCCCTGAATTGCCTCCATACAGGTTGTAGGAGGTCCCCCATAAGCTAAAACAGCACTTTGGCAGCTTTTAGCTGGCAAATGGTAGAAGTCTAAGTTTTAAAGAGACAGTACTTCAAAAAAAATTCGACCTTCAAATTTCGAAGTTTTTTCAAATTACAATCAAAGTATGACTATTCCCTAGTCGAAGTTCACAAAAAAATAGCTCGAAATTCGAATTTTTTCACTTTGAAACTTCACCTCGACCTTTGATAAATCTACCCCTAAGTGCTAAGAGAGCAGGATTAGCTTTTGCCCCTGATCAACATAAAGCGAGCAGCGTATAGAGCAGCACAGGGGCACAGAATGACAAACAAGCAGAAATGAGGACAAATACTACATAATGTTGCCAAATGCAAAACTAAATTTACTCTTTCACCAGCCTTTTCTTAGAAACCCACTTTAATCTTTATAATTATTTTTCCTTTTTCTCAGAGGTTTTTTGCATTTCAAAATCACCAAAGAATGGAGACAATAAAAGAGTTGTTTCAAAGTGTAATATTGTCAAAGGTGAGTGAGAAGATAACTCCTGTTAAAATGTAATGTACCTCTTTACACCCTCTTCATAGGGGTCTCGCTCTTTATGTTTCTCTGTGATTCTCTGAGATTTACTTATCCCTTACCTGTGCACTCATTTCTGTACATATTATTTTATTATAAACCAATCCATTTAAAATATTGCTTGTAAATAACACCAGTCCCTGGCATGGTGGAACTTACAATCGTAGGTCTGTAGGACATTCACACAACACACACCAGGGTCCATTTTTATCAGCAGAAATGATTCCCATAGACTTGAATGACGTCATGCGTCACAACAAATGATGCGTTTAAAAAAAAATTGCTGCACAGAAAAAAAAATTGACGCCCATAGACTTTAATGCATGTCGGCGAATTTTTACCGGCAGCGAATTTTTGGCGAAACGGGTCAAATTTGACCATCCCTAATTAGGAGACAACTTACCTACCTGCAGATGTTTCAAGTCTGGAAAGAAACTGAAGCACCTGGAGTAAACCCGGGCTGATGTAAGTGTATAAAACTGCCAGTTTCAGACGTGTACAGACAAATTGTATGTTTAATGCAAATAAACAAGGTGCCAGCTGCACAGAAGGCAGATGAGATGTTAGTTTCTTGATCCTGTTGCATTTTTCGAGAGCTGGAAAAAAGGTGTTAGAAAATTAAATTCCATTCCTGATATTGCTGAGGTGCAGACCCCATGGTCTAACGACTTGCTTTATCTGCTGGAGTTAATATAAGTCATATTTAGTGGTTTGCTTCCCTAAAAGTTCTATAGATGGATTATATAGCCCTATAAATGTTTTTATATGATTCAAATTGTCTCTACTTTGAGTAGTAAATCTGTTACTAGGTGTAAGAATGCTGCTGTTTTACTATTTATGAAACAACCAACAGTACAAAAAATATTGCTGCCTGTTCACCCCAATCACCCCGACATCTCATTGGAATTTTACCATTCTAGACAGAAGAAGCTGATAATCTTATCACAGAACAGAATGTGAGTCCAACTCTAATGGAAGCCAGCCTCAATGATACAACAAACAATTTCCTCAGAGACTTTGAACAATCATTCCAAGGGGATGATGCCCAAGAAAAGGAAAGGCTTGTAAATGAACTGGAATCCTATTTGTTAAACCAGCAGCAAGAGTTCTGTAATGACTACTCCCAGGTACAACATTAAACTGGAGGATCTGATGGGGGTAGGATGCTGGGTTTGAACTGGTACTGGTCATTGGTTCCCTCCCAGTGACTTGTAACATACTAAGGGTATAAAGGAAAAGGAAGGCAATGTAATATTGAAAGAGGTTGTATGAAACATACAGGGGCATATCAAGATTTTAATGGGTCCCAGTGCAACGTTTAGTGTAGGGCCACTCCATACTGCCAAAACACCAATGTCCCTCAATCACTTACAAATTCTTTATTCTACCATAGCTGTCCTCCCATATCCCTTTAAAGGGAAGATATTAATGAAAAGGAAAGGCTTTTAAATGAACTGGAAAGTTCAGCAATGACTACTGTCAGGTACAGAAATACAATGGGGGGGGGGGATATTGGGGATAGGGTACCATGTGTGAACATGAAACATACAGGAACTTACAGTAGCTAGAACTTGATGGGCAAATTCAATAACTTTTTGCAGTGGTCAAATGCAACAATCCAAGACTTCTCTTCCGACAGCCTATCCTCAGAAACTCTCTATAATCCTTGTATTTATTTTCCGTTCCATTCAGAGGTTCTATAGATTTCAGAATCACAGGAGGATGGAGGATATTAAAGAGCAGTTTCAGAATGTAATAATATCAAAGGTGAGTCCATAGATCCCTTCATGGACCTTCTATCTACTTCTTTTTCTCTCTGTATGTCATGGCCAATGTTGGTTTCTGAATGTAATTCAGAATGTAATCGCTTCCCATGTACTTTACAGCTCTTTGTACTTCACGTTTACATTTTCTTTAATAGCTTCACTTTTCCCAATTGAAGTACATTTTCAGTCTTATTGTGGGTAAATTATTTTACCAGTGCAAAGTTGAGGTTAAGGCAGATGTAGGGTTGAAGGACTAATATGGTGTTTAAAGCTGATATTTGGAAAAGTAGTATTGAAATCTGTGGTACCTAGACTGAAATAGATTAGGGTCGAGTCAGTAGTTTACTTATGGTCTACGGTTTAGGGTTAGGTAGACATATGGTTATTGTCATGCGTTTGGGGGACACCACTGAAATATAGACATACAGTATTCATGTTATCCATGTTACACTAGGGGCAAATGGTTCAGATTTAAGCAGTTGCGACATTGAGGGCCAGTACAGTAAATTGTGATACACATTTAAGATTTAGGGTTACAGTCTATGCAGTAACATTTTGAGGAACATAGTTGAGATGTAGGAAGATGTAGGACAATGAAGCAGCACAGAGTTATGGAAAATAGTACAAGTTGATCCAGGGACTGGTCCGATTGCCATTTTGGAGTCAGGAAGGAATTTTTCCCCCTCTGAGGCAAATTGGAGAGGCTTCAGATGGGTTTTTTGCCTTCTTCTGGATCAACTGACAGATAGGCATGTTAAAAAAAAAAGTTAAAAGGTTGAACTTGATGGACGTGTGTCTTTTTTCAACCTAACTTACTATGTTACTATGATGATCATTAACCTTGACTTTCATTTGCCAGAATCTGTACTACACAGATATTTCTTGTAACTCCACATATTCTATTTTGACTCTTGACTCTTTTTATTGCCTTGTACTTCCCACTCTTACTCCTTCATGTCCCTCATTTTCATGGACGTAGCCTGACATTCCTGCTGCCTCCACATACACCAGTAAATCCACACTCCCCCTTTCTGTATGTACTTTCCCATTCCCATTTCTTATTTAATCAAGTATGTGGGGATATCAGATAAACAGACCATCATTTATTGCTGTTAGGTGCACACACAATCAAAATAACAAAGGTGCTACCTTAAGGCTACATTAAACTTACAGTAAACTGATGAGCTAAGGCCTTCTTTGTAAGGATTGTGACTCGGAATACTCGGTGGGGGGGCAAACAACAGAGACCTTTTTAAGGCCCATACATGCAGGGATACAGAGTTAACGTATACCCAGTTGGCCAGTTGGCACCACAGAGACACAAGTAATAACTTGTTAAAGAATCATGCCTTTTTTTGGTTTTGCTGAACCCACTGACTAATGTTAATCTATTTTCATTTTCAATTTCTCTGTCCTAGGAATCAGAAATGTCTACTCTTATCAGGAATAATAATTACCCTAAAAGAATCGAGAGGGAAATGCTTTATGTAGTCAATCAATTGCTTGACAATTACAGAGAATCCCTTGAAGGCATTGATGACGAACAAAAGGAACTGCTCGTTAATGAAATGGAATCACATTTGTTGCAAGAGAATGAACTGTTCTGTATAGAGTATAGCAAGGTACTGTACCCAGATGGGATTGTTATTGGTAGACCTGTGTAATACGCTTGACATATACCAGGCTTTTGGATAAGCAACTCTTTATATGAGCTGCTGTGTCAGAGCCGACTATTCAGATTATTACAAAAGTGCTCTGAGTAAAGCTGGCCATACACTAAAAGATCTGCTCATTTGGTGAGGTTGCCAAAGCTTGAGGTGGGTAATATTGGGCTTATCTGATCGTTTCACCGTGGGGCCAAATGATCTGACCTCAATGTCAGCAATTGCTGGTCGTCAAGCAGGGACTATGTCAATGAGCCAATGTGGAACCTACCCCAAGGAGATTTTTAAATCAGCCCAATTATTATCTGACTGATATTCAGACAGATATCAGTGGGGCAGGTCTGAGTTACCCAGAATATGACCACCTTAAGTTCACATTCATTTTTTATTTGGGTTTAGATCACATCAACATTTTCTGCTTATGACTCATGAAATTATTTGTTATCTTGAAACAGAAACTTTTATCAATGGATTATTTGCTGTTGCTTCACGACAAAAACATTCAAAGTGGTAATTTCACATCATCGTAGGCCTATACAATCCTTGGTAAACTAAGTAGAAAATGGTAATGCAATTATAAGTTAGTATCCAAAACTAGGCTCTTTGTTGATGAAGAAAATCAGATACCCAAAAACATATCCGCTAGGACAGTGTTCCCTACATTTTTCCTTATAATTGGTCTGTAATTTTATAAGCTACAGGTTTACAAGTTAAGATATAGTAAAATGATGATGTTATACAAAGATCTATGGAGAAATACATCTAACCTATATGCCCCTTGTTCAACTGCCCTGTTCTATGGCAGTAATGTGCCACCTTTGGTCCTCCAACTGTTTTGAACCTTAATTCACACAGTCCAAAAACCTTTGGCAGTAAGGGTGCTAGCACTCTTTTGTTCACTGAATCATTTGTCCTAATGTCCTGACAGCCTTGTATTAAACTTAGGTTTTGTAAGGGATGTGCTCCCATACCAACCATACTCTAAGGGGCAGATTCACTAACTTCGAGTGAAGGATTCGAATGAAAAAAACTTCGAATTTCGAAGTTTTTTTTGGGTACTTCGACCATCGAATTGGTTAAATTCGTTCGAATTCGATCGAAATCGAACGAAATCAAACGATTCGAAGTAAAAATCGTTCGACTATTCGACCATTCGATAGTCGAAGTACTTTCCCTTTAAAAAAAACTTCGACCCCCTACTTCGGCAGATAAAACCTACCGAAGTCAATGTTAGCCTATGGGGAAAGTCCCCATAGGCTTGCTAAGCTTTTTTTGATCGAAGGATATTCATTCGATCGTTTGATTAAAATCCTTCGAATCGTTCGATTCGAAGGATTTAATCATTCGATCGAACGAAAAATCCTTCGATCATTCGATCGAACGTTTAGCGCTAAATCCTTCGACTTCGATATTCGAAGTCGAAGGATTTCAATTCGAGGGTCGAATTTCGAAGTATCTTTAACTTCGAAATTCGACCCTTAGTGAATCTGCCCCTAACACTACAGTATTCTTTGTCTTCAGAAGACAATACTCTAATGACACCCAATGTGCTTTAAGAGGACAGACGCCACTCTTGCAAGAGCCAAGAATCTCCAAATTCAAACTTTCTTTCCAAGATAGTAACTGGTATCCATCAACACTGACTTAAGGAGGATGGAGATTGATAGTTTTACTTATCCTCAGAGAGTGAAAACTACTGTATTTTAGATGCTCACTTTCAAAAACATTATATAATTATAAATTTGTATTCTATTCAGAAATTCTATGCTTTTAAAAATCAGAAAAGCATGGAGGATACTAAAAGAAGGTTCCTGAATTTTCTAGAGCAAAAGGTAAGTGTGCACAGAAATATATCTTCTGAATTCTATTTCTGAACAAAATAATTAACTTCTCTGCTCCCTCCCTCCATGACCATAGAGGAACACATGTAAGAATGCAGTCAGGGCCCCAGTGATAGGTCACAAAGGGGACAGGGCTTTCAGTGATTTGGCAGGATTTTTTTTTAATGCTGTGTGTGTTTCTTTGTAATGGGTTGTGGAGCTGGATGATCAAGTAATATGCTAATTAGATTATCATTTATTTATATGAGCCTAGTGGACAGATAATAACCTGTACTCTTCCCCTTGGAGATCTTGCCAACTTTGTAGAATGGGTCAACACATAAAGAATAGTTATCTACATTGTACTCTTGAGTTGGGGTAGCTGAGAAGGGACTGAGGCTGTGGGATAGCAGGTATAGTAGGGAGAGATGGTGTCTATAGTAACAGTGGATAATAGTCTCTGGGAAGGGAGTGTGACTGTGGGATAGCAGGTATAGTAGGGAGAGATGATGCCTATAGTAACAGTGGATAATAGTCTCTGGGAAGGGAGTGTGACTGTGGGATAGCAGGTATAGTAGGGAGAGATGATGCCTATAGTAACAGTGGATAATAGTCTCTGGGAAGGGAGTGTGACTGTGGGATAACAGGTATAGTAGGGAGAGATGGTGCCTATAGTAACAGTGGATAATAGTCTCTGGGAAGGGAGTGTGACTGTGGGATAGCAGGTATAGTAGGGAGAGATGGTGTCTATAGTAACAGTGTATAATAGTCTCTGGGAAGGGAGTGTGACTGTGGGATAGCAGGTATAGTAGGGAGAGATGGTGCCTATAGTAACAGTGGATAATAGTCTCTGGGAAGGGAGTGTGACTGTGGGATAGCAGGTATAGTAGGGAGAGATGGTGCCTATAGTAACAGTGGATAATAGTCTCTGGGAAGGGAGTGTGACTGTGGGATAGCAGGTATAGTAGGGAGAGATGGTGTCTATAGTAACAGTGTATAATAGTCTCTGGGAAGGGAGTGTGACTGTGGGATAGCAGGTATAGTAGGGAGAGATGGTGCCTATAGTAACAGTGGATAATAGTCTCTGGGAAGGGAGTGTGACTGTGGGATAGCAGGTATAGTAGGGAGAGATGGTGTCTATAGTAACAGTGTATAATAGTCTCTGGGAAGGGAGTGTGACTGTGGGATAGCAGGTATAGTAGGGAGAGATGGTGCCTATAGTAACAGTGGATAATAGTCTCTGGGAAGGGAGTGTGACTGTGGGATAGCAGGTATAGTAGGGAGAGATGGTGCCTATAGTAACAGTGGATAATAGTCTCTGGGAAGGGAGTGTGACTGTGGGATAGCAGGTATAATAGGGAGAGATGGTGCCTATAGTATCAGTGGATAATAGTCTCTGGGAAGGGATTGTGAATAGGTGGAGAGAGATTTTACACAATATTAACTCTAAAACCATTAAAATTTTTAAATTTTTATTGGAAGTTTGCATTGAATTTCATTTTCTTTTGTTAAGTAAAAAATACATTTTCTGGTGATATTCTCCTGTAAATATTCCATACATATAAAATTAAATGAAGCCTCAGTTATTGGTGAACCATGGCTAAAGTGTAGTAAACCTGTAGCCTATTTATTTAATATATATTTTATCTTGAGTTTCTCAAAGCAATACTTCTCAGCAGCTGCAACAAACACACTAATCACACAAACCGATTTCTCCAGTATACTACTACCAGAGTACTTCTGGTACTCCAAATGACACGTTGCAGTAGGAGAAAATAATTTGGGTGACAAAACACATAAAACATTTAAATCTCAATAAGGATAAGAAAAAATATAAAACCTATCATTAAAAATAATTTTTGAGCTTCCAATTATATAGATAACTGTTTTTAAAAAATTGTTTCCCCTTTGATAAGCTGTTTGTAGGTTGAACCCATTTTATTTTTCCTTTTCTAACAGGAACCAGGGTACAGAAGTACAGTCAGAAATCAATATAATATGTTCTCCATATTTGCACTTTTAATGGTGGTGGAGATGGTGGTGGTTGGGAGGAATTAGAGAATTTACCCATGTGGTTAATTCACTGTCACGCATTTGCCATTCCAGAAAGAAGAAACTTCATCATCTCTGTTGAACAAGTTGATGGTGATGCCATCTGCCATGGAGTCCCAGATCCAGGATTCTATCAAAAAGTACTTGGATGAATTTAAAAGGTCACTTGAGGGCACTGATAGCCAAGATCAGAACCATCTTGTGGTTAAGATGAATTCATACTTGGACTATATGAAGGATGAGTTTTGTAAAGAATACTCCAGCATCTATACCTCGGCAATACAGTGGATCACTGGTGGAACTGCCACTAGTTTTTTTGTGGCCAGAAACATGATTGGAAATGCATCACTTGTAGCAGCAGCTGCGGAAGCGCCAGTATTGGCAGCAATCATTGGTGGAGTTGTGATAGTTGGCGCCCTTGTAGCTTGGGGGAAAACTTTTTATTTTGCAGAGCATAAAAAACAGTAGTTAGAAAGAGTATCCATTGGCACTCCACTCCACTGCACTGTGAAAATGTTTAATGAAAGCCCTTTAAATATAATCTTACATTATACAAATTACAATAAATTACAGCACACAGAGTTTACTAACACCCTGCTCCACCTGGCTGTAAAACCGGAATTTAAATGTTCCATTAAAATTCTATGAACAGTATAGTTCAATAACCCGGTGACACTACGGTTAGTTTAAGGGTTCCTGTACAGTTCCTCAATAAGCCTCCTAAGCTCTTCCCAAGTTCTATGCAAGATCAGAGCAGATTTACTTTGCCTTATTATACAGGTATGGGATCCATTATCCCGAAACCCATTATCCAGAAAGCTCTGACCGATACTCCACTTGCGCTCCTCTTCAGAAAAGGCGACAATCCATTGTGCGGCGCTCGATTTCTCCTCCCTGCCTTCTATAGGAAATAGCCAGGGAGGAGAAATCAAGCGCCGCACAATGGATTGTCGCCCTGTCGCCTTTACTGAAAAGGGGCGCAAGCGGAGTATAGATAATTTATTTATTAATAAAGACTTTGCGATTTTAAAGTTAAATATGTTTTGGTCGTTTTTTTTCGTTATATACAAACACATTTTTTTTAAATAAGAATTTGATGTTGTGACTGCTTTAAACTGCAAAAAATCCTCCAATGAGAATCCCAGCTGATCTGTATAAATCTGGCTCCATGTTCTTTGTTCCTGCAACTGGAGTTGGAAGCTTTAAGCCCAGTTTCCCAGCACTGAACAAGTCTGTCCTTTATCCCCATGTCTGATTCCTGTGTCATATAATGAAGAATAAAATGACATCATTATCTCTATATGTAACATAACAACAAGATGTCTGACATAGTGCTGGGAATCAGCATTCTCATTGGTCACTTCTTTTGCATTTATAATGATCTGCAGCATTCTTATTGGTCACTTCTTTTGCATTTATAATGACGATTTAGAGCAGTAGAATTCTCATTGGTGAATTTTCTTGCATCTATAATTATGTCTATCAGCAACTTCTATAGAAAACTAGGGGGTGCTGTGGGATACTTGGGTTTACATCCCCTTCAATGGGTCATTGGTCTGGATGGTAAATTTTGTCTGATCTGCCAATTACTTTGGGGCCTTGTACACACATATAAGCAGGGCCGGCATTAGAAATCACGGGGCACTGTACAACAAAATTTTCGGTGCCCCCTGGGCCCCGCCCACACTAGCGCCCATGCCCCACTCCATCCCGCCCAAAGACCACACAGACCTCACCACTAAAAAAGTAATCCCCCCACACACAAGTTATAAAAAGCTATTGATGGTCAGGGCCCCCTTATAAGTTAAAAAAAACATTGGTGCCAGGGCACCCCTTACAAGTAAAAAAAAAATTGGGGTGCCAAAAAATATTTTCTAAAAAAACATTGGCGCCAGGGCCCCCCTTACAAGTTACAAAAAATTGGGGCCCCAAAAACGATTTTTTTAAAAAAACATTGGCGCCAGGGCCCCCCTTACAAGTTAAAAAAAATTGGGGCCCCAAACATTTTTTAAAAAAAAAACATTGGTGGCAGGGCCCCCCATACAAGTTAAAAAAAATTGGGGCCCCAAAAAATATTTTTTAAAAAAACATTGGCGCCAGGTCCACCCTTAAAAGTTAAAAAAATAAATTGAGGTCCCAAAATTTTTTTTTGGGGCCCCAAAAACGATTTTTTTAAAAAAACATTGGCGCCAGGGCCCCCCTTACAAGTTAAAAAAAATTGGGGCCCCAAACATTTTTAAAAAAAAAAACATTGGTGGCAGGGCCCCCCATACAAGTTAAAAAAAATTGGGGCCCTAAAAAATATTTTTTAAAAAAACAGTGGCGCCAGGGCCTCCCTTACAAGTAAAAAAAAAA
Organism: Xenopus petersii; assembly: GCA_038501925.1. Taxonomy (NCBI): domain Eukaryota; kingdom Metazoa; phylum Chordata; class Amphibia; order Anura; family Pipidae; genus Xenopus; species Xenopus petersii. The sequence continues at coordinate 7,430,747 of CM076688.1, forward strand.
ATTGAGGTCCCAAAATTTTTTTTTTAAAACGGTGGCAGGGCCCCCCTTACAAGTTAAAAAAAATATTGGTGGCAGGGGCCTATAGAATATTAAAATAATACATTGGTGGCCAGGGGATTAAAAAAACAACAAAAAAAACCAACAATGGTGTTCAGTAGAATTGAACTCGTGGCTTCAGCACTTCAACTTCGCCTAGTTTCGTGACTTCGGGTCTTTTCGCCGCATCGGGACTTCGGCTTCGGCTATTTTTGTGACTTTGGGTCTTTTTGCTACTTTTTACGTGGCTTCGGGTCCCCCTTCATGCCCTGGCCCAGGACACATGTCCCCCCTTGATGGTGGCCCTGTGTATAAGCATACATTATGGCTGGATATTGACCAAACTGTAACAAAACACTTCATGGGATGGACAAGTTCTGAGTACAGTTGGAGACATGTTGTCCATACATGATGATCGGACCTGTAATAAATCTCACTTTAGACATCCAATAGTTGTGAGCTGTATAGAGGGGCCACCATGAGAAGAGACATTGAGCTGTATGAATGAAGTAAACACATAAGATCTCTGAGGTCCTGTACATGGGAAGTGAAGTCATGAAACACCAGTATTGGCCGCCAGCCTCTGATTCATGTGAATGTGAAATACACGGTTTATTATAGATGCTACTGACAGACAGACAGACGTTATTCAGGAATGTCGACTTACTTGTTCCCACTGATTCTGTGCCAACTGACAACAGTTGAAGAAATTTAAAGTCTATGGATGTAAATTGGCCTATCAGTGTTTAGAAGTCTATGTACTTTGTAATGCTGGGGTCCTGGGTTTGATTCTGACCAGAGCACCCTCGGCATCTTCTCTGGAGCACAAAACTTGTACCCAGGTCCCAATCACAGGCAGGGTACAAAAGGGTGAAACAAGGACACATGTCTGTGCCGACTGGACTGAGACTATAGAATTTTACTGATCCAAGATGATAAAACGTCGCTGAGATGTATGTACAGGTATTGGATCCATTATCCGGAAAACTGTTATCCAGAAAGCTCAAAATTACAGACACGCTGTCTCCCATAGACTCCATGTCATACAAATAATCCACATTTTTTAAAATGATTTCCTTTTTCTGTGTAATAATAAAACAGTAACTTGTACTTGATCCCAACTCAGATATAATTAATCCTTATTGGAGGCAAAATCAGCCTATTGGGTTTATTTCATGTTTATATGATTTTCTAGTAGACTTAAGGTATGAAGATCCAAGATTCCTAAACCGAAAAACCCCTGATCCTGAGCATTCTGGATAACAGGTCCCATATCTTTACTACAATTGTGCAACTGAAGGACAACACAACATTAGATTGACAATGATGTAAAGTGCAATAGTCCCATCATGGAGCAACAGAGGGCACAAGGGCAAAATTTGGGATCCACAGTGGCGTAACTACCGGGGGAGCAGGGGGTGCGATTGGGCCAGGGCCCGCACCCCCTCAGGGCCCCCCAGCAGCTCGCGCACCACGGTTCCGGGCTGATTCCAGGTGGTTCCGGGCGTACGGAGGGGGCGGTGCATCCCGAACCAGGGCCCGCAACCCCTCTAGTTACGTTGCTGGGGATCCACTTGACAGGTGTAAAGGTGCTCAATAATGTTCAGTCCCCCCTACAGGTTTAACCCCAGTCCACTCTCACTACTGTTACCCTCTAGCTCCCCCTAGCAACAACCCAAAATATATCTTTTAACCATTAACTAAACATTTTACCCTGTTCCACCCTTGTAGGACTTTTATCAACCCAACTTAAAGGGGTTGTTCACCTTTACATTAACTTTTAGTATGATGCAGAGAGTGATGTTCTGAGACAATTTGCAATTGGTTTTCATTTTTTATTATTTGTGGTTTTTGAGTTATTTAGCTTTTTATTCAGCAGCTCGACAGTTTCAGCAAGCTGGATTGTAGGGCTCAAATTACCCTCGCAACCTTACAATGTTTTGAATAAGAGACTGGAATATGAATAGGAGAGGCCTGAATAGAAAGATGAGAAATAAAAAGGAGCAATAACAATAAATGTGTAGCCTGACAGAGGATTTGTTTTTTTTTTTTAAATGGGGTCAGTGACCCCCCCATTTGAATGCTTGAAAGAGTCAGAAGAAGAAGGCAAATAATTAAAAAAACTATACATAATAAAAAATAAAATCCAATCCAAAGTTAACTTAAAGGTGAACCTCCCCTTTAACTATGTAACTAGGCAAGTACTGCCTGGGCTTCACAGATACCAACTAAGTCTCCTGGATGGTGCACAGAACTTACCATACTGATTAAACCTCATTCTGGGGGGTCCTGGTTTCTGACGTCAATAGCTTTCTTCCAACCATGAGACCTTCTTTAGCTTCTGGCCCCTCAGCATTTGCACTTGCTACCTGAGATGGAGTGCCAAGAGTCTAGCACATTTATCAAAAAAAGGAGCCAGAGCTACCCACAATACTCTTTCTCCAATGGGAAGTCCTTCCCTCTCACAAGGCATAGGTCACCACTATCTAACTTACTACTAAAATGTCCAATTCAAATGTGAGGTTGTAAATATAGTTCTCTACAGAAGACATTGCATTTTCAACTTTTCCTGCCCTGAACCCAACTGGGTGAGGAACAACTCCCTGCAACCCCCAGCAGAACTGAGATGGGCCCTCGCTAGAATGCTGGAGGAAAGGTGTTGAAATTCTCAGGTAGAATAAACACAACTGGGCCCCAGTGGCTCTTAAACAATAATTAACTGTTTATTTGTTGGAATATATAACATAATATTGGTTATATCAATACAATTAGTTAGTATAATCAATTAGTTAATACAATCAATATCAATTAGTTAGAGCAATACAATCAGTCAATAACAAACAATGCCTCTTGATGGTATCACCCAGGGAAGATAGGTACAATTCAGGTGCCATGGAAGATGATTTTGGCAGGGGGGTGGTTAGGGGGTAGGTTTCTCTACTACGCAAAACTTTTTTGGTGTCCCCAGTTTCTTGCACTAACTTCCACAAATAGGGATGGAAATTGTGGATATGCCATAGGCCTCTAGGTCCCCCAATTTCTGTTACAATCAGAGTATAATACTCACTCAAAAGTTTCCAATCTCAGAGTTTAAGGCTCTCTATGAGGAATCTCTATGGGAAATAACAGGGGGATATAAAACAGGGTATGAATTAGCAACATGTCCTTTATTCATAGAGTGGGATAATAGTCTCTCCCAGCTGAGCCCTTAGTGCTCCTGAATTCTCTTTCTCCCTACTGGGTGCTCTTATTTGCATTCCTTTTCCTCAGCACTATGATGGCACCAACAATCACAGCAACTCCAATGACTCCAATGGTTACTGACAATACTGGTGCCCCTGCAACTGCTTGTGCTACAGCTGTTTTGTTTTTAATAATTAGGTTGACTGCTTTTGCTACAAAAGGTAACAAACCAGATGCAATTCCTGAAATTTTGTAAAATAAACTATTATAGTCGCTGGAGTACTTGTCACAAAACTCCTTTCCTAGTGGGATCAAACATTGTTCCAGTTCATCCTTAATAAACCTCTGCTCTTGGGCTTCCATGCCCTCAAGTGACCTTAGAAAGTCAACCAAGTAATCAGTGACAGTATCATTGATCTTGGACTGTATTAGAGATGGGGACTTCATCAGGTTCTTCAATAGAGATGACGATTCTTCTTCCTAGAAAGGCAAAGAGATGACACAGAATCGTCCATAGTCATTGAGTTGTCCAACCCCACTACCCCCCAACTCCAGTGAGAGTGAAAGTGTATAGACAAGGTTCATTTTTAAACTGTTTTTTCCATAATGAAATAAAATGTAATTCTAGGAAACTTTCAAATACACATTCTCTATACATTCACTATCTCCACAGTGAACAAGGTTCAGCAGCAAGACAACAGCAAAACTGTAAAACTGTAATGGCTATGAGCACATGGCAATCTCCTTTTATATTGGTGCACAGCGACACCTTGTGGCTGCCTTTGGGATCAGCCATGCTGCACCAATCCAAGAGCTCTGCCCCTGGAAACTCTAGGGAAACCCCACTCTCAGCCATGAGGCTTTGACTGAAGGGGAAATTAACCCTTTGGGTCCCTACATTAGCAATGAATAATCCTTACAGATGTTAATCTCATAATGTAGTTTAGGGGCATATACATTATATATATACTGATTGTGCCACATTTTACATTTTTAAATGCAAGTTTAAATATTGATTGTACAAAGAATAAATGTTACTGGTTACAGGGCTTTGTCATAGCTACAATCCCTTCCCAGAGACTATTATCCCACTGTTACTATCGGCACCATCTCTCCCTACTATACCTGCTATCCCACAGTCACACTCCCTTCCCAGAGACTATTATCCACTGTTACTATAGGCACCATCTCTCCCTACTATACCTGCTATCCCACAGTCACACTCCCTTCCCAGAGACTATTATCCACTGTTACTATAGGCACCATCTCTCCCTACTATACCTGCTATCCCACAGTCACACTCCCTTCCCAGAGACTATTATCCCACTGTTACTATAGGCACCATCTCTCCCTACTATACCTGCTATCCCACAGTCACACTCCCTTCCCAGAGACTATTATCCACTGTTACTATAGACACCATCTCTCCCTACTATACCTGCTATCCCACAGTCACACTCCCTTCCCAGAGACTATTATCCCACTGTTACTATAGGTACCATCTCTCCCTACTATACCTGCTATCCCACAGTCACACTCCCTTCCCAGAGACTATTATCCCACTGTTACTATAGACACCATCTCTCCCTACTATACCTGCTATCCCACAGTCACACTCCCTTCCCAGAGACCATTATCCACTGTTACTATAGACACCATCTCTCCCTACTATACCTGCTATCCCACAGTCACACTCCCTTCCCAGAGACTATTATCCCACTGTTACTATAGGCACCATCTCTCCCTACTATACCTGCTATCCTACAGTCACACTCCCTTCCCAGAGACTATTATCCCACTGTTACTATAGGCACCATCTCTCCCTACTATACCTGCTATCCCACAGTCACACTCCCTTCCCAGAGACTATTATCCCACTGTTACTATAGACACCATCTCTCCCTACTATACCTGCTATCCCACAGTCACACTCCCTTCCCAGAGACCATTATCCCACTGTTACTATAGGCACCATCTCTCCCTACTATACCTGCTATCCCACAGTCACACTCCCTTCCCAGAGACTATTATCCACTGTTACTATAGACACCATCTCTCCCTACTATACCTGCTATCCCACAGTCACACTCCCTTCCCAGAGACTATTATCCACTTTTACTATAGGCACCATCTCTCCCTACTATACCTGCTATCCCACAGTCACACTCCCTTCCCAGAGACTATTATCCACTGTTACTATAGGCACCATCTCTCCCTACTAGGGATGCACCGAATCCAGGATTCGGTTCGGGATTCGGCCAGGATTCGGCCTTTTTCAGCAGGATTCGGATTCTGCCGAATCCTTCTACCCAGCCGAACCGAATCCGAATCCTAATTTGCATATGCAAATTAGGAGCGGGGAGGGAAATTGCGTGACTTTTTGACAGAGAACAAGGAAGTAAAAAATGTTTTCCCCTTCCCGCCCCTAATTTGCATATGCAAATTAGGGTTCGGATTCGGTTCGGTATTCGGCCGAATCTTTCACGATGGATTCGGGGGTTCGGCCGAATCCAAAAAAGTGGATTCGGTGCATCCCTACTCCCTACTATACCTGCTATCCCACAGTCACACTCCCTTCCCAGAGACTATTATCCCACTGTTACTATAGGCACCATCTCTCCCTACTATACCTGCTATCCCACAGTCACACTCCCTTCCCAGAGACTATTATCCCACTGTTACTATAGGTACCATCTCTCCCTACTATACCTGCTATCCCACAGTCACACTCCCTTCCCAGAGACTATTATCCCACTGTTACTATAGACACCATCTCTCCCTACTATACCTGCTATCCCACAGTCACACTCCCTTCCCAGAGACCATTATCCACTGTTACTATAGACACCATCTCTCCCTACTATACCTGCTATCCCACAGTCACACTCCCTTCCCAGAGACAATTATCCACTGTTACTATAGGCACCACCTCTCCCTACTATACCTGCTATCCCACAGTCACACTCCCTTCCCAGAGACTATTATCCACTGTTACTATAGACACCATCTCTCCCTACTATACCTGCTATCCCACAGTCACACTCCCTTCCCAGAGACTATTATCCCACTGTTACTATAGGCACCATCTCTCCCTACTATACCTGCTATCCCACAGTCACACTCCCTTCCCAGAGACTATTATCCCACTGTTACTATAGACACCATCTCTCCCTACTATACCTGCTATCCCACAGTCACACTCCCTTCCCAGAGACTATTATCCCACTGTTACTATAGGCACCATCTCTCCCTACTATACCTGCTATCCTACAGTCACACTCCCTTCCCAGAGACTATTATCCCACTGTTACTATAGGCACCATCTCTCCCTACTATACCTGCTATCCCACAGTCACACTCCCTTCCCAGAGACTATTATCCCACTGTTACTATAGACACCATCTCTCCCTACTATACCTGCTATCCCACAGTCACACTCCCTTCCCAGAGACCATTATCCCACTGTTACTATAGGCACCATCTCTCCCTACTATACCTGCTATCCCACAGTCACACTCCCTTCCCAGAGACTATTATCCACTGTTACTATAGACACCATCTCTCCCTACTATACCTGCTATCCCACAGTCACACTCCCTTCCCAGAGACTATTATCCACTGTTACTATAGGCACCATCTCTCCCTACTATACCTGCTATCCCACAGTCACACTCCCTTCCCAGAGACTATTATCCACTGTTACTATAGGCACCATCTCTCCCTACTATACCTGCTATCCCACAGTCACACTCCCTTCCCAGAGACTATTATCCACTGTTACTATAGGCACCATCTCTCCCTACTATACCTGCTATCCCACAGTCACACTCCCTTCCCAGAGACTATTATCCACTGTTACTATAGGCACCATCTCTCCCTACTATACCTGCTATCCCAGTCACACTCCCTTCCCAGAGACTATTATCCACTGTTACTATAGGCACCATCTCTCCCTACTATACCTGCTATCCCACAGTCACACTCCCTTCCCAGAGACTATTATCCACTGTTACTATAGGCACCATCTCTCCCTACTATACCTGCTATCCCACAGTCACACTCCCTTCCCAGAGACTATTATCCACTGTTACTATAGACACCATCTCTCCCTACTATACCTGCTATCCCAGAGAATAACATAGATTATTCAAGAAAGATAAGATAGAAAATACACGTTGGTGTGAACACTTACCATTTGGTCTAGAAAATTCTTGAACTTTCTCTTGGTAAGATCTATGCTTTTCCAAGCAAAAAATATCTGAATAGAAGAAAAATTTAAATTACAGGAAGTTTTTGAAACCAAGCTAAGTAATAGTGTTATTATTATTATGTTAGTGTAATTATAAGTAACATTGTTATTATTATTATGTTAGTGTAATTATAAGTAATAGTATTATTCTTGGCATTACAGGACCAGAAATAAAAAAATATTAACATGGGCCTCAATTAGTCCCGGCCACAGAGCAGGTTTTTTCTACTAAATGACCCTAGGTTAGATGCAGCTCTTCTCAGGCTCCATAAGATCTTTCTTTTTTTAATATGACTTGATCCGTATATTTATCCCAAAAAAAATGCCCATTACAAGTAAATAATTGGGAGTGGAATATTACAGATAGGTGGATGGGTTAGTAAAGGACAAAGCAGAAGGAGAGGAATGGAAGGAAATGATAGAAAACTGTAAAGATGTAAAGATGTAAAATGTACTGTAAGAAGAAAAAAAGGGATAGGATATGTTGTCAATTAAATTGTCACTAGCAACACTTCTAAATATAACATTCTGTTTTGTAGGCTCAGTCTACAGAACCACATTTATAAAGTAGAAGTTGTAGAGAAGAGTATCAGGAAAGACTTTTTCCAAACATTCTCAGATTGGGTAGACAACCTTCGACCCTTACCTCAAAACATGCTTGTGAGAATTTACCCTGTGGAGTGTTTGATAATTTTTGTTTAAAGGGGAAGGAAACCGAGGTGGCGCAAAAACCCTCCCCTCCCTCCCGTGTGTTGCCCATCCTCCCCCCTGGCCTACCCCTCCCGCTGGGCAAATGCCCCTAACTTGTTACTTACCCTTCTGCGCAGGTCCAGTCCAGGGAGTTCACAGACGACATCTTCTTCCACGCGATCTTCTTCCTGCTTTGAACAGCGTTTTGGCGCATGCGCAGTAGGAGCATTTCGCCGGTACGGATCTACTGCGCATGCACCAAAAGTCATGCGCAGTAGATCGTACCGGCGAAATGATCTTACTGTGCATGCGCCGTTCAAAGCAGAAAGAAGATCGCGTGGAAGAAGATGTCGTCTGTGAACTCCCTGGACTGGACCTGCGCAGAAGGGTAAGTAACAAGTTAGGGGCATTTTTCCAGCTGGACGGGTAGGCCAGGGGGGAGGAGGGAGGACGGGCAACAAACGAGAGGGGGGGTGGGGGTTTTGCGCCGACAAGGTTTCCTTCCCCTTTAAGAACCTCTGGCATCAGTATATCTTGCCGCTTTAGAGAGATGTAGTGAGACAACACCTCTACCTCCTCCACCATACATTGTGAAAGTCTATCTGGGAAAGAGTTCAATGTAACCACTGTTCTACTAAGGTAGGAACTTCTATCTAGCTTAGTATTCTGGGCCAGGATAGGGTTTCACTTATCTTTCCTTATTTATAACCTATAGCTTAAAGGGCACCTGTTGGCGGAAAATATTTTCCCCCCACCAATGGAGCGGTAACAGTAGTTAACAAAAAAAAATGGCCCTACTAGTGCTAGGATACTAGTCATGTCATGACCTTCTGATGCAATACACATAATGATCAAGTTGCAGCATTCGCTTATGATGCGCACGCATGCACCCCACCACTCGGAGTGTTTCCCCCAATTGTAGTGTGGGTGCTATTAGCCCACAACTTTGGTGGGGAAAAATATTTTTGGACAACAGGTGCCCTTTAAACCAAAATGTATCCAAAATGATATTATGCGGGTGCGTAACAGACATAACTGACTTGTCAGATTTAACTCTGTTGGTCCTTGGAGGTGATTGCAGGAGCATTATAAAGATTAACAAATAACAGACCCAATTGGTACAACAAAGATTTGCTTTTATGCTGTACCTTGTTGTACTTCTCACAGAACTTTTCTTTTTTTTGCAAAAAATCTGGTTCCAATTCATTGACGAGCCGTTGCTTCTGTTGGTCATCAATGCCTTCGAGGGATTCTTTATAATCAGCCAGCAATTTTTTAGCGATATTACTCAGCTCATTCTGTATTATAAAAGGGTGCGTATCTTTCTTGATAAGAGAAATCTTTTTACATTCCTAGAATAGAGAAAATATAAATCAATAATAACTTATATAAATACTCAGTGGCATCTACAAAAACATATGGGAATGTAGATGAAAACATAATGTCTTGCTTTACAAATTGATGGGAATTTGGGGCCCAGTTCAATTATGGGTTCTTTATGTTAACTGGAAATGTATCATCTTCGGAAGGAAATTAGAATTTTCAGTTTGTTTATTGGGAATCCTCTGCCCTCAACCTGTGTTTTCATAATATTTCGGGAAAGCAAGACTTTTATTTGCCAGATGTATTTAGATCCTAATTAGGAGCATGCAGAGAACATAAAGGCTATTTGCACATTATTATGATAGAAACCCTTATAAAATCAGGAAAGGTTGATAATAAATTAAAAATTTTTTAAAGATTAAGTACATAAACCTTTAAAAGAAGTCAATGTAAACCACTATCCCAGGAACAATGCATTAAGCATGTTAAAGGAACAGTAACAGCAAAAAACTGAAACTGTTTTAATGGAAAGACAATATAATGTACTGGTGCCCTGTACTGACAAAACTAATGTGTTTGCTTCAGATAAATTACTACAGTTTATATAAACAAGCTGCTGTGTAGCCATGGGGGCAGCCATTCAAGCACAGGATATACAGTAGATAACAGATAAGTACTACTATAGTTTATATAAACAAGCTGCTGTGTATCCATGGGGGCAGCCATTCAAGCACAGGATATACAGTAGATAACAGATAAGTACTACTATAGTTTATATAAACAAGCTGCTGTGTATCCATGGGGGCAGCCATTCAAGCACAGGATACACAGTAGATAACAGATAAGTACTACTATAGTTTATATAAACAAGCTACTGTGTAGCTATGGGGGCAGTCATTCAAGCACAGGATACACAGTAGATAACAGATAAGTACTACTATAGTTTATATAAACAAGCTGCTGTGTATCCATGGGGGCAGCCATTCAAGCACAGGATACACAGTAGATAACAGATAAGTACTACTATAGTTTATATAAACAAGCTACTGTGTAGCTATGGGGGCAGTCATTCAAGCACAGGATACAAAGGAGATAACAGATAAGTACTACTATAGTTTATATAAACAAGCTGCTGTGTAGCCATGGGGGCAGTCATTCAAGCACAGGATACACAGTAGATAACAGATAAGTACTACTATAGTTTATATAAACAAGCTGCTGTGTAGCCATGGGGGCAGCCATTCAAGCACAGGATATACAGTAGATAACAGATAAGTACTACTATAGTTTATATAAACAAGCTGCTGTGTAGCCATGGGGGCAGCCATTCAAGCACAGGATACACAGTAGATAACAGATAAGTACTACTATAGTTTATAAAAACATGCTCCTGTGTAGCCATGGGGGCAGCCATTCAAACACAGGAAACACAGTAGATAAGAGATAAGTACTTATATATAGTTTATATAAACAAGCTGCTGTGTAGCCATGGGGGCAGCCATTCAAGCACAGGATACACAGTAGATAACAGATAAGTACTACTATAGTTTATATAAACAAGATGCTGTGTAGCCATGGGGGCAGCCATTCAAGCACAGGATACACAGTAGATAACAGATAAGTACTACTATAGTTTATATAAACAAGCCACTATGTAGCCATGGGGGCAGCCATTCAAGCACAGGATACACAGTAGATAACAGATAAGTACTACTATTGTTTATATAAACAAGCTGCTGTGTAGCCATGGGGGCAGCCATTCAAGCACAGGATACACAGTAGATAACAGATAAGTACTACTATAGTTTATATAATAAAGCTGCTGTGTAACCATGGGACAGCCATTCAAGCACAGGATACACAGTAGATAAAAGATAAGTACTACTATAGTTTATAAAAAACAAGCTGCTGTGTAGCCATGGGGGCAGCCATTCAAGCACAGGATACACAGTAGATAACAGATAAGTACTACTATAGTTTATATTAACAAGCTGCTGTGTAGCCATGGGGGCAGCCATTCAAGCACAGGATACACAGTAGATAACAGATTAGTACTACTCTGCTCAAAATATTGCTGAGCATTTCAAAAACAAAACTGACACTATCAGAAGTGACATTACACTACTCAACCCCCCTAGACTTCCACCACGCTCCCTCCACACTCCCCAGTCTCTCCTGTGCTCCTTCACCCCTGTCACTGATGAGGAAGTCTCAAAGCTTCTGGCCTCTTCTCACCTTACCACCTGCCTGCTTGATCCAATTCCCTCAAAACTTCTCCGCAATACCAATCCTTGTCTAATCAAAGCCTTAACTCACCTATTTAATCTTTCGCTCTCAACTGGACTGTTTCCTTCTCAACTAAAAAATGCTCTTGTCACCCCCATTCTGAAAAAAACCCTCTCTTGATCCCTCCAATCTTGACAACCTCCAACCTATCTCTCTGCTACCTTTCATCTCTAAACTACTTGAGCGCCTAGTCTACAACCGACTTACCTCATTCCTCTCTGACAATAACCTGCTGGACCCCCTACAATCTAGTTTTAAGCCACAACACTCCACTGAAACTGCCCTGACTCGACTAACTAATGACCTTTTAACCGCTAAAGCCAACAATCATTTCTCACTACTAATACTGCTTGATCTCTCAGCTGCATTTGACACTGTAGATCATCCTCTCCTCCTCCAGTCCCTCCAGTCGCTTGTCCTTCGTGACACAGCCCTGTCCTGGTTCTCTTCTTACATCACCAATCGTTCCTTCAGTGTCTCCTACAACAGAGTAGCATCTTCTCCCCTACCTCTTTCTGTTGGGGTTCCTCAAGGCTCTGTCCTGGGACCATTAATATTCTCCCTCTATACTTCCTCCCTCTGCAAATTAATCAACTCATAATGGTTTCCACTACCACCTCTATGCTTTCGATACTCAGGTCTATCTCTCATCTCCTGATCTCAACCCAGAACTCCTAACTCACGTCCCCTCCGGCCTGTCCTCTATCTCTACCTGGATGTCGCAATGCTACCTTAAATTAAACCTCTCTAAAACTGAAATGGTTCTGTTTCCTCCAACCAACACCAGTAGCATCCCCGAAGTATCCATCATAGCTAACAATTCCAGTAACACCCTCTCTCCCCAAAATTCTTATTCACTCTCTCGTTATATCAGGTCTAGACTATTGCAACTCTCCTTTAATTGGCCTTCCCCTCCAGAGACTGTCACCTCTCCAGTCCATAATGAACACTGCTGCGAGGCTCATACACCTCAGCAACCGCTCCTCCTCTGCCTCGCCATTCTGTCAATCCCTGCACTGACTTCCATTACCTCTCAGAATAAAATTCAAATGAATGACCCTGACATTCAAAGCACTTCATAACTCTGCCCCACCCTACATCTCTGAACTCATCTCTATATACTCACCCAATCGCTTACTACGCTCCTCTACTGACCTGCTACTCAACTCTTCTCTCATTACCTCCTCACATGCTCGCATTCAAGACTTTGCAAGGGCTGCACCCCTCCTCTGGAACTCTCTCCCACGGTCTGTCCGACTTTCTCCCAACCTTTCTGCTTTCAAGAAATCTCTTAAAACGCACTTCTTTTGATAAGCCTACCCTCACTCTGCTTAACTACCAAACGCAACATCACATACAGTACCACATTTCTCACCCACTTAATTCAATCTTGCCCACTCCCACACCTTGTGTATTATTCCCTTCCCTTTAGAGTGTAAGCTCTTTTGCATAGGGCTTCCTCACCTTTTGTACTGGTATTGATTGTGATGTTTGTTACTCCATATATTCTATGTATATAATTCATGTGATGTAGTTGTATAATCACATTTACTTTACAGTGCTACGCAATATGTTGGCGCTATATAAATACATGTTAATAATAATAATAATAATAATAATAATACTATACAGATGAAGCCACTTCGATTTGTGAGTTAAATGCGTCATGACTCAGGGGTAATTGAAGAAACTGTGTTATCTTAAGTCATCTTAACTCATTTAATGCATTTAACCTTTTCATTAGCATACCAAAGCTCCATTGTTCACAATGGTGAATGCTTTAATTAGATGGGATGTTGTGACACAGTTTTCTGTGTTAAATGAGATAAATGGGATGTCTGTGTTTAGCTATTCTGTGTCAAACAGACAAACCAAAGTGGCTGCATCTGTAGTTTATACAAACAAGCTGATGTGTAGCCAGGGTCTAGGAACACAACATAACTAAAATGTGTTCACTTCTCACTCACCTTTATGGTTATTTGTGTCTGAAACTCCTCCTTAATGTTCTCCGTACTCTTTTGATTTTGAAATTCATAGAACTTCTGAGGGAATGAAAAATAATCTGAATGTATCTGAGAAAAGGCAGCAAAACTAATTTGTTAATTTGTTTGTAGAGATGGGCGAATTTGACCCGTTTCACCTTGCCAAAAGTTTGCCGCCGGCAAAATGTCCCCGACGCCCATTAAAGTCTATGGGCGTCAAAAACATTTTGTCATGCGGCAAATTTTTTTTTGACATGTTCCTATTTGTTTCTCATCATTTTCATGTATTATTTAGACATGGCCCCCATTTCTCTTCTTCCCTTTGTCATTATTCAGCCCTGTGATGCCATTTGCAGAGTTTGGTTTATGTGGAAGAGGAGCAACAAATAACTGTGCCCTTAGTTTTGTCCTCTTCAGCCCTCAACGTCCACATTCAGAGTTGTATATGAAGCATAGGTAAGATCCTGCATTAACTGATGACACGTAGCACAGATCAGTTTTACGACTGTTTCGAGACTAGTAGCTTGGCTAGCACTAACTATAGCCTGACAACGGAAGACGTAACATCATAAGTGACGAGCGCCTCATCAGCATTGCAGAGCATGACATGTGGGCAGCACTAAAATGGGTAAACACCAGGAAAGCAGCAGGTCCAGATCGCATCTCCGGACGACTTCTGCGCTGTTGTGACTATCTTTATCTTTAATGAGTCTTTGCCACAGTCTGTGGTCCCCACATGCTTCAAAAAATCCAAAGTTGTTCCCGTTCCAAAAAGCAATAAAGCCTCATGCCTGAATGACTACCGACCTGTCACATTGACATCATTAGTCATGAAAGTGTTTGAGAGGTTTCTTAAGTACATCATCTTCTCATTCATCCCTAGTTTCATGGACCCACAGTTTGTCTACTGTCCCAACAGAGCGTCAGAGGATGCCATTTCCCACATGCTACATACCAACCTCAGCTGGGTGGATAAGAAACAGGGGAACTATGTGCAGATGTTGTTTATTGATTATAGTTCAGCATTCAATACAATACTACCCTGAAGACTGTTCACTAAACTGAAGGATTTAGGCCGTTTCTATGCGTGGGTGTTGGACTTTCTCAAAGGCAGAACACAGGTAGTGAGAGTTGGTAACTGTGTCTCTAACACAGTGATCCCCAACCAGTAGTTGGCGAGCAACATGTTGCTCACCAACCCCTTGGATATGATTATGAAGATTTTCATTCATCCAGGTCATGGGATATCTAGTATAGGTCAATCTAAAAACAACTGGACTTGCTGAGTAATCAATGAAGACGTTTCACTACTCATCCGAGCAGCTTCTTCAGTTCAACTGACTGGTGTGGGAAATTCTCGGCATATAAACTCTTCCACTAATCCATTTACAATGGCACATTGTAACTCTTCAAAGAGGTGACATCTGAAGAAACTCACAGAGGTGTAGATTCTGTGTAGTTACTGTGATAGGATTATCCAATGTGTCATGTGACTCATAGAAACAGGTGTTACTTGTGAGAGTTGTATGAATGGATGTGTGAAGTGTTCTGAATCCGCCGGGGTACAGATGTTAGAACAGCATTGTATGTAGCAGACAGGTGGTGTCAAAGGCCCCCGCCTCTGTTCAGGGATGGTTTCTCCAATTTGACATGAATCGCCTCTTTCACGCCTCGTTCAAACCAGCGGTCTTCTTTATCTTCTTTGGGCCTTGCTATCTTCAAAGGAGTGTCCCTTGTCTTTTAGGTGTAGAAAGACAGCCAAGTCTTACCCTGTAAAGTTCGCCCTCCTGTGCTGAGCCATTCGCTTGGAGAGCAGTTGTTTTGTCTCCCCAATGTATAGATCTGTGCACTCCTCGCTACACTGGACTCCGTATACCACATTGCTTTGTTTTCCTTTAGGTGTTGGATCCTTTGGGTGTACCAGTTTTTGTCTCAGTGTGTTGCTAGTTTTGAAAAACACAGGGACATGGTGTTTGTTGAAAATCCTCCTGAGTTTCTCTGACACTCTTTCTCTGACCAAAATCACTCTAAACATCCCACCCACAGCAGTCCCTCCAATTTAATGTTGTACCTGGGAGTAGTCTTTATAGAACTCTTGCTGGTGTTCCGAGGCGTAGGATTTCAGTTCATTTACAAGTCTTTCCATTTCTTGAGTGTCATCCCCTTGAAGGGATTGTTCAAATTCAAGCAGGAATCCGGTTGCCCTTTGATTGATTCTGGATGCCATTTGAGATGGAGTCACATTCTGATCAGTAATCAGAGAATCTGTTTCTTTTGACTGGAATGAAAATGCGTATTATTATCTTTACAAGTTCAAAAAAACAAGACAAATAGTTTATATGAACTTTCAGGGCTCAGCTGGGTCCTCTGTGTAAGTCTAATTTCTGGGCACCAGCCTGAATTATTGGAGTCTTTAATTTACAGACCACAAACTTAATTTTAAATGAATAATAATGAGTTACGTTACTAATCTAAATACATGATCAAAAAAGGGGAAATCCTTAACATATAAAAAGGCCAGGATATACTTGGAGCAGGGGCATTACACGGTACATAAATCAGGACAAATACAAGAAGTAAGATACTGTGAGAAGAAACTCACCATTTTCCATACATCATTTTGGAATTGCATTTTCAGTTTTTCCATGTTCTTATGGTTTTCAAAGGTAAAAAACATCTGAATAAAATATGAATGAGGAAAAAAATAGAAATTGAATTTATTTTGAGAATGTTATTCATATATTACAATATTCATTTTGTGCAGCAGACTGAACCCCCTAGTAGTTTCTCTGTGTGTAATATATTAGATTAATGAAATGCAAAATGTTAAAAGCCAATTTGCATTTTGTGTGACAAACAGGAATGTGCTACCACATCATACTATTGAAATATAGAAGGAATGTACTGTTTGGGGCTGATTTATTAAGAATTTCGGCAAACACCTGACTAGTCAAGCCCATCTGTTCTGCTTCCTGCTGCCTCCTTCCCCAGGCTGTGCAGGGGAGCCAGCGGCACACAGCTCACCAATCAGCATCTAGCAGGACCTAACAGGGAACTGAAGCCTGCTTTGCTTGTGTGATTGGGAAGGGCTGTCACTTATCTCATATGTCACCTTTAAAAAGTACATTGTAAAAAAGTGTGACATCAATAAACCACCTGATTATATGGTCGCAGAACACCGTAGTGACTTCTAATATCCTTATCATTTACAGTAGGGGGTACATTATCCCTTATAATACATGAGTGATACTCAGAGTTCCCTGTATAACTCAGCCTGCAGCCTTGTGTCTTTATATGGTCACAGAACAACCCCTCAGTGACTTCTAATATCCTTATCATTTACAGTAGGGGGTACATTATCCCTTATAATACATGAGTGATACTCAGAGTTCCCTGTATAACTCAGCCTGCAGCCTTGTGCCTTTATATGGTCACAGAACAACCCCTCAGTGACTTCTAATATCCTTATCATTTACAGTAGGGGGTACATTATCCCTTATAATACATGAGTGATACTCAGAGTTCCCTGTATAACTCAGCCTGCAGCCTTGTGTCTTTATATGGTCATAGAACAACCCCTCAGTGACTTCTAATATCCTTATCATTTACAGTAGGGGGTACATTATCCCTTATAATACATGAGTGATACTCAGAGTTCCCTGTATAACTCAGCCTGCAGCCTTGTGCCTTTATATGGTCACAGAACAACCCCTCAGTGACTTCTAATATCCTTATCATTTACAGTAGGGGTACATTATCCCTTATAATACATGAGTGATACTCAGAGTTCCCTGTATAACTCAGCCTGCAGCCTTGTGCCTTTATATGGTCACAGAACAACCCCTCAGTGACTTCTAATATCCTTATCATTTACAGTAGGGGGTACATTATCCCTTATAATACATGAGTGATACTCAGAGTTCCCTGTATAACTCAGCCTGCAGCCTTGTGTCTTTATATGGTCACAGAACAACCCCTCAGTGACTTCTAATATACTTTGCAGTGTAATACATGTTTTACTCTGACCTACTCTAAATACATTTAGACACATACCTGCAATGGGGAGTTAAAGTTGTACCGTGCACTCTGCAAAATGTTCATGACTCTCTGTAAAGAAAAGAGTGCAGAGGCCACACTGTCACAAAGGAAAATACATTTATTTTGAAGGATAAGCTCCATCAGTCTGAATAATTAAATTCATGTAAAAAATATTGTAAGTGTTTTCACAGGGATCAAATGGTATGGCACAGTGAGGCCAACCAGTAGCTGATAAGTCTTCAAGCCCAAGGATGACAATGGTCACTGTTTTTTTTACAATTATCTTTTCAAGTAGAGGCATCGAGGGACACAGAAATAAGACCCAGAAATAAGACACAAATAATGCCACAGACCTTTAATATTCTTGCCAGTTGAGGACAGGTCAGATTTTCCCCTTGTCTGTTGGTTTTTCTATGGAGCCAAATGTCATCTACCAGGGTGAAAATGTAGTGTGTAAGAAGGTTCTTGAAATCCTTCTCCATCTCTGCCATTCAGATGGTGAAAAGTAACAAAACAGAGTATTAAGGACTTGTTTGTGGTTTATGGAGCCAAAGAATGTGAAAGGATTTGGTGTTACCTGATAATTTCCCTTGACTGCCAACCAGCAGGCCTCTCCCTGGGGGGGGCAGGAGCGAGCAATCTGCTAATGGGCCTCTCAGGGTCTTGGACACCAATTTGTACGAAAGTTCATTTTGCAGCTTCTTATGGTGAAGAAGAAATGTAAGGCAGGGGTTAAGGGAGTGAGAAAATAGTGTTCACTTACCATGAAGCTCTTCATCCAGCCAATAACCCTTCCTTCCCTCCATGGTCTTATCCCAACCATGAATACCATTTTCCCAAGACAGATTCTAAAAGGTGCTTATTCTTTTAGAATATCCTGCAGTTTCAAATGTTACAATTAAAGAAGTGGCCCACAAGCAGTATCCTAGAGATAGGTCTATCAATACCATTGGCTAACCTAGAACCAATCATTTAACCCACAGCTAGATACAATAGCTGCCCACCATAGCGGTCTAACCAAGGAATATGTGGGTTGCACATCAAGTGCTTTTATATTCCACAATCCAACACTTGTGGGTAAGGCCAATCGTTTAAAACCTTACTAAATGAATCCAACTGAAAAGCTACTTGAGCTTTCTCAAGTCAATGCAGAAAGTCAACAAAGTTTTATTGTACCATTTTGGTAATGGCACAAAGTTCTGACATTATTATCTATCACAGCTACAATTTGTGTGATGTGATTATTATACCCTACATGTAATACTTTTGCACATCAATTTATTCATAAGACAATTGATCAAGCAGTGTTGACAAATAACCTTATACCTCAGTCTCATGAAAAACATAAGCCCGGGCATCTTCTTTTCCACAGTTCACAAAATCTTGCCAGTCACGTATAAGGATATTGAGGTGCTATAACACAAAACATGGAATAGTACAATGCATACATACAGGAAATTAAATTAGATGTGACATGGTTGGGAAAACATGTTTTTGGATCATTGTACTCTGAAAGCTTGGACCTGTCTTAGAATAATGGATTTACTTTGAAGAAGGAAGTGGTTTCCCTACCTAGGACTTTTTGCTGGAAGCAGACTCCAACATTTGCTCACGTACCTGTAAGGCCTGGAGATCTAGCGACCTCCCAACATGCTCAGCAACATCAAGATACATCTGTAACCAGAAACCACATGCTAACTGGACAGCAGCCCCATTCTCATTGTAACAGCAAATAACATTATGATTTTGGTCACACAGCAGTTCATTTATAATAAACACCAACGCTAAATCAGTGGTTCTCAGACACCAACCACCCATACACCTTAAGGTCATTTGATCAGGGGAATTCCTATTATTATTAGTTCATAAGGCTATTTTGGACAAGTTTGCTAAATACATTGTGATAATTTTATGTTGGACTGCCCCTAGGTTTCTTCTTGTGAGTGTCTACCCAAGTTCCCTCAGGGGATTAGCACCTGTACCCCATGGGTTTACTGGTGAGAAAGACTTCTCCCAAGCATAAAGATATTTATTAGCAGCTCTTAAACTAGTGCGCAATTAATATTCTGGCTTCTGAACTCCATATATTATACATGCCTTTGCATCAAATATATGTTAACTATTTTATATATATTTTTTAAAGGTATCTTTTATTGAGTGTAACTGTTCAAACAGGTAGGCAAACATTACAAACAAAGGTTTGTCAGAAGCTTCACTACAGTGTTAAGTGAAGTAAAGCATTAAGGGGTCATTGCTGTTGCAGGGGATGAAGTACAGGATTCCCACACTTTATCAAATGTATCCGGGACACCTCATCCTTTTTCCATAGAACAAGAAGAGTCGCATAAGTTCTCTGGTGCTGAGAGGTGCCTACTAGTCCCAGTAGATAGATTTTGGGGTCAATAATATGTGGTAAATACAGTTCATCAGTTATAAATTCTGTGATTTGTGTAGTGACATTCCCAGATTAGGTGAGTAAAAGTTCCTATTCCTGCATTACAACTTAGACAGTTGGGCAAAGCAAGTGTCCCCATGCGGTGCAGATCTTAAAGTGTATGAGCCTGACTCTAACACTGTTCAGCAGTCTTTGCACACTGTAGTATCGCTATTTCGTCCCAGTCATCGTCGTCTAGTGCTGGGATGAGAGGGGCCCATTTGAGTTCAACTTAGGGAAGTGGGTCATACAGGTTCCACATAAAGATCATATAGAGGCAGGACATTAGTTTCTTATTAGAGGGATTTATTCAAGTGTGGAGTACTGTATACACTGGGGTTTATTTTGGAACTGTGTGGAGAAGGATGGATCTGAAAATAGGTGTGTATGGGTATATTTGTTGGTACCTCCTGAACCCCCATTTTGCCCTTGAGGCAAAGGTCCCTTTGTGAAGAAGGTTTTTGAGCCTTCCTACCCCTGTCATTGCCCAGACTAGTAAACTAGGTAGATTTTGGAATTGGGGAAGTTGGCTGTTAAACCATAATGTAGTTTCTGGTGAGATGTTATTGGAGCAGGGATCTAGTAGGTCTTTGCTTGGTCCCATGCCTCCTTTGTAGCTGCTAGTACTGGAATTAGAGGTCTCAGGTCTTTGTGGGGCCTGTATAGTACATTTTAAGCCCTTTGATTGAGTCTAAGTATAAGTCTTCCAATAGAGTAGCAGGGTTCTTAGCATCAAAATGTATCCAGGCGTGGGCATGGCCCAGTTGTGCTGGCAAGTAATATATATAGCAGTTAGGGGCCGCTAGTCCTAGCTTGGTAAGTGGTGCAGCCAAGGTGGTGAGGAAAAGTTGTGGGGGTTTTGTGCGCCGAAATAAAGGGGAATATAATTTTGTTTATACGCTGGAATAGGGATTTGGGGATGTCTATTGGTGAGTTGCGCAATACATTTGTGATTTTGGGAATGTATATGATTTTAATGATGTTAATCTTTCCAATCAAAGATAGCTGTAATTTACCATTAAATAATATCTAGTAGACCTCTACGGTGCAAGTTATATAAGAGATTTTGGAACTGATCTATTTTACTATTTTGCATCTGCTTCATTGTTATTGTTCATTGTTATTACTGTGTATCAGTTTTGTCCCCCTCTACACTGTCTACCATCTCATACATTGACATGTGACCCTCAAACCAATAGCCCTATAATTACCTCAAGGTAGTCCATTTCTGTAGTTTTCAAATATGAATTTACATTGAAGATCTGCAAAATGTAAACAGTAAAACAAGATTTAAAATATTAACACTGAACTATGATAAATACATATACTTTATATATTCAATCATCCAATTAAAACCTAATAATATGCTACATAAAGTCTAGAGCAGGGATCCCAACCTTTTGTACCCGTGAGCCTCAATCAAAACAGAGTTGGGGAGCAACACAAGCATGAAACATGTTCCTGGAGGTGCCAAATAGGTCAGTGATTGGCCATTTGGCAGCCTCTATGTGGACTGGCTGCCTACACGAGGCTTTGTTTGGCAGTAAAACTGTTTTTTATGAAACCAAAACTTGCCTCCAAACCAGGAATTGAAAAAAAAGCACCTGCTTTGAGGCCACTGGGAGCAACAGCCAAGGGGTTGGGGAGCAACATGTTGCTCACAAGTCACTGGTTGGGGATCACTGGTCTAGAGTCTGAAGGATGTGACCTACCATGTAGGAGCTGAGAATCATGGATAAGGCAGACAGCTTGAGGCAAATGTCTCTTGAACTCTGAATGTCCAGGGAGCCCTCTGTATCCAGAACAAACACAGCCATCTGAGAACAAAGGATACATTATGAAATAAGGTTTGATGCCATAGGATCTGAGTTGAGTTTCCTATTTTCCTTCTGGCAAGAACCATTGGGACACCACACCACTTATCTGAAACACAGAAAGTCACCAGAAAGGAACTATGGGGAGCTCCAATAAAGAGGCCACCCAGATTGAAACCAGCATCATATATTATCCATCATTGCCTACAAGAATAGAGGGAGTTTAAAAATGTCTCCTTTAATACTGGAGATTGTGAATACATTTCAACTTAAAATAAACTTGTTTTTTTGGTTTGCTTTGTTCCAGATTTTTAAAACAGAATCAAGATTTTATAGCCTCATTGATATGTAATGTTGCGATTGGATTTGTGTTTTCAGTTTTCTTTCTTCCTCAACCTTATGTGATTTGTTCGGGTGCGATTTGTGAAAATTTGTTCAAGTTTTTACTTATATATTTAGAGAATAAAAAAAACGCTATCACATGTTTTTACAAGTGTCTTTTATATATATTTTAATTATGATTGTATTTTTTCATTACTTAGGGGCTGAGTCACTATGGGTCGAATATCGAGGGTTAATTAACCCTCGATATTCGACTAGGAATTGAAATCCTTCGACTTCGAATATCGAAGTCGAAGGATTTAGCGCAAATTCTGCGATCTTACGATCGAAGGATTATTCCTTCGATCGAACGATTCAAAGGATTTAAATCCAACGATCGAAGGAATATCCTTCGATCAAAAAAACTTAGGCAAGCCTATGGGGACCTTCCCATAGGCTAACATTGACTTTGGTAGCTTTTATCTGCCGAACTAGGGGGTCGAAGTTTTTTTTAAAGAGACAGTACTTCGACTATCAAATGGTCAAATAGTCAAACGATTTTTACTTCGAATCCTTCGATTCTAAGTCGTAGTCGAAGGTCGAAGTAGCCCATTGGATGGTCGAAGCAGCCCAAAAAATACTTCGAAATTCAAAGTTTGTTTACTTTGAATCCTTCACTCGAATTTAGTGAATCGGCTCCTTAGTTTTATACTCAGACCAAAACATTGATTAAAAATAAGTCAAAATTTTCAAACACAGCATGAATATAAAAAAAGACCAAAGGTACAGTATAGATTTTTGGAATGTCAATGTCTTAATTATGATAAATTTGAACATAAAGGTGAACATAAATTATTCTGAAAACAAAAGAAACATGAATTCTGACTAGGTAAAAAATAGGAGACAAGATTTCAAAAAAAAAAAGAAAGAGAAAGATATCATAAGATAGAGAACACAAGCAAGGTCAAGTTAAGCACACACTGTTTATTCTGACCTTTTCTCCATTACGCTCTAGAATGAATGGCTTATTCCAGATCCAGATGCCCTTGGTTGTACAATTTCTTCCAGCTCTCCACTCAAACCCACTGAGAGGAGCATCATCTGCTCCCAGACTTAGTGGAAGACCCTGTTCCTAAACAGAAAAAAACACCTTTTTTCTAAACATGTATACACTGCATACTTAAAGGCATTGCTAATAGAAATGTAGTTTTTGCATTGTTGGGCTGTTTGAGCAAAAATAAAATGAGTGGTCATATTCTAGGAGATATGAATTTGCAGATTAATTTACGGAGATAATTTATTTCAATGCTACTTCAAAGGCCGATATTTCACCGAGTGCTGAGAAAGAACTTTTGTATGAAACTTTGTATAAAGTGCTAATGTGGATGCTTCATAGGGATGATCTAATAGAAGGGTTAAGGAGGAACCTTCTTATGAAGAAACAGGGTGAGAACATTTGCAGAAATTCTGTTTTCTGCTGTTCAGATTGTACTATGTAAACATGACTATAAAGATTTTAATTTATCCAGGTCATGTTATATCTAGTATAGGTAAATCTAAAAACAACTGGACTTGCTGAGTAATTATTGAAGACGTTTCACTACTCATCAGAGCAGCTTCTTCAGTTCAACTGACTGGTGTGGAGTTTATATGCTGAGAACTTCCCACACCAGTCAGTTGAACTGAAGAAGCTGCTCTGATGAGTAGTGAAACGTCTTCAATAATTACTCAGCAAGTCCAGTTGTTTTTAGATTTACCTATACTAGTTTCTATGTAAACAGTTATTCATGTACTTAAACTGAGAGGGTTTGGTGCCACCCATGTGCAGTTCTCCAGGATTACAAGAATGCTCAGATCAGCTGCCAGTGATCCCCCTGCTGATAAACTGGCATGTGAAGGCTACTTTGCTCAATTGGTGTAATGTTATGGAAAAAAATGTAACGGGTGGAGATGATACTATTGGGGTTCCCTTTAGGGATAGACGAATTTGACCTGTGTCGAAAATTCAACAAAATGCATGAGTCTATGAACGTCATTTCTCCTATTAGAGTCCATGGGCATCATTTCTGTTGCAAAACTCTGCAAAAAAATTATCTTATCCCTAGTTTCCCTTTGCTCCTTACATAGTACCATACTCAAACATGAGGACTATGAACAACTGGACGACTCCCCACGATCTAGAAGAAATATATGTCTTCTGTGATATAAATACACATATCATTACAGGCCAATGCATCTTTGAAACCAGATTGTATTCCACTAGCACCTTGAAATTACAGCACAGAGTCAAGGTGCTGGTTAAATAATAAAAACATTTACAACCAAGATAAACATCAAAGTTCATACTCAATAGATACTGCTCAACAGATTTAGGGGCATGTTTACTAACATTGGAGATAAATATCTGGAGAGATTTCTGGAGATGTTGCCCATGGCAACCAATCAGCAATTAGATTTAAACAGCCACAGCCAAGTTAGAAAACAAAAGCAAAGATATGATTGGTTGCTACTTGCTATGGGCAACATCTCCAGAAATCTCTCCAGATATTTATCTCCAATGTTAGTAAACATGCCCCTTAGCACATAATGACATTCCTTGAGTGCTTTGGGTGCATGGGCCTGAAACACATCAGGTCTTTAGCCTAAGCTGTACACCAATGGTTTAAAATATCATTTTTTGCTTTGTACAATAGGATTTAATTTTTCTATCCTATCAAGCAATGTCTCTGGGTTATTTACTAAAACTCGATTTTTTTTTCTGTTCTGGCTTTTTAGGGCAGAAACTAGAAAAAGAAAAACTAAAATTTTTAACTAGAATTATTATACTCCAACGTGAAAACTGGGCATCTCAAAAAAATTGAGAGATACTAGAGTAAAGTAAAGTAAAATTGGTATGATTCGAGTTTTCACACAGTTTTTTCCCAACCCTACTTTTTTGAGTTATTTTAAAGCTAAATAAGGTAAAATGAATGGGAGTTTGGTTTATTAAAAAATTAGATTAAATCGATTTTTTTGTAAATAACCCCCTTTTTCAGGCTCTAAACTTTATCCTGAATCCAGTAGCAGAATACTCAAATCCATGTCAGGATTTTTATTTGTCTTTGAGTCAAGATTTCATATTTGTACAGAATTTCCTGGCATTCCCAAAATCTTACAAGCCAGTATGAAAAGAGGATTGATTTGGAATCCAGCAGGGGCACTCATATGAGTATGAGATTTAAAGTTGACTTTAACTGTGAAGTAATTTACTGTAGCACCTATTTGGGCAATCTTGACCACAGTTAGTTAAAGTATCCAGATAACGGTATAAGCATGGGCCACATTGCAACTTACACACAGGGTCAGGGCCTTCGCTAAGTGGAAGCTCTTCCTTTACGGTGTAGTGGAACTACAACCCACCAGGCTACTGTACACAGAAAGAGAAACTTGGATGCCAGGAGGTTCTTTGGTAGAGACAATGACTACATGTTTACTCCCGCAGGAGATGAGGCTTTACCACATCATATAATATACAGCTCACACAGAAACTGATAGACTCACAAAGAGCTCATAGATAGAAACAGCATACAGAGAGGCACATAAAATTCACTCAGATCTTCAGGTAATAGGTAATTCAGCTTAGTGAGAACTCCATTAGGCATTTGCAGTACATCAGTGCAACCATTCCCTCCAGGAAGTCATCAGGAAGCAGCTTGTACCCTACAGTCCCTCTTCACTGAGGTCCCTGACTGGAGGCAACACACAGAGCCTCTGGGAAGCTCATCCCTTACTGCAAATCCTTGTTGGAGCTTCAGCTGCTCTTTCTCTCTCACCTCTCTGCCTTTCTCTCCTAGAGAGACTATGACAAGTCTGCCCTACTATAGCTGACCTCATTCACAGGGGTTCCTGGTCCCAGACTTGGACACATGCTTTCTGGGCCTTTCTGTACCCAAGCCCAAGGATCAGCATCCAGCAGCCAAAGAGGAAGAGGCCACTCCTTACACTCACTATATAGCAGTGTGGCAGGAAGCTGTCATTGCTCCTCTTGCAAATAACACTGAGCTAAGGGTGGGACCTTAAAGCCATAGGACATGCAATACCTATGGGTCCCAACATTACTATTCTAGTAGCGCTTTAATTTCAGTTTCAGTGTGCTGTAGCCTTAGGTCGATTTCATGGAAGCATACCTCTTTAGGATTAGAATTTACACACATAATGCAGCATCTTTTTGCTTATATTAACTATTGGTTTCCTCAACAGGGAAGAGGGTTAGGGTTTAGGTCATGGCATGGCCAGATACATATATATGTCTATATACAGTAACAAAGAAATGCTGACCTAAAATTCACCTTAATAGGGTAATATTAGTTCCCTTGAAACCACATGTATTGTTTGTAAACCTGAAGTGCAGTAAATGCCATTTTTCTGCACTTTGAACATCTTCTACTTCCATTATAATGAGGACAACTAACAAGTGGCATTTTACCATTCAAATTATTTTGAAACATAACATCCTTTTACCTGACAGGACAAAGCCCTTAAGATGTAGTTCATGAGAAAGGATTTGCCCCGACGTTTCTCTCCGATCACACATATTAGGCACACGGGGTAGTCTGATATCTCTCCATCCAGAAAACAGGTCTGTACAGCAGATTCATTTAGTTGTAGTTGTCCAGATTCGTCTGTGTGTACCAGTTGGATGGCATGGGCTGGTTTCTTGGAACAGGAAAGAGAGATCAATTAATATTCAATCCTCCTAATGAATAGAAATGTGCCCTTGATTGTTATTAGTTACTTTGTAGGATGGAGGACACATTGCAGAAGGTTTCCCAGTCCAACATGTTGCAAGGCCATGTCTATCCAATGAGATGGGTTTTACCTACACCCAAGCCCAATCCACACCCATCTTACCTGCCACATTGCCTGCCATAAAACTCAATAATTACATCATAGAGGAACTTTAGAAAGAGAGAAGCAAATAAACTTTCAGAATAGACAGAAGATCTGACCAACTTGCAAGTTGCTTTCTGTAGTCGAGTTTCTGTAGTTACCTGGGGGCTATCAGAGTTACTCCCTTCAGTTGCCTGCAGCTCTGGTATAGATGCTGAGCCTATAAGAATGAATCTATTAGTCTTGGGTTTTTATCTTCTTGACACCTGACTTTATATAACTGGTACTTGCCTGTGCGTTCTTGGTGGTCCATCCTGCAAACAAAAATGCAATGTATGAGAGGTCATCAGGATACTTCATAGAGTAACACTTCAGATTTTTAATATGGCTAAAGTAAATTCACCCCATTTCATTTTTTTTAAAGTGCCCTTGGTTGGCTGAGAGTAGAAATGAAGCTCCTGGTTATCTAGGTGGCTACAAGGTCCTTCTTGAAAAGTCTTTCTAACCATCTCATGGGTAGATATCCAGGTACAGAATGGCTCCCCATTCGCAGGTGAAGTTAAGGAATAAACAACATAAAACAAAGGTATTACAATGGCAGCACTTTATTACATACTGATAAATACAAATAAATGAAAATGGAATTCAGCCAAATTGCACATATGCTCACAGCAATTCACTCAGGAAGAACCAAAGTGGTAAAAAGTTTAAGAACAACAAGTCAGAGGCCATAGAAAGTCCTTTGGACCTAGAGCAACTAATTGGTACTGGGTACTAGGTCTTCAAATAGAACTTTATTACGTATTAAACATAAGTAAATGACTTTTGTCTTATTCCCTTCACGACAAATATCAAGCAAACAATATATAAAACTCTCACGGTTGGGAAGGTCCATTATGACAATTAACTTCAAAGCTAATTCAAGTATTCGAGTATTTAAAAAAAAAAATATATATATTTATGAAAGAAAATCACAATTAAACCAATTTGATAAGAAAGTTAACTATATTTGGTCATCATATATAAATTAGTTAATTGTGTTACCCTAACTAAAAACACAAGTAGGATTCTCTGTTCCCAAACTTGGAAGTTTATTATACAGATTTAGGGATAAAGATTATACAGATTAGGAAGGTGCTACAATATTGAGGTTTATTTGGGGTATTTACTGTTCATGGTTTATCAAGCAGAGATGACAGAAAAGAGTGATCCCAACATTTATGGGCTTATTTATCAAAAATGTAATTTGTACTTCAAATAAATCACAATTTTATAAAACTTGAATGTTTGCTTATTTATTAAATAATCGCAGAAGAAAAAACTTGATTCAATACAATCATGGCATACAAATCTAATACAGGTATGGGACCTGTTATTCAAAATGCTTGGGACCTGCGGTCTTCCGGATAATGGATCTTTCCGTAATTTGAATCTTCATACCTTGAGTCTGCTAGAAAATCCTTTAAACATTAAATAAACCCAATAGGCTGGTTTTGCTTCTAATAAGGATTAATTCTATCGTAGTTGGGATCAAGTACAAGCGACTGTTTTATTATTACACAGAAAAAGGAAATATTTTTTAAAAAATGTATTTGGATTATGTGAATAAAAAGGCAGTATATGAGTGTGGCAGAAGGTTATACAGGAAAAAGGAAGTTTGTCCCTACCCATTCCCACCAAAACCATTAATGAATTTTGATTCTGACCCATGTTTAGGTGCAAACAAAAATGGGCCATGTGTAATGCTTAACCTTCCAGACATGGAGACCTAGGGTCCGATTCACCAAGGGTCGAATATCGGATATTAACCCTCGATATTCGACTGGGAAGTTCGATCATACTATCTGCGCTAAATCCTTCGACTTCGATATTCGAAGTCGAAGGATTTAGCGCAGATAGTACGATCGAACGATCGCAGGGTTATTCCTTCGATCGAACGATTAAATCCTTCGAATCGTTCGATTCAAAGGATTTTAATCCAACGATCGAAGGAATATCCTTCGATCAAAAAAACTTAGGAAAGCCTATGGGGACCTTCCTCATAGGCTAACATTGAGTTCGGTAGCTTTTAGATGGCGAACTAGGGGGTCGAAGTTTTTTTTAAAGAGACAGTACTTCGATTATCGAATGGTCGAATAGTCGAACGATTTTTAGTTCAAATCCTTTGATTCGAAGTCGTAGTTGAAGCAGTCCATTCATATTGAATGTTGAAATGGTGATGGTCCAAAATATAGCAGAGAGTGGGTGCAGGGCTGATCCTATCAAATGTGGGGCCCAATTGGGACCATGTTGGCGGGGCCCCTAGACAAAGTGTTGCTGGCTACTGACACAGCAAGTATTTAGGAAAATAAGGGCATACAGGCACAAAATAGAAAGGAAAGGGGCAGTGCGGGGCCCCCAGAGGTGCGGGGCCCAATTGGGCCCAATTGGTCCAATTGGCCTAAGGCCGGCCCTGAGTGGGTGGCTTAATTTAACAATGAAATAGAACTAAAATTGAAATTGAAGAAAGATATACATATACATATTTTAGAGAATATCTCACAAATCCAACATTTCATGTATTTCATCAAATCTAGTAATGCTATATAAGTTAATTTTTCTAGATGTCATGTAATGCCTAGTACATTGAATAGAATATGTCAAATGATATATTGAGAAAGGCATGGTCTATGTACATTGGTATTGAGATTGGAACGTTGAAGTAAACTACATAGACATTCTAAAAATAAGACATAATTTGAAAATGTGGCCCTTCGAGTATAATATGTTGGGGGGCTACTAGCACACATGAATCAGACTTCTTCTAATGCACAAACTACAACTCACCCTGAGGTCTTTAGACAATATTCCAAGAATGGAATGCGTTTGTCAGGAATGGAAAGTGAAACTATTACATGTTACAGTTGCATGGGCGCGTCGATTCCTGCCCCATCCAGACATTTATCAGAGTTTAACCAAATGTAAGGGTAAATTTATCAAGCATTCAGGATAGAAATGATCAGCTTGTGTTAAATTCTATACTTGTATATACTGGTGTATATGTTATATACAGGTATAGGATGCTTTATCTGGAAACCAATTATACAGAAAGCTCCGGATAACAGGAATGTAAACTCCCATGAATTCCAGTAAATCGTAGAATTCTCAATTATTTAAATTATTTCCTTTTTCTCTGTGAGAATACAACAGTAGCTTGTACTTGATCCAAGCTAAGATATAATGATTTTCTATTGGACTTAAGGTATGAAGATCCAAATAAGGGAAAGACT
The DNA here is from genome assembly GCA_038501925.1 of Xenopus petersii. Taxonomy (NCBI): domain Eukaryota; kingdom Metazoa; phylum Chordata; class Amphibia; order Anura; family Pipidae; genus Xenopus; species Xenopus petersii. The sequence goes on from CM076688.1 coordinate 7,461,241, forward strand.
CAGAAAATCCCAATTCCTGAGCATTCTGGATAACAGGTCCCATACATGTACTTACCTCCAGTTTGAGCTGATTCCTGTTCCCTCTCCAGGATGAACTGCACTCAAGTCTCCCAGCTGCTCCCTTGTCTAAAGATAACTGTAATACGTCAACTGCAGTTTTATCTTGATATTATATAACCCAGCATTCTGATGTCTTAAAGCTGAAACGAAAGAACATGAAATTCTTAGCAACATTGCGATAAACATTCGCACCTTCAAATGTTTTCAGTTATTATAAAGGTATTTGTAAATGTAAGTTTTGTTTTTCTTTTTCTCATCTCTTTACTGGTGCACAGCCAGACCCAACATTTTGTGACCTACAGATTTACTTTAGAAGCTTTCAGTTCAGCTGTGATATGGCTCTGGGATCATTTACCAACACCTTGTCTGTAATCTGGTTCACCAAGATCCTCTGACATTGCTGCAAACAACCAGAAAATAGTTTCCAATATTTAGAGAAGTGTAATGATTCAGCTGGGGCTCCTTTATAGACACTGGGAAAATTTGCACATGGACAGTAACCCATAACATCCAATCAAATGTCTGTCTTTAGTCAATGACTGGTTGCTACGGGTTACTGCCCATGTGTAAATATACCCAGTGTTTATAAATGTGCTCCAGTGACCAGGGTCAGACACATTAGACACCTCAGTCCCCCCCCGCCCCAGCTGCAAAACCCCCTCTAGACCCCCTACTCCTACCGTTTCTCCTGCTCATAACCAGGGCCATGAGGGAGGTCAGGGGACAGTGCCAATAGCTGGTCTGGGCTGGCCCGGTGGTGTAGGCTTGCCATGGTACCATGTAGCACATGGTTTGCCTGGCAAGGGCCTAGCTCAGACATGACGAGGTAGATTAATTGGGTTGGGTCAGGGGGGTAGGTCCTTATCTGAATATCCAGTATAACCAGTATAACTCATGGGCAACATGAATTATGCACTTGAAAGAGTAAAAAGATGACTTGTGTACAGTCGATAGAATAAATATGAACTGTTCCTGCTGGTGTAATGTAAATATAATAATAACAGACAATAGCCACTCTCTTCTTTTACTATTAGTCTCAAAACATATATCAGGTAGAAGATGCATCTCAACCATGGGCATATACTCCTTTCTTATTGGAGGAAAACATACAAGGCCAGTCAGGAGCATGTCCTTCCTGGAACTCATCCAACCATGATACCCAACCAGGCATTCCTTAACCATTTACCTTTCTTGGACCAAAACTGAAGTGAGTCTAGCTGATGGTTATGTATTACCTATATCACTATGGCTCAAGGGTGCAAAAAGGAGGGCGCTCACCTCACTGATACACACTTAGGGGCAGATTTACATATGGTCGAATATCGAGGGTTAATTAATCCTCGATATTCGAGTGCCGAATGTAAATCCTTCGACTTCGAATATCGAAGTCGAATGGGTTTAACTGCAAATAGTTCGATCGAACGAAAAATCTTTCGATCGAACAAAAAATCTTTCAATCGAACGATTAAATCCTTCGAATCATTTGATTCGAAAGATTTTAATACATCGATCAAACGATTTTTCTTCGACCAAAAAATTGTTAGAAAGCCTATGGGGACCTTCGAAGGTCGAAGTAGCCATAAAAAACATTCAACGTTTTTTTTTTTATTCTATTCCTTCACTCGAGCAAAGTAAATGTGCACCTTATTGTAGTGTCAGGTGCTGAACTGGAGGACCCACTCCTATCGCTGGGTCATAACAATATGCAAAAAGGAACCAGCAGTACATTGTGTTTAAGTTGCAATAGTGCACCAAAAATTTATTTAGCCCGGGGGCGTGGCTATGTAGGGCGAGCGGGAAGACGTGTTCGGCTAGAGCTCCGTGGCCCCTAAGCAACATCACAGGGGCGAGGGCGACGTCATTTTGACGAGACGCGCGGCCTGCGCCCGCACGGACACACACGCAGGTATGTCGGAACCATCCGGCGCAGACACAGACCGCCCAGCTGATATCTCCCCCGAGTCCAGCATGCTGCTGGGGGCCATTAAAGAATCCCAGACGGCGATATCGGCCAAGATGGACGACCTGCGTGTCGAGATCCAAACGGAGATCGCCCTGTTCCGAGCCGACATGGCTAAAATCCGCGGCCGGGTTACAGAGACTGAGCACCGCATCAGTGAGGCAGAGGACACGCTGCGCCAGCAACAGCCGGTTATCGTGGAGTTGCAGCGCCAGGTCAAGCTGCTATCGCAAAGGGCAGAAGACGCAGAAAACAGAACGCGTCGCAACAATGTCCGCATTATAGGCCTGCCGGAAGGTGCTGAAGGCCTAAGCCCGGCCGACTTCACTGAACAGCTGCTTAAAGAGCTCCTGGCACCAATTGCCCTGTCTACGGCCTATACGGTGGAACGGGCCCATAGAATTCCCACGAGGCAGGTTCCAGGGGCTATGCCCAGACCTTTCATCCTACGCCTCTTGAACTACCGCGACAGAGACGCCATCCTGCTGGCTGCGCGAAAAAAAAGGGGAAGTCAAGTACCTCAACGCAACTCTACAATTCTACCCCGACTTCTCTGCGGAAGTCCAAAGGCAACGCCGCACGTTCCAGAACGTGAAGAAGAGGCTCCGCGACAAAGGCATCAAATACAGTATGATGTACCCTAGCAGGCTCCGGGTCGTTGATGGCCAGCAGGTCCGGTTCTTCACAGATCCTGAAGAGGTCGGGCAGTGGCTCGACAAGCGCTAAGACCGACATGGTGTGGCACGGTGATCTCCCAGGAGGCTGCCATCGGCCTTGGCGGCCACCACGAGGCAACCCAAGCGTCAAGACACACTGCTTTCTGAAGGGTAAAGTTGTTTATTTGGCTCTTGCCGTTCACTGTGGATAAATGACAGTCAAACTAACTTTCTAGATAGTTACGGGGTGCTTCCCGCTTCGGCAGTTAGTTTAGGGGATCGGGACTCTTCGTGTTCCAGAAGGGTCAGGGAGGGGGGATTCTTGGTAGAAGCCAAGAGGTTTGGGACTCACAGGACACGGGATACCTCTACTGTTTTGATACGTGTCCATGTATTATTTTATGTTCTTTGATATGTCTTTCATTACATGTTTCTCTTTCTACCCTTTTCTCCTTCTCTTTCCACTCTTTTCTATCTTTGCACTCTTGAGGGGAGGGCCGAACTCCAGGCGGGGGAAGGGGACTGAGCGGCTCCGACCATATATCCACCACACACATGACGGACCTAAGGATCGTTAGCTGGAATGTTAGAGGGCTAGGTGACAAACTGAAACGCACCCTTGTCTTTGATTTCGTCAAGAGGTATAAACCTGATATACTTCTTTTACAGGAGACCCATTTAACAGGGCAGAAAATTTTGGCTTTGAAACGGGCTTGGGTAGGCAGAACCTTTCAATCCACATACTCCACTTACTCCAGGGGGGGTGGCTATCCTGGTCCACAAAAAACTAAACTTTCAGGTGAGGCAGGTCAAACAGGACCCTAACGGACGGTATGTCACAGTGCAAACTCAGATTAATGGGCTCCTTCTTACGTTAGCCTCTATCTATCTCCCCCCTGCATCTGACAATCTACTCCTGACCCAAATCACTACTGCCCTAACGGGATTCACCCCTGCTCCAACTCTGCTCTTTGGGGACTTCAATGCGGTACTGCAACCGACAACTGACACGCTCTCAGGAGCACATTATAGCAAGCTTCCCCTAGACACCTGGGCCAGCACTAACAGCCTCACGGAGCTTTGGAGGTGGAAACACCCTTTTAAAAAGGAATTTTCCTGTTACTCGGCCTCTCACAAAACCCACTCCCGCATTGATTTGGTATTTGCCCTCCCTGATTCCCTGCCGCTCATACAGGAGGTAGAATACCTGCCGAGAGGCATATCTGACCATGCCCCGCTTACTCTCACACTTAGATTACACCCAGATCCGCCAGATAGGATATGGAGGCTTCCCCCTCACTGGGAAGGGCACACAACTGTGGAAGCGGTAGTACACCCCGCGGTTTCTCAATACTGGCACGTAAACCCAGATACAGCGGATCTCTTTACGGTCTGGGATGCCTTTAAGGCCACGGCTCGGGGAGCCTATATTTCGGGGATTAGCAGGGCTAAAAAATCCCTTGCCCAAAAGATAGACTCCCTGGAAGCGGAGACTGCCGAAAAAGAACAGGCGTACCTAGGTGACCCCACTGAAGGGTCAAGGAATGAGTGGCTCCAGGCAGCCCGTCTCCTGGCCTCCATTGAACGTGCACAGGCACACCTACTTAGACAACAATACACGATTTTTGAGACCGGAGACAAGGCGGGGAAACTTCTAGCGATGCTAGCCAGGGAAGACAGACCCACTGCCACGATTCCCATTATCAAAGTTGCCAATGGCACCTTGATTACGCACCCCCGCGGTGTCTTAGATGCTTTTAAACAGTTTTATCAAGACTTATATGCATCCAAATCTGTGCAAACTGAAGAGAACATTCTTACATACTTGGGAGCCGCTCAGTTGCCATACCTCTCTGCCAACAGCCAGGGACTTTTGGAAGCGCCCATAACTCTTGAGTAGGTGGAGGAGGCTGTGAAAGCTTCCCCCGCTGGCAAGGCTCCTGGTCCAGATGGGCTTCCAGCCGAGTTTTACAAACATCACATACAACTGTTGGGACCCCATCTAACTGACCTACTGAACGAAATAGCCAGCAGGGGTACCACACCTAGGTCAATGTCGCAGGCCTTTATATCCTTAATACCCAAAAAAGGGAAAGACGCGCTCCAGTGCTCCGCTTATCGCCCGATTTCCCTTATAAATTATGACGCTAAATTGTTAGCTAAGATACTGGCCAACAGGCTCAAGCCGTATATGAGAGATCTAGTACACTCTGATCAGACGGGGTTCATACCCACTAGAGCTACTGACGTGAACATCAGGAGGCTCTTCACCCACCTCCAATTGCAGCATGATAACGTAGGAACTCGGGCGATAGCTGCTCTGGACGCGGAGAAGGCCTTCGACTCGGTCGAATGGCCATTCCTTTGGCAGACATTAAAACGATTCGGTTTCGGTCCACGGTACCTCTGCTGGCTCCAGGCTTTGTATAATTCCCCCACAGCACAAATTAGAGCAAACAATATGCTATCCCCCACCTTTGCACTGAATAGGGGCACCAGGCAAGGTTGCCCGCTTTCACCCTTCCTGTTTTGCCTAGCGGTGGAGCCTTTGGCCGAAATTATAAGAACTAAGTCGGACATTGGCGGCCTGATTAGGGGCAACCTAATAGAGAAACTTGCGCTTTACGCAGACGACCTCCTTCTCTTCTTAAACAATCCCAACCACTCATTATCCACCCTACTTAGTGTTATTAATGAGAACGGTAAGTTCTCGGGCTTAAAAGTAAACTGGGGAAAATCCGTCCTATTTGCGATAGATGTTGAGGCCAAAAATCACCTACCTCCCGACTCCCCTCTCCAGTGGGTGGACAAATTCACATATCTTGGGATTCAGGTTACACGAGATGTTACCCAATATAGGAAACTCAACATTGACCCTATTCTTACTGACATGAAAACTAAATTCTCAAGCTGGGCTTCGCTTCCTCTCTCGCTGTATGGCAGACTTAACCTGGTCAAAATGAAATTTCTCCCTAAATTCTTATATGTTTTCAGGAATACACCGATATGCCTTCCTAAATATTTTTTTTCCCAGGTGAATTCACAGATCCGCTCGTTCATTTGGGACAACAAAAACCCGAGGATAAGTCTCACCACCTTGCAACGATCGCCCCAGGCAGGCGGCCTGGCTTTGCCCAATTTATACCACTATTACTTGGCGGCAATCCTGGTGACAGGTAGATGGTGGTTTGAGTCAGACTGCTCAAACTCGGCGGTGACGCTGGAAGCTGCCATCTTGGGGTCAAGGGAGGCCCTGCGGCTCTTGGTATACAGGGGACGGGAGGCACACCCAATGGTAACCAGGTCCATGACCACCACTATCACAGCCTGGAAGTTGGCGCAATCTATTTTCACCCCCAAGGGATTGACTGTGTACTCCCTGCATGCCCCGCTGTGGCGCAATGTGAATCTCCCTCTTATGCTAGACATTCCCGACTATCATATCTGGGCCACAGTCGGATTAAGATTTGTGAAAGATTTGTTCCCCCAGGGCCAATTACTCGACCGAGACCAAATACGCACCTCTTTTCCAGTTAGTCAAGCGGCTTATTTCCGGAGCTGCTTACTCCAACATGCGGTGAAAAAGCAATTTGTCGGCCCTCAGACGCTGATTCAAGCTTCTGACCTGGAAACTAAGTTACAACTCCAGGATGTGCCCAAACCTCTCTCCACCATCTACCATACCCTCCAATCACGGCAAGAGCGGCAGGAGCTCTGCACTTATGGCAAATGGCTTCAGGACATAGTGGACTTAGACCCTGATAAATGGTCAGAAATTCTCAGATTGCTGACTCAACCCATGATAGCCAGCAGAGACAAGCTGATTCAGGTGAAATTCCTCCACCGCTCCTATCTAACTCCTGAGCGCCTCCACCACATCACTCCTACCAGAGACGACAGTTGTACTCGTGGCTGCGGCCACCTGGGTACTTGGATACATATGATATGGTCCTGCCCCAAACTAGTGACCTACTGGACTCAGCTGATAGCCTTTATATCTAAAATTATGGTCCTCGAGATACCCCTGGACCCTGCACTGGCGCTGTTGGGTCTGACAAAGGGTATTGTTGATAATGGGTCCGACAGAACATTGCTACACTTGCTACTCTACTATGCACGCAAACAGATAGTATTGAAATGGAACAGGCCTGACCCACCAACACTTGCAACCTGGAAAGAACTAGTCAATAAGGCACTTGCCTGCTATAAGGCCGCCTACCTCGCTAGGGGCTGCGTGGACAAGTTCATCGCAATTTGGATGATTTGGGTGCTCAACCCTGAAACCAACAGTCCGCATGTTTTCTAAGGTCTAGCTTATATGCATTGTATTATTGTATATGATTACTCTGTACGTTCGGCCCTCCCTCCGCCTCCCTCCGCCTCACTTTCTTTTCTTCTACTTTTCCTTTCCTTTTCTCTCTTCTCTTGTGATAAGTATCTCTCCTTGTGGATACTCTGTTGTAAAATTCAATAAAAAGAAGTTTAAAAAAAAAAAAATGTATTTAGCCCACATCATACAAATAGGCAACGTTTCGGGCCCACCTGGCCCTTTATCAAGCTTGATAAAGGGCCAGGTGGGCCAGTTCAGCATCTGACACTACAATAAATGTGTATAAGTGAGGTGAGCGCTCCACATTAACAGGTGTATGGCTCAAGGGTGGGCACATTCAGATTAACCAGTAATTCTCCAACTCAATGGTTTAAAGGACAAGGAAAGGCAAAACAATAAAATCCCATTTTTACATTCTTTAATGAAAAAGAAACCTTTCTCCAATATACTGTAATTAAAAAATGTGTACAGTTTTTATAAGAAACCTGACTGTATGCAGTGAAATTCTCCCTTCATTTACTGCTGTGGATAGGAATTGTCAGATTGTCCCAGGGAAACAATCATACTTATGTACAGCAGGGGGAGCCCCCGCCTTACTTCCCAGCCATGCAGAACTCAAGCAGCTTTGTTTATGACGATCCCTAAGCAGCCCAGATCACACTGAGCATGTGCAGGGTCAGGGTCAGGCCAAGATGTTTAACAAAGTTACAAGATGACAGCCCCCAGTGGCCAACTTTGAAAGCAAAAATCATTTGTTTGATTAGGCTTGTGGTGCAGTAAGTTCATGCTTATGTTTAGTATACAAAATACAGCATTTCTAGCCTTATTCTATTTTAGACTTTCCTTGTCCTTTAATTAAAAAATTCACTGAAAGGGGATATGACAGCCGTCAATTAAACCTAACAAGAGATGAGGTCCTTAGGATACCACGTAATACCCTACTAAATGCCAAAAAGAGAGATAATGTGTGTGAAAAAATTCCATTTGTTATGGAACATGGACCACTAAGCAAGAAAATGGAACAAATTGTTAAAAAACATTGGTCCCTATTGGGACAAGATTTTACATATGGAAAAGCCTTTAAAGAGACCCCCCTGTTTTCATATAAACGAGGGAAAAATATAGCGAATGTTGTGGTAAGGGCAGAATTAACAAAAAGTGGGAATACTAACAAAAAAACTAGATTTTTGGCCAAACCAAAAAATGGCACCTTCCTATGCCTCAACTGTGGAAACTGTAACTCGATCATAAAGGGGGACAATATTACTCATCCGCATAAAGGGTTTAAGATCCCCATTAAAGATTATTACACGTGCAATGCTGAATATGTAATCTATGCCCTTAAATGTCCGTGTGGAAAACTGTACGTAGGACAAACATCACGTACAGTGAAAACCAGAATTGGGGAACACAAAAGATCTATTACAAATTTTGACCCCACTTAAACAAAAACACACACAACAGTGGGCAGGCACTTTTTTAATGAAAAGCACAATGCGGCAAGCTTAAGATGGATGGTCTTGCAACATATTGAGTTACCAAGTAGAGGGGGAGACAGGAAAACATTGCTTCTTAGATTGGAGGCAAAATGGATTGAAAAGTTACAAACTATTGAACCAAAAGGGATGAATGAGGCATGGAGCCTGAAATGCTTTTTATAGTATGTCAATTTATTATTACTAAAGTAAAAAACTCTTTTCACCGGTCTTCCACCATCTGAATTATCCTATAAGGACATTTACTATGGACTGAACTTAAACAGATGGTAGGATTAAATACAATTTTTTTATATATTGAGATGGTTAAACACTATTTGTTACCATGTGTGTTGGCTATTTGATAGACCAATGGTAGTTTCTGAAATGTATATACATACACCTGGCCACTAGATGGAGCTGGTGTACCTGGGATGAATTGTTTATTCATACCTTTTTTTCTTGTTCACCTTCAAGTGGTCACCTTTAATTGGTCACATGATGGGTTGTGGCAGGTGAAGGCCTTTAAAAAGGCACACTTTGCTTAAATTTCTTCAACTGCACCAGAGGAAGGACCCTAGAGGTCCGAAACATGTAGTGCTTATGCATCTTCAATAAAACACAACACTGCATTGTAACCAGCTCTCCAGTGGAATTATCTAGAAAATACTTTGCTCTTTATTCCAGTATCTGTATAAAGCTCCAGTCTGATGGAAAAACCTTATGATGCAGGAACACAAAATGCTACTTACTTTGGGTCAGACGTATGAAACACTTAGGCTTAGTGGGCCCCAAAGACAAGACAAAACAGGAGGAGAGGTTGGGGCCATGACACGGGAAGGAAAGGAGACATTTTAGTGGATTCTAGGCCCCAATGGCCTATTGAGCAACATAATCATTTTAGTGGTTTACAGTGGGGTAGCAATATATTTAAGTTGGCCAACTACATCAAAGTCATCCCTAGTATGGTCCGTCCTACACTCAACTTTCATCTGATTCATTAAGAATTCTATTGCTTCAATAAACATTTTACACAGGGACTAAGTTTTACCTGCAACTTACTTGCTGCTTTCCCAAACATGGTTGTCCTTTTATTGGCCACCATTGGGATCACCTGACTATAGGACTGTAGGACTGGCCATACCAGGGATGACTGTGATGTAATTGGCCAGCTTAAATATATTGCATTATATGGACAAACAATCCCTGGTTTTTTTTAAAGGGTAAGGCATTTTTTAGAAGTTTAAGGCACAAAATGTCTCAATGTGCTAAATATATTGATAATGGGTTGAGTGCAGAGGACTCTTGTATTTGTCTATATGTATTTTGTGGTAACAGCCTCATTGCACCACCGCCTAATGGTTTTAAAAATTAGCAGTGGCACAACTTTCCCTTGTTTGTTTTAGATGTTTTAGAGCTAACTCAAATAACCAACTCCAGCAAAAACAAAATGTAACCAAATAACTGACTCACACCCTGCATGTAGAGAAACAGAGTTTATTAATCAGAGCCGGTTATTTTGAAAGAGTGACCTCTAATATCTCTTCTATGCAAAGTTTGCCAAACTCCGCCTCCCCCAATGGATGTATTAGACCTAACTGTCAATCAATAACTGACTCCACCTACTGCATGAAGAGGGAATGAAGAGAGACTGGTTATTCAGAAGGGAAGAAAGAAGAGTAACTTGATTATTTCATTAACTGTACAGAACTTTTAATTGATTACATTTAGCACAATCAGGTCAGAAAATGTTTGCATGTTGTCTGTATAGATAGAGCAAAACCATAAAACAGCATAGAAATTCCTTTGTAAGCACAATATACAGCAGGAATATCAATGGGAATCTGGACTTTTAATGCAACAGCCAATCCCTGTGTGAGATAAGGAACATGTTTGTGCTATATACAGAAAGGATAATCAATGTTGTACATTTGTCCTGTAGGTATCTGCTAATTAAGTCTTGGTTGTCCTATAAGTCTATAGACATGAGTCACAGAGCACTGGGTTCTTGACGGCACAAAATGCAATTAAGGTCCAACGCCCGTTGATATGCTCTTCAGTGTTATTGCAACATATGTAAAAAACAAGTGCATGACTATAAGGTACAAGGTTATCGATAAGTATGATAACTAAAAATCTGGGGTTTTAAGGAATTTTTTTTTTTTTAAAAAAAGGAGCTGCTTTGGAGCAGCAGCAAAGTTGGATTAAAGTTCCAAAAATTTTTTTTTAAAAAAATATTTTCTAGGTAAATAGACTATAACCCGATGTAAATTAGGTGTTATAAAACTGAATATTAATTAGCACAATCTATTTTCATCCACAGCCAGTCCTTGATACTATTTAAAGGTATATGATTCATATTACCAATCAGGTTGCCCCGAATTCTAAAACTGAATCCGGAACCAAATCAGAACCCAAATCTGTGCATGAAAATGAGCAAAACAGTAGAGCAGACAACTGATTCTCCCAACAGGTACAATATTGCCCAAAGGCTTGAGAAGATAGGAGCAGAGATAGCAGCTGCCATGGAATTCGTGGTCAATGATGACGTGGGTTGTATACATGTGACCTACTAAGTCAACACAGTTGGAGAATCTTAAAGTTCTAATGCACAGGAGCCAGATATAAGACTGTTTTTCTGCACATGTGGCTGTGCCCAATTCCAAACATGTTCATTGTTAGAGCGAAAGCGATGCCCTCTAATTACTACTTTTTAAGATCTTAGATTAACGCCTCAGGTTTCCAATGTCCTTCAATTAGCTTTAATCCTCGTTGTTCCCGTTGTGTTTAATAAATAAACAATTTCTGGCATCTACATGTTCATGTCTTCACTCTTCTATGGTCTTCGCTGACCAACGGTTTAGCCAGATGTAGAAGTGGCTTTCAAAGCTGAGGTTCTTCAGGAGCATTTTATAGATAGGCCTTGATTTACAGCACTAGTGGCATTAAGCCTGATGACAGGTCAACCTGAAGACAAGGTAGAAACCACACGTGCTGTGGGTAAGAGGAGTGACTTAATATCTCCAAATTCCAGAAAAGTGGCAACTACGACCATGTTATACCATATATGTGATTTAGTGATGACATCTCTTGCTTCTATACAGGAATTCCTATCGGTCCCAGCAGGTTTTTCTACTTCAATAAAACCCAGTTAGGAGTTTTGGTCTAGAATCCGAGGAAATGGATTGGTTACATACAAGTGACAATGGACAGGTAAGAAAAGACACAATTATGTCATCTTCTATAAAGCAGACAGGTGCCACTATCATAAGAACTGCATTGCTCTGCCTCAGATACTCATATGTACAGGGAGCTGTGAGTGTTATGTTCTTGCATGAAACAATAACTATAACCTATTTTGCCCAATGGGCTTGGAGTATAATGTTATCATGTCTGCATGCTATCCCATTAAGCAATACATGTAACTTTTCTTCTTAGGACTATTGAGGGGCTAAAATAAGTAATAATGAGGAAACAAGAGCCAGGGTGTGGTTTGTATGGATTAATTAGATGTCTGAGATTAATTTGGCAATGTGAGTGTACAGTAAGTGTTCCCACAGCTCACAATAGATATACTGTATGACCAGCATGGCTTGGAAGCATAACCAAGGCACTGGCTACAGAGAAGCATGAACTCGCTCCATTTCATCGGTGCTTTGCTCCTATTCACCCTGGGTAAGTGGCTTTGTGCACCAATAATATTAATATTAAGCCTTCTATGCATGTGTCCCAGGATTACTGCTGGGGTTATATCGTGTATATTATTGGTATGATTATTGCCATGGCTTTCTAAGAAGTAGGATGAGAGAGATAGGAACTTTTATTAAAATCAAATATTTATGAAAAACAAAGCAGTGAAGCATCACTATATCGTTGGGCCATTTACATACTCCAGGGCCACAAGTGCAAGAGAGATAAGAGGTGCAAGAGTGCGCTCCCTCTGCAGCCTGTGCTTTTTGATGTTCCCTGTTGTGCAAATGATGCTCAAGTTATAGGGTTGGCAGTAGGTGGGCAGTGGGACACCTATATGCCTCTCCTTCTTGGATCATATGTTGCCTAACGTAAGTTGGAGGTCTGCAGCCATTTATCACATGCCCCGCACAGTGTGCATGATTAAATAATATAGTGGCTCTTTTTTGTTGCACTTTGCACACTTTATGGGGGGATTGTATATGCCCCCTATTGTCTTAACAGTAGGATCAGAGGAGCTTGCTTCTACGTGCTTTCAGTCTCAAGGGATAGAATTTAACTAATTTAACACATCTTTCAAACATGCAATATAGGGGGCACGGTCACTTTGAGGCCTATCTTCACTGCCTTTGGAGGAGATGGGACAGTCCAAGATTGATCTGAGCTAGGCTTTAGAACCAATGACCATGGTGTATATATATATATAAAAACAAGTCCCAAAGGTGCACTCCGTTTCCTGTGTAAATGCCCGGGTGCCAGCAAAAGTAATGGAGTCTCCAATAAAGTATCACATTTGTTAAGCTTCAGAAGAGTCCTGTGAATGTCGCTATTCCTGCAGATACAGTATATATGGATATATATATATATATATATATATATAGATATATAGATATATAGATATATATATAGTTCAAATATTCCAATAAAGACCAGCAACACCGGGATATTTGTGCGTCAAAGTGTATTCACATTTGCATGAATAGCCAACGTGGGACCTCCTAGACCCTATAGCCAAAGTTTTTAGAAGTCAAAGGATTTTTATGTAAAATCGTATGATCGAAGTCCGATCGGAGTCCGATCATAAAAATCCTCCGACTTCAACTTCGAATATCGTACTAATGCAATTCGATGGTCGAATTTCAACGTTTTTTTCACTTCGAAATTCGACACTTGATAAATGTGCCCCATAGTATTCATTCTGGACATAGCAATGACCGGTGCTCATAAATGAATAATTAAGGAATATAATCCGTGCATTTTATATCTATATTCCATTAAAGACCAGCAACACCAGGATATTTGTGCGTCAAAGTTAAAGTGTATTCACATTTGCATGAATAGCCGAAGTGACGTTTCGGTCCACGCAGGGACCTTCCTCATGGCAACCATGCTCACATTCCAAATCCCCAGAAATACCCCTCAAAAGGAAGTGACCTCATTACCATCTTGTGACTGCTGAGTAGTGATGGGCGAATTTGCGCCGTTTTGCTTCGCCGTAAAATTCACGAATTTCGTGCGAAATTAGCGAAACGGCGAAAAAATCGCGAAACGGCGTCGGCGTCTCGTTTTTGCCGCAAATTTTCGCGGGCGTTTCGCAAATTTATTCGCTGGCGGCGAAACGCGCAAATTCGGCGCAAATTCGCGCCTGTCGAATAAATTCGCCCATCACTACTGCTGAGTGCATATTAAAAAAATATGTTTTTTTACAAAGTGACTAGCGCTGGTAGCAGGTTAATTATGTTACTGTTCAAAGTGACTAGTGTCATTAACATATTAACTATTAACCTTACGATGATAAATATGTGCATGATAACATTATACTCCATTTGTGATAGCATTAAAAACATATCTGGCATGCTCCAACAATGTATACTTGTATAATAGCAAATCATTACTACAACTGTGGGGAACTGTACCCATCCTGTATAGTTAATTACTTATTAAACATCATTCTTAAATATAAAGCAAAAAATAGCCAAAAATTTTACTATATCCACAGATGAATCCATAAAAAGCAGATCACATATCAATGATAGGTAGAAATATTTGTAACATTATATGAATGGTGTATCAGCATGTACTTAAAGATTATATAATCCATGTTGTAATCCAAGTCCCATATAAACATATATTCCTTCAAAGAAAACAATTCAATGACAAAGAGCTATTCAAACTCTTCGGGAACACACAGTTCAATTCATATGTCCAAAAAGCCTCCCTTTGTAGTAAAGCTTGATCAATGTTGCCTCCCCTTGGCAGATCTGCAATGCAATTAATTGGCAAACACTTAAATGCGGAAGCTGGATGTTTAGCCATCAACCAATGTTGAGCCACCGGTTGTTTGGAAATATCTTGTTTAGTTTCCTTCTTTGGTTTCGGATCCAGTGCAGCCCTAATGGTTTCACGGCGCATGCTTATACGCTCCCTAAGTTTCCCGCAATACAAATAACCACACGGCATATAATTAGATATATGACATTTTGGGAAGTGCAGGTTAAAGGGATACTGTCATGGGAAAAAAACATTTTTTTCAAAATGAATCAGTTAATAGTGCTGCTCCAGAAGAATTGTGTGCTGAAATCCATTTCTCAAAAGAGCAAACAGATTTTTTTATATTCAATTTTGAAATCTGACATGGGGCTAGACATATTGACAATTTCCCAGCTGCCCCAAGTCATGTGACTTGTGCTCTTCAATCACTCTTTACTGCTGTACTGCAAGTTGGAGTGATATCACCCCCTCCCTTTCCCCCCCCCCCAGCAGCCAAACAACAGAACAATGGGAAGGTAACCAGATAACAGCTCCCTAACACAAGATAACAGCTGCCTGGTAGATCTAAGAACAGCACTCAATAGTAAAAACCCATGTCCCACTGAGACACATTCAGTTACATTGAGAAGGAAAAACAGCAGCCTGCCAGAAAGCATTTCTCTCCTAAAGTGCAGGCACAAGTCACATGACCAGGGGCAGCTGGGAAATTGACAAAATGTCTAGCCCCATGTCAGATTTCAAAATTGAATATAAAAAAATCTGTTTGCTCTTTTGAGAAATGGATTTCAGTGCAGAATTCTGCTGGAGTAGCTCTATTAACTGATGCGTTTTGAAAAAAACATGTTTTCCGATGACAGTATCCCTTTAATCTCTGCTTGATATTATACGCTTTGCCCATATGCGGGTGAAAAAATGTATCTCCCACCATTAAGGAGCTGCAAATAACACAATTGCCACATCTGTACACACCCACCTTATTTATTTTTGTCCGTAACCAGGGATGGGCGAATTTAAAATCTATGGGTGTCAAAATATTTTTGACACGCAGCAAATTTTGTTTGACGGGCATCATTTTTTTTTGGCGCATGACGCCATACAAGTCTATGGGCATCATTTCCATGGCGAAACAAGGCGAAAAAATGTGCCCATCCCTATGGACCGTAACTTGTATTTGCTTGTGTAGGAGTTCTTTAAGATTCTTATGTCTCCTATGGCCAAAACGGATCCGTTTATGATTGATGCCCGTGAGTTCTTTGTCAAATTGAACAATAGGCCATTGCTGTAATACAGATTTTTTAATTAATGGAGTACATGCATCAAATGTGGTCATGTGGTCATATAGTAAACTACATTGTCCATATTTTTATTCCCATTAAAGGGATACTGTCATGGGAAAAAAAATGTTTTCAAAATGAATCAGTTAATAGCGCTGCTCCAGCAGAATTCTGCACTGAAATCCATTTCTCAAAAGAGCAAACAGATTTTTTTATATTCAATTTTGTCTGACATGGGGCTAGACATTTTGTCAATTTTCCAGCTGCCCCAAGTCATGTGACTTGTGCTCTGATAAACTTCAGTCACTCTTTACTGCTGTACTGCAAGTTAGAGTGATATCAGCCCCCTCCCCCCCCAGCAGCCAAACAAAAGAACAATGGGAAGGTAACCAGATAGCAGCTCCCTAACACAAGATAACAGCTGCCTGGTAGATCTAAAGGTGGGCATACACGGGGCGATAAAAGCTACCGACAGACCAAGTGGGCAGCTTATTGGCCCATGTATGGGGCCCCTCAACGGGCTTCCCCGATCGAGTTCTGGCCGAAAGTAGGCCAGATCTCGATCAGATGGGAAAAAAATCCCGTCGGATCGCGGCCGCATCTGTTCGTTGATGCGGTCCCGCTATCCGACCACCCGTTTCCCATGCGTTATATCGGATCAGCCCGATATTGCCCACCTCAAGATGGGCATATCGGAGAGAGATCCGCTCGTTTGGCGACAGCGCGACCCTTGGGCCCACGATCGGATCAGCACGATATTGCCCACCTCCAGGTGGCCATATCGGAGAGAAATCCGCTCGTTTGGCGACATCGCGATCGTAGGGCCCACGGCGACCCTAGGGCCCACGATCGGATCGGCCCGATATTGCCCACCTCAAGGTGGGCATATCGGAGAGTGATCTGCTCATTTGGCGACATCGCCAAATGAGTGGATCTCTCCGTGTATGGCCACCTTAAGAACATCACTCAATAGTAAAAACCCATGTCCCACTGAGACACATTCAGTTACATTAAGAAGGAATAACAGCAGCCTGCCATAAAGCATTTCTCTCCTAAAGTGCAGGCACAAGTCACATAACTGGGGGCAGCTGGGAAATTGACAAAATGTCTGGTCCCATGTCAGATTTCAAAATTGAATATAAAAAAATGTGTTTGCTCTTTTGAGAAATGGATTTCAGTGCAGAATTCTGCTGGGGTAGCTCTATTAACTGATGTGTTTTGAAAAAAACATGTTTTCCGATGACAGGATCCATTTAACTCGTGTTGAACCTCTTCAAATAAGTTCCCAATCCAGCAGTTCAGCCCACTGTTTGGTCCTGGCTATTAAATCCCTCTAGGAAATCAATGCTGCTGCAATTGTTATCTACTGTAAACCTTATAGGTGAAGGGATGCTGTTGAGATCATTGATGAATACTGATAATTCATCCTCCGTGCCATACCATAGGAAGAACAAATCATCTATATAGCGCCTAAAGTACCCACCATGTTTGCGAAACAGTGGATGGCCATATATGTTAGATGTTTCATAATCATGCATGAAGGTATTCGCATACATGGGCGCTACATTTGATTCCCATAGCCGTTCCTGACAATTGTACGAAAAAAGATTCTCAA
The DNA here is from genome assembly GCA_038501925.1 of Xenopus petersii. Taxonomy (NCBI): domain Eukaryota; kingdom Metazoa; phylum Chordata; class Amphibia; order Anura; family Pipidae; genus Xenopus; species Xenopus petersii. The sequence continues at coordinate 7,478,572 of CM076688.1, forward strand.
ATTTAAAATAGTTATTATGCAAAATAAACTCAAGCAGAAAAACCACAAATTCGGATAGGAGACCTTCATATATAGGGTTACCACATAACAGTTTCCTTACTGCATCAATCCCCATATTGTATACAGGCTGTGGACATCCATCGTTACAAAGAAGAAGTCCATGTTATTTGTATCAATGCTAGCAATCATTTTTAGAAAGTCCATGGTATCACATAAATACAAACCCAATTCTCTCACTAGGGGTTGTAGCAACAAATCTACATATGCTGATATTTTTTCAGTTAATGAGCCCCTAGCTGATTTGATTGGCCTTCCTGGGGGGTTGTGTTAAGGACTTATGAACCTTCAGTAGCTTGTATATCACAGGTCTTACCGAATGTTCCACAAATAGCCCGTTGCGTTCCGATATCCAACCATTGGGCAAATTCACTAAGATGCGAAGTTGCGCCTGGCGCAACTTCGCCGCACTTCGCCAGGCGTAGTTTCGCCAGCGCTCCGCAAATTCACTAAAATCCAAAGTTGCGCACAGGGGTAGCGTAAGGTTGCGAAGTTGCGATAGTGTTGATTCACTATGTAAAGCGAAGTTACGCTAGCGAAGGCTAATTTGCATATGGCGCGAAATTCAAATTTCAATGGAGGAACACGTATCAGCACTACAAATGCCTAGAAAACCTTCAAATCAGCAAATATAAATTTTATTTTGCCCTACACATGTGCCCACTAGGGATGTAGCGAACTGCCGTTTTGGTGTTCGCGAACGCCGTTCGCGAACACCGGCAAAAATGCGAACAGTTCGCGAACTTCGAACACCCGCAAAATCGTTAGATTCGAACGATTGAAGGATTTTAATCGTTCGATCGAAGGATTTTCGTTCGAATCGAACGATCGAAGCCATTCAATCGAATGCTTTCATTCGATCGAATGGCTTCGATCGTTCGATTCGAACGAAAATCGCTCGATTTTAGCGGTCGAAGGAATCGAACGCGAACTCAAATTGACGAACGTCGCGCAACGTTCGCGAACATTCGGCGGACGCGAACAGTGGAAGTTCGCGCGAACTAGTTCGCCGGCGAACAGTTCGCTACATCCCTAGTGCCCACTGTCTAGGTAAGTTGCCATGAGTCAGGAAATGTAGGGGGGAAGGAGGGGAGCCCCAAAAATATTTTCAATCTTTTTCAGCCTATCACCCATCATGTAGAAAACACTGCAGCGTTTTTTGGGACTTAGAAAAAAATTTGACTTTTTTTGAAACAATCCCTATCTACTCTATTGCGCTTCGCCAGGTCTGAGGTGGCGAAGGAAGTCTAGCGTAAAAGGTAGCGTTCAGTACACTGCGCAAGTTAGTGAATTTGCGTAGTTACGTCGCTAGCGAAAATTCGCCTGGCGTAAGGGTGCGAAGTAACACTAGCGAAACTACGCCAGCGTTCGTTAGTGAATTTGCGCAGTAACGAAAAATGCCAAACGCTAGCGAATTAACGCTAGCGTTCGGCGCTTAGTGAATTTGCGCCGATCATGTGTCTTGAGCTGCTTCTGAAATTTGAGAGTAGGATCATAACTTAATTTGCAGTAGCTGTTAGCATCAGATAACTGCCCCAAAAGTTCAGTTTTATAGTATTTGTGATCCAGAACCACCACTTGTCCCTTATCCGTGGGCTTGACAATAATATTTGATTCTCACGTAGTCCTTTTAGGGCCATACGTTCCTCCTTAGTGAGGTTCCCCCAATGATTTAATTGCTGTGAGAAATCTGGTACTGCTGCATCTATCATGAGTCAAAAGATGCATTGTTTGTGGCCGGTCACTTTTGGCTCTAAATCTAGTGGTATTCCCATTGGCATATGTTGTATTTCCCGTTTCATGTTTAAAGTGCTCCTTCAATCTCAATGTGCGTGAAATATACGCAATGTGGTAAAACTACAGTTCCCAGAATTCTCCTTTGGTTCCGACTCAGTTTATCCCGTTTTCTCCTCGGATGGCAATCCCAATATAACAGTCTGTATGAGGCAGCGCTAAAAGCTAGGAGAAATAAGAATGCAGCATAAAGAGAATCTAAGGGGCCGATTCACTAAATTCGGGTGAAGGGTTAGAATAAAAAAAACTTCAAATTTCGAAGTTTTTTTGGGCTACTTCGACCATCGAATGGGCTACTTCGACCTTCGAATCGAACGATTCGAACTAAAAATCGTTAGACTATTCGACCATTCGATAGTCGAAGTACTGTCCCTTTAAAAAAAACTTCGACCCCCTACTTCGGCAGATAAAACCTACCGAAGTCAATGTTAGCCTATGGGGAAGGTCCCCATAGGCTTGCTAAGCTTTTTTTGATCGAAGGATTTTCCTTCGATCGTTGGATTAAAATCCTTCGAATCGTTCGATTCGAAGGATTTAATCGTTCGATCGAACGAAAAATCCTTCGATCGTTCGATCGAACCTTTAGCGCTAAATCCTTCGACTTCGATATTCGAAGTCGAAGGATTTCAATTCGAGGGTCGAATTTCGAAGTATTTTTAAGTTCGAAATTCGACCCTTAGTGAATCTGCCCCTAAGTGTAGCGAGTTGTTGGTAGTTGTAGTTCCACACTCTCCCAAAATTCTAGTTTAAGGTGCTTGATTACTTGTTACTTCCACCACGTGTCTTACTTATAAGTTGGGTACTTACAAACGTTTTTAGGCATTTAAATATAACCAGGGTAGTCTGCTCTGTGGCTGTTCCGTGCTGTCGGAAAATATAGAGCGCAGAAGGTAGTGCAAAACCTTTTTATTAACGTGTAAATAAAAACAGTTATTCCACTCACATTTTAGAAGATTTTTTGAATTTGAAAATTCACTTTGACTCCACTTCGACCCTTAGTAGTTGAGCCCCTTTGTGTTTTTAAGCATGAATTTTAATATTCTTTTGGTTTTTTTAAAGAATAAAATAGTAAAAGTTATGTAGGCGCAGTGAATGTAAGCCACAACTCTAATGTGCAGCCACAACAGAAATAAAACACTGTGGTTCATTTAAGAAGGGTGTGCCATATTATTATATAATAATAATCCTAATTATCCTCATATTTTCATTTGATGCCTGGAACTGAATGGTGTTTTTTTTTTTTTAAATCTCTTTTAAGGCCTCTGTACAATTTGTGAAGCTGAGAAGGGTACGTATAGTTTGATATCTAATGTCAATGTATTAAGTGTTATCTGCTTCTCATCAGCAGTAGGGTGGGAAGGCTTGTGTACAAAGAGAGTCTCAGATGAGCACTGTAGTGAGGCATCTCCCACTGCTCTTTCTATCTCTATATGTACAAATATATCTAAAATCAATGTTTATTGCCAACATTTTTGTCACAAGTAAAATGTGTGTAAAACAATAAACACAGAATTAACAAAGTATGTGACACGTAGATACCCGAAAATTAAAGAAGTGCATCCAAATTGCCACTGTGGTCAATTCAGCTACTACATCAACACATTTATAAGACTTTATGCAGGGCAAAGCCAAAGCAAATAAATTCACCCCAAAAAAAACCATATACCCTTCTTCCAAATCCAAAATGGGTAAATATATATTTGTATTTCCAACTACCAGTTTACATGAATCTACTGAAGGTCTTCAGGACCTTATCTCCCGCATACCATTAGGTACAAACATAAAAGATCCTAAATATGAATGCCATATGGACAGTTTGATACCAAATATGCATTGGCTTCCCAAAACAAAGTATTTTTCATGTCAAGACCACAAAATTAAAATAGTGAATTCAAATTTTCATTGCGGACACTGATGTTACTGCCCCCAACTGTCAGCAGGAAATCATATACTTTTTTTTACACCAATGTCTACCAGATCCATAAATATTAGGGTGATTTACTAATGTAGTGCTGTGCAAGTGCAAATTTATATAGTGCAATTAAAGTTCATTTTGCTTGACTAACGTGATAAAATAGAATTTTGAATATTTTTTTTGGGTGATGGGTCCCCTTTACGTGTATGACAGTTGCTTAGGGCAGGAAAGCTGAAGAGGCTGGATGGACCAGGTTCCATTGGAGGGTCATAATTTCATCAATAGGGGCATTATGGGAGCACAGAAATTTGAGACAACACTATACACATGGTTTTCATACATCTGCTGCTGTCCGGGGCTTCTGTGGAAATATTGACCAGGGTACATTTGTTGCCCACCCCTCCTCTGTGCCAAGGAGCAACTTTTAATGCCACCCTCAACTCCATAGTGCCCTTTGTTTCATGACACTTGGTGTCTTTTATCCACCGAATGTAGATTCTATGTCACTGTCTGTGACCCACCTATTGGCTATTTTGATGGATTCCTTGATAGTTTTCAGGTTTGTGATTATGTGTTTAGTAGTTGCCCTTTTTTAATAAAACATATATGCTATTGTTTTACATGGTGCTAATTTTGTGCAACCCTGCAGGCTGTGGAAAAACCGTTGAGATCAGTGATCGCATTGTGGGAGGGCAGGATGCAAAGAAGGGCAAGTATCCCTGGCAGGTGTTGTTGTGGTGCCCTGGTGTATACCGCTGCGGTGGGTCTCTTGTCAGTAACAAGTGGGTCGTATCAGCTGCTCATTGCTTAACAAGGTCAGTGTTTGTTAGGACATACAGTTCCATCCCCAAATCCCTCATTGGGTCCCTTTATATTTCCCTACCAACCCATTTCCTCGTTTTTAGGTCAAATGCTTCCTGCCTCATTGTTATTCTGGGAGCCAACACAATAAGCGGAAATGAAAATGATGAAATGACTGTCTCAGTGAAAAACATCTTTATACACCCTAATTACAGTGACTTGGATTACAGAACTGACATAGCCCTTGTGGAGCTTACCCAGAACGTGTCCTACACAAGCTACATCATCCCTGTTTGTCTCCCTACAGCTTCCGCTGTATTTTCTCCTGGACAGAGCTGTTGGGTGACCGGCTGGGGAATTACGAAATTTAATAGTGAGTATATTTGCTATTTATGGCATGCAGAACTTCTGCTTTAGAGGTTTGGCGTGGGAAAACACTGGATAGAGCATAGAACAGATGATGAATTGAATTGCAACCCAGAAACAAAATCTCAGACTGCCTCCTGATTCTCTATTCTGTTGCCTAAAGCTGGTTCATAGGACAAGCAGTCTTTGGTTGGTTCATGTGCTGGTCCAAGCTAACTGTAACACATTGGTCAAACCCAGAATAGAGGCTGCAGGAGTATCAATACCTCACTAAAGAGTTAGATAACATTAATGACATGGTTGGAACTAGGGGAAGGCAACAGAGGCACCTGAATTAGGCACAATTAGAGGGGAGTGATCAGCAGGAGAAGAATAAAACAGTGTAGAGAGTGGGGAGGGAGGGTGGTGAAGTCTAGGGGGGTTGAGTAGTGTAATGTCACTTCTGATAGTGTCAATTTTGTTTTTAAAGTGCTCAGCAATATCTTGATCAGAGACAGATGTTCATGGAGGGGATGGAGAAAGGGAAAGGAGAGTGTTAAAGGTGGAGAAAAGTTGTGACGGTTTTTAGAAAGAGTTAATGAGTGTAGTAAAGTATGTTTGTTTGGCTTAGGAAATGCTGGAGCACAGGGTAGATTTGTAGCTCCAAAAGTCTGATTCTAAGCGGGATATGCGCCAGCAATGCTCAAGTGTGCATGAGTGTCTGTCCTGCACTCCTATAACAGCAGCCTTCCCCAAGCCAAACAAACATACTTTACTATACCCATTAACTCTTTCTAAAAAAACCGGCACAACTTTTCTCCACCTTTAACACTCTTCTTTCCCCTTCTCCACCCCCTTCGTGAACATCTGTCTCTGCTCAAGATATTGCTGAGCACTTCAAAAACAAAATCACTACCACACATCAGAAGTGACATTACACTACTCAACCCCCCTAGACTTCCACCACCCTCCCTCCTGTCACTTCTGTGCTCCTTCTCCCCTGTGACTGATGAGGAAGTCTCAAAACTCTTGGCCTCCTCTCACCTTACCACCTGCCCACTTGATCCAATTCCTTCAAAACTTCTCCACAATGACAGTCCCTGTCTAATCAAAGCCTTAACTCATCTATTTAATCTCTCGCTCTCTACTGGAATTTTTCTTTCTCAACTAAAACATGCTCTTATCACCCCCATTCTTTAAAAAAAACCCTCTCTTGATCCCTCCAATCGTGAAAACCTATCTCTCTGACCTTTCATCTCTAAACTACTTGAGCGCCTAGTCTACAACAGACTAACCTCATTTCTCTCCAACAATAACCTGCTGGACCCTCTACAATCTTATTTTAAGCAACATCTCCAGTCCATAATGAACACTGCTCCGAGGCTCATAAACCTCAGCAACAGCTACTCCTCTGCCATGCTACTCTGCCAATTCCTGCACTGGCTTCCACATTTATTTAGAGAAGCCTACTCTCATGCAATAACACATACAGTACTATATCTCTCACCCACTTAATCCTGATCTTGCTCACCCCCACACCTTGTGTCTTATTCCCTTCCCTTTAGATTGGAAGATCTTCTCGCACAGGGACTTTTGTACCGGTATTAGTTGTATATGTTCTATGTATGTAATTCATGTGACTTAATTGTATAAACACATTTACTTTGCAGCACTACAAAATATGTTGGTGCTATATACATTCATGTTAATAATAATAATAAAATAACCGTAATTTGAATTTTTATTTCAATCTTTATTGATTATGCAGCTGTGTAATTATCCAACAAAAACTTTGAGCTGCCTCATTGTCCTATATAAACTTGCTTATGGAGTCATTTTCTGGCCAAGTTGTCTGTGATCCTTATGGATTCAACCTTATTTGCTCTTCTAAACAAAAGTTTCAGATTTTTCCCACTGTATTGCTTCCTGTGCAAACAACCCAGCTGTATCTTCTATGGGTATTGTTGGTACTGTATATTTCCTGCAACTATTTTTACTTCCTCTCTGGCAAACACAACAAGTTGTGCGTTGCGCCAGCGACGCTCAAATGTGTGCGAGTCTCTTCGGAGCGTTTTTTTATGAGCAGTATGTCAAGGTTAAAGTGGTTTGGGTCTAGAACGTTTAGTTTTTGCAGGAGCAAGCTCATTAAGGGCAGTGGTGAGAGTACTATAGTAGACAGAGGTAGCCACATTAGGACATGAGATGGCTGAGATATTAGAGTGAAGAGAGTTAAAGGAAGAAGAGAGAGAGCTTGGGAAATAGTAGGGGGTGAGGAGGGGGTTAGTGAGAGTTGAAATGTGAGAATATTGTGATCAGAGAGGGGAAAGGGGAGTCTGAGCACAAAGATTCGTCTAGGATTTTAGCAAAAGAAGTTTAGAGACAGAAGAGTTGTTAATGTTGTTAAACGGTTATATTAAAAAGTCACCTGATATGATGGATGGGATGTTGGATGAAAGACAGTAAGGGAGCTCATTACTGCATGTTTCATCATCAATGGTCAATACGGCATAAAGAAACAGAGGCTATAAGAAGAAGCACTGTTGTTAAATTCTGTTGTCGCTTGTAATTTTATCTCTTGTAGCTTCCAAGTCAAGTCCAAATACCCTGCAAGAAGTACAGATGCGAATCATAAACGCAGAGCAATGCAGGAACTATTATGACCCAAATAAAACCAAAATTTACATTACAGACCAGATGATATGCGCAAAGGACATCAATGGTGGGAAAGACTCCTGTCAGGTTTGTGATGTAACATATGTGTAGAAGAAGACCCAGTAATGCTTCATTTTGGAGGACATTGTCAATTGTTTATTCAAGAGACAATGACCTGTAAAAGGAAAATACACACTACAGTTTATTTAAAGGAATAGTTCAGTGTGAAAATAAAAACTGTGTAAATAGATAGGCTGTGCAAAATAAAAAATGTTTCTAATATAGTTAGTTAGCCAAAAATGTAATATATAAAGGCTGGCGTGAACAGATGTCTAATAAAACAGCCAGAATCCAACTTCCTGCTTTTCAGCTCTATAACTCTGAGTTAGTCAGCGACTTGAAGGGGGGCCACATGGTACATTTCTGTTCAGTGAGTTTGTAATTGATCCTCAGCATTCAGCTCAGATTCAAAAGCAACAGAAATGACCCATGTGGCCCCCCCTCAAGTCTCTGATTGGTTACTGTCTGGTAGCCAGGGCAACCAGTCAGTGTAAACAAAGAGAGTTGAAAAGCAGGAAGTAGTGATCTGACTGACTTGTTATACATGAAATCAATCCAGCCTTTATACATTACATTTTTGGCTAACTAACTATATTAGAAACATTTTTTATATTGCACAGCCTATCTATTTACCTAGTTTTTATTTTTACACTGAACAATTCCTTTAAGCTCAAGCAACTGAGGTCATGTGAAACTGAGGATTCAGTGCTGTGATATGAAGTTCCCTGAAATTTATCATAAATATTTCACTTTTATATGCTGGTTAACATTCTTCTTATACCCAGTGATTTTGCACATGACCAGTGATTACTAGGTTAAAGCAATTATAATGTGAGTTTAAACAAAACATCTGTCAGGTAAAACAACTGTTCGCCCCATGGTAAATCATCAAACATCAAGGTTCAGGATGTAACTTAAAGGAACAGTAACATGACAATTTTTTTTTTATAAAAAATTAGTTTGCCCTTAACGGAAAAAAACCCACCAGCACACATTTAAACTTTACATTCGCAAAGACTTTATTAAGAAATATCTTAATATCTGAAAAGGCGACAATCCATCGGGCGGCGCTCGCTTTCTCCTCCCTGGCTATCTCCTATAGAAGGCAGGGAGGAGAAATTGAATGCCACCCGATGGATTGTCGCCATATCGCCTTTTCAGAAGAGGAGCGCAAGCGGAGTATCGGTAAGATATTTCTTAATAAAGTCTTTGTGAATGTAAAGTTAAATGTGTGTTGGTGTTTTTTTTTCGTTAAGGGCAAACTATTTAAAAAAAAAATAAAAAAAAATTCATGTTACTGTTCCTTTAAGTAACCAGATTAAAAAATAACGCCACCTTTAATTAGGCATAAAATGCACGTTTTGTGACACTGCTGTCTACTTATTAGATTTGATAAAAAGTCCCCTTTAATCTAGAAGTAACTGTTTTTATTTATTAATGATGAACTGGATACTATATTAAACATTCCTTTTAGGATTGTGTTATTTAGGCCCCTCCTTTAAAACCTATGGGAGGGAGATTTATTAAAATTCCAATTTTAAGTATTTTTAAAAAAAAAAAAAAAAAAAAAAAACTTGAATACTCAAAATCTGCTATCTAAAAAAGCTCTAATTTCGAGAAATTGATTGCTTCAAAGCATTAGGAAATTAAATTCCACTAAAATCACAATTGATAATCATTTTCACTGTCAAATTTAAAACATTTTAAAATACTTCCCCTTCTACAGAAGCTCCCCAGCTTTTCAGTTTCTGTTTGGCTTAATACATCTTGAATATTCGAGATAAGAAAAGTGAAATTCGTTTTTTTTGCCAGTAAAACTGGAATTGTGGTAAAAACTGTATCTTTAATGTTGATAAATCTGCCTGCTGTTTCTTTATAAAAAAAAAAGGTAACTGGTATATGTATACATTTCTCTGTAATCCATATATTCAGATTCCTGCTAATTTATCCAGTCTTTGAAGGATTGGGACTGACAGGTTTTCAATATGTATATTCAATATTGAAAATTCTAGGCATGAAAAAAAAAAAAACATTCCCTTTATTTAAAATGCCAGTGGTAAAAAATAAATAAATAAATAATTAATAATAATTATATATATATATATATATATATATATATATATATATATATATATATATATATATATATATATATATATATATATATAGCAAAAAGAGTGACACTCACAGGTTGTTTTCAATGCAGATAAGTTGTGCTTTATTCCACTCAACGTTTCGATCCCTCACAGGGATCTTCGTCAGGAGATTTGTTTGTATCCTCCTGACGAAGGTCCCTGTGAGGGATCGAAACGTTGAGTGGAATAAAGCACAACTTATCTGCATTGAAAACAACCTGTGAGGTAGGTATATATATATATATATATTTATTAGTATAAATATATCATGCATGGCACTGACGATCCATTAATGTATTTATATATTTATTTCTAACAGGGTGACAGTGGAGGGCCCCTTGTTTGTGCTTATGAAGGAAGCTTTTACTTGGTTGGAGTGGTGAGCTTTGGAATTGGTTGTGGAAACATGCCCTACCCCGGGGTCTATACATATGTGCCTGCCTTTAGGGACTGGATTGGGAAATATGTCCCTAGTGTCTATAGTGTCTCTAGTGGCTCAACAAAAATAGGATTAATATCTGGATTGACACTTAAGGGCTTGAGCTTGGTGTCCTTCATCCATTCTCTCTGCTGGTAAATTTCATGCTTTACTTTTTTCTTATTATGAATTTTGATCATTGCATTAATCTGCTTTGATAAGCAATTGCCAGATTTCCTCATTTCTAATTATTTCCTTGGTGTTTCTACAAAGCAAAGAAGCTGCTTCTTTCCTGTACATATTTAATATACTGCATAATGTAGGCCTTATTTTAAGCATTAAAAAAAGTTCCTTGAACTTCCCGATAAGGGAAAATTGTATCATAATTACCGTGATTTTCCTTTTCTGGACATACTCCATATCAGAACTCACCGCCCCCATGCCCCATCAGAAGGACCCTCCCCAAAGCTTTAAAAGCCACCCACCCACTCTATGGCATCTTTGTTACTAGCTTTAAGACAAACATTGTAGAAGGGATGGGAACGAGCTGATATGGAGTATGTCCAGGAAAGGAAAATCACGGTAAGTATGATACAATTTTGCCTTTTCCCTGGACATACTCCATATCAGAACTCACCGGGACATAGCAAGCTAATGCCCAGTTGGGAGGGAACTAGGCTCTAACAGACTCCTGGATAATATTGCAATACTTACTGTTGTGAAGTAAAGCACTGAACATACTATCAGCTCCAGGTGCTGAACCTAGTAATGTACAGGAGACATCTTATAGAATTAGCTGATCTCAACTCCAATCCTAGCGGAAGAGAGCAATGAACAATTATAGTGGAAGAAAATCCTGTTAGGACCCAGTCCTAAAAGGGAACTCACATTGAGACTAACCATCTCGTATCCCTATAGCGAATTATACGAAGATGAAGAAAATCCTGCTAGGACCCAGTCCTAAAAGGGAACTCACATTGAGACTAACCATCTCGTATCCCTATAGCGAATTATACGAAGAGGAAGAAAATCCTGCTAGGACCCAGTCCTAAAAGGGAACTCACACCGAGACAGACCATCTCATATAACTATAGCGAGAGGTGGATAGTGTCAACCAATTATAGGACCAACATACAGAACTTATTTATGAAGAGGCATACAAAGAACATATTGAAATGCATCACAATTGATATGTATACTGGTTATTCTAAGCAGGTATCCAAGTCTCTAAACATATAACCTAGATAACTAGCAGTTCGGTGCAAAGAATACCATATAAACCAAACTGTTAACAGAACCAAATCTGATAAGATATCAGATTGGTAACAATATGATAGAAGACCCCAAGGCTACATAAATATGGCCTCATAGGAGAAAACTGTAGGCAGAGAACCTGAACATCCCTGTCGGACCTTCAAGAGGCCTATATGTGCTTATGCTAGCCTCTTGACCAGTACACTATACATCCATACAGTTTGCCAGGGCCCCCTAAAAGGTTACTATCATGGCGAAAGGTAACCTTACACTAATAAAAAACTCCTGTGGGTAACCTTTTTCCAGGAAGCTCCCTCATACAGGCATCACAATATCTAGACAAAGAGTCCCTAATTTGGGCTGTATGACACATTAAGGCAACCATGTTTTGAATGATAACTGCCATAACATAAGACAAGCAGGACAACCAATGCTTCATTACCACCTGTTCTTTAGGTAAGCACTAAGAACAGTCCAAGTGCCCCTGCACCTACATGAATGACCCGAGAACAGGAAGGCACATTCCCAGCCAACACAGGAGCTCAGTAGGAACAAAATAATCCGTCCCCAACTAGGACCAAGGTCCCACATGCTCTACCTAAGCAATGCATTAGTCCCTTATCCTGATGGAAGCCACAAAAAACACTCTTGTTCCAAGCTTCCCAGTTAGAGACACCCTGAATATACTGTACTTCAGGGCAAATGCTAGACTGTTACTCAAGCAATAGCCTGGACTAGTCAATTAGGCAGGAAGATATAACCCTAACTCCCTAAAAGCAACCATGTCCACCACTGTGGACACCTTTCCCGAGGGAAAAAATGCATAGAATGGCAACTGTTGCAAACCCATTCCTTTAATATAACCATTATGCAGCTCCAAGACAGTAATCTTAACCACACCTCCAATACAATGGTAAGGGTTAACATCCCTGAACACCACAAGCAACAATAGCTTAGCAAGGGTAATACAAGGGAATGTACATGCTCCCCATCTGCTTGTTGCTACCAGTCACCAACAACATCAACAGTACAGAATAGCTTCAAGAACAAGCCCCCTGCTGTACAGCTATTCTCAAGGCAGAGGAGATGCAACCTAATTAAGATGTGTTTTACAAGCTTTTTAATACCTTGATTGTAATACAGAAGATGCCAATGAGACCAGCTGCCACCAAACCAACAAGCATTACTGTACTTAACCAAGTACTGTGGTAGAACCTAGCCATGCATAAATTAGTGGAACACTAAGAAGCACCCACTTCAACCCTATCATGGCGCCAACCTCTGAACTCCCTTAAATAACCTACATTCTGACTGGTCTACCCCATAGATCAAACTCAGAGAGCCCTGTGGTACACACAAGTCAAATGCTGTTTACCAAGTGTGTAAAGCACCAAGTAGCGACTCTCTGCAGTGCAGAGAAAACCATATTCAGATTAGCATACTGCTAAACTCTAGAAAACTCAGAAGAAAACAGTTAGGCAGTCTATATAAACATTGGTTATACCAGAGTCCAATCATTACTGCAGGCCTAGTGACACTATAGCTCAACTGCAACCTATAACCCTATCCATAGGTTAAGCTGCAGTTATATGCATGATATATCCATCTTGTATATAACAAGGCACAAAAAACATGCAGTTGGGCTACAGCAAAACACATCCATACTATATGGCAGAGGTCCCCAACCTTTTTTACCTGTGAGCCACATTCAAATATATTAAAGAGTTGGGGAGCAACACACACATGAAAAAGTCCCTTGAGTGCCAAACAAGGGCTGTGATTGGCTATTTGGTAGCCCCTATGTGGACTGGCAGCCTACAGGAGGCTCTACCTGGCACTATACTTTGTTTTTATTCAATTAAAACTTGCTTTCAAGCTTGGAATTTAAAAATAAGCACATGATTTGAGGACACTGAGAGCAAGATCCAAGGGTTTGGAGAGCAACATGTTGCTCATGAGCTACTGGTTGGGGGATCACTGCTGTATGGCCTTAGAAAAATTGCAAGGGCCTACAAACCCTGAACTGGTACCAGCCTATAGCACATACCACCAACAGGACACAATTAACAGTTCATGCTGCAGATTTAGGCATGCTAATACCACAGATATAAAACATAGTATGGTATTAAAACATATGTTAACACAATGTAATACATTCAGATCGGCAGAGTACCAATTGTGAATTCTGCCTGCCACAATAATTCATGTTACTTGCTTGTAGCACACAATCCCTAAGGTCTGGAACCCCCAGAGCACGTCAAACAACAGCATTGTGCAAGATCATAACATTACACACCTTTTAAGTATTCCAAATACAGGCTTCTGAAATATCTATTGCATTTGGCTCCCTAAAACAACAGCCACAAAACCCACCTTGGGCTCCTGTATATTGGAGAAAAGACCCCCAAGGAGGAGTACTTAGAATAAAACAACAGAGCATACTATGCCGCAAGCTACAACGCTAGCTGGTCACATGATTACATTTTGAAATCTGACATGGGGCTAGACATATTGTCAATTTCCCAGCTGCCCCAAGTCATGTGACTTGTGCTCTGATCAACTTCAATCACTCTTTACTGCTGTACTGCAAGTTAGAGTGATATCACCCCCCCAGCAGCCAAACAAAAGAACAATGGGAAGGTAACCAGATAGCAGCTCCCTAACACAAGATAACAGCTCCCTGGTAGATCTAAGAACAACACTCTATAGTAAAATCCATTTGCCGTGCGTAGGATGAAAAAAAATTGTCATGACAACATTTGGCACATTTCTGGGAGTTTTAGTGCCTTGTTTTATGTGGTATCACAGTTTTGCTACTAAAACTGAAATCGCCCTTTAAGCTGTGAGTCTCAGTTCTGCCAAGAGACTTATTTATCTTAAATAGTTACAGTTGTATCTTTACTTAACTTAAATTGATACAAAGCATTATGGCTCTCTGCCTAATGCCTCTTATTTAATTACTGGAGTGGAAACTGCTACAGCTCAGGCCCACAAGAGACAGACCAAAAGAGAGTCACGTGTAGAGATCTAGAATGTGTTCTGCTGGGAGTAAGCTCTCTAGTACAGAGTCTCTACTGAAGAAGGAGGAATAAGTTAAATAAAGGGGAGAAGAATAAAGGAAGCCAACAATGAACCAAAGGGCCATCCTGGGACCAAGTTCTGATACAGGGTTGACAGTGCCATGAACTCGGAGATATAGTTGCTCCCTGTCCCCCGAATACTGAGCCAAGGGACTATAATACAGCCATGTTCATTATTTGCACTTTCACATGTTCTGCAACTGGGTTCCAGTGTTAAAGCTCTGCTAGACTCTAAGGGGCAAATTCACTAACAGGCGACAATTCGCCAGCATTGGCTTCACGCACATCACAACACTTTGCGAGGCATAAATTCGCCTGGACAACGCTAATTCACGAAGATCCGAAGTTGGCAGTGAAATTACGCTCAGCAGTTCGAAGTTACGCTAGCGTTGGCTCATTAGCATACGGCGTGCAATTAAAGTACAATGGCCGTATATGTTGCAGCAAATACATTACACTACACAAGCCCAGGGAACCTTAATAAACGTATATAAAAGTTGTTTTATTGCCCTACACATGAGCCCACTGTATAGTTTATGTGCCGTATGTTAGCAAATGTAGGGAGAAAGGAGGAAAAAATTTACGACCTTTTTCAGTCTATTACCCTTCGTTTTTTGGGACTTAGAACATTTTTCAACTATTTTTTGAGGAAGTCCTATCAGCCTATGAGTAAGTGCCCACACAGGCACGAAACGCGTTAGGTCTCCATGTCCTAATAAAGACTTTTTACTTTTTACACCTGACTCTTCATTTTTTGGAAACCCTCACATCCTCGTGATGCAGTGTTCTTGAAGTCCTATCTACTCTATTGCACTTCGCCTGGTCTGAGGTGGGGAAGGCAAGTCTGGCAATAGAGGTAACGGTCAGTAAAACAAAAAATGTAGTGAATCTGCGTAGTAACGCTCGGAAATTTGCCTGGCGTTAGAGTGTGAAGTTGCACCAGAGTCTGTCTCCTTGGCGAAATTACGCCAGAGATTTTACGCCAGCTACCGTTAGTAAATCCGCAAAGTGCCGAAGTGATGTCATGCTGGCGAATTATCGCCAGCGTTAGCCACTTCGCCCTTTAGTAAATTTCCCCCTAACAGTATGTTCAGTCTGGTTCATCTGAAACCTGAGACTCTTTACACAACATCACTCGGTGACCTGTAACGATTGAAATGTAATGATGAAATCTGAAGTGTGAGAACAGTGTCAGTGGCAAATAAAAACATGGTGACAGATTTCAAAAATTAAGACAAAAAAACCTATAGGATATACAAGCTCAGCACTTTAACTGCAAATAGGCTGAATGTTGACTTAGATTTGGCTGCTTTTCATCAGTAAATCATACACTAGTTGCAAGGGGCAAATTCACTAACCTCCGAAAATTCGCCAGCGACAGCTTCGCTCCCAGCACAACAGTTTGCCAGGTGTAGATTCCCCAGGACAACGTTAATTCACTAAAATCCACAGTTGCGTCCAGGGCGCTAAACATTGGCGAAGTTGCGCTAGCGTTGGCTAATTTGCATACGGCGGGAAGTTAAAGTTGAATGGACGTATATGTAGCAGCAAATACATTACACAAGCCCAGGGAACCTTAATAAAATAAACTTGTTATATTGCCCTACACATGAGCCCAGTGTATAGTTTATGTGACATATGTTAAGAAATGTAGGGGGGATGCTGGCTACCCCCAACAAATTTACGCTCTTTTGCAGCCTATCACCCTTAAAAAAGGAAAAGACGCCAGCGTTTTTTGGGACTTAGAAAAAATTTCACCTTTTTTTTGAAGCAATCCCTATCTACTCTATTGCACTTCGCCTGGTCTCAGGTGGCGAAGGCAAGTCTGACGCAAGAGGTAACGTTCAGTAAAATGCGCAAGTTAGTGAATTAGCATAGTTACGTCCCTTCGCCTGGCGTAAGGGTCCGAAGTATCGCTAGAGTAGGTCCACTTCGCTAGCGAATTTACCCCAGCGCCCGTTAGTAAATCGGCATCGTAACGAAATGACGTCACGCTGGCGAATTTGCGATAGCGTTAGCTGCTTCGCCCTTTAGTGAATTTGCCCCAGGGGGTTATGTAATAATCGAATTCGTCCTAGGGTTGCACCGCCCTAAATACAAATCTGATTTTAGTACAGCCGAATCTCACAGGTGAATGGACAGATTGCAACTATCTGATGGATCAGTCCATGGCCAGATTGGTGAAAACACTACAACCCCCTTGTTTATGGACTAATCACTAATTAGTAATGTCATACTCAGGATTCTGTGACGATGTTAAGAATTACTGTAAACGTGTAATTTGGATCACTGTGGTCCTTTAAAGGGGAAGTGAAGTCATGAAACACCAGTATTGGCCGCCAGCCACTGATTCATGTGAATGTGAAATACACGGTTTATTATAGATGCTACAGACAGACAGACAGACGTTATTCAGGAATGTCGACTTACTTGTTCTATGGTGATCCCGTGCCAACTGACTGCCCCGCCCGCCTTAGGCAACTCATTGGCAGTTTACATCAATCAGAAGGTTGGCACAGGCAGTTTGATTAGTCACCCTGATAACTATGCTGGAATCTGAAATCACCCATTAATATTGTATTAACTTAATGAGCATTATCTCTGTTTTGTGCTTCTGTACCAGCCCAAGGCAACCACAGCCCTTTAGCAGTAAAGATCTGTGTCTCCAAAGATGCCCCAGTAGCTCCCCATCTTCTTTTCTGCTGATTCACTGCACATGCTCTGTGCTGCTGTCACTTACTGAGCTTAGGGACCCACTCACAATATACAGTACACATAGAATAGAAATGTCACAATATAAGGCTGATTAGTAATTAATACACATGATTACTACATGGCAGCACAGAAACCAGTGCAATTAGCATCAGAATTGAATAATCAGCAAACCTGTAGCATCAGCTTATATTACAGGGGAAGCTCATTTTCTGCGGGATAATTAGTGACGAGCCCTAAGCTTAGCTTCTCAACAGCCAATCAGAGCCCACTGAGCATGTGAGTGTCACAGACACTTTCCAAGATGGTGACCCCCTGTGACAAGTTTGAAGTCCTGGATCATTGCTGCTATTGACAAGCTGAAACTTTAGCCTCGTGCAATAAGTTCACTATATAAAATATGGATTTAATCCATGATCATTTTTAGGGTTTAGTTCTCCTTTAAAGTGAACAGGGCGTCTCTAGAAGCTGCAGTGGATTTAAGGGAGCCAACAGGGGGAAGAGCACATAGTTGTAAAGCAGCAAAACCACACAAAGGGGCACATTCACTAAAAGGCTTCACCACACTTTGTGCAACTTCATCAGGCGTCTCAGCAGCCAACTCTGGGGAAGTTTCTCTAGTGTAAATTTCATAGAGTTACATTCATTTCTGCCTAGTGAAACTTCATTAGTACTCCTTAGGTTAATTTGAATAGCACGGGTACATATAGGTCATATTAATGTCTTTATTATTACACATGTCCAAGGAAGCAAAATTAAGGCAAAGGAGATCCTCTTCTGTCCTAGACATGAGCCCACCCAAAAACAAATGTGGCACGATCCTCAAATGGTTGAAAAAAATATGAAAACAAAATTTTGTAACAGTTACATCTTTTAAATACAATCCTGCTTTACAATATGAAAAAACGCCATTTTTATGACTTTTCGGCATACAGGATATGATGTCACTGACATAAGACTTAGCAGGAAGTAGCTTAAGCTACTTCCTCCTAAGGTGGTGAAGGAAACTCTGGCGAAAGGGCTAACGTAATGAAAAATTCGCACTTTAGTGAATTTGAGAGTAATGATCACTCGCCTGAGCGAAAATTCGCCTGGTGAAAGAGCGCAAAACGTAGCTAGCAATGTACTCTTTCGCTAGCGAATTGTCCTCTACGCCTGTTAGTAAATTGGAAATCTCCCTGCAGAATGGATTTCTGATGAATTTTCACTAGTGGTCACCCTTTAGTAAATCTGCCCCAAAGAGTTAGCGGAGTCACAAAAAACTGGAGGAAATGAATATCCATGGATGTTAATTGGCCTATCAGCAATTGGCATTGTTGGGGTCCAGGGAGGGATTCTGATATGAGCACCTTCTGCATCCTTTCTGGGGCACAAAGCTTGCACCCAGGGTCCCAAGGGTGTAAAAGTGCAAAAAAAAAACATTACCTGTTTTTCCCCCCGCACTTGAGAATAAGCCCTTGTATTCTGTGCTGATTGGACTGGGATTATAATTATGATCTGATGTGGTAGCGCTGAGATGATACAATTTTACTGATCTAACAATGATAATTGGTGATGGGCGAACCTGTCCCATTTCGCGTCGCAGAAAAATTCACAAAAAAAACTGCGAAAACGCATTGAAGTCAATGGTCATAAAAATGTCTTTACGTGCAACGATTTGTTACGTGCGCGACAAAATGCATTAAAGCCAAAGGTTGTTTTTTCTTATGGCGACTTTTTTGTCCTAATGCAAAGTCAATGAGCGTTTTTTTCTCTTATGGCGACTTTTTTTGCCATAATGCATTAATGTCAATGGGCGTTTTTTCTTATGGGCGCTTTTTCTCAGCAAACTTTTCCACGGTGAATGTTGGCTGCAGTTTCGCAAAAATATGCGCACATGGTGAAATGTGTAATTTCGCCGTTAGTCCATGGCTGGTGAAAAAATTCGCTCACCACTAGTAATAAAATGTGAGATGTACAGTATGTACTACAATCATGTAACTGAAGGACAACACAACAGTAGATTGACAATGATACAAAGTGTAACAGTCCCAACATGGAGGAACAGACTCCCCGTGGCACAAGGGCAACATTTGGGACCCACTTTGTACACACTGTACCGATTAAGGGTTTTTAGGTGCTAAATAATGTTCAGTTCCCCTACAGTTTTAACCCCGGTCCTGCTCAGTAAGTACCTACAGCACAAGGACAGCAATAATAGTATCATAAGGATCTATAATGGACATCTATGAATGTATTTTGCCAGTGTGATATAACTGTATTCCAGGACACTGGTTTTTATCTCAATATATAAATGACATAGACCTCATTGACTCAGAAGGGCTTTGCCCTCACATATAAATTCAGTAGTTGTACAGTAGTTGTTCAAATTCAAACTAAAACACAAAGAAGGAATATACTAATTCAAACAGAATTAATAGACATAGTAATACATCCTACAAGGGTAAAACCCTACTCATGGGTTGGACCCTTCCTTGTGTCACATGGCCACAGTGGACAACACCCAGGAGGAGAGGAGTATAGCCTGTGCTCCTGTTAACTTTGACCCTTCGCTGGGTGAGTATTACCTGGTTATTGCAAACCCAACTCATTCTCCTGGTTTTGGCACAGAACTGCCCTTGCTCTCCTGGACTGCACTATGGCAGGATTGGAACCATGCTGATTAATCCCACTTTTATGGGGCCCTGGTTTCCCAGCCTCAAACTCTTTCTCCCACCTGGGAGGTCTACTTCTGCCTCTGGCTCCTCAGCATTTTCACCTGCTACCCCATCGTCTAGCACAGTGATCCCCAACCAGTAGCTCGTGAGTAACATGTTGCTCCCCAACCCCTTGGATGTTGCTCTCAGTGGCCTAAAAGCAGGTGCTTGTTTTTTAATTCAAGACTTGGCGGTAAGTTTTGGTGGATAAAAACCAGGTGTACTTCCAAACAGAGTCTCCTGTAGGTTCACAGTCCGCATAGAGGCCATAAAATAGCCAATTACAGCCCTTATTTGGCACCACCAGGGACTTTTTTCATGCTTGTTTTGCTCCCCAAATCTTTTTACATTGGAATGTGGCTCATGGGTAAAAAAGGTTGGGGACCCCTGGTATACCCCACCTTTTCATCAAATACAAGAATTACCCACAATAGACTTAGAAGAAAGGGAACTTGTGATGGGCGAATAAATTTGCAGATGCAAATTCGCTGGCAAAAAATCCACCGCGTAAAAGTTTTTTTGGCGCATGGCGGAATAGTTGCTCGCATAAAAATTGTTGCGTGTCAAAATTATTTGGACGTCCATTGACATTAATGCATTTGGACATCAAAATTATTGTAAAATAAACTCAATTGGGTGCCAGTGTTTCTTTCTTCAACAATTAGTTTTTATTTGCTGAAACATAAAGCAGTCTCATTGGAGGACTTTGGTTGATGGTACAATACAGTCAAGAAATAACTGACAAATAATTGCTCAACAAACAAACAACCCCGCATTGCACACATGGAGCATAAATGCAGTAGCAGCATCTCCCCCCCCATAGGCTCATATACAATGAAATTGTGGGGGAACCTGCTGGTACGTTTTTGAAACTTGTCCTTTAATCCTGATTATTGTTTCACCGTTGAGCCTTTAGTGTTCCTGCATTTATTTTCCCAACTACTGTGGGCTCTTATTTTCATACATGCGCCTCAACATTAAAATGGTTCCGGCTACAACAACTCCAACGACTCCTGGCAGCACCACTCCACCAGAAGTTAATGCTGCAGCAACTGCTTTGTTTTTAAGAATATACTTGAATACAATTAAACAAGAGAATCCAACTGATCCAACACTCTTAATCCAGTCCATTGTACTTCTGTAGTCACTGGAGTACTCTTTATAAAACTCCTTCTCCATCTCCATCAAATATGATATGAGCTCCTCCTTAAGAGTCTTCTGATCTTCACTATCCATGTCCTTAAGTGAATTTATAAAGTCAACCAAGTATTTATTGATAGGTTCCTTAATCTTGGACTGCATTACAGACGGTGTATTCATCAAGTTCCATAAAGACGATGAAGACTCTTCTCTCTAGGATTGCAAAGACGTGATTAATGGTCATGAAGTTGTCCGACCCCATTAGCCCAGGTACCAACAAAAGTGTAAATATGGAGTGCATTTTTTTTTTTACTTTGAATGTTCCTCTACCTCCTTCCTGACACACAAAACGGAAACCTCTATTTCAAGCAGTTAAACACATCGGATTTATAAATGTGACCGTTTGTTAAAGCCCTCTCCATAATGTCAAGAAATTCTTAATAAATGGAACAAAAGTGTACATATCTTGAAAGTAAATTTTTACTGTAATTTAATTAGGATGTCATTAGACTGAGAGATAATTAAACAGGGTAATATTATTCTGTAATTTATTTGCATGCATTACATTTACTAGGAATCATATTTCTGATGATAACTGGAGCATTATATATATATCCCAGAGACTATTATCCCACTGTTACTATACATACCATCTCTTCCTACTATACCTGCTATCCCACAGTCACACTCCCTTCCCAGAGACTATTATCCACTGTTACTATAGGCACCATCTCTCCCTACTATACCTGCTATCCCACAGTCACACTCCCTTCCCAGAGACTATTATCCACTGTTACTATAGGCACCATCTCTCCCTACTATACCTGCTATCCCACAGTCACACTCCCTTCCCAGAGACTATTATCCACTGTTACTATAGGCACCATCTCTCCCTACTATACCTGCTATCCCACAGTCACACTCCCTTCCCAGAGACTATTATCCACTGTTACTATAGGTACCATCTCTCCCTACTATACCTGCTATCCCACAGTCACACTCCCTTCCCAGAGACTATTATCCACTGTTACTATAGGCACCATCTCTCCCTACTATACCTGCTATCCCACAGTCACACTCCCTTCCCAGAGACTATTATCCACTGTTACTATAGGCACCATCTCTCCCTACTATACCTGCTATCCCACAGTCACACTCCCTTCCCAGAGACTATTATCCCACTGTTACTATAGACACCATCTCTTCCTACTATACCTGCTATCCCACAGTCACACTCCCTTCCCAGAGACTATTATCCACTGTTACTATAGACACCATCTCTCCCTACTATACCTGCTATCCCACAGTCACACTCCCTTCCCAGAGACTATTATCCCACTGTTACTATAGACACCATCTCTTCCTACTATACCTGCTATCCCACAGTCACACTCCCTTCCCAGAGACTATTATCCCACTGTTACTATAGGCACCATCTCTCCCTACTATACCTGCTATCTCACAGTCACACTCCCTTCCCAGAGACTATTATCCACTGTTACTATAGGCACCATCTCTCCCTACTATACCTGCTATCCCACAGTCACACTCCCTTCCCAGAGACTATTATCCACTGTTACTATAGACACCATCTCTCCCTACTATACCTGCTATCCTACAGTCACACTCCCTTCCCAGAGACTATTATCCACTGTTACTATAGGCACCATCTCTCCCTACTATTATCTTCTCCACCATCTCATGTATAGCATGTCTCCTGACCAATGTATACAAGTTCTTCCTAACAATATATTATGTATACAATACAAAAGAAGAGAAAGAGCAGGAGGATTTGTGAGTACATATGAGGAACAAACTTATAGAGAGTGCAGTGAATCTGGAACAAGCTGAAGAGAATAAGGTCCTGAGGTGGATCAGAGAAGTTAATTACTGTAGATTCATTTCTTGGAAGTATAAAATATATGTTGCTTACTATTTGGTTTAGAAGTTTCTTTAATTGTTTCTTAGTATCTTCCATCCTTTTCCAAGCATCAAATATCTGAATAGAATAAAAATATTTTATAATTAAAGTGCTTATGGTTATATATTCTTGCATGACTATTACCAACAAGTAAAGTTGCTGCACACAGTGTACAGAGCAGAGAACGTGTGTAGAAGATTAGTTCCTCTGGGCAATCTGTCTCATTATTGCGCCAACACAGTTGTGCACAATTACAGAGCTTACCCTGCTTTTATTAAGCTTATAACAATGTGGAAGCAACTTGAACACTCTTTACTAACATTGAGTATCCATATATTCCTGAGTACTGAAGTTTAGGCATAGAACGCCTTACAAAAATGCATGATACTAACAAATACCTGTAAAAACCTCATATATTGGTATTTCTTAGTGCAATGCCCCCTAGAGAGGGTGTGGGAGTCCCTGGGGGTGAGCCATGCACTCCCAAGTCCAACCCTAGGTGCACCAGCAGATTCGATTATTAAACCTGCCTAATCCCTGGACTGACCGCTATCCATAGGAAAGGAATATCAGTTGTGATCTGAGGGTCACTATACATAAGCCGAAAATCATATGAGTAAACTCATATTCTGCGGTTAACATCTTCACTTTTTGTACAGACCACAAAAACTGTTGGTAAAAGCATGATAATATGTATGATGTAGATCAGTGATCCCCAACCAGTAGCTCGTGAGTAACATGTTGCTCTCCAACCCCTTGGATGTTGCTCCCAGTGGTCTCAAAGCAGGTGCTTATTTTTGAATTCCAGGTTTGCAGACAAGTTTCAGTTGTATAAAAACCAGGCACACTGCCAAACAGAGCCTCAATGTACGTTGACAATCTACATAGGGGCTACTAAATGGCCAATCAAGAACATTCTTCATGCTTGTGTTGCTCCCCAACTCCTTTTACTTCTGAATGTTGCTCACGGGTTCAACAGGTTGGGGATCCCTGATGTAGTCTGTGATGTCAGGTTTAACTCAGTAATACCCCGAGGGTATCTGCAGGGGCACTACACAGTTTTACAAGTAATAAATCCATCTGGTGCACCAACAAGGCTTTTGACTTTATACAGTACCTTCTTATACATGTTATAGAATTTTTCTATCTCTTGCGAAAGATCTGATTCCATTTCACGGAGAAGCTCCTGTTTGTCATCAATGCCTTTAAGGGATCCTTCATAATTATCCAGCAACTTGTTAACTTCATTGCGCAACTCCTTCTGTATTCTTAAAGGGTGCCGATCCTGCCTGATGAGAGAGAACTTTTCGTATTCCTAGAACAGAGAAATTGTACACTAAACTAAAAATAGAGTAACTTTAGTCAATGGTTTCATCAAAAACGTATGAAAAACATAACTTCAAAAAACGATTGTGATCCAGTTTATGTACTGTAAGTAGCACCTTTAGAAAGAAAGAGGTAGTTAGGAAACCTTAAAGGGATACTGTCATGGGAAAAAAAAAAATTTTCAAAATGAATCAGTTAATAGTGCTGCTCCAGCAGAATTCTGCACTGAAATCCATTTCTCAAAAGAGCAAACAGATTTTTTTATATTCAATTTTGAAATCTGACATGGGGCTAGACATTTTGTCAATGTTCCAGCTGCCCCTGGTCATGTGACGTGTGCCTGCACTTTAGGAGAGAAATGCTTTCTGGCAGGCTGCTGTTTTTCCTTCTCAATGTAACTGAATGTGTCTCAGTGGGACATGGGTTTTTACTATTGAGTGTTGTTCTTAGATCTACCAGGCAGCTGTTATCTTGTGTTAGGGAGCTGCTATCTGGTTACCTTCCCATTGTTCTTTTGTTTGGCTGCTGGGGGAGGGGGGTGATATCACTCCAACTTGCAGTACAGCAGTAAAGAGTGATTGAAGTTTATCAGAGCACAAGTCACATGACTTGGGGCAGCTGGGAAATTGGCAAAATGACTAGCCCCATGTCATATTTCAAAATTGAATATAAAAAAATGTGTTTGCTCTTTTGAGAAATGGATTTCAGTGCAGAATTTTACAGGAGCAGCACTATTAACTGATTCTTTTTGAAATTTTTTTTTTTCCCATGACAGTATCCCTTTAACTATTGTATATAGAGAATCCCCAGACCAGCCCCCATCTTGTGCTTTTATGCATATATATATATTTTAAGTTAACCCATTAATCAAGGTTTGAAGGTTATTTCAGGGAAACTGCCTTGCTGGGTGGAGTTTTGGATTGATTTCTTTTATAGAGAGAGGTGGGCCCTACCAAAGGACTACCTGACCAGGTTACAGATAACAGGGAGGACATCCCTGTTGAGTTTAATTTGTTTGTGGCGGCATTTTGAAATGGAACCCCATTATAGTTTCTATGGCTGATGATAAAAAGTGGAAGACCATAACTGCTTGAATGTATGTATCTTTAGCATAATGTATGCAGAAGTCCCTAAAACACCCCATTGAAGGCTTTCTCTATACATAGTCCTTTGGAGAGGCCACGGAGCTGAAAACTAAAGTACAGTATGCACTAGCGAACTAATGAGCTGTAGCTTCACTCTTTATTAAGTATAAATAGAGACAAAACAGTAAGGGGCCGATTCACTAAATTCGGGTGAAGGGTTAGAATAAAAAAAACTTCGAATTTCGAAGTTTTTTTGGGCTACTTCGACCATCGAATGGGCTACTTCGACCTTCGACTACGACCTTCGACTTCGAATCGAACGATTCGAAGTAAAAATCGTTCGACTATTCGACCATTTGATAGTCGAAGTACTGTCCCTTTAAAAAAAACTTCGACCCCCTACTTCGGCAGATAAAAGCTACCGAAGTCAATGTTAGCCTATGGGGAAGGTCCCCATAGGCTTGCCTGTGATTTTTTGATCGAAGGATTTTCCTTCGATCGTTGGATTAAAATCCTTCGAATCGTTCGATTCGAAGGATTTAATCGTTCGATCGAACGAAAAATCCGTTGATCGTTCGATCGCAGGATTTGCGCTAAATCGTTCGACTTCGATATTCGAAGTCGTACGATTTTAGTTCACAGTCGAATATCGAGGGTTAATTAACCCTCGATATTCGACCCATAGTGAATCGGCCTCTAAATGTACAGTAGGTCTGAGAACATGACTTATCTAAAATGTGTTCTCTCTGCACTTACCTTTATTGTTATTTCAGTCTGCAACTGTTTAGTAGCCTCCATCCTCTTTTGATTATGAAATTCATAGAACTTCTAAAGGGATTAAATATAGGGATTATAGAAAAAGTTGTCTTGGACTCTTAGTATTGCTTCACTCAGCTCTCCTACTCCACTTTTATGTTTACAAGGGCACATGGGTCATGCACAACATCCCACTAGTCTCATTACTTTGTACCTGGGAGAAGTCTGTACAGAACTTTTGCTGCTGTTTTAACAAATAAAATGCCAGTTTGTTTTTAAGCCATATCTTTCCTTGGCCATCATGACCTTGAAGCGATTGTTTAAAGTCACAAAGGAATTTGTTGGACATATCTTTGATGCTGGCCTCCATTCTTGATGGACTCAAACTTTGTTCCGTGATCAGAGATTCTACTTCTTTTGACTGGAATTAAATATATATATATATATATATATATATATATATATAAATACTGTAAATATTACCTTATTTATAAAATAGTATAGAGAGGGTATGGGAACATCCTAAAATGTGTTCCCTACTCACTTACTTTTGGGTTTAATTGAGTATGAAACTGCTCTTGAGTATTCTCCATTTTCTTGTGATTCTGAAATCCATAGAATCTCTGAAGGGAATTAAAAATAAATACAAAGGTTAAATTATAAGCAAAAGGCTGCTGAAAGACAAATTGTCTTGGGGCTTCCAGAAGAATTCATGATTGGCCATTTCACCTTAATAAGAAAACTGTGCTCTACAGAGGCCAACTGACAATCCCACATGTAGAGGTAAAGGGACATGGTGGAGAGAAAGAGGATAAATGGAATTGTTGGTGATTGGTAGGGATGTAGCGAACCGCCGCCGATGTGTTCGCGAACGCCGTTCGCGAACACCGGCAAAATTTGCGAACAGTTCGCGAACTGTTCGCGAACTTCGAACATCCGAAAATCGTTCGATTCGAACGATCGAAGGATTGAAATCGTTCGATCGAAGGATTTTCGTTCGAATCGAACGATCGAAGCCATTCGATCGAAGCCATTCCGAAACCAATGATTTTGACGCGAACGCCTATTGGCGAACGTCGCGCGACGTTCGCGAACTTGCGGCGGACGCGAACAGTCGAAGTTCGCGCGAACTAGTTCGCCGGCGAACAGTTCGCTACATCCCTAGTGATTGGGGGGTATCGGTGCTTCAGATAGAGGAGCACCAAATGTTGCACTGGTGGGTTATCAATCTCTAGCTATGTCCATGTATGTTTCATAGCATGTGTATTAATAATAACATCATTCAAGGCAAACCACTGAGAAATCATCTCTGGGGACTCTGGTGATCTACATTGTATATCTGAATAATGCACCCAGCGATGAAAGCACATAGCTTTCAACATTTCCTGGCCTTCTGATATACCCCTAGTATTTGTTTTCTGCTGCTGTACACTGAGGGGCAAATTCACTAAGCACCGAAGCGCCTAACGCTAGCGTCAATAGCGTTGGGCATTTTCGTTACTTCGCAAATTCACTAACGAACGCTGGCGTAAATTCGCTAGTGTTACTTCGCACCCTTACGCCTGGCGAATTTTCGATACGGATGTAACTACGCAAATTCACTAATGCGCGCAGTGTTCTGAATGCTACCTTTTACGCTAGACTTCCTTCGCCACCTCAGACCAGGCGAAGCGCAATAGAGGAGATAGGGATTGCTTCAAAAAAAGTTCACATTTTTTCTAAGTCCCAAAAAACGCTGGCGTTTTTTCTATATTATGGGTGATAGGCTGAAAAAGATCGAAAAAAATTTTGGGGCTCCCCTCCTTCCCCCCTACATTTCCTAACTCATGGCAACTTAACTATACAGTGGGCACATGTGTAGGGCAAAAAAAAAAAAATTGTATTTGATGTTTTGAAGGTTTCCCAGGCATTTGTAGTGATTGTACATATTCCTCCATTGAAATTTGAATTTGGCGCCGTATGCAAATTAACCATCGCTATCGCATCGCATAACTTCGCTTCGCTTAGCGAATCAACGCTAGCGCAACTTCGCAACCTTACGCTACCCCTGAGCGCAACTTCGGATTTTAGTGAATTTGCCCCCCCCGGGAGGGGGAAACAATTTTGACTTCTACCAGACAACACACAACATCCTACCCCCAACACTCCCCCTATTTAAATGTTGTACCTTGGAGTAGTCTTTACAGAACATTTGCTGCTGTTCTAACAAATTAGATTCCAGTTCATGTTCAAGCCCTTTCTTTCCTTGGGTATCATCCCCTTGAAGTGATTGTTTAAAGTCACAAAGGAATTTGTTTGCCATATCTTTGATTCTGGAGTCCATTATTGATGGACTCAAACTGTGTTCTGTGATCAGAGATTCTACGTCTTTTGACTGCAATTAAAATAAATAAAACCAAATATATTAACATATATAAATATACTGTAAAACAGTATATAGAGGATCTGGGAACATTCTAAAATGTGTTCTCTACTCACTTACTTTTAGAGTTAATTGAGTCTGAAACTGCTCTTGAGTATTCTCCATATTCTTGTGATTCTGAAATTCATAAAACCTCTAAAGGGGAAAGCAAAATAAATACAAAGGTTATATTGTAAGCAAAGGCTGCTGAAAGAAAAATTGCCTTGGGGCTTCCAGAAGAATTAATGATTGGCCATTTCACCTTAATAAGAAAACTATCCTCTACAGCATGTGCATGTGCATTAATAGGGATGTAGCGAACGTCGGAAAAAAAGTTCGCGAACATATTCGCGAACTTGCGCAAAAATGCGAGCGGTTCGGGAACGTTTCGCGAACCCCATAGACTTCAATGGGAAGGCGAACTTTAACATCTAAAAAAGACATTTCTGGCCAGAAAAATGATTTTAAAGTTGTTTAAAGGGTGCAACGACCTGGACAGTGGCATGCCAGAGGGGGATCAAGGGCAAAAATGTATCTGAAAAATCTGCCTGTGAGTGCTTGGAAGAGATAGTGTAGGGGGAGAGCTGTTAGTGATTTCAGGGACAGATGATAGTAAGTTTGCTGGCTAGTAATCTGCTTGATACTGCTCTGTATTGGAGGGACAGAAGTCTGCAGGGATTTGAGGGACATTTTAGCTTAGGTAGCTTTGCTGGCTAGTAATCTACTGTTCTCTTTAAACAACTGCCATACGTTGACCTTGTAGGCATTGTTTGCCCAGTTTTTTTGGACGCAGCCACTGAAGCACAGTTGCCAGAAAAAATATGCCATATAAATGCTGAAAATAGTCATTTTTCGCCATACGTTGACCTTGTAGACATTGTTTGCCCAGTTGTTTTTTGGACGCAGCCACTGAAACACAGTTGCCAGAAAAAATATGCCATATAAATGCTGAAAATAGTAATTTTTCGCCATACGTTGACCTTGTAGACATTGTTTGCCCAGTTTTTTTGGACGCAGCCACTGAAGCACAGTTGCCAGAAAAAATATGCCATATAAATGCTGAAAATAGT
Organism: Xenopus petersii; assembly: GCA_038501925.1. NCBI lineage: Eukaryota > Metazoa > Chordata > Amphibia > Anura > Pipidae > Xenopus > Xenopus petersii. Next base: position 7,508,190 of record CM076688.1, read on the forward strand.
CATTTTTTGCCATACGTTGACCTTGTAGGCATTGTTTGCCCAGTTTTTTTGGTCGCAGCCACTGAAGCACAGTTGCCAGAAAAAATATGCCATATAAATGCTGAAAATAGTCATTTTTTGCCATATACGTTGAGTCAACGTATGGCAAAAAATTACTATTTTCAGCATTTATATGGCATATTTTTTCTGGCCTCTGTGCTTCAGTGGCTGCGGCCAAAAAAACTGGGCAAACAATGCCTACAAGGTCAACGACGTTGACCTTGTAGGCATTGTTTGCCCAGTTTTTTTGGCCGCAGCCACTGAAGCACAGAGGCCAGAAAAAATATGCCATATAAATGCTGAAAATAGTCATTTTTTTGGTCGCAGCCACTGAAGCACAGTTGCCAGAAAAATTATGCCATATAAATGCTGAAAAAATAAATTTTTTTGGTTGCAGCCACTGAAGCACAGAGGCCAGAAAAATTATGCCATATAAATGCAGAAAATATGCATTTTTTTGGTCGCAGCCACTGAAGCACAGTTGACAGAAAAATTATGCCATATAAATGCTGAAAATATAAATTTTTTTGGTTGCAGCCACTGAAGCACAGAGGCCAGAAAAATTATGCCATATAAATGCAGAAAATATGCATTTTTTTGGACGCAGCCACTGAAGCACAGTTGCCAGAAAAAATATGCCATATAAATGCTGAAAATAGTCATTTTTCGCCATACGTTGACCTTGTAGACATTGTTTGCCCAGTTTTTTTGGTTGCAGCCACTGAAGCACAGAGGCCAGAAAAAATTAAACCAGTAGGGTTTGCACCCTAGTTTGTAACGGTGGCGGAGGGAGGAGGACGCTAAAGGACAGCTGTGTGTGGAGTCATGAGGCTTGAAGAGAAGGACAGCTGCATAGAAGTCAGAACAAGTCTTCCGGCGTGCAGTAACCCTCCGAGATCCACCCCTCATTCATTTTAATAAAGGTCAGGTAATCGACACTTTTGTGACCTAGGCGAGTTCTCTTCTCAGTTACAATCCCTCCTGCTGCACTGAAGGTCCTTTCTGAGAGCACACTTGAGGCTGGGCAAGACAAGAGGTTCATGGCAAATTGTGACAGCTCTGGCCACAGATCAAGCCTGCGCACCCAGTAGTCCAGGGGTTCATCGCTCCTCAGAGTGTCGATATCTGCAGTTAATGCCAGGTAGTCCGCTACCTGCCGGTCGAGGCGTTCTTTGAGGGTGGATCCAGAAGGGTTGTGGCGCTGCCTTGGACAGAAAAACATTTGCATGTCTGACGTTACAGACCGGCCAAAGGGCTTTGTCCTTGCAGGTCTGCTCGTGGCAGGATTACTGGCACCTCTGCCCCTGGAATGTTGATGAGTTCCTGAAGTGACATCACCCTTAAAAGCATTGTACAACATGTTTTGCAGGCTGGTTTGTAAATGCCGCATCTTTTCGGACTTGTGGTATGTTGGTAACATTTCTGACACTTTATGCTTGTACCGAGGGTCTAGTAGCGTTGCGACCCAGTACAGGTCCTTCTCCTTAAGCCTCTTGATACGGGGGTCCTTCAACAGGCATGACAGCATGAAAGACCCCATTCTCACAAGGTTGGATGCAGAGCTATCCATCTCCGCTTCCTCATTATCAAGGACTGCATCATCCACGGTCTCCTCCCCCCAGCCACGTACAAGACCAGGGGTCCCCAAAAGGTCACCACTAGCCCCCTGGGAAGCCTGCTCCTGTTGGTCCTCCTCCTCCTCCTCCACAAAGCCACCTTCCTCCTCTGACTCCACTTCTGGCACCTCTCCCTGCGTTGCAGCAGGTGCCTGGGTTCGTTCTGGTGATTCCGACCATAAATCGTGCGCTTCCAGCTCCTCGTCACGCTGGTCTACAGCCTCATCTGTCACTCGTCGCACGGCACGCTCCAGGAAGAAAGCGAAGGGTATTAGGTCGCTGATGGTGCCTTCGGTGCGACTGACCATATTTGTCACCTCTTCAAAAGGTCGCATGAGCCTGCAGGCATCGTGCATAAGCACCCAGTAACGGGGGAAAAAAATCCCCAGCTCTGCAGATCCAGTCCTACCACCCAGTTCAAAAAGGTACTCGTTGATGGCCCTTTGTTGTTGCAGCAGACGTTCCAACATAAGGAGCGTTGAATTCCAGCGAGTCTGGCTGTCAGAAATCAAACGCCTGACTGGCATGTTGTAGCGCTGCTGAATGTCAGCAAGGCGTGCCATGGCTGTGTAGGAACGTCTGAAATGGGCCGACACCTTTCTGGACTGGGTGAGAACGTCCTGGAATCCTGGGTACTTGGAGACAAAACGTTGGACTATTAAATTTAACACATGTGCCATGCAGGGCACATGTGTTAAATTTCCCAGTCTCAACGCTGCCAACAGATTGCTTCCATTGTCACACACCACTTTTCCGATCTGCAGTTGGTGTGGGGTCAGCCACCGATCGGCCTGTGACTGCAGAGATGACAGGAGTACAGATCCGGTATGGTTTTTGCTTTCCAGGCACGTCATCCCCAAGACAGCGTGACAACGGCGTACCTGGCACGTCGAATAGCCTAGGGGGAGCTGGGGGTGCACAGGTGTGGAGGAGGAGAAGGAGGACCCAGCAGCAGAGTAAGAAGAAGAAGAGGAAGAAGACGAGGTAGAGAGCGATGGAGGAGTAGAGGTGGTGGCAGAACCGCGTGCAATCCGTGGCGGTGACACCAACTCCACTGTTGTTGTTGTTGTTGAGCTACCCATTCCCTGCTTCCCATTCCCAGCCATTACCAAGTTCACCCAGTGGGCAGTGTAGGTGACATACCTGCCCTGACCATGCTTGGAGGACCATGCGTCAGTAGTCATATGGACCTTTGGCCCAACACTAAGTGACAGAGATGCGGTAACTTGGCTCTGCACATGTTGGTACAGGTGTGGTATTCCCTTTTTAGAAAAAAAATTGCGGCTGGGTACCTTCCACTGCGGTGTCCCAATTGCTACAAATTTGCGGAAGGCCTCAGAGTCCACCAGCTGGTATGGTAAAAGCTGGCGGGCTAAGAGTGCAGACAAGCCAGCTGTCAGACGCCGGGCAAGGGGGTGACAGTCAGACATTGGCTTCTTACGCTCAAACATGGCCTTCACAGAAACTTGGCTGGTGGCAGATGACTGGGAATGGGAACAGGTGGTCAAGGTGGAAGGCGGAGTGGAGGGTGGTTCAGATGGGTCAAGGAGAGCAGAGGTAGAGCAGTAAGATGCTGGACCAGAAGGAGTGTGGCTTTTAGTTTGCCTGTTGCCTTTGAGGTGTTGCTCCCAAAGTGCTTTGTGCTTGCCGCTCATGTGCCTTCGCATAGAAGTTGTACCTATGTGGCTGTTGGGCTTACCAAGGCTCAGTTTCTGACTGCACTCATTGCAAATTACAATGCTTTTGTCAGAGGCACACACATTAAAAAAATCCCACACTGCTGACTTTTTGGAAGTGTGCGATCTGGCGGTAACAGTAGAAGTTGGCGGCATTGGCGGCAATGGCGGGTGCGTTGGCCGGCTGAACACAGGTGCCGATACATGTTGTTGCCCTACTGATCCCTGCGGGCTGTCCTCCCTGCTTCTTCTAAGTCTTATTCTCCTACTGCCTCTCTGACTCTCCGTCTCTCCATCTGAACTACCCTCCTCTTGCTCTCTTCTACTAGGCACCCACAAAACATCAATCTCCTCATCATCATTCTCCTCAGATGCATCAATTTCTTCTGACACATCACAGAAGGAAGCAGCAGCGGGGACCTCCTCCTCATCACTCATCATTATGTCCATCTCTGTCGTGTTCTCTGCCAGAATTAAATCTGGTGTAACGTCCTCATCTCCTTCATCTTCTTCTGCCAATAATGGTTGCGCATTACTCAGTTCAAGAAACTCATGGGAAAATAACTCCTCTGACTCCAGTGAAGAAGGGGCACCGGTGGTGGAGGAAGTGTTACGTGGGGTGGCCATAGCAGTGGAGGATGAGGAGGATGTTGTGGTAAAGTTAGAAACGGTAGAGGATGGGGTGTGCTGTGTAAGCCAGTCAACTACCTCTTCAGCATTTTGGGAGTTCAGGGTCATTGGCTTTTTAAAACTGGGCAATTTGCTAGGGCCACAGGATTGCATAGCAGCACGGCCCCTAGCACGGCCTCTGCGTGGCGGCCTGCCTTTGCCTGGCATTATTTTTAAAAAAACAACAACAACAAAAACTCAGTTGGTTTTTCTGGAAACGATAATACACACAGCTAGATGGCAGTTTGAAGAAAACAGTGTGCAAATAATGCCTACAAGGTCAACGTATACACAGCGGTGGATACGGATTACGTAAAATATAAGAATGCTGCTTGAAAAAAAGTAACTCAAGTGGTTTTTCTAGAGACGATAATATTATCAATATTTAGACAAAATGTGAACAAGCTCACACAGCTAGATGGCGGTTTGAAGAAAACACTGTGCAAATAATGCCTACAAGGTCAACGTATACACAGCGGTGGATACGGATTACGTAAAATATAAGAATGCTGCTTGAAAAAAAGTAACTCAAGTGGTTTTTCTAGAGACGATAATATTATCAATATTTAGACAAAATGTGAACAAGCTCACACAGCTAGATGGCGGTTTGAAGAAAACACTGTGCAAATAATGCCTACAAGGTCAACGTATACACAGCGGTGGATACGGATTACGTAAAATATAAGAATGCTGCTTGAAAAAAAGTAACTCAAGTGGTTTTTCTAGAGACGATAATATTATCAATATTTAGACAAAATGTGAACAAGCTCACACAGCTAGATGGCGGTTTGAAGAAAACACTGTGCAAATAATGCCTACAAGGTCAACGTATACACAGCGGTGGATACGGATTACGTAAAATATAAGAATGCTGCTTGAAAAAAAGTAACTCAAGTGGTTTTTCTAGAGACGATAATATTATCAATATTTAGACAAAATGTGAACAAGCTCACACAGCTAGATGGCGGTTTGAAGAAAACACTGTGCAAATAATGCCTACAAGGTCAACGTATACACAGCGGTGGATACGGATTACGTAAAATATAAGAATGCTGCTTGAAAAAAAGTAACTCAAGTGGTTTTTCTAGAGACGATAATATTATCAATATTTAGACAAAATGTGAACAAGCTCACACAGCTAGATGGCGGTTTGAAGAAAACACTGTGCAAATAATGCCTACAAGGTCAACGTATACACAGCGGTGGATACGGATTACGTAAAATATAAGAATGCTGCTTGAAAAAAAGTAACTCAAGTGGTTTTTCTAGAGACGATAATATTATCAATATTTAGACAAAATGTGAACAAGCTCACACAGCTAGATGGCGGTTTGAAGAAAACACTGTGCAAATAATGCCCACAAGATCAACGTATACACTACTACAGCGGTGGATACGGATTACGTAAAATATATTATGGCTGCTTGAAAAAAGTCACTCCGGTGTTTTTTCTGGAGACGGTAATATTATGGATATTTAGACAGAATGTGAACAAGGTCACACAGCTAGATGGCAGTTGGTTGAATAACACACTGGGCAAAAAATGCCTACAGGGCAAATAATGCCTAAAAGGTCAACTTATACACTACTACAGCGATGGATACGGATTACGTAAAATTTATTATGGCTGCTTGAAAAAAGTCACTCCGGTGTTTTTTCTGGAGACGGTAATATTATGGATATTTAGACAGAATGTGAACAAGGTCACACAGCTAGATGGCAGTTGGTTGAATAACACACTGGGCAAAAAATGCCTACAGGGCAAATAATGCCTAAAAGGTCAACTTATACACTACTACAGCGGTAGTAAAATAAAAAAAAGTAAAATAAAAAAAAAATGAATATTAAAAAAAAAAAATTACAGTTGGTGCTGCTGAACTACTAGGAGCAGCAGATTAGCACACCAGTCCCACTCCCCAACACTGCTAGACTAATAGCACTGGGCTCTTATAGTAGTAGTAGTAGTAGTAGTAGTAGTAGTAGTAAAACAACAAAAAAATAAATAAAAGCAGTCCTTACAAGGACTACTGTTATTGCAGCAGTCAGCAGATGAGATCAGAAGCAGGACAGCTGCCCACTGCAGCTACATACAGAGCACTGCAGTAGAAGGTAGATTACTAGCCAGCAAAGCTACCTAAGCTTAAATGTCCCTCAAACCCCTGCAGACTTCTGTCCCTCCAATAACAGAGCAGTATCAACACGATTACTAGCCAGCAAACTTTCAACTGTCCCTGAAATCACTAACAGGCAGCAGCTCTCTCCCTACACTATCTCTTCAGCACACACAGGCAGAGTGAAAAAACGCTGCAGGGCTTCGGTTTTTATAGGGAAGGGGAGTGGTCCAGGGGAGAGCTTCCTGATTGGCTGCCATGTACCTGCTGGTCTGGGGTGAGAGGGCAAAAAAAAGCGCCAACAATGGCGAACCCAAAATGGCGAACGTCGCGCGACGTTCGCGAACTTCCGGCGAGCGCGAACACCCGATGTTCGCGCGAACAAGTTCGCCGGCGAACAGTTCGCGCCATCTCTATGCATTAATAATAGCATCATTCAAGGCAAACCACTGAGAAATCATCTCTGGGGACTCTGATGATATACACTGTATATTTGAATAATGTACCCAGCGATGAAAGTCCATAAACCTCTTAGCTTTCAACATTTTTATGGCCTTCCTTTATATACCCAGTATTTTTTTCCTGCTGCTGGACTGTGATTGAGGGGGAACCGACGTTGACCTGTACCAGAAAACACACAACATCCTATCCCCAACTCCCCCCCCCCCCGAATTAACTGTAGTACCTTGGAGTAGTCTTTACAGAACTTTTGCTGCTGTTCTAACAAATTGGTTTCCAGTTCATTTCCAAGCCTTTGCGTATCATCCCCTTGAAGTGATTGTTTAAAGTCACAAAGGAATTTGTTTGCCATATCTTTGATGCTGGAGTCCATTTTTGATGGACTCAAACATTGTTCCATGATCAGAGATTCTACTTCTTTTGACTGGAATTAAAAAAAATAATAAAATATATTAACATATATATAAAACAGTATAGAGGGTTTGGGAACATCCTAAAATGTGTTCTCTACTCACTTACTTTTAGGGTTAATTGAGTCTGAAACTTCTCCTTAATATCCTCCATCCTCTTGTGATTCTGAAATCCAAAAAACCTCTGAGGGGAATGAAAAATAAATACAAATGTTATATTATAAGCAATGTCTGCTGAAAGAAAAATTGTCTGGGGGCTTCCAGAAGAATAAATGATTGGCCATTTCACCTTAATAAAAAACTGTCCTCTACAAATATATCTGTAGAAATAAGCCACATCAACTGGACTTGCTGGATATCTGGTGAAACGTCTTCAATAAAAAAACACGTCCAGTTGATTTGACTTGTTTCTACAGATATATCATGACCTGGATGAAAAGGAATCTTCACAATCATGTACTCTACAGAGGCCAACTGACAATCCTGCATGCAGCAGTGAAGGGACATGATGGACAGAAATGGGATAAAGGAAATGTTGGCGATTGGGGGCTTAGGTGCTTCAGATAGTGTGGAGGAGCACAAAATATTGCCTGGGGCGGATTAACAATTTCTGGTTATGTCTGTTTCATAGGCTGTGCATTAATAATAGCATCATTCCAGGCAAACCACTGGGAAATCACCTCTGGAAGTTACACTGTACATAGTGTATAAAGTACCCCCTCTTGTAAAATATAAGGATATTATAAGTTACCGAGAAGTTTCATGACCATATAAAAGTACGAGGCCGAAGGCCGAGTGTTTTTATAAAGGTCATGGTACTCCGAGGTAACTTCTAATATCCTCATATTTTGCAACTGGGGGTACTTTATTTATTATAATACACAAGTTTCAGTGAGTCATGTGACAGAAATGACATCAGAACTCACCGTTTATAACTGATGACATCAGAACTCACCGTTTATAAGGATATAATTTACAGGATATTCAAGGCTTTTGTGTATTATATCTAAATAATGTACTAAGGTTTGAAAGCACATAAGCCTTTTAGCTTTCAACATTTCATGGCCTTCCTTTATAACCCTAGTATTTATTTTCTGCTGCTGTTCACAGAGGGAGGGGGAACAAACTTTGTCCTGTACCCCAACACTCCCTCCATTTAAAAGTTGTACCTTAGAATAGTCTTTACAGAACTTTTGCTGCTGTTTTAACAAATTAGATTCCAGATCATGTTCAAGCCCTTTCTTTCCTTGGGTATCATCCCCTTGAAGTGATTGTTTAAAGTCACGAAGGAATATGTTTGCCATATTGTTGATGCTGGTCTCCATTTTTGATGGACTCAAACTGTGTTCCATGATCATAGATTCTACTTCTTTTGACTGGAATTGAAAAAAATAATACAATAAAATATATAAACATGTATTGAAAACAGTATAGAAATGATCTGGGAACATCCTAAAATGTGTTTTATACTCACTTACTTTTAGGGTTAATTGAGTCTGAAACTGCTCTTTAATATTCTCCATTTTCTTGTGATTGTGAAATCCATAGAACCTCTGAGGGGAATGAAAAATAAATACAAAGGTTATATTATAAGAAATAATTGTCTGGGGGCTTTCTGATGAATAAATGATCGGACATTCACTTATTAAGAAAACTGTACTCTGTCAAACCCACATACAGCCATTAAGGTACAGACTAAGTACCTAGTAAATCGGCAAAAATGTACACAAATGTTCCAACTGGGGACGAAACCATCTTACCATATATGCTTGAGTATAAGCCGACCCAAGTATAAGCCGAGGTACCTAATTTTACCTACGAAAACTGGGAAAACTTATTGACTCTAGTATAAGCCTAGATACAACTACAGCCCTGTCTCCCAGCAGCGCACATTCTGCCAAAGCGACCCCCCCAGCGATCAACCGGACTTCTTTGCAAAGTTGATGGTGACAGAGAATTGCCAAACGGATTACTGTGTGCATTGTCCCACTGTCCCACTACCATGTGCAGAGGGCGCTGTGTGATATTGCCATCACTGTTAATCTTTTGTATAACCAACAGAGGGCGCTGTGTGATATTGCAGTCACTGTTATTCTTTAATATAACCAACAGAGGGCGCTGTGTGATATAGCAGTCACTGTTATTCTTTCATATAACCAACAGAGGGCGCTGTGTGATATTGCAGTCACTGTTATTCTTTCATATAAACAACAGAGGGCGCTGTGTGATATTGCAGTCACTGTTATTCTTTCATATAACCAACAGAGGGTGCTGTGTGATATTGCAGTCACTGGCATTCTTTCATACAACCAACAGAGGGAGCACTGTTATTCTTTCATATAACCAACAGAGGGAGCACTGTTATTCTTTCATATAACCAACAGAGGGCATTGTGGGATATTGCAGTCTCTCCCCAAGTGAACTGTTGGTATAGGATTGATTAAAAGTGACTGCAATCTCAGCTACTGCGCACTGAGCCGAGTATAAGCCGAGTTAGACTTTTTCAGCACATTTTGGATGCTGAAAAACTCGGCTTATACTCGAGTATATACGGTAATTGAAATCTATCACACTTTTTCTGGCACTTCATTAATCTTTGCCCTGGTTCAAAGTCCCACAACTCCTACCCAAATTCACTGACACAGACATGGAAGATTCAGCTACTTTCTTCCTTTTGCATAAAAATATTGTGTCTACATCACAATACAAAAAAATCTGTGATTTCCATCCTGCCAAGTCATCAAAACACTGGAAGTCTCAAACCATTCTGCTCATCAAAGAATAGTTACCTAAAGTACAATTTGAAAAGTTTAAATGGTGTAAACTGGAAAAAACTCAACAAGATAAGTTATCCCACAAATGGCACGACTGGCTTCTCTTTATGGACTCACAAGAATACAGAGACCTGCTCAGATGAAACAATTGGAAATCATTGTTTTAATATACACCACACTGAACTTACCCAATCGAAACGACAATGGGCTTTAAGACAGTTCATAGCAGTGCCATAATTTCCCTACCCCCGGTTCCCTCCGTTCCCCCCAGACACAGTCAGTGCTATGAAAGCGACCTACAGCATAATCTGGGTCTTCTCTTCTTTTTCCTCTGACCTCTCTCATTTCCATCTCCTTTTCTCTTTTTCTTAGCTCACCCCACCCCTACAGCCACTCCATTTAAATACCATACCTTGGAGTAGTCTTTACAGAACTTTTGCTGTTGTTTTAACAAAAAGGATTCCAGTTCCTGTACAAGAATCTCCTTTTCTTGGGCATCGTCCCCTTGAAGTGATTGTTTGAAGTCACGCAGGAATTTGGTTGCCATATACTTGATACTGGTCTGCATTTGAAATGGACTCACATTCCATCCCCTCCTCAGAGAGTCTGCTTTGTTTGACTGAAATTTTAAAACTCTAATGTCAAATTAATCTCTAGTTAGTGAATTCACTAAAATTCACAGTATTATAATAATGCAGTTATTATGAGGATGCTGATATTGTCAATAGATGCAAATAGAACGTTTCTTGTAAGAAGACAGTATGTCAACTCACCATTCTGCGTATATACTTTTGGAATTGCGTTTTCAATTTTTCCATGTTCTTGTGATTTTCAAAGGTAAAAAGCATCTGAGCAAAGTAGAGATAAGAATATGGACCTGTTAGTGTGTATGTCATGTAATGGAAGATTGAGGTACAATAGTAAAGCCAGTTTACATTTAAAGAGTAAAATTAGTAAAATTCTGATACTACAACTTTAAGTAGGAGGTGCATTATCCCTTATAATACATGAGTGATACTCAGAGTTCCCTGTATAACTCAGCCTGCAGCCTTGTGCCTTTATATGGTCACAGAACAACCCCTCAGTGACTTCTAATATCCTTATCATTTACAGTAGGGGGTACATTATCCCTTATAATACATGAGTGATACTCAGAGTTCCCTGTATAACTCAGCCTGCAGCCTTGTGCCTTTATATGGTCACAGAACAACCCCTCAGTGACTTCTAATATCCTTATCATTTACAGTAGGGGGTACATTATTCCTTATAATACACGAGTGATACTCAGAGTTCCCTGTATAACTCAGCCTGCAGCCTTGTGCCTTTATATGGTCACAGAAAAACCCCTCAGTGACTTCTAATATCCTTATCATTTACAGTAGGGGGTACATTATCCCTTATAATACATGAGTGATACTCAGAGTTCCCTGTATAACTCAGCCTGCAGCCTTGTGCCTTTATATGGTCACAGAACAACCCCTCAGTGACTTCTAATATCCTTATCATTTACAGTAGGGGGTACATTATTCCTTATAATACACGAGTGATACTCAGAGTTCCCTGTATAACTCAGCCTGCAGCCTTGTGCCTATATATGGTCACAGAAAAACCCCTCAGTGACTTCTAATATCCTCATAATACATGGTTTCTGTCACATGACTCAATGAACTATAATGTATTGTATATTACAATATTCTGGATATTAGAAGTCACCATGAAATTCCTCAGCCTTTAGCCTCATGCTTTTTTATGGTCATGGAACTTCTCAGTGACTAATAATATCTGTTTATTTTACAATCGGGGGCACATTGCAATTTGCATGCATGGTTGTTTCTGTGACTTCTACTGTTTACACCCTGAGGTTACAAAGCAGCTAGGAATAAATTGAGATAATTACCTGTAATGGGGAGGCCAATTGGTACTGTATACTCTGCAAAATGTTCACACCTCTCTGTAAAAATACATCAAGTTTATAGCACAGTTCAGAGGACAACACTGTCAAGCAGGAAAAGACATCAGTATAAATTTAAATTAAAAAAAAAAATACAATTTGCCTTTCTCTGAATTAATTTGTTGTGTTTTTGCATCAGATGTGATGTGTTCAAATACATGTAATTCTCTATTTAACTTCTAAGAAGAACATTTCATGTATGTAGGTGGAATACATTTGCAAAGTCTCTATATCAAAATCTTCTCTTCAGCTCCAGCTTTCAGCAGGTGTTTCAGAATCAGGGACTGGGCCGGCGGGCCCACTGGGTTTTTGGGATAAACTCATGCAAACTAAACAAAAATAATTCCATGGACATCATTAACCTGAAGTCCCTTTGCACTTTGAGGGCATGCTGTAGTAGATACAAAGTAATCAATCCGGATGACAGTTGTCACCATTTATTACAATTACAGACCTTTAGTAGACTTGCCAGCTCAGTGCACGTCACGATTTCCCCTTGTCTGTTGGTTTTTCTATAGGGCCAAAGGTCTGCCACCAGAGTGAATATGTAGGTTGTTAGATGATTCCTAAAGTCTGCTTCCATATCTGTCACAGAGATAAGGGAAAGTAACAAAACAGAGTAAGAAAGACTTGTTCTTTATGGAGACAACAGAAGCCAAAGGGTTGAGTGTTACCTGATAATTTCCCTTGACTGTCAACCAGCAGAAGTCTCCCAGGGTGGGGCAGGAGTGAGCAATCTGCTAATGGACCTCCTAGGGTCTCTGACACCAATCTGAACCGAGGATCCTTTTGCAGCTTCTAATGGTGAACAAAAAATATAAAAATAGTGATTCATTACTCAGCAAATGCCAGCAATAATGGCACATTTTTGTCGACTTCCTGCCTGTTTCACGTCATCTACTTTCTCCACTAGTGCCCTTCACATCCCTTAAACCTCCTTCTAGAGCAGTGATACCCAACCTATGGCTTGTGAGCAAAATGTCAACCCCTTGGATGTTGCTCCCAGTGGCCTCAAAGCAGGTGCTTATTTTTGAATTCCTGGCTCGGAGGCACATTTTGGTTGAATAAAAACTAAATATACTGCTTAGCAGAACCTCCTGTAAGCTCTGCTACATAGGTGCTAGCAAATTGGCAATTATTTGGCACCCCAGGAACTTTTTTTCATGCTTGTGTTGCTCCCCAACTCTTTTTACATTAAAATGTGGCTCATGGGTAAAAAATAAGGTTGGGGACCCCTGCTCTAGAATATCAGTCTTCTGTTTTATCCATGGCTTCCTACCTACGCCATCTTTTCATCACTCCTTTATTTTTTCCCATACTGGTCCTAGTCATTATGTATGTCACTCTGTATGTTCTATTTATGCAATTCATGTGATTTCATTGTATAAGCACATTTATATTGCTACGCTGTGACATATGTTAGCGCTCTAAAAATACATGTCAATAATAATAATCGATATACCTCAGTCTCATGAATTAGATATTCCTGAGCGTCTTCTTTTCCACATCTCTTAAAATTATGCCAGTCACGTATAAGGATATTGAGGTGCTATAATAATATAAAACATGGCATATATAATGATACACACATAAAGACAAGGACTGATGACTTTTTTTGTCATAGAAGATTCCCTCTGGGATTTAAAATGTCTTTTTTTTTGGGATTACTGTATTATGCAAGCTAGGGCCTGTCATTGAATGATTGGCTTCATTTGAACAAAGATGCCGCTCACTACAATGGAAACAGACAGACTACACATTAGCTCACTTACCTGTAAGGCCTGCAGATCAAACGATTTTCCAACATTTTCAGCAACTTCAAGATACATCTGTGAATAGAAACGACATGTTAATTGTCTGTAAAGGTTCTCGTTCATCCAGGTCAGGGTATATCTGTAGTAATTTCCAGATGTGTTAGGTCAACCTCCCCCAAACCTCACACAGATTTGGATGTTCAACATTTGGTCAGAGCCTTCTTTACAGATTAAGACAAGAGTATCAATCATTCAGTCATAGTTGCATGAATATTTTGGACAGCAAATTAGGGCCCACCACCATTCTACCTGACCCTTCAGCATGGCTTTCAGTTGTATTTTGGGATGTAGACTTGCATGCTCCACAAGTCTCATCCTAAATAAACTCTAGGCTGACTCCTCTTAAAGAAGGACCAGCACCTACATTTGAGAACCATTCTGGTAGCTAATGCAAATAATCTGACCATTTAAACCTTCCATTAGTAATGGTTGATTGCAGCTGGCATGGCACCCATAAAAGTACAATTTTGTGTACAACCTGTTTTATGACGTTAAATGCACAAAAATTTCTCCAAACGATAAATACTGGCCATAGATTAGTGCAAACATTCATGATTTGCCCACTGTAATAATTTACCCCGGTAGGGGTGGTGGGGTTCGTCGGGGACGCCCGCAAGGATCTTCTGCGCCTAGGGCGCGCGCGCCGTGTCTGTCTGCGTCTTAAAGGCGCAGGAGAGCTGACGTCAAACGTCAGCGTGCAATGGTGCGAATTTTCAATCTATTTAAAGGGACAGTTTGTATTTGTATATTGCCCGTGATAGGACTAGTTTCCTGGTGCCTTTGAGCCTTTGTGCATCTGTTCCTGTTTGTTATTGATCTCCTGTTGTGACCTTGCCTGTTTTTGACCATCCTGATATCCATACTCCGACCCAGCCTGTATTTTGACTACTCCTTCTGCCTAATCCCTTTCTGATTGATTACCCGGTTTGACCCTTTGCCTGCCTGACGATCCTAGTTATCTGCCTGCCTCCACCCAGCCTGCCTGACTACGATTCTGCCTTATCCTGTTGTACCGCGACCTTCGGCCTAACTGACTTTAAACAGTCGTGCCCCTTTGCTTGCCAGAACTCTTTGCCTTGCTCCTCTCGAAAAGTCCAGGTGGCATCTGAGTACGCTGAGGGCTCCTCCCGAAGCCAAAGGTGGTCACACTACTGGTGAAGCCGAGTCGAGACCAGGGAGCATGGCACTAGTTCTGGTTTAGGGTGCCGACCGTGACACCCACTCTATCTTCAGTCACCTACTTTTTACTGTTTCATACAAAACAAAATTGCATATAGCTGCTTTTCTACTATTCCCAGTCTTAGAATCTAGGTTTAGGTGGATGGAGGAGGTTTTACTGACCACACTTGAGCACAGACCACATCATTTCAGGTTCTATATCTGTATCCGCAGGGAAATATTGGCTTTCCATCTACTCATTCCAGTTTTTATTCCCTTTGGCTCTCTCTAGGTTGTATGACAACTTGATCATTGCCATTCACCAGATCTGGAGGCCTATAATTACCTCAAGATAGTCCATATCTGTTGTTTTCAAATTTGAGCTCACGTTGAAGATCTGAAAATTTAAACAACAAAACAAAAGTAAACAAATGAATGTAGATCTGTTATAAATAAATATCATTATTCACCGATCCAAATTATATATTCAGGTATTTAATGTGTTTAACACCTACGTTGCTGCTATAAAGTGTAGATCTGGAGGTTGTGACCTACCAGGTAGGAGCTGAGGATCATGGATAAGGCAGACAGCTTCAGGCAAATGTCTCTTGAACTCTGAATATCCAGGGAACCCTCTGTGTCCAACACAAACGCAGCCATCTGGGAACAAAGCACATAGCAACCAATCTGATGTTTGTTTTCAAAGAGGTAATCAGTAAATTTCACCTATTGGTTGGCATGGGTTACTAGACCAGTATCAAACTCTTACCTTTTGTAACATTATACTTGCAGACTGGATGATAATGTTAACTTCATAATAAAATGTTATTTAAAGGTGAACAAATTTTAAATAAAATATAAGAAACGCTAAATTAAAACATTCTGACAGAAGAACTAGGAGAACACATGTCCACATGTCAAAGATGGTCAAACCATACAAAAACAGTCATACTCTTCTTCACTCTCACCTTTTCTCCATTGTTCTCTAGAATGAAGGGTTTGCTCCAGATCCAAATACCTTTCGTTGTACTGTCTGTTCCATCTCTCCACTCAAACCCACTAATACGATCATCGTCTGCTCCCAGACTGAGTGGTTGGCCCTGTTCCTAAACAAAAAAAGATGAACTCCCCTGAGAAAATGATTCCCAATCAATTAAAGACAACACAAACAGAGAACAAATGTAGTTTTTCTTTATGAAAATAGATATCGTTAGTATATGGTCTTAAATGCCCATTCGGTCATGTAGGACACACTTCCAGGCAGGAGAAGATAAGAATAATAAAAGATCTGTACCATCTTATCATCTGGAAAATAAAAATACTTGCTGGGTAGAAAATGTTTTAATCCATAAATAAAGTGTCCTTCGCAAAAGATTCGGCCGAATACCGAACCAAATCCAAACCCTAATTTGCATATGCAAATTAGGGGTGGGAAAATGTTTTACTTCCTTGTTTTCTGACAAAAAGTCACTCAATTTCCCTCCCCTTCCCTAATTTGCATATGCAAATTAGGATTTGGTTGGGCTGGGCAGAAGGATTTGGCCGAATCCTGCTGAAAAAGGCTGAATCAATCAAATTCTAATTGTTTGAAGGGTCCAAGTATGATAAATCTCGAATTTGAGTGTGGATTATTCCCAAGTCGATTTTGTGAGTTTTGCCCAAAAATCCAACTCGAAAATTAGAATTTACCATTCAAACATTAATAAATCTGCCCCTAAATGTGTGGTTCACCTTCAAGTTTGCAACTATTTTTAAATGATTTGCCTTCCTCTTCAGACTATTTTCAGCTTTCAAATGGGGGTCACTGACCCCAGCAGCCAAAATTCTATTGCACTGGGAGGCTTTTTTTTCAGAAACAGTTTATAAACTATATTTGCAAATTCTTAACATTCAACAACATCATACTAAAAGTTAATTTAACGCTGATCAAAACCTTTAATATATTGTGTTTCTTTTTTGTAGTTGATTATGTCTATATTGACTTTTTGACCAAAGGAATTTATCTGGGCTGGCACTGTGAAAAAACAAATTTCCTTTTCCAAACCCTTCTACAGTAGCATTTTTGTGATGGGCAATCTGACCCATTTTGCTTTGCTGAAAACTCGAGAAACGAGAAAATTCGCCAACATGCATTGAAATTATTTTTGATTTTATATATATATTCACCTAAAATCTGTCTAGAACAGGGGTTAGCTTGGCCACTAGCTTATATATGTCAGTGTATGGGTTGTTGTGGGTGTGTATGTCTGTCCATTGGGGTTCTAGGTGTTTAACTTGGTGGACTTTCTTCTTTTTGCAACCCAACTTAACTATGTAACTATGAGGTTACTGGTTCTAAATGTTTTGAAGTGCAGACCATCGAGGAAGCAAAACTGGGACACAGGCAGGTCATGTGCTTGGAAAAAGTAAGTCTAAATATTAAAGGCACAGGCAGGGTAAACAAGGCAGGAAGGTAGGCCCTGGCAAGTTCAAGGGATACTGTCATGGGAAAAAATTTTTTTTTCAAAATGAATCAGTTAATAGTGCTGCTCCAGCAGAATTCTGCACTGAAATCCATTTCTCAAAAGAGCAAACAGATTTTTTTATATTCAATTTTGAAATCTGACACGGGGCTAGACATATTGTCAATTTCCCAGCTGCCCCAAGTCATGTGACTTGTGCTCTGATAAACTTCAATCAATCTTTACTGCTGTACTGCAAGTTGGAGTGATATCACCCCCTCCCTTTTCCCCCCAGCAGCCAAACAAAAGAACAATGGGAAGGTAACCAGATAACAGCTCCCTAACACAAGATAACAGCTGCCTGGTAGATCTAAGAACAGCACTCAATAGTAAAAACCCATGTCCCACTGAGACACATTCAGTTACATTGAGAAGGAAAAACAGCAGCCTGCCAGAAAGCATTTCTCTCCTCAAGTGCAGGCACAAGTCACATGACCAGGTGCAGCTGGGAAATTGACAAAATGTCTAGCCCCATGTCAGATTTCAAAATTGAATATAAAAAAAACTGTTTGCTCTTTTGAGAAATGGATTTCAGTGCAGAATTCTGCTGGAGTAGCACTATTAACTGATTCATTTTGAAAAAAAATGTTTTTTCCCATGACAGCATCCCTTTAAAGTTCAAAACAAGGCACAAAGACTCCAAGCAGAGGTTCAGGGCAGGTAGTGTATAATACAGAACCAGGAACTGGCCAAAGATTTAACCAGTGTTTTTGAACCAAATTGACTGCACTCTGGCCTACGTTTAATTTAATTCTGTCTGAGAATGACAATTTACAAATGACACTTTAGTAAAAGGGAAAATTAATGACACAGCTGAAACAGATTAGGGACCCCTACTACAAATTCCATGATTTTAACACTGGGGATGTAAAAGTCTATGGGGGTTATTTACTAAAACTTGAATTTGTCTAATTATTTTAATAAAACAAAGTCGACCTAACGGCCATCCACAAATGTAACTCATTTATCAAAAAATCAGGTCGATAAAGTTGGGTCAGGAAAAATATCGATACAACTTTTTCTAATTTGACATTCGAAATGTACAAAATTTTCCGAGTTGTCACTTGAAAACCGCAACTTTTTAGGATCCAGTGCAGATCACGATGTCAAGAAACATCTTCAAATTGTAAAAGGGACATCTGCCATTGACTTCTACACAACCTCAACAGATTTTAGCTGGAGTATTTTCGGATTTGTAGCAGCTTCGGGATATAATAAATCTTTACATTTTTTCTTTCCTCTGAAAATGTGAGATTTGCCCCTTTAAAAACTCGACCAGAAAAATTTCATTTTAAATTTAATTTAACAAAAAGACCCATATGTGTCTCTTAGTGAGTCGTAAATATAAGTGAAAGGCACACAATTTCATAATTTCTTTCAGAATTCAAGGTCTCAAGTATTTTACTTTTTTACTCTCCAGCAATTGCATTTGGTTGAGCAATGCCTTGTTCTCACCTGGCAGGACAGAGC
Organism: Xenopus petersii; assembly: GCA_038501925.1. NCBI lineage: Eukaryota > Metazoa > Chordata > Amphibia > Anura > Pipidae > Xenopus > Xenopus petersii. Next base: position 7,526,838 of record CM076688.1, read on the forward strand.
CCTGAGTATATAGTTCATGAGAAAGGATTTGCCCCGGCGTTTCTCTCCGATCACGCATATTAGGCACACGGGGTAGTCTGATATCTCTCCATCCAGAAAACAGGTCTGTACAGCAGATTCATTTAGTTGTAGTTGTCCAGATTCATCTGTGTGTACCAGTTGGATGGCATGGGCTGGTTTCTTGGAACAGGAATGAGAAATCAATCAATAATATTCAGTCCTTCATATAAAATAAAACTAGGAGCCCTTAATTGTTTTGTGGAAACTTTGTGGGGTGGAGGACACAGTGATACAATATGCAGAAGGCTTCCAAGTCCAAGTAGAATGGGTTTGTAGGGGATCTTTCAGATAGGAACTCATTTTCATTTGGGGAAATTGATGTATGAAACTAAAGATTGTCCTATAACACAAAGCACCGAATAGGCGAAAATGTGTTCCTGAAAAGCCACTCTAATGGGGAACTAGGTACTTAAAGTGCACCTGTCACCCTAAAATAGCCCCCCCCAGAGGTTAATAGAGCCCACATTCCATTTAGAGAAAACAATATATTTTTTTCTCTTTTACATGCCCCTGCCAGTGCTAGGCTGCCTGCACGGTGAGGGAGTTCCTGGTGCAAGTGGCCATTTTATGTAGCACACATGTACTTAATGGGATTTTCATGTAGGCACCTCACAATCTGGATCATGCGCATGCGTGTGCCCCAACATGGCTGCCTACACCGGGAGCTTAATCCCAGTGTGGGCAGCCTAGCACTGGTGGGGGCAATTTTTGTTTTTAAAAAAACATTGTTTGCCACAACCAAAGTGTGGGCTCTATCAGCCTGCACCTCTGGTGTGGAAGGCTTGTTAAGGTGCCAGGTGCCCTTTAACACCTGATTTTTTTACAACCTGCTATGTAGGGGTTGCCATTGCATTCTTGCATGTTCTATTGCTGCTGTGCTGACTGGACAAATATCCAAGCTGCATATTCAAGTGCATATTGATAAAATGTCAAGGTGCACATTGAGTCTAATACTGTGAATACTTTATTAGGACACATGGCAATCGTTTAGGACTTACCATGGATCTACGGTTGTTACTCAATACACCTATGCGGCGAAATCTGGGCCTGCAAGAAAGAATTTATTAGACTTGGTTTTTCTTTCTCTTTGGCGCATGATAAGTACTTGAGTAAAAACATGTTTTTACCCAAGTACTTACCTGTGAAGGAAAGGACTGCTTCCTGCAAATATTTTGTACCTGTCCTCAATTCACTCAAGTGTTATAAGAGGTCCTTCTATGCTTAAACTGTGAATAAGAAGAGCTTGGTGCTGCAGATTTGTGTCTCCATTGGTGAGAGACCCCTGGTTTAATTTCGGCTTCAGTTTGATAGGGTATCTCAGGTTTTGATCCATTGGTGAAGCATATTAATGCCCTATAAATTTGCATGTGACTGTAATAAATGCCCAGTAAAGGTATAAAAGATGTCACTGACTTCTAATGCCAATGTCAACAGCTAAAATCACAGTTGTGAGTATCCTGATCTACAGGATTGACTATGGGGTCCACCCAAAATAGCCTTTCTAACCATTAATTTTTTATAGCTATCCAAGTTTACAGAAGGGCTTCCTATTCCAGTGTGAAATACATTGAAAACCTACATATATGAAGCTATTATTTCATCATTATATAGAAGTACCGTGTCACATAATGATAGATACTAATGACTGAAAATTATGTCCAGCCTAATTGCACACATGACCACCACTTTTTCACTCAGGAAAAACCATGGTGGTGAAAAGGCCCTTAAAAAGCATGGTAGATACTGGTGGATGGGAAAGATCAAAAGATGACATGCACATGTGTGACTGGTGGCATCAGTTAGTGCAACCAAAAATCAAAGTAATTCACAAGCTTTTCCATAACAGGCAAACATGGCCTTTTGGAGGCATTATTTAAACATTGTTTCCTGATTGTGATGTTCATTAACTATCACAGTATGTTGTGATCTTAGGCATAACAATATTTTGTAGTTCAAGGGGTTGGTTGACACGGCCTGGAAGCTTGGCTGGGTTACAGATTATAAAAAAGGTCTTTGTTGTTTCAACATCCTCAGGAAGCTAGAATGGTTGGCAGGCAAATGATTTCCCTTTAAAACCACATTTGCTGGCCAGGGGAACAATGTTACTTTGTGATTACCTTTTTATGCTGGGCCTTAGCAGTTAGCAGAGGAAAGGTTTAAATAGCAATTTTTGACAAAAGTAGTTTGAGAGATGACTGGGTGAAAGTGATTCTAAAACAGTAGCAAATGTATCTCCTGTATACAACAAATGGTGAGGCAATATGAGAGTGATTAGTATACTGTAGCAAAGGTGAAGCAGTTTACAAAGACTTCAACAATAAACACTTTAGGAGTTAGATAGGGCTAGCTAGAAAGGACAGCTTGTGTACCAACTATGAGTGTGGATTTACAAAGTACCGCTTTGGCCATTGTGTGCAAGATAGGTAAGAGAGCATTTAGGAACTTGGTTAATGTCAGCCTAGTGGGACTGTTGTGGCTGGTGGTCCCGGGAAAGCTTGGGCTCTGGGTCCTGAAGGCTTCAAGGAGTCATGCTGTTTGAGTATTTGTGACAGGAGAATTGCTAGAGGATTCCCTGAGAAGTATATGTGAATAACATGTTAACTGTTAAGTAAGTTCCTGGTCATCTGTGACTCTGATCTAACTCTGTGAACCTTTGAGAAGCTGCTAAATAAATGTTTGCCTTGACTCATCACAACTACGTGCATCATGCTTTATTCACAATCTAAAGGTCCTGTGGGTGCCCTGGCTGGGAGTATACCAGCTATGGGTGACACTGTTACATTCTGCCTTTTTTTCTCATTCAGGGCATCCTAGCCCCTTAGGGTTCCTTAATAAAAGGTTCTTATGTTCCAGGCTCCCAGCAAATTCACCCCTAGTACTAGCTGGAAACCCTCTTTGGTTTCTTGTTAGGGGATGTGTTCCCTCCCATATATAACCAGATCACTGGAGCACTAGATTATGGAGAATTCTGAATTGAGAAAGCCAGTCAGAAGATCGAAAATGTCTGCAAGGAAAAAGAAAAATAGAGCAAGTCCAGTTGATTTGACCTATTACTATAGATATACCATGACCTGGATGAATGAGAACCTTCACAGACAATATGGAGAAAAAATGTTACTATTTGTCCAAACAATAATATACAACAATAATATAATGCTTTTAAGAGTGGCTTGGATGATTTCTCAGACAGACATAATATCAAAGGCTATTGTGATACTAAATTCTATAGTTAGTATAGATATGGGTATATATCATTTATGTGAGAGTAGGGTGGGGTGTGTATGGATGCTGGGTTTTCATTTGGAGGGGTTGGACTTTCTCTTTTTTCAACCCGATTTAACTATGTAACTTTGTAATTTACCCAATTGCGACAATAAACACAAATATGTGGAGAAATAATAAAAGGCTCAAAGGCATGAGGGTCGGAGAGAAGAATTGCATACTTACGGAAGAACATTTCCTGGTCTTCTCCTATACTGAGCAGAGCCCACTGTAGATTGTGCCTAAAGACATGACAAGTGTTGATTAGGATTCGGATATGATTCACTACAAATGTAATTTATACCGACATTACCCACTTAAAAGTTCCTGCTTGCTCAAGTCAAGTGCACATTTCGAAAATAGGTGTCAGAAATAAGGTCAGACCTACATTAGTTTAATAACACACTGACAAGTAAACATGAATGCTAACCTCACAACAAACAAGAACTTTGACCACACCAGAAGATATTCCTGAATTTATTAAAGACCTATACCTACATGACATTGACTAAATAATACAAAAAAATATAAAAACTTAAATTGCTACAACTTCCAAGGAATTTAAAATGGAAGCATTCCACTACTTCTAAAACTAAGAAAAGGATAAACAAGGACATCCTAGAGAAATCCACAACATACTGTAAAAGAACTGAACATACAGAATAAAACTTGTACCTACAAGACTGTTACCATAAGACTGAGTGCACATCCTCTACATATATATCTGCTGAATATTTCACCTTCATCTGCAGCCCAATCTCCATCTACCCCCCAAAAGCACTCAGATCTAAACCTGTTTATCCTATTCTATGTTTTTCAGAACCTCAGATTCATACATTACTAAAGTTATTACATGGTTGTTTAACTATGGTGTTTGATTTGGTGTTTATTTGTTTGTATATATAAAAGCCAATCACCACTGGCCTTACCTAAAGTTTCTTTTCCCTATTTGTTTTCCTGTGTAGATACAGTATATACAGTGGGTTATTCACAAAATGATTTTTTACCTGATTTTTTTCCATGACGTATATCAAAACCAGTTCTGCAATTGTAAATGGTCTGAGTATAAGAAAAAACACAGTTAAAGGAAATTATGCATAAAAGCAAAAGTAATATTTAAGGTGCCTAGCTATTCAGGTATAAGTAACTACTTTAAAGAAAATGCCCCCCCCCCCCAAAAAAAACCCATAAACTTCTGCATTAACGTGTTGGGAAGCACACAAGTGTGTCATACATGGTATTCTTATCCAAATATGGTCCAGAAAAAAGAAACAACACAATGCAAATATGACTAAACATCTAGACAAGATTAAGTCTTTTGAAACAGAACATAAGGCCTCACAAGCCCCCTAGAACAAGCAGACACCAGAAAGGATCTGAGTAAAGTGTTAGACGCATATGCTAGGGAAAGGTTTTTATTCCCCTCTATTTTTAGTTCAGAAAAAGTCAGACGAGATGAGACCAATTTTGGATCTCAGGAGACTAAACAGTTACATAGTGGTCAGTTCCTTCAAGATGGAATCGATTCAAACGATCAGAGAGCAGTAAATCCAGGAGATTGGCTCATCTCTATAGATCTGAGACACACGTATATCCATGTTCCCGTCGCTATAGAACATCAGTGCTTCCTCAGGTTTTGTTTTCTAGAGAAGCATCTCCAGTTTACGTGTCTTCCTTTTGGCCTTTCCACATCACCCAGAACCTTCTCAAAGGTGCTGGTAGTTGTTATAGCAAAATTAAGGAGGCAAAGTATAAAAGTCTATCATTATTTGGACGACCTCCTAGTGGTGGCCAGGAATCCAAATACTTAAAATAAAATAAGGGAGAATCTGCGCTCAGCCCAACAGCAGTTTTGAAGTGAATGCCTCAATCCTCTTGCATAGATGTACCGTTCATCCAGGAGTATCAATCTCATAGAGAGTAAGAGGAGAACACTCAAGACGCAGAATTAACTGCTTATAATTATTTATTCCAGACTGTGAGACACAACATGTTTCGGGCCCATGAAGCCCTTTCTCCAAATACCTTGATGAAGCATTGAGACAAGGTGAATCGGAAAGGTTTGGATGGCTGTTAAATCTGAACAAGAGTCAGCTGGAACCAGCTCAAAGACTGGTCTATCTAGAAGCATAGATAGATACCAGTTTAGAAAAGATTTCTCTGTCTCAAGAGAGGATAAGCTTGTTTCTAAGAGAGGAAATGACGACTGCAGTTTTACAGATGCAGGATATTACTGCAAGACAGTTTATGAGGTTTCTAAGCACTCAACGTTTGTATAAGATCTGGCAGTACTGTAGCTTACATCCGGTGTCAGGGGGGCACCTGGAGCAAAGCAATGATGAGACAGTTGAGCCCCATTATGGATTTTGTTCAGATGTATTTTATGGGGATTATAGCAATCCATATACCAGGGAGCTTGAATTGGAGGGCAGACCAGTTAAGTCGCAAATCTATATACTCGGGTGAATGGAGCCTGAGCAGTCAGGTTTTTCAGACAATAGTGAGGAGATGGGGGGGTGGCAGATCTATTTCTGATGGCATCCCCAGAGAACTTCCAAGCTTCCAGCATTCTTCTCCAGGGGTCAGTGCAAGGAGGCTTTGGCGACGGACACATTGGCTCACAGTTGGAACAACCTTTGGTCTTATGTTTTTCCCCCATTCTCAATGATCTTCAAAGTATTGAAAAGGATTTTGAGGTCCAGAGTCGAAGTGATTGCGGTTCTGCCAGACTGGCCGAGGAGGCCTTGGTACCCTCTTTTGAGGAGGTTATCTATAGACAGCCCTATGAGACTTCCCCACAAGCAAGATCTGCTGAACCAGGGCCACCTCTTCCATCCTGTGCCTCAACAATTAAATTTAGCGGCATAAAGACTCAGCTCAACAGTATGAGAGAGAGGGGTTGTTCTGAAGCACTTATTGGGACATTGTCCAAGTCCAGGAAGAGTAGCACCACCTTGAGGTATGACAGAGTTTAGGATACCTTCCTTATCTACTCTTTTGGTGGTTCTAGGTATGCAGTTCTCCAATGACCCGTTAGTTGTCCGATTCCTTAGAGCCACGGTGAGAATAAGACCTCCAATTAAAGGATTGGCTCCTCCTTGGGATTTGCCTCTTGTGCTAAAATCGTTATCTGAGTCGCCTTTCTTCCCAGAGGAAGAAACTTCCTTGTGGGAGCTAACTCTCAAGTTTTTCTGGTGGCAGTTGCTTCGTGTCAAAGGGTATCTGAGCTTCAAGCCCTAATGGCCAATCCTTCTCACACAATTTTTAGTGTGGCCTCAGACCAAGTCTACGTTTTTTACAGAAGGTAGTGTCCAGTTTTCATTTGAACAAACCTTTATTTCTTCCAGCCATGGATGTGGAGAAGTCAGGTCTGGAAGGAAATGTCAAGAGGTGTCTAGAAACATATCTAAACACTATGAAATCCTTTAGAAAGTCTGAAAGACTCTTCATTATACCTTGTGGAGCAAACAGGGGGCAGGCTGCTTCAATTGCCACCATTCGCAGATGGATCGTAACAGCAATCAAGAAATCATACTTGTTACAGAGGCAGGAAGCACCTGAGGGTTCAGGCCTCATTCGACCAGAGGGGTGGTAACATGGCAGCAGAACAGGAGTGTCTACAGATGGTATTTGTAAGGCAGCTGAGCTAATCCTAAAGATTTTGAAAAACATTATCGTTTGGATGTTAGGGCTACCAAAAGAACTAATTTTTGTCAAGAGGTTATTCAGGCGGTATTACGTTTTGAATAACATTCTGATTCATTCTTGTGTTGCCCTCCCTTATTATTGCTTGGGTATTTACCCAAAGGTTAATGCTGACCAGGGATGGCCAATGAAAGGAAGAATCCTATCATACTTACCATGATTCTCCTTTCCTGACCATCCCGCTGGTCAGCATCCCCACCCTAATCCTAGAGCTTTCTACATAGATATGGAGGAAGTGAGTAGGTGGGGTTTAAATGCTGCTAGGGGACACATCTGTGGGAGGGGGGAATACCCGAAGGTTAATGCTGAGCAGGGGGATCACCAGGAAAGGAGAATAACAGTAAGTATGATAGGATTCGTCCTTTCTGCACCACGCTCAATTATTAAAGCTTTCACATCAATCAAATACCCAAATGGGTGTGAGCATCACTACAGAAGAAGTCCTGCAAGCCATCACCTCTAAACAAAATGGGCAAAAGCCCTGGCCCAAATGACTTCCCAGTGACACACTACAAAGAATTCTTGAACATACTAGCTCCACACCTCTGTAAGGCATTCAACTCCATACAATCGGCTCTCAATTCTTGATGCAGTCGCTGGATGCACAAATCACTCCAATAATGAAGCCCAACAAGGATCATACAGACCCTGGTAGCTATAGACCAATCTCCTTAATCAACAACAATGTAAAGCTACTATACTTGCCAAAACAATAATGAAACACATACAAACAGTTCTTGAATTACTCATTGAACTAGATAAGCAGGTTTCGTGCTCAACCAGGAGACAACACCAACATACCACTGAATCTACTTAATTATACCAGGACCCACTCAAAACAAGTACTTCTGCTGTCCACAGATAAAACTCTCAACCAAGTTAACTGGTGATAAATGTGCGATTGCTTAACCTACTATTTGGCCCAAAAAATCATGCAATGGATATGGACATTATATATGGACATTATACTTCAGTCCTATGGAGTTAAAGTGGACATCACATATCGGGTCCTCAAACTAAACAAAGACTATACCACATATGGAGATAAAAATTGCCTTCTTCCGTTCAAAAATATAGAATCAGTCCTAAAGAGATGGAGAATCAATATATTGTCCTGGTTAGGCAAAATGAACCTAATTAAGATAGACATCCTCCCCAGACTTGTATACAGTATCTGTTCCAGGCAATATAACAACAACTGGCTTACTGGTTTCCAAGCCATTATAACAAAATACGACTGGGCAGACAAACCCCCTACACTCCAGAAATAAAATATTGGTCAAACCAAAGAGACTTGGAGGCGCAACAATACCAGATGAAACTCTAGATACTTATGCAAAATATCTAGACTATCTACAAGAACATAATCATCTTTTTCTCCCAGATAATGGAGAACTAGTAATAGACATTTTGGTTTTAGGATGTTAGATATGCTATATAAGCTCATTTCTAAATAGTAGATAACACCTCGTAGATAGAACAGAATATGCCAAATGATAGGTGGAATAGAATAGGTGGTGTAGATCAGGATGGATCACTAAAATGAAGCTACAGTTTGCGTAACTTTATGAATAAGACAATTATTGGAAAGTGAGTAATATTTTGAAGAGGCCAATGATCTCCATGTACTCCTAACTTCTACAAGCCACGCTTGAGCGTGCTACTGGGATACTGGATCTGCTTAACCTTTTAATGATGATCTAATAAAATATGGATTTTAACTGCTGCTGGTGCTCCGTGTTCAATATATTTACCTGAAAAGTCTGTACATGTCCGGAGCGTTCATTTACACGTAGAAGCACAGCAGGACGCCTATCCACATGGTCAGAGTAATCCCACACTCTCTTTCTCTGCTCCTAAGCCAGGCTTCAAAATCAGATATTTCCTACACTGTAAACTAGTGAACCTGGAACCCATACACACTGCTAGTAAAGTGCACAGAACTATATACTGGAAATGTTCAATTAATAAAATATAATTTATAAAATTCCTGAACAGCTGAGGGATGTATTAGAAACCCTAAACCATCTAATCCATAGCTGATTCTCTTACCGTCCTCCTTGATCCAGACTTGAGCGCACAGTATGAGATCTCAATCTGAGGCCTCTGCTTATACTCCCTCTGACTTGCCTTTTTCAGAGAATGGAAACTGAAACTAGAGATTCAATTGTGTGTTAGTACATTCTTAGTGTCCAGTACATTCTTATTCTGGGAGTGGTTCTCTTACTGTGAGTCCTGAACTTATACAGCTCTTTGAGTATAAATATTTTCTTAGAACTCACAAACCTTTTCATACATACAAACAGATATATTTATTAACTTTTTTTAGCCAGCAAAATAATTGCTACTAATTGTGGTCTTGCTTTGGATGACTTCATTTATGAAAATGTCTCCAGTTTTTATAATACTGCTTCGTTGGAGACATTCTATTTAGCTACAATATGGTCTTAGGATCATTTTCCTCGTCTTTATCAAACTCACTTTGCCAAGCCTTCACCAAATTCCTGACATTCGATTCGAATTTGAAACAATTCAACAATTGGAATATCGAAATTTATTATATATTGTCTCTTTAAAAATGTGGAGTCAATTGGTGGACTTTGAAAAATCAACGTTTTTTTTGAGAAAAACGTTGTATCGAATGTGCTATTCCTTTGATTGGTACGATTTGAATTCGGCTGAATACAGGCCTATTCGACCAAAAAAAACCTTCAACTTAATTTCGGTTGGTCTTTTTGAATTTCGACGTTTTTTCAGTTCGAAATGCGATTAAATAACTTATCTAATATGATGTTTACCTAGAGAACTGTGTTGATTATTAAGTACAACACAAGAACCTAGAAGGGAACTGTAGGAAAATTACAGTATTACGTCCAGGTATGGATTTTGTTAGCCAGAATGCTCGGGACCTGGGGCTTTCAGGATAACAGAACCTTCTTAATAAGTAATTTGAATCTTCCTAACTTAAGTCTACTAGAAAATCATGTAAACATTAAATAAACCCAAGTGGCTGGTTTTGCTTCCAATTAGGATTAATTATATCTTAGTTGGGATCAAGTACAAGTTACAATTTTATAATTACAGAGAAAAAGGAAATACTTTTTAAAAATGTTAACTATTTGGATAAAGTGAAGTCTATGGGAGACAGTCTTTCTGTAATTCGGAGCTTTCTAAATAATAGGTTTCCTGAAAACGGATCCCACACCTGTACTGAAAACAATGTCATTGACTGTTGCCAGGGACCTGAGCTAGAGAGAGAGAGAGAGACAATAGTTGTTTACCAGGATATTACAAATTTAGATTGCTGGTAAATTTGGACTCTGTCTGCGCTAGAATTTGCGGTTTCAAAAACGGAAATTCGCCTCTTAAAGTACCAGGAGCAACATTTTTGCCGCCCCTGGTACCCAGTGGGGCAATGCCGCCTGAGGAGAGTTACTTTACTTGCCTCATTGGCAGAGCACCCCTAGGCCCGGCTCTAGCTGGTGAATCATTGGTTAGATCAGTGAAACCAGTAAGTGAAACACATTATCGTGATTTATATCCTCTACTTAAACAGTGCCCCCGAGTTACACAATAAGCTGCGAATGACATTCTGGGCTTTGCAAATAAATGAATACCGGTACTCTGTAAATCTGGAATTCCCTTAGCCCCTGTATGTGTGTATATATATATATATATATATAGATATATATATATATATATATATATATATATATATATACATTTATGTGGGAATTTGAAACCCAACACATTTTTTCAAATGATTTTTTCGCAGATATGGCGCCTTTTATAGGCGCTATATCGACGACATTTTCTTTTTGTGGTTGGGGCCTATTGGAGAGTTAACTGCGTTTGTGGAGCAATTGAACCAATTGGATAGTCCAGTAAAACTCAAGATGAGTTACGGTGTGGACAGTGAAATTTTTTTTAGATGTGACGGTGTACAAAAGTGGAGGGAGGTTGCAGACACGTATATTCACTAAGCCAACCGATAGAAATACAATATTGCACTATAGCAGTCACCACCCCAGGCATTTGGTTAACTCACTGCCCAGGTCACAAATGTTACGGGTAGCCAGAATTGACAGTGAAACCTCCAAGAGGAGGTCTGATTTGATTATCATGTGCGAGAAATTTATTCAAAGAGGCTTCCCGAAACAATTAATTGATAATGTATTGAAATGGGCAGAGAGTTTAAACTGAGATGAGCTATTACGGGTAGGGATGCACCGAATCCACTTTTTTGGATTCGGCCGAACCCCCGAATCCTTCACAAAGGATTCGGCCGAATACCGAACCGAATCCAAACCCTAATTTGCATATGCAAATTAGGGGTGGGAAGGGGAAAACATTTTTTACTTCCTTGTTTTCTGACAAAAAGTCACGCAATTTCCCTCCCTGCCCCTAATTTGCATATGCAAATTAGGATTCGGTTCGGCCGGGCAGAAGGATTCGGTTCGGCCGGGCAGAAGGATTCGGCCGAATCCGAATCCTGGCCGAATCCCGAACCGAATCCTGGATTCGGTGCATCCCTAATTACGGGTGGGTGCAACAGCTAAAAAACCAGGCGGACATCGGCCAGAGGGTGAGATTTATTATACTAGCCAGTACAGTCTGAAAAGTTCCGAGGTAAAACAGATCATACTTAAACATTGGGATGTAGTTTACACAGATGAACAATTAAGAGGGAGAGTGGGCAGGAAACCCAGATTCAGCTATTGACGCTCTAGGAATCTAAAGGAACAGTTGGGTCCCTCAGATCCGAGGGACACGTATGATAAGCGATACGAGGAGTTAGAGCGAGTGAAACGCCCAGGAATTTACAAATGCAAAGGTTGTGTGACATGTGGCACTCTGATTTTGGGTACCCACTTCACACACCCATACACAAGCAAAAGATATGCAGTAAGACAGCGGATGACCTGCGAGACCGCAATGGTGGTATACATCATTAAATGCCCTTGCGGATTGCTTTATTGTGGTAAAACGATAAGACCAGTAAAGGAAAGGATAGGCATGCACAGGTCAAGTATAAGGGCAGCCCTAGATCCCAACAGAGCAAAGAATAGAGGTAAGAGTGAGGGGAAACAAGACATAGTCCAGCAACCGGTGGCTAAACACTGGGCTGAGGCCAAACACGATGCCTGGTCATTCAGATGTGTTGCCTATTGAGCACATCAGCACTCACCCAAGGGGAGGTAACATAGAAAAGATGCTACTGAAGAGAGAGGTGTTTTAGATTTACGAGTTAAACTGCATAATGCCCACGGTATGAATGGACAGGTTAATCTAAGTTGTTTTTTGAATTAAACTAAACGTCTCCTGTGAATAGAATAGGATCAGTATTTTTTAGGCAATGATTACGACATTGTATCTTTTTTGTTCTTTTTTAGGATTTGATACATTTGGATTTTATGGACACTGGACACGATTGCAATTGAAAAATATTAAATATTTATTCACATATTTATGGTTTTATGGAAATACAAAGATATGCACTTACTGTATGCACGATTGAAATACATATACAATGGAGATGTAATTGCTTTTTTTAGATATATATATATACACTGGATATATAATTGTAACACATGATTCACATTGAAATGTTGATTGAAGGAGGGCACTGATTGGTTTGCTATTGAGCACTTTCTTTATTTAATGTGTTTTTAGAAAGTTTTTTGTATCATCCTTGAAAAAGGTCCTAAGGTGGACCGAAACGTCGGTTTGATACCAAGACAACAATAAAGAATATTACGTTTTAAGAAAAGGGAGTGCTGGTTCATTGCCGATTGATATATATATATATATATATATATATATATATATATATATATATATATGCAAGGTCTAGAGAAGTATGTTTTAAATTTTTTGTTTTCAGATTTGAAAAACTTTCATAATCAAAATCTCAAGTGTTAGCTTATTTACATAAATAACTCTAACCTCGAAAACTCAGTTGCTTAAGATCATTAAAAAACTCAATCCCACTGAAATCACAATCACAAAACAGGGATAGTGGGTCATTGAGCAAGTCAAGTGAGTATGATGAGCAAGTGCTGTAGAGGGATTAAGTGATAAAACAATTCATGGTGGTCCAGCAAATAGCCACTTTTTCATCTAGACAGGGGGCTAAAATGATAGAAGGCCAAACTAGGGGCATGAACATGGGGTATGTACCAGATACCCCCCTCTGTTGTGCCCAAGCCACAGCAAATGTGTAATTGTCGCCATGCTATAATGGGAGTTGATTGAATGGATACCCAATGTGTTCATGCCTGTACCTGTTATAATATTAAAATCAACAAACATTTACTGGGAAAAAATGATTTATATAACAAAATCTTAGAAAACATCAAGAAAATCACATGAATAACAAAATAGAACCCAGAAAACATGAAACATGACATAAAAATAACAATCCAGAGAATGAAATTTAGGCTCAGTCACTCCGAGGTTCTAGTAGAACGTTCCTCCTACAATCCATCCCAGTCACGGCTCAGCACCCCACCCAAGTGGCAGCACTCAGCATCACAATAAATATTGGGTTTCGTAGAGTCACCCTGTTCAGAAAAAGCACATAAAGAACAAAATGTGTATTATATTGTTTAGTTTTTACTCTTTTATTGCAGTTCAAGCCAATATTTCATTAAAAAAAATTGCAGAATATGCAGAAATGACGTGTGTGCATTGAGTGAACTAGGACTAATGGTGTATGAATTAATATGCGAGTGGGGAGTGTCTGTGGGCAAAGTAACATGGGACTGTACTAAGGGCCCGAGTTCTCAATTTTTTTTAAATACATAAAAAAAAAACAACACCTCAAAAATCTCAAAAGTGTACCTATTTATGAAAAAAATAAAAATATTTAAATGAATCTGCCATTAATACATTTCAAAAATGTTATTTTTTTTAATAAAAAAAATGGAATATCTAAACTCAAACGATTATTTTCCAACCCGAAAACTCGAATTGAATTCGACAAAACTCGAATTTTAGAGAAAAAAATTGTATGTCAGAAAGGCTATTAACATCTTCAAATCGGTCTCTGGACCACTGCCATTGACTTCTACATGAACTACATGAATATAATTTACTGTAGTAATTTTCCCTTATAATACATGAGAGTTCCCTGTATAACTCAGCCTGCAGCCTTGTGCCTTTATATGGTCACAGAGCAACCCCTCAGTGACTTCTAATATCCTTATCATTTACAGTAGGGGGTACATTATCCCTTATAATACATGAGTGATACTCAGAGTTCCCTGTATAACTCCGCCTGCAGCCTTGTGCCTTTATATGGTCACAGAACAACCCCTCAGTGACTTCTAATATCCTTATCATTTACAGTAGGGGGTACATTATCCCTTATAATACATGAGTGATACTCAGAGTTCCCTGTATAACTCAGCCTGCAGCCTTGTGCCTTTATATGGTCACAGAACAACCCCTCAGTGACTTCTAATATCCTTATCATTTACAGTAGGGGGTCCATTATCCCTTATAATACATGAGTGATACCCAGAGTTCCCTGTATAACTCAGCCTGCAGCCTTGTGCCTTTATATGGTCACAGAACAACCCCTCAGTGACTATCCATCGACATTTTGCCTTGGCCACAGAGATCTAATATCAATAAAATGTAATATATTACTCCATGTATATTACAGTACCCCACATGATAAAATATGCAAAAATGCTTGGATGTTGTCATTTCTAATCAATGCATGAGAATAAAATAAACAAGGGATTTTAGGGAAACTGAGACAACCAGACTCACCAGAAGAGAGAACAGAGAGAGAGGCTGAAGGACATCAGGCCATGGAACTCAAGTGACACCCCAGGGAACGATCCTAGTCCTTCTGATCCACTGGAGGTAGCTGGGATAAATGATCGGATCCATTTCATATAGGCAGGGACAGAAGTATAAACTCCGGGAAAGCCAATTCCACAACCAATTCCTATGCTCACCACTCCAATCAAGTACCACTGCTCACCATCATGACAAACTAGGGGTCCCCCAATATCATTCTATGAGGCAAACAAAATGTATTGATGAAAAAGTGTTTGATAGGGATGGGCAAATTTTTCCGCCTTGTATCGCTGCGGAAATGACGCCCATAGACTTGAATGGCATTGCGCGTCAAAAAAAAAATGACAATTGTGCAGATTTTTGGCGTAACGAAATGGGTCAAATTGGTCTTAGCCTAGTGTCTGACTCACCTGGTGATACAATTTTAACAGTATGATGTGCGGCATGAGATGTGCTTTATACCCATATATCATTATAGGAGAAGGAAAGGTTAAAACGAAGTAAGCCTTATCAGAAAGGTCCATCTAAATATACCAGTAAACCCCCCAAGTAATGTTGCTCTGAGTCCCCTGTCAAAAGAAATACTGCATTTCTTTCCTTCTATTGTGTACTCATGGGCTTCTGTATCAGACTTCCTGCCTGCAGCTTAAACCTCATTGCCCTGGGCAAGAGCATGCTCAGTTTGCTCCTCTTTCCCCACCCCTCCCTTCTCTACTGTAATCTGAGCCCAGAGCAGGGAGAGACTCAGGCAGGAAGTGATGTCACACCACATTAATACTGCAGCTCCTATCCTAAACAAACAGAGAGTTTCTAGAGCTTTTTACTCAGGTATGGTAAAACATTCTACAGAATAAATATAGCATTCTAGCTTGCACTATTGCAGCTAATCTATTGCCAATAAAATGCCTCCGTAGCTTTCCTTCTCCTTTAAATATTAAAAAAATTAAAAAAATCCAACCAAACTAGAATCCACAATTGCACCTTTATTTTCATTCATTATAAAAACAACATGATTTAATTGGATCGGGGACAAATACGGAAAGATCTAAAAATAGTTTTTTCCCTCAATCGCTCTATTTTTTTAGTGCTTTTTCCCAAAAGATTTCAAAGGGTACATTAATTGTAATACCACTTTTGTGATTTATTTGATCACGTGTCTAAAGTGTCAGATGCAATATGTGGGGTGCACGACTAGAAAAAGAAAGGGCAAGGGAGCATATGAGTCAGATAAAAAATCCACGGACAGCAGAAAAGAGTAACATCACTAGACACTTTACTGCTTGTAATGGGGGAGATATAGAATCCTTCTCCATTCAAGGGATTGAAAGGGTTAGACTGGGAGTGAGAGGGGGTGACCAATTAAGACTTATGGAAAAAAGAGAGGGGTTTTGGATTCTTCATTTGGGAACACGCCTGCCCCTAGGACTTAATCATGAGTTTGACGTCACCTGTTATATTTGAAGAGGCTAAAGTAGAACATCTGCTCTAAGTATTTAAAATATCTCTATCTGGGAGTTTTTTTTAATAAAGAGAATCAGTGACGGCTTTTACAACTGATAATATGTGCAAAGAAGAGAATGTAAATTACTTTGTAATTAAATAATTTTAATGTGATATGCTATATACCGACTTAATGAATATTGTTACATTTGCAATACTACTTGAATTTACAACTGTCCCTTTTTTGGAGGGACAGTCCCTCTTTTGACAGCTCAACCCACAGTCCCTCATTTGTACTGGAAAGTCCCTCTTTTCTCTGCACTGAACAGCCAGAAAAACAAACAAAGTTTCTCACTTAATTGGCTTTTAGCAGATAGCCCAGAACAGCTAACAGGTGCAAATAAGATACTTTGTAACAATTTTGAGACACAAAAACACAGTTTAGATAAAGAGAAATATTTTCAAACTTTCATAACCTGCCAAATTTTGTAAAACAAACATGTTAATTAGGGGGTGTGGCCACAGAAAGGGTGTGGTCAAATAATTGCTGCGCTACGTGCGGGAAAAACATTTTTGTCCCAAAATGTTGGGAGGTATGCTTGTGATATATGGAATAGGATACAAACATCCCACATAGGCAATTTTGGGATCATACTAAGAAAATAGGGTTAATCCCTTTTAATTTTTGATTGGTTTTTAAAGATAAGTGGGAGGGATTTACAGGGTTTAAATACTGCATGGGAGATGCTGGTAACAGAGAGACCTATGACTAAGAGCCTGAAGGTGCGAAACGCGTAAGATGGGCCATGTGAGGGTCAGTGTGTATCTATATTTTAATGTGAATTTAAATAAAATATTTTTTTACTGAAGAAAAAAGCCTTGGGACAGATATCTTTTGATATAAATCTTTTTTGCATATAATTGCCCGTGAACTGGGGCGAGTCCCTTTGGCTTAATTAAGGCAGTAATCAGATGTGGACTCCCCATCAATGAATGCTTTTTCCCAAAGAGCCAGAATTTTTGCCTGAAAAGTCGAAATTGTCAAATTTTCTGGCTAATTCCAGTACAGACCACAGAAACTTCCAAAAAGGATAGGGAGCTGATTGACTTATATACAACTTTGGTAGGTCTGAGATGCCAGATTTTTGGATTCAGACTTTATCCCTCCGTGGGTATAATTAATCTAAAAAAAAAATGTTTTTTTCCACAAAAAATTCCGATTTTATAGTAAATTGTTTTTTTTTGAGTTTTTGGTATTTGGACTTTAATAAATAACCCCCTTAATCTACAATAAAAAGTGTCCTTGTGATGGTATCATGAATTGAGTTTAAATACAAACATAAGATATTACTGATTGAGAAGCTTGGAAAGTCAATTAGTTGAAAGAAACAAGTGTTGTCCCAACATGAGACTGGTCTGGATTAGTCACGATGAAAGCTCTACTAAATACTATATTTACTGGATCTTGAGCCTGTATGATACTGATCTGTAATGAGTAGGGATGCACCGAATCCACTATTTTGGATTCGGCTGAACCCCCGAATCCTTTGTGAAAGATTCGGCCGAATATCGAACCGAACCCTAATTTGCATATGCAAATTAGTGGTGGGAAGGGGGAAAAAAATGTACTTCCTTGTTTTGTGACGAAAAGTCATGTGATTTCCCTCCCCATCCCTAATTTGCATATGCAAATTAGGATTCGGATCGGCCGGGCAGAAGGATTCGGCCGAATCCTGCTGAAAAAGGCCGAATCTTGGCCGAATCCCGAACCAAATCCTGTATTTGGTGCATCCCTAGTAATGAGCTCAATGTTTAATTACTAATTATTTGTGTTCCTACCAAAAATTTCATCAAAGTTGGACTGGAACAAAGAACATGGAGCTAGATTTACAGAAAGTAGGTGGAATTCTCATTGGAGGATTATTTTGCATATTAAACAGCCACTGGGTCAGGAAAGCTGTAAAAAAAAGATTTATTGAGGAATATTTATTAAAAAATAATATTAAAAATAATATTAATTAAAAAAAAAAAAGTGCTTATTGCTGGACACCAAGGGGCCTATTTATGAAAACCGCATTTTTTTTCTGGTCGAGTTTTTAAAGGCGAAAACTCGAGGGGAAAAAAACTAATATTTTTAGAGATTTATATTCCTGGTATGGGATCCGTTATCCACAAACCCATTATCCAAAAAGGGTAGAAGGTTTAAAGATACAAATTACACAAAAATCCATTATCTGGAAACTCCCAGGTCGAGTTGCGCGATTTGACCCTCAATTTTGTTGCAACACCGACTTTTGGATTGGATTCATGGATAGAAATGCAAGTTTTAGTAAATACCCCCAAATGTTATATCCAAATTCACTGCCCTTCTGTTACATTTGCATTTACTGTAGGTTTGGTGCTGTCCACAAGCAGCTCAGACACAGACCGGCAGGAACTATAAATAAGAGTTTGAATCTGGGTAGACGCTGTGTAATATCCTTGTGAGCCAATAAATAACTGGACAGTTTTACCTTTAACACTTAAAAGGAGAAGCAAAGGTTAAAATTAAGTAAGCTTTATCAGAGAGGTCTATATAAATACACAAGTAAACCCTCAAAGTAATGCTGCTCTGAGTCCTCTGTCAAAAGAAACAGCACATTTCTTTCCTTCTATTGTGTACTCATGGGCTTCTGTATCAGACTTCCTGTTTTCAGCTTAAACCTCCAGGGCTAGGGCTTGAGCATGCTCAGTTTGCTCCTCTCCCCCTCCCTCCTCCCGCCCCTGCTGTAATCTGAACCCAGAGCTATGAGTGAGCAGGGAGACACTCAGGCAGGAAGTGATGTCACACCAAGCTAATATGTCAGCAGCTATCCGAAACAAACAGAAAGCTTCTAGAGCTGTTTACTTAGGTATGGTAAAGCATTCTACTGAATAAATATAGTGTTATTGCTTGCACTATTGTGGCTAATCTATTGACAATAAACAGCCTAGGGGCTTTCCTTCTCCTTTAAATTATTTCTTACTTACAGATATTATTACTTACATGGCAGATATCTTTTCCTCCATGGATGTCGCTTGCACATACCATAGATTCTGTAATAATAATCTTTTCTGCCAATAGGCTATAAAAGATCTTGCAATGCTCTACAGTTATCAAACGCATTTCTGCCTCTTGTAGAATAACAGGCCTCGGCTTGGTACCTGTTGGAGGAAAAAACAGTTCCCAGCGATGGTGTTGGTTTACATATAAACAAGGTGTAGTCAAGGACTGTTTCCCATAATATTAGTCAATTCAATTTCACACAAGTGGTAACTGAAAAACAAGAGCCATATATTGTAATAGGCCATGGAAACAGTACAGCCCTCTGCTTGTAATTTACACATTTTTCAGAAAAATTATGTCAAAACGACAAAAAAAAACATTTAGGGTAAGAACACACTAAGATTCAGGGAGATTAAGTTGCCCGGCGACAAATCACCTCTTCTTCGGCAACTAACCCCTTCTAAACTAAAACTAACTAAAAGCCTTCCCGCCGGCTAGAATCTAAATCGCCTGCACTCGGAGCGCTTCGTTTTCCGAAGTTGCCTGAAGTTTCCTTGTGAAATCGCCGTCAATTTCAATTCTAGCCAACGGGATAGCTTTTTCTGGAGATTAGTTGCCCGAAGAAGAGGTGATTTGTCACCGGTCAACTAAATCTCCCTGAATCTTAGCGAGTGTCTCTGCCCTTAGAGGTAGACTAATATATATATTATATATATATATTTTCCCAGTGGGGCAGCAGAAACACTCTACAGAGTGTTTATGAGAGTTTGGAGGAATGCCATCTCCTAAATAGTACACTTAGGGGCAGATTTATCAAAGGTCAAGGTGAATTTTCGAATGAAAAAAATCTGAATTTCGAGATTTTTTTTGTGTACTTCGACTAGGGAATTCAATTTGAATTTGAAAAATTCTAAAAAATTAAAAATTTGAATATCGAAATTTATCATGTACCGGCTCTTTAAAAATTCGACTTTGACCATTCGCAATGTAAAACCTGCCGAATTGCTGTTGCTGACTATGAGGGGGCCTCCTGGAACCGATTTGGGGGTAAATTTATCAAAGAGTGAAGTTCCGCCACTAGAGTGAAATTCCGCAGCTCTCCATTCATTTCTATGGGATTTTGAAAGGCGTATTTATCAATGGGTGAAAGTGAAAGGTCACCCTTTGATAAATACGCCTATAAAAATCCCATAGAAATGAATGGAGAGTGGCGGAATTTCACTCTATTGGCGGAACTTCACTATTAACTTCACTCTTTGATAAATATACCCCTTGGAGTCAATTGGTGGATTTTGAAAAATCAAAGGTTTTTTTTGGAAAAAACCTTTAATCAAATTCGATCAAATGCGCTATTCCTTAGATTCGTATGATTCAAATTCGGTGGAACGCGGACCTATTCGATCAAAAACAAAACTTCTTTTGATTGGTCTTTTTGAATTCGATTTTGAAGTCTGCCCCTATATTTTAACTAAGCTGCATGAATTCATATTGGTGCCAAAACAATCCTATTGGGTTTATTTAGTTTATTTCGGGTTAATTGGAAAAAAAACTTGAATTTTTCAATATTTATTATTCCCTGAGGATGCAAAAAGTCTGAATCCGAAAATACTCCATCTTCAACCTGTCGAGGTCCTGTAGAAGTCCATGGCAGAGGTCCTACTGGGTTTCATGCGATAATTTTATATTTTGGGCTTTTCCGTTGATTTCGCTAAAATGTTGAAGATTTTTCTCGCGGGCATCCGAAAAAGTCACAGTTTTCATGTGACAATCCGAAAAAGTCTAGTTTTTTTTTGCCGATACAATTTTTTCGTGTTTTTTTTAATGACAACCAAGAATAAATAATGGATTCTAGTTTGGTCTGACTTTTTTTATTTAAAACATCAGCAAAATTAGGATTTTGATAAATAACCCCCTTAATGTTTAAATTAATTGTTTTAGCAGACTTAAGGTATGGTGATCCAAACCAAAGAAAACCCCCTAATCCAGAAAACCTCAGAGCATCCCAGATAACAGAGCCCATACTTTTACAGTAAATGTAAATCTAAAAAAATAAAAAAAAATACTCACTGTTAATGTCAAGGGCTCCCCAGCCAGTTACTATACAACTGTGCCCGGGCAGAAATTCAGTGGAAGGTGTAGGCAGACAGGCTGGAAGGATGAAGTTTGTGAAGGACACCTTTCGAGAAAGTTCTAGAAGTGCAACGTCATTAGGATAATCAGATTCATTGTACTTGGGATGTATAATGATCCGTTTCACTAGAACAGGAACTTCCTCTTTGTGGTTTCCAGTTATTTTGTAGGCCCCAAGGATGACAATTACAGAGGAGGCGTTTACCCTAAAAAAAAAAAGAGAACTGTAAATGTTATGATTGTGGTGTTGTAATGGATCACATGACCATGTCTAAACCTCATGATTCAACAGCGTCATGGATCTGTTATTACAGTCAAACCCCAAATTTACTGTAGGTCCCTGGTTTTGACATTTTCATGCTGCCGCCACTTTCAATGTATTCCTATAATTGCCCATTCATTTACGTAGCTGTGTCCCTCGTTTTACACCGCATTTTGTCCATTAAAATACGTGCACAAATGACCCTGCAACAACTGCCATATTAATGAACATCAAAATCTACTTCTTCTCTATTTATCAATCATTTATTTCTATAACAGCTGCTGTGCCTGTCATCTTGAACCAGTACAGTATGTTAAATGATTGTAGGGATCCATAGGGTTAATTCTATGTTCTTGAAATCCCACATGGTGGGAAATCCCCTGCCTGGCCAGCTACGGGTTGAAGGAGGGGGAGTGAGCCTTTGTCCCTGTGGAGTGTGTTATGGCAGATACCGGAGGTTGCCAGAAGGTGTCGCTGCTGTGCAAATGCTTGATATAGCTAGAACCATGTGCTCACAGCCATTGTTAGTTTCATTTTCACTAAGGACGGAGTGAACAGAAAAAGCTGCAAAAATGTAGGGGCAAAGCTGTGAGGAGCCACTTGAAGGGCTGGTGTACTGAAGCCCCTTTCAATACCTATAAGGGGGGGTTATTGGAAGGCTCCAGTGTGTGTGTAGACAAACTTTGCAAGACATGGGATACCAGGAATTGTCAGTGATAGTGAGTCCCAGTTTATATCACACTCCAGCTTTACAAATGGTACAGCTCACATCCATACTGACCCCACCACACATTGGGCTGCAGTCACAACAAAGTTGTTGCTGATGAGGGTTCCACCACAATGGACTGTACCAGGAAGCCACAAGATCACTTGCCAGGGGTTCTGCCCCTTCTTTGTATCCTGTCCGCCCACAATACGGCTGTTGACCACCACAGGTTTCCCACAGGTCTCAGCTAGAGGAGAAGACATTCCACATTCAGTAGAATATACAGTATAAGGCACGGAGTGCCATCTTTCCAGACTCAAGCACATATAAAATTCCCATTCTGTATATTTAATAAGCACTTAATTTGGATACATGCTGACAGGGCTTTTATCAGGGGGAGAGGAGACAGGGTGGAGTGAGGACACCAAAATCCACAAAGGTCCGGTTCACAGGCAGCAAAGGGGTGACGTTTATGGGGCAATTAAGTCATATATTTTCTTTTTCACTAAGGTCCCAATTAGGCTAAGGCCACACTAGGTAGCGCCGCGATTTGACTCGCGGCGACTTTTAAGCCGAAAAATCGCCAGCGTAAAAACACACGCGGCGATCTTTTTTCTATTGGCGCTCGAAATCGCCTAGCGAGGCAATTTCGAGCGACAGTAGAAAAAAGATCGCCGCGTGTGTTTTTACGCTGGCGATTTTTCGCGATTCCCCATAGACACCAGCGCGCCAAATCGCGGCGCTATCGCCTAGTGTGGCCTTAGCCTTAGGATTTCCATCTTTTTTGTTTGGGGAAAACTAACAGAGGATAGGCCGGTGACGTAGGGGTTGGGCTGGATGATGTTGGGGGTGGGCCGGATCATGTATGGGCGGGCGAAGTAGGGGGCGGGACTGATGACCAGCAATTGGTTACTCTCCATGTCATTCACTTCAATGTCTTGTTCGGATTTCCTAATTTGAAAATCCAGACAGGCACTTTTCACCTGGGCAGCCCTTTCATAAACCGGACAGGTGGCAACCCTAGTTCCAATTAATCTGACCACTTGTCAGGGCATACCTCACAGAGCCCCTGGGTGGGTGGTGGAATAATAGTCTGACCCTGCTGCTTAAATAGTATGGGGCACCGTGGTTTTTAATGACAGCTCTGTATACTTAAAGGTGATATAAATCCTGCTGTACTGCACTGCTCAACCAAACTTTACTCAGTCTTTGCTGGACTACAAATCCCAGAATAATGTCACATATAATGAAGGTTGAGGCATGCTGGGAGCTGTAGTCCAGCAACACGGATTATATTTTTAAAGCAAAATTGTACAATAAAACTTTTCACAAATTTTCACAGCCAGAGACTGCTTTGAAGTGCAAAGAATCCTCCAATGAGAATCCCAGCTGATCTGTATCAATGTGGCTCCATGTTCTTTGTTCCTGCAACTGGAGTTGGAAGCTTTAAGCCCAGTTTCCCAGCACTGAACAAGTCTGTCCTTTATCCCCATGTCTGATTCCAGTGTCATATAATGAATAATAAAATGACATAATTATCTCTATATGTAACATAACAGCAAGATGGCTGACATAGTGCTGGGAATCAGCGTTCTCATTAGTCACTTCTTTTGCATTTATAATGAAGTTTTTGATCAGTATAATTCTCATTGGCAAATTTTCTTGCATCTATATAATTATTCTGCAACTTCTATAGAAAACTAGGGGCGCTGTGGCACGTTGTTACGGCTGGCTTTACATCCCCTTTAATTCTACATTTGTAGTCCAGCAACATATGAGTACAGTATGAGTAAGGTATGGCTGAGCAAAAGTGTATAAATTGCCCTTAAGCTTTTGGGGCTGATGTTAATTCGTAAAGGGATACTGTCATGGGAAAACATGTTTTTTTCAAAACACATCAGTTAATAGTGCTGCTCCAGCAGAATTCTGCACTGAAATCCATTTCTCAATAGAGCAAATATATTTTTTTTATATTCAATTTTGAAATCTGACATGGGGCTAGACATTTTGGCCGTTTCCCTGCTGCCCCAGTCATGTGACTTGTGCCTGCACTTTAGGTTGGAACTACTTTCTGCCAGGTTGTTATTTCTCCCACTTAATTTAACTGAACGTGTCTCAGTGGGACTTGACTTTACTATTGAGTGTTGTTTTTAGATCTACCAGGCAGCTGTTATCTTGTGTTAGGGAGCTGCTATCTGGTTACCTTCCCATTGTTCTTTTGTTTGGCTGCTGGGGAGGGAAGGGGGGATATCACTCCAACTTGCAGTGTGTCTAAAGTTTGTCAGAGCACAAGTCACATGACCAGGGGCAGCTGGGAAACTGACAATATGTCTAGCCCCATGTCAGACTTCAAAATTGAATATAAAAAAAACTGTTTGCTCTTTTTAAAAATGGATTTCAGTGCAGAATTCTACTGGAGCATCACTATTGACTGATACGTTTTGAAAAAAAAAAAAACATGTTTTCTCATGACAGCATCCCTTTAACCTGTTTGTGCCACACTTCTAAGGGGGTTATTTACTAAACCATGATTTTTTCTGGTTGGGTTTTTTTAAGTCAAATTCTCAAACTTCTCATGGAAAAAAACACGTAATTTTCTTACGTTATTTTCCTTACACGTTATTTTCCCGTATAGTCAAGATTATCCATGAATTGAGCCCTAGGATGTTATGAATTAATTCATGTAGAAAAAGTCCTTAATAAGTCGAAATAAACACAAGAATCACCCTCTACTCATAAATACAAACTATGCCAGAAATGTGTAGGCAAAACAACATGGTGGGTACAGGGAAACCTTTAACCAAACTATTACCGATGTGTTTAATTAAATGAAGATGTAATCTTTATGGGCCACCGATTGTAGAATGGTTGGTGCTGCCATGAAAGTACAAGAGTGCCAGGGTTGTATCTTGTATTTTTATTTTTTATTTTTTTTGTGGAACATTCCAGATTGCCGAAACTGCAAACTGGAGAGCTGCTGAATAAAAAGCTAAATAACTCAAATACCACAAATAAAAAATAAAATAAAACCAGTTGCAACTTGTCTCAGAATATCATTCTCTACATCATACTAAAAGTTCATTTGAAGATGAACAACACCTTTAATAGCAGAAAGCAAAATGCATTGGTTCATGGTGGACTTACATAGCGATTCCTCTGCTTCAGCAAATCCGCAGATCCCTAAAATGAAAAGGTAATTAGAATAAATGGCGGCAGCTCTAATTCAATCCTAATATTGATAATATATAAGATAAATGACTGTGTGCTGTCAGTTATAATATAAATATGATATAACTCTGAGATCAGTTCTGATAGTGTTGATAAGTGCTCATTGCTAGTGATGGGCGGAATTTGTCCCATTTCGCGTAAAAATTTGCAATTTTGACACCTGCGATAATTCATCGGCGTCAAAATGGGCACCGTCGCCCATTAAAGTCAATGGGCGTCCGTTTATCGTCAGCGTTGATAAAACTTTGACGCCGCAGACGAAACCGTTGCTGGTGTCAACATTTTTTCACAAACCCGTGAATTTCCACGGCAAATTCACTAATGTATTCGCTAGTGGCAAAATGGGTAAATTCGTTGCGAATGCGCGACTGGCGAATAAATTTGCCCATCACTACTTATTGCTAATGTAATGCTCATATGCCAAAATCCCCAAAGTTTTGTTACAATTTTTTCCCATCTAGAAATACAGAATCACTGCAGACAAGGACTAAATAGCGCCCCACTTTGACCTGTTTTAATCATTCACTTTTATTTCAAATTGAATTTTTTTTATCTTTGTTTTTATTTGTTTATGACAGGTGCGGTATATATTATGATCTATTTTACAGAAACCTGTTTGAAGAAAGCTCCCAGAAACAAACCAGTTTTGTTTTAGTACTTGTGAAGGATCATCTGCCAAGACAAATAACCGCACAACTTATACCATTCACTGAGATTTATTTACAATTTATCAACGCAGATGATCCTTCCCAAGTCTTTGTTCTAATATAACATCTAATATCTTCTTCCTTTAAGGACCATTTGCACGAGGCGAACAATAACCTTCGCTTAAAGGCGAAGTAAACCCTAAAAATGAATATGGCTAAAAATGCCAGATTTTATATAATAAACTTATTGCACGAGGCTAAAGTTTCAGCTTGTCAATAGCAGCAATGATCCAGGACTTCAAACTTGTCACAGGGGGTCACCATCTTGGAAAGTGTCTGTGACACTCACATGCTCAGTGGGCTCTGATTGGCTGTTGAGAAGCTAAGCTTAGGGCTCGTCACTAATTATCCAGCAGAAAATGAGCTTTTTTTTTTTTTTCTCTCTCCGATCCTTATTCGGTTCCACTTTTGTGATCTTTTGCCCTCGAGATGTATACAAATTATGTACAATTTAAGATTATTAAGGCAAGATTACCATTAACCTTTTAATAAGGTAGATTTAGTATATGGATGTGAAACGGAATATTGGATTTCTTTCCCCTTCCTTTATGTTGGTTTTGTAATCTTCCCTCCTTTTTTCTTTCTGTACCCTTAATAAAAATTTGCTATAAATAAAGAATTTACAAAAAAAAAAGAAAATGAGCTTCCCTGGCTGTAATATAAGCTGATGCTACAGGTTTGCTGATTATTAAATTCTGATGCTAATTGCACTGGTTTCTGTGCTGCCATGTAGTAATTATGTGTATTAATTACTAATCAGCCTTATAGTGTGACATTTCTATTCTATGTGTACTGTATATTGTGAGTGGCTCCCTAAGCTCAGTAAGTGACAGCAGCACAGAGCATGTGCAGTGAATCAGCAGAAAAGAAGATGGGGAGCTACTGGGGCATCTTTGGAGACACAGATCTTTACTGCTAAAGGGCTGTGGTTGCCTTGGGCTGGTACAGAAACCCAAAACATACTGTACAACATTTCTACCTACTTCTTAATTTAGGCTTTAGTTCTCCTTCAATGAAAGCAAAACACAGTAACAAGAGAAGTCCTCTTTGTAATAGAAGACACTTTTCAAATGTTACAAAATAGTAAAAGAAACAGTGGTTGATAGTTTAACGTATGAGCATCTCTCACATTACAGGCCCCACTGATTTTAAGAAGCATCAGTTAGTCAAGAAACCATGGAAAGGCAAATCTGTGGTCAAGGCATCAGGAGAGACGCCTGCAATTAATGTTTCATCTCCATGCGGTAAAGGTGAGGGCCCTGCCCTTCTGAACCTGGGAATGGGGGGAACATGATGGAGCAGATGGTCCATACTGATCTGGGGAAGAACTACAACTAGTGAACATATCTCTTATACAAATAGTTTTATGTCCACAACTGCTCTGGTGGCTGCACCTCCTGAACCTCTGGCACAAGGTGAGTCTATATGGCATGAATGACACCAGCACTTTCTGAGCTCCAGGCTTTGGAGTTGCTCTCCAGGAGCAACAGACCTTATCTTTTTTGGTGCCAGCCAAACCGACTGCAACACAGAATTGAAGATGCAATAGGTCTAATAAAGTCAATCATAACAATAAACACATTATACCGCAGTGATATTGGTGGTCAAAATTCCACTTCCACTGTGCCTTGTCCATTTTACAAGCACAACAAACTATCAACAGCAATGAGGAACAGAAAATGCAATAAAATCACTGAAATAAAATAATAATATAATTAGAGTTCAGGCTAGTCATGTCACCAGTAAAAATATTTCTCCATGGCAAAATATTTGATACAAAAAAAAAAGTAAAATGTGGTAGTGTAGAATGCTGGGGTGGGGGTTGGGTCTCCATACTAAAAAATCATTTAAACACAAATGAAACCCAATAGGATTATTTTGCCTCCAAGAAGAATTAATTATATCTCAGTTGGGATCAAGTACAAGCTACTGTTTTATTATTATAGAGAAAAAGGAAACCATTTTTAACTATTTGAATTATTCGATTAAAATGGAGTCTATGGGATATGGCTTTCCCGTAATTCAGAGCATTGTGGATGAGACAATGGGGCTCATTTATAAACTTCGCACAGGGGAGATTGGTTCGCAAAGTGAATATATTTGCTCTGCGCATGGTTATATTTATAAAGCCAAATAAGAGGGTGCAAAGAGAATTGCGTTTTTTTTTTTCACAATGCGAATGTCGATAGGAGCTTTTTAAATATGTCACAATTCGCAAATTGAGAATCTCTATGCGCACACTCTGCGACTCAATTACGCCACAACTTTGGTGGTGGTTAAAATCTTGGCAAAAACAGTTTTGCAAACTGTGAATTTAAGTTACTGTCAACGCTATTTTTGCGTACAACAACCTTGCACATTGGGTGAAACTCCCGTCTCATTTGCGCACCATTTGCGAAAATTTATTGACACTGCGAATTTGCAGAAACCGGAAAGACGGGCAGAGCAGCGCAATATATTACCGTTCAGGAAAAAACATGCGCAATACAACCATTTGCGAAAAATATGCGCTGCGCAATCTTTATAAATGACCCCCACTGTGTGTTGTATGCGTGTATGAGTGTGCAAAGCTTCTCCCCCCCACCAAAAAAGTATGTAATTTCACAATGAAAAATAGTGGAATCAACAAAATAACATATTTTACTGTATCTACAATATGAATGTAATGATACATATTTACGTGACTACTTCATGCTTCGTTGATATGATATTTTTTTCTCTACACCTTTCCCCTTGCAACTTGTAAATGACCAAAAGGACAAAAAAAAAAAAAAAAAAATGACCAATTTGGAAATCATTCCATTCTCTCAGTGAGAACATAGTAGCAGATCCAGATTCAAGGCTTTCTATGACACTTACCCAAGTTCAGAAGGAGCAGAGCTCTGAATAAATGGAGCCAGTTCATCATTCTTTTCAGAGACAGTTTCCCTTTCACACTCTCTACATGTTTTTTTATACTGCAGGAGGGTTATAAAATCTTTTGTTAATCAACACTCCCCTTAGATCTATTTCAACTAGTACCTTGGGTAAAGTTCTTCCTCCATCCATAACCGGGTGAAAACTTACAGCATATATAGATTATATTATAATTATTTGTGTAACTAAAGTTGGATTGGCCCAGTGGGACACAGACGTTTTTAGGTTTCATTAACATTAAAATGATAACGTTTTGGAGCTTTTCCTTTTCAGCGTGATACTTATATTCAAAATTATAGAAGAAAAAAGGTCTGATGGAGGCCTCCCTGTCTGGATCTCGGTAAATGTCCACGTAGAGTGCATAAAATGCAGATTGTGCTTATTGTATTATAATAGTGATTGTAAGCTCAACAGCCAATATAAACATAATGCAGGGTCACCTAACCCAGACAGGAATTGCTTAATAGCAGAAATATGCAATGCCAGATGTGTAATGTGCTGGAATTAATCATTACTTACAATATAACTTAAAATGAAACATGGATTTGTATGAGATAAATAAAATTCTGCATACATATTACTTGCCGGACTATCACAAAAATGAGAATTTTATATACATTTCATAATACTAAAATGAGAATTTTTCTAAATAATAATTGATTAAAAATTCTGACCTGTTTCTGTCAGTGTCTGTATTTCTTCATTATTTCTTCATGCTGGAGTTGGGAGTCTGCTTTTCAAAGCCAGTTAAAGGGGCAAATTCACTTAGAATCGTAGTTGTGCCAGGTGCAAATTCACCAGGCATTTTTTCACCAGTGCTCCGCAAATAACTAATCACTAAAATCCGAAGTTGCGCACAGGGGTATCGTAAGTTTGCGAAGTTGCGCTAGCGTTATTTCGCCAAGCCAAGCGAATTTTCGCTAGCGATGGTTAATTTGCATACGGCGCGAAATTCAAATTTCAATGGAGGAACACATATCTGCACTACAAATGCCTAGAAAACCTTCAAATCAGCAAATATAAATTTTATTTTGCCCTACACATGTGCCCACTGTCTAGGTAAGTTGCCATGAATCAGGAAATGTAGGGGGGAAGGAGGGGAGCCCCAAAAATATTTTTGATCTTTTTCAGCCTATCACCCATCATGTAGAAAACACGCCAGCGTTTTTTGGGATTAGAAAAAAATTTGACTTTTTTTTAAACAATCCCTATCTACTCTATTGCGCTTCGCCAGGTCTCAGGTGGTGAAGGAAGTCTAGCGTAAAAGGTAGCGTTCAGTTACCAAGTTAGTGAATTTGCGTAGTTACGTCGCTAGCGAAAATTCGCTTGGCGTAAGGGTGCGAAGTAACACTAGCAAATTTACGCCAGCGTTCATTAGTGAATTTGCGAAGTACCGAAAATGCCAAACGCTAGCGTTCGGCACTTAGTGAATTTGCGCCAAAGTCTTTGGGGGGCTCTTTAGAAGATGTATTAGAGATCACTGTTTGAAAATCACCAGAAATCCTGTCTCTCTACATGAAGGGTTTGTGCCGGAGTAATTTATTTTAGTTGTTTTTGTTTGATTTTGTTTGTGCTGGAGTCAATTATTTTGTTTGATTCTGTTTGTGCTGGAGTCAATTATTTTGTTTGATTTTGTTTGTGCTGGAGTCAATTATTTTGTTTGATTCTGTTTGTGCTGGAGTCAATTATTTTGTTTGATTCTGTTTGTGCTGGAGTCAATTATTTTGTTTGATTCTGTTTGTGCTGGAGTCAATTATTTTGTTTGATTCTGTTTGTGCTGGAGTCAGTTATTTTGTTTGATTTTGTTTGTGCTGGAGTCAGTTATTTAAGTGAGCTCTAATAAATCTGCTAGGAAAGGGAGCCCCCCCTAAAATTTATATTGGATCTGTCAGTCAAAATCTGACACCCAACTCATGCAAAAGACAGAATGAAGAGAGACAGATGCTGAGAGGGGGAAAGTGAAGATAAAGTTGTTTTTGTTTCAGAAATGGTATAGAATTTGAAATTGTTTATATGTAGAAAGGTTTTTTTTTAAAAAAAATTCAGTATCATGAAGCTGAAAAATAATAATTCTCATGTGTTCCTCTTTAATAATTTTAGGGCTAAGTCCCAAGTTGATAATGTTTCAGGGACTGCTCATCCTTACTAATTAAACTTTCTTCCTGGTCAGTGAGCCGAAACCACAATTTAGGTATGATCTGTGTGTAATCAAATCCAGCAGCATTGTTATGTGTATTGTTATATCATTGGAACAGGGCTAGTCACCAATTGATATTGTGGGCTGTGTAGCATTTCATTACACATGTGCCAGAGGACACTGCATGCTGAGTATAAACACAAAATAAATAAGTTTAAATATTACAGTATGTGTGTAATACAAGATCCCTTTGAAGCTGGAACAAAACTCAAACACCCCAGATAACGTCAGAGTGGGGAAAGCAGATACAGTGCAAAATAATTGGCAAAATAATTCTATTCTTATTAAGTTCACCTTCCTCAGTATAAATATTACTAAATATTACTATATAAATTCCCCAACCGATTCCATTTTTAAAATAGTTAAATAGTTCTAGCGACACCCACCAACAAATGAGCAGGAAGCATCTAGTGGGCTGTAAATTGTAAGTAATTAGTTTACTAATTGGTAGTAATGGGTCATAAATAACCCATCATAATCATTTTTAGAATGTATTGGAGATGGCTTACTGGATAAGAGGTTTCCAGATAACGGATCCCATACCTGTACTGTGTCTGCGGAAAACACAGACATTGTTTGTTACCTACAAGGGATGTATCTGCTAAATACTGAATACATTTTTACATTACACTTTGAAGTTACAAATTACATTATTTAAATTAAAAAAAAAGAACAGGTTATCAAATACATTTCCCACAACTGTTAGCTAGAACTCTATTATTTAAAGGTCTTATTTCTAGGGGAGATGGGGGCAGATAGTTTGATGTGGGACCAGTCTCTACTGCTCATTATTTTAATTCCGGCTCCAGGATTCTTCCTTGTACTGTGTCCGCCCATCCATACACTTTACACTCAAGACATTACAAAGAAAGGCCCAGAACGGGACCAAAATGTTGACAATAAATTTTCTTTTCTAAACTGCATAATGAAGCCCTGGAGTGCGTCAATCTTGGGGAACTACTATCTATACTTTTTTTGACAGCACCCAGGCATGAAGAGAACACTTGACTGGAGTGCACCACAGATCTCACCCCAAATCTCCCCCTAACTGACCTTCAGACTGGGCCCCCTTAGCTCATAACAAGGTTACAGATAAATAGAAATATTGGGGTAACAGTTGCCCTGCGATAGTTCCAGGGCACAAATAAGCACTCACCCCAAATCTCCCCCTAACTGACCTTCAGACTAGGCCCCCTTAGCTCATAACAAGGTTACAGATAAATAGAAATATTGGGGTAACAGTTGCCCTGCGATAGTTCCAGGGCACAAATAAGCACTCACCCCAAATCTCCCCATAACTGACCTTCAGACTGGGCCCCCTTAGCTCATAACAAGGTTACAGATATATAGACACATTGGGGTGTCACTCTGCTATAGTTCCAGGGGTACCCAGGGCACAAATAAGCACTCACCCCAAATCTCCCACTAAACTGACCTTCAGACTGGGCCCCCTTAGCTCATAACAAGGTTACAGATATATAGAAACATTTGGGTGTCACCCTGCTATAGTTCCAGGGGTACCCAGGGCACAAATACGCACTCACCCCAAATCTCACCCTAATTGACCTTCAGACTGGGCCCCCTTAGCTCATAACAAGGTTACAGATATATAGAAACATTGGGGTAACTGTCACCTTGCTATAGTTCCAGGGGTACCCAGGGTACAAATAAACACTCACCCCAAATCTCCTCCTAACTGGCTTTCAGACTAGGCCCCCTTAGCTCATAACAAGGTTACAGATATATAGAAACATTGGGGTGTCACCCTGCTATAGCTCCAGGGGTACCCAGGTTGCAAATAAACACTCACCCCAAATCTCCCCCTAACTGGCCTTCAGACTGGGCCCCCTTAGCTCATAACAAGGTTACAGGTAAATATAGAAACATTGGGGTAACAGTCACCCTGCTATAGCTCCAGGGGTACCCAGGGTACAAATAAGCACTCACCCCAAATCTCCCCCTAACTGGCATTCAGGCTGGGCCCCCTTAGCTCATAACAAGGTTACAGATATATAGAAACATTGGGGTAACAGTCACCCTGCTATAGTTCCAGGGGTACCCAGGGTACAAATAAGCACTCACTTCAAACCCCCCCAAATAGCCCTCATCCTTGTCGTACTTCCATATATTGGGAACCTCTATTTTAAGGTATTAATGAATCATATTGTGCAGGCACAACTCTCTGCATAGATTCCAAAGATTCACTGTAAACCAACTTGTTTTTCCCTAAGTAGAATCAAACAGTTATCATTGTAGTGACATCATTTTGTTTAAAGCAACATCTGGTGGGCAAGTATCTGGTATCTGTGTAGGATAAGCATAGTTTAACCCTTTGTTATGATTTATGCTTTACCTAGGCCATACAAGCCGTGAGTCTGTTTTCAGAAATGTTGCTAAAGCTGCAAAGATATAATTAAATGTTTTTTAATGGCTCTATGTTAATATATTGTTACTTAGCTTTTTTATATTATGGAATTTTATAGTTGTAGTTAAGCAGGTGAGTGATTATAGTGGTATAAACATATTTGAGTAAAACAAGCAAAAATAAAATGCATTAGTTAATAAATGCTAAAATATTGTAACAAGTTGTGATATTTTGAAATCAGCAGGATGTCTAATTATAAAAAAATATTATGGGCCAAATTCAGTTTGTTAATATCAGAATTTAAATTCTGAATATTTTTCTAATGTGAGATAAACTGTGACATATGTTTTTCTTCGAGAAATAGATTTTAAAAAAAAAATCAGTCTACAGGAGAAAACCAAGATTTTCATTGAGAATGGAAAATTATCTTTGATAAATTGTCAAATTTATGAATTTCAGACATTTGAAGATACAAATATGAAAACAATTATAGTAGAGGATTTGTTATTCAGTAAAATTAGAAAAATGGATGTGTGTAAGTAAATATACATTATTGTATTACATTTAGGGGCAGATTCACTAAGGGTCGAATTTCGAAGTTAAAAATACTTCGAAATTCGACCCTCAAATTGAAATCCTTCGACTCCGAATATCGAAGTCGAAGGATTTAGCGCTAAACGTTCGATCGAACGATCGAAGGATTTTTCGTTCGATCGAACGATTAAATCCTTCGAATCGAACGATTCGAAGGATTTTAATCCAACAATC
This sequence comes from Xenopus petersii, assembly GCA_038501925.1. Taxonomy (NCBI): domain Eukaryota; kingdom Metazoa; phylum Chordata; class Amphibia; order Anura; family Pipidae; genus Xenopus; species Xenopus petersii. Next base: position 7,561,420 of record CM076688.1, read on the forward strand.
GAAGGAAAATCCTTCGATCAAAAAAAGCTTAGCAAGCCTATGGGGACCTTCCCCATAGGCTAACATTGACTTCGGTAGGTTTTATCTGCCGAAGTAGGGGGTCGAAGTTTTTTTTAAAGGGAAAGTACTTCGACTATCGAATGGTCGAATAGTCGAACGATTTTTAGTTCGAATCATTCGATTCGAAGTCGAAGGTCGTAGTCGAAGGTCGAAGTAGCCCATTCGATGGTCGAAGTAGCCCAAAAAAACTTCGAAATTCGAAGTTTTTTTTATTCTAACCCTTCACCCGAATTTAGTGAATCGGCCCCTTAATTTATTTAGTCATCAACAAACAGTTTTCCTGAGAATATTTTACAACTATTAAAGAGCAAAACTGCTGGTTGGGTTTGTTAGAGAATTCATAAAACCACAAAAAAATTGCAAATAGCAAAATTTCGCTAAACTTTTGTTAAATGCATTGGAGTCAATAGCAGTTTTTGGGCTGAGTCTTTTTCTTGCGTCAAATGTATTGGAACCATTGGGTGTTGGAGCCATTGGCTTTTTCCACAATATTTTTTTTATTCAGTGTATCACAAGGCATTGTGAAATTCTAATCTGCTCTGGACACATTATGCTGAGAAAGAAAAATTGAATATTAATAAATTTACTCTCTAAGAGAATATGAGTGAAAGCATATTCTCCCACTCACAGTATTTATAGTCAGAATTTTCTAGTGCTAATATTAGGTACTTGCAGTCCATGGTACTCCAGTCTAATAACTATTTATTATGCAAATGCTCTGACTTATTTTTATTTAACTTTGATTTTTTCTGGTACAGGTATGGGATCCATTATCCGGAAACCCGTTATCCAGAAAGCTCTGAATTATATTCATTTTAAATAATTTTTTTTTAAATGATTTCCTTTCTCTCTGTAATAATAAAAAAGTACCTTATACTTGATCCAAACGAAGATATAATTAATCCTTATTGGAGGCAAAACCAGACTACTTGCTTCACTTAATATTTATGTGATTTTCTATAAGGTATGAAGATCCAAAGTACAGAAAGATCTGTTATCTGGAAAAACCCAGATCCCGAGCATTTTGGATAACAGGTCCAATACCTTTTATGGCTATTTGGGGTAAAACTCAAATTTTTTAGAGGAATAAAAAGAACTCAAAAAAGCTTGAATCTGAACATCCTCCATCTCAGACCTGTTGAGGTCCTATATAAGTCAATGGGAGAGGTACCCATCCCAAATTCAAGTTATTGTGGTCTTCAGAAGGTTTAGCCTGAAAATACGACTTTTTCTGGATTTTAGGGAAAAAAATCGAAGAAATCGAGCCATCCCAGAAAAAAGCCAGAAAAATTTGAGCAATTCAGGGTTTCACTCAATTTTATCGCTTTTTTTCAGTGATCTGATCAATTTGTGTTATTTTATTAATAAAGAGGTCAAATCGAGCATGAGCGTTTGGTCATGGTTTTTTTTTTTTTTAAATAAAATATGAGATATTTTTTTTTAGTAAATAACTCCCTTAAAGAAGAAACTAAAAGTGCAAACAAAGATAATTTGCATAGATTTTAGTGCAATTAATTTTTTGGTTAAAAACTTTCTGTGACATACAAAATAATTGACCAATGCTCTCATTGCAGTTGGTACATCTAGTTCTCTCTGATGGTTTTGTTTCAAGCTCAAAAATATTTTAAGAAAGTGATATTTTGGGATAGGTAATTGATCCTGGCATGTAAGAGATTAGTGATGTATAGGCTGGGCCAAAACCTGCAGGACATGGGCCAGGCGGGTTCAGGCTGACCTCGGCACACCATTTGCGGTTTGTGGGCGGTTTTGGGTTGAGCTCTTCTGCCTGCTCTCCTTACTTATGACCTTAGACTTTATAGGCACATGCCCACCCTGCCCTCCCCTTTTGTGACGTCATTGGTGGGGCGGCACAGGTCTATAAATAAAGGGGAGAATGTCGGTGCAGTTTGGAGTTCATTGCTCTGAAAGCCAAGAGAAATGTTAATATAAGTAACGATGATCAAACTGCAAATAAGCCTTTAAGACATTTCATAAATCAGCCCTATCATTGTAATTAGAAAAGAAATCTTAATAAAAAAAATGAAAGAATTCAACAATTGCCTTACTCCTTTTACTTGTGCAAACAAAAATCATTCTCAGTTATGAGGCTAGGTACAACATTGGGAGATTACAAAATTGTATTATAGAAATATAATCTACAGAACAGTCAGTTCCCTATGGGCTAGACTGTAATTTATATTCTTTATAATCAGAAGACACCGTTTATAATCATTCTCACTGCCACACTCTTCATAGGTCTTCCTTACTTCAAATGGCGCACTCACTCGCTCCTGCTACCAGTCATGCTGTCTTTAATTTCCTCTCAATTCTCTCTCCTACTCTCTGGTCTTATACCCTCTGCTGCTTCTCCCTCAGTGTCTCTCCCCCTCTTCCAGTCCCCTCTGGTCAAACTCCCTCTGTCCTTCCCACCCTTTATAACTTATTCCGTCTGCTGCTTCTACCCTCTATCAGTCTCCACTCTTGCCCACTAGCAAAAAAAATTTGAAATACTCTGAAAAAATTTGTGAAACTGCGAAAAAGTTGTGAAAGGCTTTGAAGTCAATGGGTGTCAAAATAATTTTGACACGCAACAAGTTTTATGCGTGCAACAATTTTTACATGCACTACTTTTTTATCCAAATGTATTAAAGTCAATGGGAGTCAAAAACATTTTTATGTGATACAAATTTTTGTGTTGCAGCAAATTTTTGCAGCAGTTTCTCGGAAAAAAAATTGCAGGAGGTGAAGTGCGAAAATTCACCTCAAATCCATGGCTGGCGAATAAATTCGCCCATCACTATTGTCCATCCTTCAATCGCCTGTCTGTCCTTCTCCCCTTTCCACTCTCTGTTCATCAATGGTGTTTTCTCCACCTTTCATCCTTTGGGGCAAATTCACTAAGATTCATAGTTGTGCCAGGCGTAACTTCGCCGCACTTCGCCAGGCATAGTTTCGACAGCGCTCCGCAAATTCACTAAAATCCGAAGTTGCGCTCAGGGGTAGCGTAAGGTTGCGAAGTTGCGCTAGCGTTGATTCGCTAAGTGAAGCGAAGTTTCGCTAGCGATGGTTAATTTGCATACGGCGCCAAATTCAAATTTCAATGGAGGAATATGTAGCAGCACTACAAATGCCTGGGAAACCTTCAAAACATCAAATAAAATTTTTATTTTGCCCTACACATGTGCCCACTGTATAGTTAAGTTGCCATGAGTCAGGAAATGTAGGGGGGAAGGAGGGGAGCCCCAAAGAAAAATTCGATCTTTTTCAGCCTATCACCCATAATATAGAAAAAACGCCAGCGTTTTTTGGGACTTAGAAAAAAATTGAACTTTTTTTGAAGCAATCCCTATCTACTTTATTGCGCTTCGCCTGGTCTGAGGTGGCGAAGGAAGTCTAGCGTAAAAGGTAGCGTTCAGTACAATGCGCGTGTTAGTGAATTTGTGTAGTTACGTCGCTAGCGAAAATTCGCCAGGCGTAAGGGTGCGAAGTAACACTAGTGAATTCACGCCAACGTTCGTTTCGTTCGAATTTGCGAAGTAACGGAAATGCCCAACGCTAGCGAATTAGCATTAGGCGCTTAGTGAATTTGCCCCTTGGTGTCTCCTTTCCCTTTCCACCACTCATTAATCTGTATGGCCAGGATGAAACGGACATCAGCAACATAAAGGGAGGAGAAAAATAACCCATACAGTACAGAGAGACACAAGAATAAAATTGAAAACCACAAGGGGAACAAAAGAGGAATCAACTGAAGTGAGGCATTTCAGAATAGAGCGGTGGCAGAGAGTTCCTTAAAGAAACACATAGAAACACTGTAGATTATAATGAAGAATGAACCCCCAAAAATGTGTAAAGATATCAGTCACCTCGGCCTGTGCTTTCATAGCGCCGGTGTACTACATGGTTATTTAGTGAAAGGATTGATATATAATGAAAGCAATATTAAAATTTGGAGCCAGGTCCAATAGCTTTTTTTATGGAGATGGGAAATGCTTTGATCAGTACAGAAAGTAATGACCATCCATAACATAAATCATTTTAGCACAAGGAAAAACAACCCAAAACATTTCCCCTTAGATTCATTCAAGAGGGTGGAACGATATTCATACCAATTGAAGAATTAAGGTGTGCTTATATTTTATTAGGGAGGTTGCAAATTAAATTGGGAACAGGTCTGGTAACCTTCCAGAACACAGAATAGGTCTATAATGAAATTAAATTGCACACCGTACTCAGTCACTAAAGAAAATAAAGAAAGCATGAACACCTTTCTTCTCTTTCAAGGTTTGCTACTTCTAGATTTGGGTAAGTGTCTCATTGACAACTCATAATGTGTAGCTATGGGATCTAATACATGAGGTGCAACTGGTATAGTGTCTTGTCTAGTGGATTGTCTTTGTGTAATGAGATGAAGGCTCTGGGATCTTTACATTCTATAAATATGCACAATCACATCAAAGAAAGAGCATTCAAGAGACTCGAATTATGGGAGAAAGGTCACATCAATGAGAAATGTTGAACATATATGATTGGAAAAGTTATAGATATATATTTTGCACATGTGTATTGTTAGGAATGTTTAGGAACCATGTTGCATGTTGTTATGGAACTTCTGTTCCTCATATAACCAAAAACCTAATAATGAAGGTGTTCTAAGGGCAGTAACAGGCGATGGGTTCTGGGAACAGTAACATCAAGGGGCCGATTCACGAAGGGTCGAATATCGAGGGTTAATTAACCCTCGATATTCGACTGGGAACTAAAATCGTTCGACTTCGAATATTGAAGTCGAACGATTTTGCGCAAATCCTGCGATCGATCGATTTTTCGTTCGATCTAACGATTAAATCCTTCGAATCGAACGATTCGAAGGATTTTAATCAATCGATCGAAGGAAAATCCTTTGATCAAAAAATCACAGGCAAGCCTATGGGGACCTTCCCCATAGGCTAACATTGACATCGGTAGCTTTTAGCTGCCGAAGTAGGGGGTCGAAGTTTTTCTTAAAGGGACAGTACTTCGACTATCGAATGGTCGAATAGTCGAACGATTTTTACTTCTAATCGTTCGAATTCGATCGAATTTAACCAATTCGATGGTCGAAGTACCCAAAAAATACTTCAAAATTCGAATTTTTTTTTATTCTAACCCTTCACCCGAATTTCGTGAATCGGCCCCCAAATGTCCATGGCATTTAACAGTGTCTCGCAATCCTTGTGGAATTGTGTGACCCATGTGCAAGACATGGTAGAATTGAAGAAGCAGAAGGCTCAACAAAAGCTGATGGAGGCAGTTATAGGTAGAATGGTTCCAACATGAGGCCAGATTCAATTCAGTGAGAAAAAGGTTTATCACATGAAAACTCATTCAATTTGAGATGCAATTCAATTCGGACCGCTTTGTCTACTGGTTTATCACGTGGAACCTCTATTGAAGTCTATGGGAAAAAAAATGAACTGAATTAGAAGTAAAGTTCTCTCTATTCAAATTGAATTTCATCCATGAGTTTTCACAGGATAAACCACAAGATAACCTTTTCTCACTGATCTGAATCTGGCACAAGATTGGCTAAGTAATAGGTATATATTTTGAATATATTTATATCCTGACGACGGTTCAGAGAGAACCGAAACGCGTTGATGTGTGGTAGTTTGTAACACTCCAATAAAAGACATTCTTTTTTTCATCACAACCGTGAGTGCTCCTATTTGCATCTATATATATATATATATATATATATTGTAAGGGTTTGTGTAGCTGGGATCAGTTTTCCTGGGGTTACACAGCCCACGGCACAACTCATTAGAGTGTAGTCTCTTTTTGGCAGTTTATTGTCTCTTGCAGCAAAAATAAACCAAACAAACAATTCAAAATAAAATCCTTGCCACTTAATGGGCTTCTAACTAATACAGGTCAGTTTTCCTGACTAACCAGGAGAAGGCCTACCGCCTGTCTCCCCAAAACAAAGAACATACAGGAATATACTGTACAAAATCCCAAACCTTTTGGTGATTTCAATCCCTCTCACACAGGCAGCTTTCCTCTGTATTTTTCCCCAGCCAGGAACTCTCCACTCTGGCTTGAGCTGCCTTTTTAATTAACCACCAGAGATACCTCAGGACAACTCAAAACAACAGGGCTGGACTAGCAGGAACCCCCCCGGACCCACAGGGCCCCCCCGGCAGATTGCGCGCGCTGCAGGCGGCTGGAGTCGGCTGCAGCGTGAGAGAAAAATCACACGGACGAGGGTGGGGGTGGGCCCAGCTGAACGGCCCACCCCCACCTAATTCCGTTTCTGGTCCAGAAACCACTCTGTTAGGAACCTGGGGCATAAATAAGTTCCGTCCTGGACTTTCCCAGGTATCCTAATAGTGACCTCACCACAATATATATATATATATATATATATATATATATACCGTATATTATTAGGAATGTTTGGTAGAATCATGTTGTTATGGAACCTCTGTTCCTCAGATAACCCAAACCCTAGTAATGCAGGTGTTCTATGGGCAGTGACAGGTGATGGAGTCTGGGAACAGTAACTTCACATTTCCATGTCCTTTAACAATGTTAGACAATTGTGTAACCCGTATGCAAGATCTGGTAGAGGTGAGGACGCAGAAGGCTCAATCAAAGATTAAGGAAGCACTTATAGGTAGAAAGGTTCCAACATATGAAAAATTAATAAAAATATACATTATACATTCTATTAATACAACTAAACTTTCTACATTCCCAAACTGCCTACATAACATGTGACTTCTATTCTGAGTGCAATGATGATACACAAAGCTGAAAAACTAGTTACCAAATATAGGAAATTGGTAAGTCCCGCTGCTCTCTCCAAGAAACCTCACCCAAGTAATTGGCAGCATAATGACATATAGATGAGGCCTATCTGTAATTATTGGTTATGTGTTCAAAAAAGCACATAGTGTATAAAGGGGGGCTCGTTTTTCACTAGATTCACTGTTAATGCATTTAGTGGAAGTTCTCCTTTTTATAGAGGATCATTTGGCCTATGTTCAACAAATGTAACTATAGTGGCAAAGCAGAGCTATAGAATAGACAGAATAATCAAGGGTCCGTTGAGTTAACACACAAACTCCACCTTCACATTCGATCATATGTAATAAAAGGCTTTCAAATGTAAATGAACATATGTTAGGATAATAAATGATTCTTATATAATACACAAGAGTTATGTATACTCGGTAAATGATATGCTGGTAAATTGGTACTTAGTGATGTAATTTCTGTAAATTGTGTATTATAATAAATAATCTTCTTTTGTAAAATATAAAGCTAGAAGGTTAGAAGTCATCTTCTAAGGTTAGAAGTCATCTCAGCACTCCATGACCTGTATAAAAGCACTCAGGGATATAAGGGATAATGCTACTGTAAATGATAAGGATATTAGAAGTCACTGAGGGGTTGTTCTGTGACCATATAAAGACACAAGGCTGCAGGCTGAGTTATACAGGGAATTCTGAGTATCACTCATGTATTATAAGGGATAATGTTCCCCTACTGTAAATGATAAGGATATTAGAAGTCACTGAGGGGTTGTTCTGTGACCATATAAAGGCACAAGGCTGCAGGCTGAGTTATACAGGGAACTCTGAGTATCACTCATGTATTATAAGGGATAATGTACCCCCTACTGTAAATGATAAGGATATTAGAAGTCACTGAGGGGTTGTTCTGTGACCATATAAAGGCACAAGGCTGAGGTTAAGATATCCAGATCAGAAAACTCTGAGTATTATATATATCTTTTAACGGATAACGCTGTCACAAGAAAGTTAGCTTCATTTTTAGGGTTCACACTTGAATGTAACTAATCAGAGCAGGCTTAATGGGTGCACTGGCACTGGCCACAGGCTGCAAGGAGCATGTGCCTTAATGTAGTGTTAAAACACACTCAGTTTTGCTTCAACTTTAGCATTTTGTACTTGAGATGACAAATGAGGCATTTGTTGTATACCTAAATCCTCCGGTATAACGTAATTGAGGACTTTTTAGAGTTCTTTCATAAGAGGCATTACAATTTCCTTCCATATTTTATCTTGCAGGGATTTATGGAATTTCTGAAGATACAAAATGTAAGTACTATCTGAGCAGAATGGATTGGAATCACCAACAGTCATCTTTAACACAATGGCATATTACAGCAATATAATATTTACCAGAACCCCCTCACCCCTGTGTACTCTGTAAGTCATTAAGATGATCAATTTCAGCCTAGGAACTTATATAACGTTGCCAGAAATACTTTCCTCAAATGCTAACTTAATCAGCCTATCAAATTACACAACAATCCTAGGAACGCCTTTATCAAGTAAATACATCAAGTCTAACTACATTTGCATGTTTCTTCTACCCTTCAGCCTGCGGGAAACCGAGGGTGTTTTCTAAGCGCATTGTAGGAGGGCACACAACAAAGAATGGCAAGTGGCCATGGCAAGCAATTGTGGTGATTCCAAATCAGTTCCTTTTTGGTGGCACGCTCATCAGTAACAAATGGGTTTTATCTGCTGCCCACTGGTTAGCAAGGTCAGTGTGCGTGATTGTAATTATGTGGGTAGGTAATGCACCATTGCATTTATTCTTTACTCTGTTCCACAGTCTCATATCATAAAAGGCAATGTGTAACTAATGTTTGTAAAATTTCTTTTAAGTGAGGAACCTGACAATGTCGATGTCATTCTTGGGGCCTTCAACTTAATTAAAGATCGTAATGAACATCCTCCCATAAAAGCCAAACAAATTAATATACATCCTGATTTTAATCCTTCCACTCTACTTGCCGACATCGCCCTTATAGAGCTTTCAGAAAGTGTGTCCTACACTGTCTACATTCTTCCAATATGTCTACCTGCACCTCAAATGACGTTTCCACCAGGTACCAGGTGCTGGACAACTGGCTGGGGAGATGTAGAGTTCGGTGGTGAGTTTTATCCTTTTTTAATTTTATTTTTTGAAATGAAGAAAATGTCACCATTAATAGCAATCCATTGATAAAGCAATCCATTGATAAAGCATCAGTATTCCTTAATAGGTATCCAGTTTTATTAGAACTGCCTGACAATTCTGGAGCTCCTGCTTAAGAACCTCTGTTGATGAAAAGGTGGGGGGAATGTGGGGAGAGCAGTGACATTTAAGAAGTGCCGAATGGAAAGTGAAAGTAATTGCCTAAGACATAGGGGAGGGGCAGACAATATTTGATGGACAGCTGAGATTTTTAAATGAGCTTACAACAGCTATAAATGCTTTAATAAAAAATAGAAATTGGATTTAATTTTTAATTTGAAAAGGACTTTTATTATACAGCTTTTTGTGTCTGGGTGACGGGTCCACTTTAAAGGACAAGGAAAGGCAAAACAATAAAATCCCATTTTTACATTCTTTAATGAAAAATAAACCTTTCTCCAATATACTGTAATTAAAAAATGTGTACAGTTTTTATAAGAAACCTGACTGTATGCAGTGAAATTCTCCCTTCATTTACTGCTGTGGATAGGAATTGTCAGATGGTCCCAGGGAAACAATCATACTTATGAACAGCAGGGGGAGCTCCCGCCTTACTTACCAGCCATGCAGAACTCAAGCAGCTTTGTTTATGATGATCCCTAAGCAGCCCAGACCACACTGAGCATGTGCAGGGTCAGGGTAAGGCCAAGATGTATAACAAAGTTACAAGATGACAGCCCCCAGTGGCCAACTTTGAAAGCAAAAATCATTTGTTTGATTAGGCTTGTGGTGCAGTAAGTTCATGCTTATGTTTAGTATACAAAATACAGCATTTCTAGCCTTATTCTATTTTAGACTTTCCTTGTCCTTTAATATTTGTTAATTTATAAATATAAACCATTGCATATTTGAATGACTTTATATTGAGAAATTGCTTAGAATGTATTTTTTGATCATGCAGAAAGCAGTTTTTGGGTGGAGTTCAAAAATGTTTAGGCTCCTATTTCATTCCTTTTTACTAAAACTTTTTTTTTTGTCTCCCAGGATATCAGCCGAGACCCAAAACCCTACAAGAAGTGGAACTTCACTTGTTTAGTGACCAGAGGTGCAAGAGCGCTTACTTTTCAGATATTCAGCCTGACATGTTTTGTGCGGGAGACTTAACCGGTGGAAAGGATTCCTGCCAGGTGGGTGATGCTGTTTGGAGACAAGAGTTTGGAATCACAGTGACATTTGTGGCACAAGTTCTGCAGAGGTCTCTTGTGTCACTCGTTGCATGTAATATTATTCATTCTATAAGGGGGCACATCTGAAATGCTAAACACTAAAGATTAGTATTAGCTCCACCAGGTCCTGTCCAGTACAAATAACATTACCCCAAACCAAAAAATCCTATTGATTCTTTCCCTGCTCCCCTGCACTGGGCCATCTTTCCACCACCTCCTCACACTCCCCTCTTTCAACACCTGGTTCCAGTAATCTGGATGGAAAGACCAACTTTTCCACGAATTCTATGTTTTTCTCTTTTCTTATTTCCTTTCTGTACTATAGACAATATAACTGCCAACTTTCTCTGTACATGTATATCTTCCCCAGTGCTACTCTTTCTTCCCTCTTCCCTAACTATACCCCTGCTACTTTAGATATCATATAATGTATGATATTTTACACATGTTTTGCACTGCTACTTACTTCCCTGCATCTCTCACTGTAATTAGATCATTCTCTCCTGATGTATGATCTATCCTTACTCACAATTTACCATTCTATCTGTTTGTGAAGATTCTCATTCATCCAGGTCATGGTGTATCTGTAGAAATAAGTCAAATCAACTGGACTTAGGGTAGGGGCACACGGCGCGATTTCGCCGCGATTCTGCGCTGGGCGAGTTGCGAGTTGCTGCGTTTTTTAAGCCGAAATAGCTTTGTTAACTTTGGCGGTGGCGTCAATGCAAATCGCGGCGAAATCGCTGCGCTAATTCACACGCAGCGATTCGTTTTCTATTGTCGCCCGAAGTTGCCTCGCTGGGCGTTTCCGGGCGACAGTAGAAAAAGAATCGCCGCGTGTGAATTAGCGCAGCGATTTCGCCGCGATTTGCATTGACGCCAGCGCCAAAGTTAACAAAGCTATTTCGGCTTAAAAAACGCAGCGACTCGCAACTCGCCCAGCGCAGAATCGCGGCGAAATCGCGCCGTGTGCCCCTACCCTTACTGTTTTTTCCCAGCTGCCCTCAGGTCATGTGACTTGTGCTCTGATAAACTTCAGTCACACTTTACTGCTGCACTGCAAGTTGGAGTGATGTCATTACCCTCCCTCCTACAAGCTGCTGTAATGTAAATAGAGCCTTGTCTGCTGAGCCTGTCAATTGAACAATAGGCAGGAATCAAGATAAGCTCCCACTGACACCACTTCAGAAGGACTGAAATAAGATAGTCCTGTGATCACTGCCCCCACTTACGTTTCAAAAAAATAAATATATATATATATATATATATATATATATATATATATATATATATATATACACACAATTCATTTTGGACACTGGAAAAAATATTTTATATAGATAGTTTATTATATTTGTTTACACAAAAATGAAACACAGGAGAAACACAGGAGTACACTCCCATGACTGATGACAGGGAATAGAAAAAAAGGATAAAATAAGGACATACTTGAAAACCAGAGGAAGTCTAGGAAGGGTTAAAATAGCTCATGAAAAGGAGGCAATAAGTAGTTAATGTAAAAATGAAGTCTTGCAGGCAGGAAAGGAGCGCAGTGTTGCGCAAATTCACTAAGCGCCGAACGCTAGCGTTTGGCATTTTTCGCTACTGCGCAAATTCACTAACGAACGCTGGCGTAATTTCGCTAGTGTTACTTCGCACCCTTACGCCAGGCAAATTTTCGCTAGCGACGTTACTACGCAAATTCACTAACTTGCGCAGTGTACTGAACGCTACCTTTTACGCTAGACTTCCTTCACCACCTCAGACCTGGCGAAGCGCAATAGAGTAGATAGGGATTGTTTCAAAAAAAGTCAACATTTTTTCTAAGTCCCAAAAAACGCTGGCGTGTTTTTTACATGATGGGTGATAGGCTGAAAAAGATCGAAAATTTTTTTGGGGCTCCCCTCCTTCCCCCCTACATTTCCTGACTCATGGCAACTTACCTAGACAGTGGGCACATGTGTAGGGCAAAATAAAATTCTTATTTGCTGATTTGAAGGTTTTCTAGCCATTTGAAGTGGTGATACGTGTTCCTCCATTGAAATTTGAATTTTGCGCCGTATGCAAATGAACCATCGCTAGCGAAACTTCGCTTCGCTTGTTGAATTAACGCTAGCGCAACTTCGAAAACTTACGCTACCCCTGTGCGCAACTTCGGATTTTAGTGAATTTGCGGAGCACTGGCAAAAATACGCCTGGCGAAGTGTGGCGAATTTGTCTAAGTTGGGAAACTGGGCAGCACTGGAAAATGAGGTTCAATGTTGATAAATGCAGGTTATGCACTTTGGCAAAAATAATATAAATGCAAGTTATACACTAAATGGCAGTGTGTTGGGAGTTTCCTTAAATGAGAAGGATCTAGGGGTCTTTGTAGATAACAAGTTGTCTAATTCTGGGCAGTGTCATTCTGTGGCTACTAAAGCAAATAAAGTTCTGTCTTGTATAAAAAAGGGCATTAACTCAAGGGATGAAAACATAATTCTGCCTCTTTATAGGTCCCTGGTGAGGCCTCATCTGGAGTATGGGGGCAGTTTTGGACTCCAGTCCTTAAGAGGGATATAAATGAGCTGGAGAGAGTGCAGAGACTAAGTGCAACTAAACTGGTTAGAGGGAGGGAAGAGTTAAATTATGAGGGGAGACTGTCAAGGTTGGGGTTGTTTTCTCTGGAAAAAAGGCGCTTGTGAGGGGACATGATTAGACTTTACAAGTACATTAGAGGACATTATAGACAAATAGCAGGGGACCTTTTTACCCATAAAGAGAATCACCGTACCAGAGGCCTCCCCTTTAGACTAGAAGAAAAGAACTTTCATTTGAAGCAACGTAGGGGGTTCATCACAGTCAGGACAGTGAGGTTGGGGAATGCACTGCCGGGTGATGTTGTGATGCTGATTCAGTTAATGACTATAAGAGGGACTTGGATGATTTTTTGGACAGACATAATACAAAGCTATTGTGATACTAAACTCTATAGTCAGTATAGATATGGGTATATATCATTTATGTGACAGTAGGGAGGGGTGTGTGTATGGGGCTGGGTTTTCATTTGGAGGGGTTGGACTTGATGGACTTTGTCTTTTTTCAACCCGATTTAACTATGTTACTATGTAACTAGAACTCCAGAATGGATTCATAAAGACTGTTTTATGTTTATTTCAATAGGGTGATGGTGGAGGACCCCTAGTTTGTTCAGTGGGTGACCAGTGGTACTTAATGGGAGTGGTGATATTTGGAAATGGATGTGGAAAGAAGGACTACCCAGGAGTGTACACTTCTGTGGCAACCTACACCAAATGGATTTCTGCACGGAGTGGATCAGAACCTGGCAGGAGACTTGGCTTGCTGTATTATGGTCGCTCCATGTGCTGGTGAGTTCAGTGTTTTATGCTTTTCTCTTTCCATATATTCTTATTTCATATATAACATTTTTGTGATTGGGGAATTGTATAAATATTTCCAGTATCTATTTAAATTAAAGGAAAACTATACCCCCAAACAATGTAGGTCTCTATAAAAAGATATTGCATAAAAAAGCTGCTTCATGTAAATAAACCATTTTTTTAGTAGTATGTGCCATTGGGTAATCATAAATAGAAAATTGCCATTTTAAGAAATAAGGGCCGCCCCCTGGGATTGCACGTTTCACTGGGCAAAAAAACATACCAAACAAACTATACTTGTTAGGTCACATGAGCCAATTAACAAACAGAGTTGTGTATTTTGCTTCAGCACTTCTTGCTGTTACAGTTAGAGCTGCAGTATTTCTGGTCAGGTGATCTCTTCCTGTTACAGTTAGAGCTGCAGTATTTCTGGTCAGGTGATCTCTTCCTGTTACAGTTAGAGCTTCAGTATTTCTGGTCAGATGATCTCTTCCTGTTACAGCTTCAGTATTTCTGGTCAGGTGATCTCTTCCCGTTACAGTTAGAGCTGCAGTATTTCTGGTCAGGTGATCTCTTCCTGTTACAGTTAGAGTTGCAGTATTTCTGGTCAGATGATCTCTGAGGCAGCACACAGATAATCATGAAATGGTGGTTCAAGGCAAGAGATATAAAAGGGCAATATTTACTTAAATATATATTCCAGTTTGGTGAGATTCTTTAATATGCCACTTAAAGGGATACTGTCATGGGAAAATTTTTTTTTTCAAAATGAATCAGTTAATAGTGCTACTCCAGCAGAATTCTGCACTGAAATCCATTTCTCAAAAGAGCAAACAGATTTTTTTATATTCAATTTTGAAATCTGACATGGGGCTAGACATTTTGTCAATTTCCCAGTTGCCCCCAGTCATGTGACTTGTGCCTGCACTTTAGGAGAGAAATGCTTTCTGGCAGGCTGCTGTTTTTCCTTCTCAATGTAACTGAAGGAGTCTCAGTGGGAAATGGGTTTTTACTATTGAGTGCTGTTCTTAGATCTACCAGGCAGCTGTTATCTTGTGTTAGGGAGCTGTTATCTGGTTACCTTCCTATTGTTCTTTTGTTTGGCTGCTGGGGGGAAAGGGGAGGGGGTGATATCACTCCAACTTGCAGTACAGCAGTAAAGAGTAATTGAAGTTTATCAGAGCACAAGTCACATGACTTGGGGCAGCTGGGAAATTGACAATATGTCTAGCCCCATGTCAGATTTCAAAATTGAATATAAAAAAATCTGTTTGCTCTTTTGAGAAATGGATTTCAGTGCAGAATTCTGCTGAAGCAGCACTATTAACTGATTCATTTTGAAAAAAAATGTTTTTCCCATGACAGTATCCCTTTAATACGATATAAACTCTGTTGCTTACATATTCATTTTGGGGGTATAGTTTTCCTTTAAGTTTTGAAGCTTAATGATACTTGCAAGAGGTGACATTTGTTTTATAAAATTGCCAGCTTAAAAGTTACTAGTTCAAGGCATGCTGGGAATTGTACTTCATGCAGCTGGGGAAAATATTTATGTAGTTCTATGTTTCCTTGCCCATGTCCAGGCATGCCTTATTGTGCAATATGCATATTTTTTTTCCCATATTTCTAAATATGACCCATTACATCTATATCAATAAGGTTATGAAGTCATGTTTACTTAAATTTTGCTGAAAACTTCATGATATTGTTATGTGGAACACAATGATAATGACTGATATATCAACTGCAGAGACATCTACGTCCCCCAATGTGAACCTGAATATAATTTTTCAACGTATTAACTTTGATTCATGTATTTTACAGGTTGACTCTGGTTGATGCATGGATTCTTCTCCTAACAATGAGCATTGTTCTATGGCTTGGCTGGTGACCTTCAGTCATAGTTGTGGAGACCATTTGCACACCATGTTGAACACATTTGTGATCCTGGGGACTGTTTAGTTGCATGGCCTCCTTTACTGAGCATGTTTGTGATATCAATTCATTTGCATAATGCAGAAGATCATCTGGATGATTTTATGTAGTAACGTTTTCTTGTAGAATTGTGTGGTGTCCCTTATATAAGGCGCCCGGCCTGATATTTGAATTAATACATTAATACATGTAGCCATTTTCAAAAATTCAAAATGTATTTGAATTAATACATTAAGGGGCAGATTTACTATGGGTCGAATATCGAGGGTCGATATTCGACTAGGAATTGAAATCCTTCGACTTCGAATATCGAAGTCGAAGGATTTAGCGCAGAAAATTCGATCGAAGGATTATTCATTCGATCGAACGATTAAATCCTTTGAATCGAACGATTCGAAGGATTTTAATCCAACGATCGAAGGAATATCCTTCGATCAAAAAAACTTAGGCAAGCCTATGGGGACCATCCCCATAGGCTAACATTGACTTTGGTAGCTTTTATCTGCCGAACTAGGGGGTCGAAGTTTTTTTTTAAAGAGACAGTACTTCGACTATCGAATGGTCGAATAGTCGAACGATTTTTAGTTCGAATCCTTCGATAGTCGTAGTCGAAGGTCGAAGTAGCCCATTCGATGGTCGAAGTAGCCCAAAAACACTTCGAAATTCGAAGTTTTTTTACTTCGAATCCTTCACTCGAATTTAGTGAATCGGCTCCTAAGTTGTAGCCAGCCAATCTCAAAACAACAAGACAAAACATTCTATCAGAGAAAGTACTGCCATTGTACACCTTAGAAAACAAAAAGGGAAAAGGTTAATTGGACCTTTAAATGGTTTGTTCACCTTTAAATTAACTTTTGTGAGTATGATGTTGAGAGGGAAATTCACTGGGCCACTGCAATGACTCCGGTTGCAGGCAAGGAAGAAGGCAAATAGCAGGTTAGGGGTTGGTTCTCACCCAAGTGTTTCCTTAGATCAAGAATCAACCTGCATTAGCCTAAGAGTTATATTTATTAAAATTCATATTCTAAGTTTAGAAAATCGCAGGAAAAAAACCCGGATTCCAGTTTTTCAAGTTTGAGTTTTTCCAGCTCAATTATTGTATCAAATTAAAACATTCAAAACTAATTTGAAAACATTGGAAACTAAAAGCTGCTCAGTTTCTGTAGAAGTCAATGTGGATGTATAAGAAACATTTACATTTTATCAATTAAAACATTTGAGTTTTTTAGCCTCATTGTAAGAATGGAACAATATTCCATCCCATTCAGTATTCCTTGATTAACCTTTTTTTACTTTGCTTAAGGATGACTGCATTAACAAAGCAAACCATTCAGATTTTTTTCTTTTCTTTTTCAAATTGAGTTTGTAGATCATTTTCTAACCTTAAATTTGATAAGATCAGTCTTCCTGTGTGTCATTACAGAAAGTTATCCCTCTGCCATTGTTTCAGTCTCCATATAATACCTATAAACCAGTAGACTGCAGGTAGAACATTAGTTATTAGTGAATTCCTCTTGCCTTTTTGGCCCTAATTTGGATTTCTATTAATAATTAAAATGACTATGAATTTTTGTCCAGCACTCGGGGAATATTTATCAGATTTTTCAAATTAAGTTTGCCATTTATAGGACTTTAGAAAGCAATTTTAGAGCTTATACACTGGTATTTCATAGATGTATCAACTGTGATATTTTTCTGGAAATGTTTATTGGTAGGCCGGCCAACCACTGTTTTATGATCATATGTGTAAGATTTCATTTGATATCTTTTTGTAATTAAGACCTGCAATATTTATTAATTTAGATACCTACTGTATGTACATTATGTATGTATAACTTTATTTGTAAAGCTCTGTTAAAGGAGAAGGAAAGCTATGGAGGCATTTTATTGCCAATAGATTAGCTGCAATAGTGCAAGCTGGAATGCTATATTTATTCTGTAGAATGTTTTGCAATACCTGAGTAAATAGCTCTAGAAAATCTCTGTTTGTTTAGGATAGGAGCTGCAGTATTAACGTGGTGTGACATCACTTCCTGCCTGAGTCTCTCCCTGCTCTAGGCTCAGATTACAGTAGAAAAGGGAGGGGGCGGGGGAAGAGGAACAAACTGAGCATGCTCTTGCCCAGGGCAATGAGGTTTAAGCTGAAGGCAGGAAGTCTGATACAGAAGCCCATGAGTACACAATAGAAGGAAAGAAATGTTGTGTTTCTTTTGACAGAGGACTCAGAGCAGCATTACTTTGGGGGTTTACTGGTATATTTAGATGGACCTTTCTGATAAGGCTTACTTAGTTTTAACCTTTCCTTCTCCTTTAAGGAGGGCCGTGCAATGCATAAAAGTACAATATAAATAAAAATACAGTATATAAAAGTGCACACAGAGAGGACAAGTCAGACAATAAATGAAATGTACATATGCAGTACACAGAGCTTATATAAGGACACACTGTTTTAGTGCTGTGTGGTAAGAGCCACAGTAGAAAGGAGGCCCCTGCTCTGTAGAGCTTACAGTCTAAGTAGGTGGGTGGCAAACCTACAGACACTAATTGGAGGGGAAAATTGCACAAGGTAAAGGCATTGTCCAATAGGCACCAGGACTAGAATAATGTTCTAGTGCTACAAAGGTAGACTATTGAGTTTTTTCTTGGGGAGATTGAGAGAGGATTACTTACTGAGGAATTCAGGGATGGAATCCCAGAGGTAAGGAGCAGCAAGATAGAAAGTTTTGAGATGAGGGGTGGCAGTGGATGCTGTGAAAAGAAGATGATTGAGAGCGAAGCAGAGAAGATGGCCAGGAATGTACAGTGGGACAAGTGAAGAAATGTAGTGAGGAACAGAGGAGTGAAGGGCTTTGATTATTAGTAGAAGTATTTTATATGCTATCCTATGCTTAAAGGTGGCCATACACAGGCACTTTTAAGATGCCAATATGGGTCCTTTAGACAAATTCAGCAGCTTATCTGCCTGTGTATGAGGCGTTCCAATGGGCCACACCAATCAATATCTGGCCAAAAATCAGCCAGATTTTAATCTTGTGATTGAGGACTGCATTGGCTAGTTGATGTGCTCCTTGTCATCTGATCGTTTGCCTATAGGACTGAACAATCGGATTAACCTGATATCGACCTGCCTTTGGGGGGCATATCGGGGAAAGATCCATTTGTTTGGCTACCTTGCCAAACGAGAGGTTCTTATAGTGTATGGCCACCTTAACAGGCAGGGGGATTGATTTGAGTGGAGAGAGGAGGGAGTCAGGAAGATCGGTTATTAGGAGATTGAAATAGTCTAACCGGGATAGGATAAGGGCATTTATTAGTGTTTTGGCTGTTATTTGTGTTTGGGTGTATCTCGGCTATATTGCAAAGGAAGAAATGGCAGGTTTTGGCAGTAGTATTAATATGATTAGAGAAGGAGAGAGACCGGTTGAAGATGACCCCCAAGATACATTCAAGGTACAATACCACAAATAAATTGGTTTGTGTAACCATTCAAATTATTTGTAATCATAAAGAACCACTAAAACCCACTCACTGAAAATATCAAGCAAAGTAGGAAATTGACTACACGGCATATCGGTCATGTATGCATTTGGGGACACCCACATGCTAATGTCCAGCCCAGGTCATGTTTAGGTCAACTGGTAGTAATCCTCTTGTAGGTGAGAGTTATATATGCAAGTAGAAAGCATTTTCTTGCATTAGAATAAACATTATAAATACCAGTTGGTTACGGCTTAAAGAAAAGACCCTGACTCTTTAGTTTGCAGATAGGGCAGCAGAGATGTTTCAGAAGAAAATTTTTAAGTAACGTTTCTGTGGTTCATTTACTTACTTAAGTGCTTAATTTTCCAGTTGCCGTCAGCAAGCAATACATTTGTTCTGATCAGTTTACTAACATACAAGTTAGTAAATCAAAGCAAAGATTTGATTGGTTGCTATTTGTAATTTCATTACAGCAATTTGGCTCCTATGTGGCTCGAGCACTTCTAAATATTATTGACTTCTTTAACTAACAGGAATGACTCTAAGGGATTTGTGACGGTCAATTGCAGGTCCTGTTTAGTCCAAAGAGGAAGACCTGGAAAGGCTAGAAAAGGGAAGAGTGGATAAAGAACTGGAGGGACTTGGACAGGATTGAGCAGGTGTAGAACAGGTCTAAGCAGGACAGTAAAGAGCAGGAATACAACAGGAACAAATGGGCAGGCTGGTTACAGAATGCTAAAGCAAGGCAAGGTAGCAGAGTCTAGAATGCTCAGACAAGGCAAGGAATCTCAAGGAACACAATGCAAAACATATTTTCAGAAATATCTAGGTCAAATTCACAAGGGACCCATAAGGTCCACTGGTTAGGGAAAAGCGGCAGGGAGGTCTTTGGTTCAAGTCCCATCAGATTCCAATTACTTAAAAGCACCTGTTATGAGATCTGACATGGTAACACGATCAGTTGAAGACTCGTCCAGGTTACAGGCAAACACCCTTGTGGGTAGTCAGGTTTGAGCTGTGGGCAGAACATGGGATGGACCTGCATCAGCACCTCCAGTACAGCATGTCCAGAGCCTGGGTACTTGCAGATGTAGTAGTGGTACAGGGGTGGATAGAATTCAAAAGGATGGATATCTTGCTGCCCTTGAATGGTCATGGACAGACTGTAGATTCAGAATCCCTTCCAATCCTGAGTACTCAAAACAGTGCCACACTGCTCTGGTATACATAGATCATGTAAAGGCCAATGAAAACAGGATATAACCAAAAGATAAAGATACCCCGTGGCTCATAATAAATAACATTATTCATAAAAAATATGCAAAACATCATTTTAAAAAAATATATATTTTTTAAAACTACGTTTTGAATAAACTTTTTAAAAATTTTTTTATAATATTTGAGGCACAGGATATATGTATTTATGGTTTAATAATACGGTGATGCTACGGAAAGGATAAGGGGGAGCGTTCTTTGGTGAGCAACAAGGCATTTTCCATTTACATACATATATGATGTTGTGTATGTTATTTTGGTTCTTTGTCTTCTCGTTATCAAAAAAAATCCCTGCATTGGAATATCTTAGGAGTTCTTAAGAGTAAACAGAGGAATCGAATATCTGTAAAATGTTTGTGAGCACATTCTCTTTATTCCATGTAGGATTTCAAATAATCCAAATACCTATTGGTTTGTGCAGAGTCAATTGTATACTATAATAACCATGATACTGAAGAGTAGTCATTTATCCTTCCACAGAACATGGGAGTTTTTCGGCCTCCTCACTTCCTCTCCAACAACGTGACGCCATGTTCAAATGAAAACCCTGCTTTGAACAGTATCTAGACACATTTCGGAGCAGGTTGTACAGATAACAGGTTATCAGCTATCTT
Organism: Xenopus petersii; assembly: GCA_038501925.1. Classification (NCBI taxonomy): domain Eukaryota; kingdom Metazoa; phylum Chordata; class Amphibia; order Anura; family Pipidae; genus Xenopus; species Xenopus petersii. The sequence goes on from CM076688.1 coordinate 7,582,366, forward strand.
GCTTTTTAGGGTGTTTACAGATACTGGACTCCACATAGCAGGTCCACCATCTGTTTTGTACATTACTGTTAAAAGATACATGTACAACATTTTTGAGAGCTGATACAAAGATATTAATAAAGACTTACAGACTTTTCATTGAAGACAAGCACCCTACAGCATTTATTGTACTGGCACCTCCCTTACACAGGTTTAGAAACCAATATGGTGCAGTATTTCTGTTAGAAGGGATGACACCCAGTGTTTAGTTACAATTAACCTTAAAGGTGCCTATTACTTTTACTCTCTCCCTTTTACAGTACTACACACACTGCTCTAGTGTTCCTTTGTGGTACAATTTATTGATATCATATCACATAAACCTTAGTGGACCACCACCAAATAGCAGCAATTCCTACTCACAAACCAAGGGTATGAACATGCACGTAGTTTGAATCCCTGTTCTGGTTTAGCTCAGGCTCTGCACCAGTCTCCTACTCGAAAGCATGGGAAGAGATGGAAACCGAAAATAGTATAGTCCCGTTTTATTAAAACAATTTTTTAAAAACAATTGCACTCACGTTTATGAAATCAAATAATCGCATATAGTCCACATAGGGCGCTCTTCCAGGGGTGGTTTTGCCGACTCTCTTGGTGTCCACTCCGTGGTATTGTCTGCAGCCCTTATGTCATGTGTCCTTGTTGCCTAACGCGTTTCACCAGTGTTCCTGGCTTCCTCAGAGGCTCTTGGTGTCCACGGAGTGGACCCCAAGAGAGCCGGCAAAACCACCCCTGGAAGAGCGCCCTATGTGGACTATATGCGATTATTTGATTTCAGAAACGTGAGTGCAATTGTTTTTAAAAAATTGTTTTAATAAAACGGGACTATACTATTTTCGGTTTCCGGTAGTTTGAATCCCTGTTCTGGTTTAGCTCAGGCTCTGCACCAGTATCCTTGTCGAAAGCATGGGAAGAGAGGGAAACCGAAAATAGCATAGTCCCGTTTTATTAAAACAATTTTTTAAAAACAATTGCACTCACGTTTATGAAATCAAATAATCGCATATAGTCCACATAGGGCGCTCTTCCAGGGGTGGTTTTGCCGACTCTCTTGGTGTCCACTCCGTGGTATTGTCTGCAGCCCTTATGTCATGTGTCCTTGTTGCCTAACGCATTTCACCAGTGTTCCTGGCTTCCTCAGAGGCTCTTGGTGTCCACGGAGTGGACACCAAGAGAGCCGGCAAAACCACCCCTGGAAGAGCACCCTATGTGGACTATATGCTATTATTTTATTTCAGAAACGTGAGTGCAATTGTTTTTAAATTTTTTTTTAATAAAACGGGACTATACTATTTTCGGTTTCCATCTCTTCCCATGCTTTCAAGTAGGAGACTGGTGCGGAGCCTGAGCTAAACCAGAACAGGGATTCAAACTACGTGCATGTTCATACCCTTGGTTTGTGAGTAGGAATTGCTGCTATTTGGTGGAGGTCCACTAAGGTTTATGTGATATGATATCAATAAATTGTACCACAAAGGAACACTAGAGCAGTGTGTGTAGTACTGTAAAAGGGAGAGAGTAAAAGTAATAGGCACCTTTAGGGTTAATTGTAACTAAACACTGGGTGTCATCGCTTCTAACAGAAATACTGCACCATATTGGTTTCTAGACTTCTGTTGCAGGTCTTGCTTTTGCATATTTTGGATTCTTCGTGGACATTGGAGAGACTGTGAAAAAGACCGGCAAGAAGGAAAACCTAAAAGACTAACTTTTCCAAAAAAAAAATCTTTGTTTTATTCCCTTACACAGGTACCTGATTACTCAAATAGGCAAAACTGCCTGGAAAAGAAGTTTGGATATGAGATATGGTCATAGGCATTTTTCCCATGCGAGTCATTCATTTTAATATAATTTGGACTATGGGCTTTATTGGACTATGCTAGAGAGAGCCTAATAGGCAAGTTATTATCAGTTCCCTCTAAAAGAAATTTGCAGAGAAGGAATGTCCCTTGCATTCAACAACTGTGGTGCCAACAATATAAGTGAGAGCAGCTACAGTGTCATACTCCAGTGAGTGAGCACCACAAACACTACTTCACCACCCTACACAAACAAAATGTCCATGCAAAAGCTTTCTTACCTTTTAAAGTGGCCATTCTGGAGCCTGAATGATAAATTATTATGTATTATTCTAGCAATGGATGAGGTCACAGTGGGTGCAATTTTATTTGCATAAACTTCTTTAATGTTGCAGGTTATGCAGGTAGACTATGATGGCAGAAATTGTATTACAAGTACACTTCTTTCCAGGGTGATTCTGGGTGATGATACTTGGCTGGACTGGTGAACAATGGTGGGTGTGCGAAGAGGAACCACCTCATGCTCAACACCCATCTGACAGCCGTTGTGAACTGGATAACAAACAATGCTCCTGAAGATGCTAAGAATGTTTCTCATGTGGAATTTCCTGTGCCAACTGAAAGGCAATGCCACGTTTAGTGATAAATACATACAGTAGATGAGAAACAATACTGCCATTTACTCTTCTGTATTCTACTCATTCAACGGTGGTGTTAACACATGTTCTTGAATCCTGAATGAACATTATAGAACTTGCTCCATTATCCTCTGGATTCTTCTTGCGACTCTACAAATTACACTTGTCAATAAATACTTTGCTAAACTGCTAATGGGAGCAGCTGGCAAGTATATAAAATGCATATCAAATATCTAATCATTTCCTCCATGGTCTCCCTCCAATAGTTATCCTGCTCCTGTCCCATGGAAAGCACTCTGAAATCTAATTTCATGTAATCATGACACATAATTACATGATTAGGCCATATGTCAGCATAAAGGCACTTTCCTTTTACAATGTGCATTTCCACTTCTTAGATTTTGGACATTCTTTCTAAAGCTTCTCTGCAATATAATTAAAGGACAAGGAAAGTATTTTTTTGTATCCCCCATGATTCTAAAGTCCACCCTAAGATGTACCTGATCGCTAAGTTTTTTTGTGACAAATACGTTATTTTATCCTTTTCCGCATCATTGTTTGAAAGTGAAGCAAATCATATTCAGCCCCGGCATTTTCTTTAATCAAGATGGCGCCGTTGTTCTAATGCGCATGCGCCAAATCCATTACGCGCATCACGTACGCGAGCGAGACTGTAAAGCTCCTGCACCAAATTCCTTTTGAGCAACAGCGCACGAGTCTGAACAGCGCGCACGAACGCAAATAAAGGTGCAGGTGCTTAAAAACTTCATACAAAAGAATTCCAATTGTATCCGATTTAATGCAAGTTAATAGGCGTGCTTTAGATCAATTCTAAGGTCTATAGAAGTTAATAGAAATGCTTTAGACTGATTGCAAGGATATCTACGTAAATGTGTGTGCTTTGGCCATTAATTTCATAAATATATTATAGGGAGCTATAGCATTATTAATAGTCAATTGTCAAGTAAATTTTATTATATTACAAAATATTTTAAAATTGATAGCTGGCTCAATTAATTGTAAATAATTTTAATGGAATTAATCAAAGATACATTCAATAAATGCATTGATTATTTTTAAAAATTATTAATTATTCAATTAAATAATTAATGACAGTCAATACTTAATTATTTCTCTATTATCCATTTTAAATTATTCGCATAAATTATATTAATTAATAATTCATTTACAAATCAATTTATTATATATTATAAGTTCTATAATTAATTTGCAGTAATGAAATTAATTTAATTTATTCACAAATAATACATTTATTTACAGAATAAAAAAATGTCAGGTGATGACGATTCTCAGATGCCTACTAGATCTACATCAGATGCAGAACAGGTATTTTTTATTACTCGGTATTTCATTTAGGTACGTTGGTTGCAATGGTCTATATTACCCTAGCAACCATGCTCTGGTTTGAACATGAGACAGAAACATCATTTGGAGAGTGCTATGATAGTTAGCAGTTCAATATATGTTTACGGGAGATATGATGGGTAACATTATGAAGGGGCAGGGGCATTATGATCGGTGCTGGAACATGGAACCAAAGGGGGCATTATGATTGGAGCTGGAACAGGTACCAAAGGGGGCATTATGATTGGTGCTGGAAAAGGTACCAAAGGGGGCATTATGATTGGTGCTGGAACAGGTACCAAAGGGGGCATTATGATAAGAGCTGGAACATGGAACCAAACGGGGCATTATGATTGGAGCTGGTACAGGTACCAAAGGGGGCATTATGATTGGAGCTGGAACAGGCACCAAAGGGGCATTATGATTGGAGCTGGAACAGGTACCAAAGGGGGCATTATGATTGGATCTGGAACAGGTACCAAAGGTGGCATTATGATTGGAGCTGGTACAGGTGCCAAAGGGGGCATTATGATTGGAGCTGGAACAGGTACCAAAGGGGGCATTATGATCGGTGATGGAACAGGTACCAAAGGGGGCATTATGATAAGAGCTGGAACAGGTACCAAAGTGGGCATTATGATTGGTGCTGGAACAGGTACCAAAGGGGGCATTATGATAAGAGCTGGAACAGGTACAACTGTCCAGAATACCTTGTGCAGGCCCTGTTTGCATACCTCACTTTTACACCTTTATGCCCATGTATAACTAATTACTGTAATATAAATATTTTGTTGTTAGCCTGTTGCTTATTTCTTAGGTTTATGGAACACTATCTTTCACAATTAATAATTGCTTTTTTCACTTTAATTTTAGTATAACGACCTTATAAAGAGAATGCGTACACGTCCTGAAGTTAAAAAGGCTGGGGAATGTTTTCCTACTAAATCTACAGAAAGTGCTGATGAAGAACAAGAATCTGGTGAAGAAGATAGTAGTGAAGAAGAAGAAGAAAATGCAACACAGCTAAAATCAAAATCGAGTGGGAAAAACAGATTGGTGCCTTTGTGGAAATTGTTCACCAATGAACACACAAAAGGAATCAGCATGCGGTCACGAGGAACCAGCTCTTCAGGCACTAATACCTAAGCAATCCTCTTGCATAATTCATTGGGGTCGTGTCATCAATGATATTCTAAATAAAGAGCGGGCTGACTGGACCTATAAAATAACAAACTATAAACAGAAAAAGAAGCCCAAACAGGCAGCATATATGCGGTATGTATTTTTCAATTATTTTTTATGATATTAGATATATATTACATATACTAATATTTTTCTTCCGTTAAAAAGGGGTATAAGAAGAACTGCATATCGTAGTTTCACCGCTTGGGTGTATGGATATCTGGGTGCCGGAAACCGTAAAGTGATTCCATCATGCATCGTTACGGCCATTCGAGCAGCCTTTACTGACCCGAAAGGAAAATATGGCGGTTTCCTCACTGCCGGGGATTTTTCTGCAGAGGATATGATTTATTACTAGTTTGTGGTTTCCAAAAAAAAAAAAAAGATTTCTTGACCTTTGTAATGTCTAGTTACAATTTAATGTTGGCTGTAAATATCAACAGTATTAATTTATACTATTGTATTTATTATATGTCACGATTTTATTTATTTATTGAAAACTTGTTTATCATATTCCAAACATTTTGAAATAAAAAAAAAACAGTTTATTCTCTTTTGTTGTATTTTTATTATAACAATAATGTATTATAAATCAATGTTAACAACATTTTAAATGTATATGAAACATAAATATCATTCAAAACCACTGTGCATCTATGAAAATAATTAACAGTTTTTCTAAAGGAAGATACAAAATGAAACTATTATAGTAGAATTTTTTTAATGTAAAAAAAATCAAAATAACATATTCAGGGGCTTGGTCAATAACCGTTCCTTTTTTGTGTTTTTTTTTTTCTATTGAAGATGAGTCTTACCTTCCAAATCTAGAGTAACGCTGGGCTATAGTCACTGATTTCTCAGGCCGTATTTTTGTAGCAATGTTTTTTGGTAAGCCCTAGCTTCGAGACTCCCAACGGTGAACAATAACGCCATTCAATATTTTTCCGGCATCAACAAGTATGTTGCTTAGATGAGAATCCGAGACTTCTTCAAAAATAGGTTGTAAGAAACTTACCCTGGTGGTCTAGTGGGCAGCGGGGTCCATGCCGCGTCCTGCCCTTGCCGTCGCCATCTATGATTCCTAGGGCGCGCGCTGGCGTGATGGCGCCAATGGGCAACGGCGCGAAATTGCGCACATTTTGGCGCCAAACCCTATTTAAGGCCCATTCAGACCTGTAGCCAGTGCCCGTTTTAGGATCATATCCTGTGGTTTCCTGAGCTTTGTGCTACCTGTTTCTGAATTTGCTATCCTGACTGATTATCCGTGTTTGACCCTGCCTGTTCCTGACTACTCTGCATTCTGTATCCTGACCCTTGCCTGCCTACGACAACTCTTCCTGCTTAACCCCTTGAATGTCAATCCGGTTTGACCCTTGCCTGCCTGACGATTCTGATATCCGCCTGCCTCGACCCAGCCTGTCTGACCATCCTTCTGCCTTATCCAGTCTGTCTGATTATCTGGTTTTGACCCCTTGCCTGTGATAAGGTAGCCTTCATTTTAATCATATCTATATCTACTATATATCTGTATACCACTTTAAGTTACATCTCTTTTACTAATAATATTCTATCATATTCTAGGTCAGCATGACATAAGTAGAAAGTCCCCAAACTTTCATCAGGCTTATCATGATTAACAAACATCCCCTAGTTAATCATACCTTCATACCTATCAAGGACTAAACCCTTGAGACAGAACTAGGTGAACGGTCATATCATATTTGTTATTTCTGTACCTAAATACTCTTCTCTAATTGGTTATGGTGGGAAACCACCCTAACCCACCTTAATGTATAATCATTAACTAATTCTGTATGTACTCCACCTATAAATAAACGGTCTGTCCACCAATATGATAGAACAGAACAAATTGATACACTCGTGTCATCATTCTGGTCTCAGCAATATTGCTCATATTATCTTCCTGCAGTCGATTCATCCATTTTTATACCTGGTGTCGACCTCGACACCTGCCTGACGATTCTGTTATCTGCCTGTCCTGATCCGGTCTGTCCTGTTTCCATTTCCATCAGGCGCCTTGTCCTTGACCTTCTGCCTAAAGACTCTTGCTATCCGGTCGTGTCCCTTTGCCAGCCAGAACACCTCGCCTTGTACCCCTCGTTAAGTCCAGGTGGCACCCAATTAAGCTGAGGGCTCCTCCCGAAGCCCAAAGGTGGTCACACTACTGGTGAAGCCGAGCCGAGACCAAGGTCCTTGGCATTTGTTCTGGTATTGGGTGCCGGCCGTGAAATAGGTTTTGCAACCCATTCTTTTTTCTGTTTAGGGAAAACAATTTTGAATCTCTTTTCCCCAACAGGTAATGTTGATTTTTTTGAACAACGAATAGTAGCCTGTTGGCTACTAACATTTTTGTTATGAGAGAGCACTGCCAACATGGTTCGAGCATGCATTGAGTCCATTTTAAATGCAATTCTTTTCGGCCGGTGGTACTTTAATACCTTACTGTGGAAGTTCTCTAGGTCTCCCGTGTGGCAGAATTTAAGAAATGTCTTTGATGAGCAATTTGTTGGTCAGAATACCGACTAAACTGCTGTAAGCAGGATGAGTAGTAGTTATCCATTTTTTATCTTTTTTTTTGTGCTGCAGTCAATCTTTTGTGCTGGCATTTTTTGTACGTTTTCAAATTTTTGAATATGTGCTTATTTGCAATGTGATATAGTACTGATTTCCATTTATCTAACAAAGTATCAACATTCTGATCACATGTTTGTGAACACCACCACAAGTGATTTGCTATGGGTCCAATCCCTTCAGCTATATCTTTACATTTTCATTTCTTGCTTGCAGCTGTAAGTTTCTTTACCAGACTCTTACAGATTTGCCACACATCGAATTGATGATTAATGGTCTCACTTTTACACAAAATGAAGTTTCTAATGCTCGGATGATAATCTGTTGCCAATATTTTAATATTTACTCCTTTGTTTTCCAGTTTCTCCAAAATGTTTTCAAATGCATTTCTTTCCATTTGTCCTGCATTTTTCCCTGGTCCCACTTGCTCTATATCGAAATCGACAATTTTCTTAGTCATTATGTCCATCATAGAATAGGTGCAGTATTTTGCACAGTGTCCCGGACTGTCAAATTGTCCGTCACCGGCCAATACAACAGCTTTACCTGTGATGTCTTCTTTCAAAGATTCCTGTTCATTGATCCAAGACAACTCTATAGCAGGAAAAACATATCGTTTTTGGTAGGAGTAGTAAGTAACTAACTAATAACAGGCAGTCCTGCAAGGCTTCACCATAGCAACCGTTTACACGCGTTGGTGCAAGCAAGGACAAGCTTCGTGCACAGTTTGCACGTCCTCAAGCTCTGAAAGGTCGCTCACATAAGAACTTTACTGCGCATGCGCTGCCTTTGAACGCTTGCAGTGCGCAGAATCCTCTGCCTTTGTCTGTATGGAGATCGGATGCATCATGGGATTTTTCTACAAAGTACTGTGTGGTTATTTTTGTAAGCAGCCTACAGATGTCACCAAAGGCTATACACAGAGACGATTGGAAGGCAAGGCTGAATACACAAAAGGTATGCCTATATCTGAAGCAGCATTTATGTATAGACTTTCCTTGTCCTTTAATGTACTTTACGGGGCAGATTTACATAGGGTCGAATATCGAGGGTTAATTAACCCTCGATATTCGACTGCCGAAGGTAAATCCTTCCACTTCGAATATCGAAGTCAAAGGATTTACCGCAATTAGTTAGATCGAACGATTAAATCCTTCGAAGGATTTTAATCCATCGGTCGAACGATTTTTCTATGACCAAAAAAAGCTTAGAAAGCCTATGGGGACCTTCCCCATAGGCTAACATTGCACCTCGGTAGGTTTTATGTGGCGAAGTAGGGGGTTGAAGTTTTTTTTAAAGAGACAATACTTCGACTATCGAATGGTCGAATGATTTTTAGTTTGAATCGTTCGATTCGAAGGTCGAAGTAGCCAAAAAAATCATTCGAAATTCGAAGTTTTTTTTATTCTATTCCTTCACTCGAACTAAGTAAATGTGCCCCTATATGTCACTTTATAAAATATATTCGGGGAATTAGCATGATATAGTCTATGTATCAATAACCGTATGAGAAAAAACAAAATAAAGTCCAGATTAGTGGTTAAGACTTGTATATTGAGTTATTTAATGATAACATTTCAGGCATAGTATGTGGGGTTACATCCAAACAATATTTCGGATTATTGAGACAATAATAAAGAAGTATGTGTCAAGGCTCTAGAAGAACGTCCTCTCTCTCCAGTCTGGGAGGTATATGGCTACCCAGAGCTCACCACCCCAAATAAGTAGTAACACCTAGGATACAGAAAAAGAGGTTTCACACGGTCAGTCTATGAAAAAAATCATAAAAGATCTTATTTAATATATGTACTACAAACTATTTTATATTCCAAATGTTATTATTCAGCACAAACATTGGCACTGCTCTTCTCTGTAACATTAACCAGCCTGAGGTACCATGGGGTGCCATATGCATGCCAGGCACAGAAGGGAGTGGCCTGAGGCTAAGTAGTATAGTACCACATCAAAAGTTTTACTTTATTGCAAATGTGCCTGGCCCAGGACAACTACAAGGGATCCCTGGCACAAGACAGAAGGTGGTGGCCTGGTACTCAATATAATAGCACCTAAGACAGAAGTTGGTGGACTGGTGCTCAATATAATAGCACCCTAGGCCAGAACATTTTTCCCTTTAGAAGTGACCCCTTTAAGGCTTTTTGTGGCAACAACTTTTTAGAGAATTATTATACCCCGAAGCTGCAAAAAGCCTGCATCCAAAAATATGTCATCTCAGGCCTGTCGAGGTCATGTATACTCAATGGGAGATGTCCCAATCCCAATTTGAAGACATAGTGGTTTGCGCTGGATTTAACCCATTAATCATAAACATTCTGGGTTTTCATGAAAAAAAAATTGAGCAATACGGGAGAAAAGTCTGAAAAAACGATTCGGGTATTTACTTGATTTCATTGAGTTTTTTCTCTGATCGATTTATTCGTGTTATTTTAATGATAAATAAGGAAAAATCGGGGATGGGAGTTTGGTCTAGCTTTTTTTAATTGAAACTGAGATAAAATCAGATTTTCGTACATAACCCCCTTAGTGCTGAGGCTAATGCTGGACATACATATAAAACCCATAGTTTGGGGAAAGGTCATTGAGGTAGGAAGAAAGAGCAAAATTAATGAAGAAGTAAATGCAGAAACAAAAGGGTAGTTCTAGCTAATGTTATATAGATAGTTTTATAATTCGATTTCAAACATCACCAAAATATAGGCACCTAGTTGTGTTGTAATTTACATAAAATAATGTATTTGCTTTTTAATTTGCTACACAATAATGGTATCTTTTACATGGAATGCATGGGACCTGTGGTTTTCCTGATGTTTTTTTTTCTGTATTGATGAGAACCATGTCTTCAAATGGATCTAAATTCAACCATAAAGCTGTCCCACTGCACCCTATAGTACTCATAGAAGGTGGTGACATAATTATAGCTAAGAGAAACCACTGGTGTGACTTTGACTCACCAAAAGCACAATTTTAAAAGCAAAATAATGTACCAATGAGAATATTACTGATCAGAAACTTCATTATAAATGCGAAATAATTGGCCAATGAGAAAGCTGATTTCCAGCACATTAGGTATCTTGCTCTTATCTTACATACAGGGATTATTGTGCCATTTAGGCCCCATTATTATGACACTGGAATCAGACATGGGGATAAAGGACAGATGTGTTTAGAATACAAGCAAATACAGTATGCTGTAACGTTAATAATATGCTGGGCTTTTTGGTCCCAAAACTGAGTAAAGTTAGATCCCCCTTAAAGCTACTAAAATAAATGAAATTATTTAAAGGTTCATTATGCTATAACTGGGAATTTACACTAAATATGGCCATACATGGGCTAGCATGTATAATATAGCATGCATTTCACTGAGCATTTAGAGCTTCTATGTTCTTTTCAGCCTTTGGCCCAGATTCAATTCATCAAGAAAAAGGTGTATCACGTGTAAACTCGTGGACGAGATTCAATTTAAGATGAAATTCAATTCAGAAAAACTTATTGCGTGGTCTATAATGCAAAAACACTATTGAAGTTTACAGTAAAAAAAAAAAAAAAAAAAAACTAGAAATTAACTCGGAGAAAAGTTTTTCTCCTCAAATTGAATCTCATCCATGTGTTTTTTTACGTGATAAACCACGCAATAACTTTTTCTCACTGAATTTAATCTGGCCCATTATGTGGTCATAGAACTCACCAATGATTCTATCATAAGCCAAATCTGTCCAACTCATTATTGGGCTGATTCATTCTCACATGTCATAATCAAGGGCCAGATTATATTAAAATGATGATGATGTCATACTATGAAGCAGCCATAGCCCTAAAACAAAAAAGGGGTAATAAAAAACCATTTTTAGGGCCACATCCAGTTTGTAGGCCCTCTAGTTGGACAGCCCCATCATAAACCATAATGTCATTTTTTTATTTGCCTTTTTTCTTGTCTAGACAACCACTAGGCCATATCTAATTTCAGTATTATGTTATATTTTTCATAATATCCCATGTATATTACTGAACGTGGCGTAATGTAATAGTAATTACTGATATTTCTAAAGAGAAAAGCTGGAGAATAAAAAAACAGAAATAGGATAAAAATCTAAAAATATATATATATACATCTTACCAGAATAGAGACAAGGGGCACCCAGCTCAGTGCCCCAAATGCAGCTCCAGGCATTGATCCTACTCATCTAAACCACTAGAAGCTGCGGTGACGAAAGACTGAATCCATTCTACATAGGCAGGGATTGAAGTGTAAACTCCGGGATCTTTTCCACAACCAATTCCAAAACTGGTCACTCCAACCAAGTACCACCTCTCATTCTCATAACAAACCAGGGGTCCCCCACCATCACCCTTTTAAGAAAACAAAAACGTTTTGATGAAGGCCCTTTGACAAATTCAACAATACAATGTGTATAATTACAATAATTTTCAGGATAACATGTGCCTTTTAATTGTATTTCACAGCATTCCCTATAAAAAAAAGTTTCCTGATTTGATTCTGCTGGCATCACAAAATCAGTTAAACTGTCAACTTTGGCATTGTTGATCAAAATAAATGGAAGGCAAGGTCCCAAGGTTCTGCAGTTCACTCCCTTTGCCGGTATATGACCTGTTCTCCCTCAGATCGACCAAAATACAAATACAACCACGAGTGGTTTTCAAAAAATCTAATAATCTACAGCAAATGCTTACTAAAAATTATGTCGAAACAACAAGAACCGCAGAAAAATTAAAGGAATGCACATGGCCTGGTTTTTACCCCTGTTCTCTATGTAAAGCCTGTCAATTTGGAAAAAAAAGTAAAATATTTAAATCAAATGCAAACAATAAAGAATTTAAAATCAAAGACAATATAAATTGTACCACCACAAATGTCATATATTGCCTACAATGCCCCTGCGGCCTTCAATATGTGGGTAAAACAAACCGCACATTGAAAGAACGCATTCGAGAGCATATAAATAACATAAAAAAAGGGAAGGAAAACCACAGTGTCTCCAAACACTTTAAAGAGCACCATAAAATGAGCCCGACAGGCCTAACATTTTGGGGCTTAGAGAAAGTAAAAAACAAATGGAGAGGAGGGAATCTAGAGAAAAAAACCTTACAATGCGAAAGCAAATGGATACACATGTTGGAAACGTTTGTACCTAAAGGCCTAAATATCGACATAAACCTAAGAGCATTCCTATAGAGAAATAAAAAAACATTAAAAATAATAACAGTAGCACCCCTATGTAAAATTAGGATGTAATTATTGAAATTAGGCAAGATGTGGAATGTTGAATATACTGTTTTTTATAATGAATATATTGTTTTAAATATGTATACACAAGATTTTCAGTTTGGCCATGGTTGTTCATGTTAACCTTAACTGAAGGCGCTGTGTGACACCATCTCCATGGCAACCATAGACTGCTATACCACATATAAGCCAAATTAATGATATGCCAAAGGACAGGCTAATTTACTCGTTCAGATCGCTAAAAAACATTCATCTCAATCTTTCTTCAATAGTTTATGCCACTATCGTGTAATGTATATTGGCGGGTTGCCATGGAGACGCGTGCGTTCCAAATGAAGAAGAGGTGCGCATGCGCGTCCATGGTTAAGCTCCGTCTTAAAAAGGCGCATATGCGCACTAAGAAACTACAAGCCTTGAGAAAGTCGCAATAGACGAAACGCGTCGGCTGAGCAGTGACGTCATCAGAGGGGGACCAAGATCAGCGTGTCTTACCAACAAACGCCAGGCAAAAACGTTACATCTTAAGGGACCGCAGGACTTGAGAAACCCCAATGCTAACTGCTTCTTATGCTTATATTAAGCACACACATGTGAGTGCAATCTATGTTTTTATCTTTTTAATCTATTAAAGAAGTTTTTACACGATTTTAGCATATGCTTTTTAGAAACCTGGAGCATACCAAGATTGGGATAAAGGATTTTATTACATGCTGGTGATATTTTTAAACGTCTGTAAGTACCCACTGCCCCACATACTCACCAAGAATAGGATAAAGGATTTTATTATATGCTGGTGATATTTATAAACGCCTGTAAGTACCCACTGCCCTACACAGGAGGTGGCCACACTATTTATCAAAAGCACGGAAAAATGACCCTTTAACCCCTTGGTGGAAGACCCCAAAACCACATCGTTTAACTACCGCACAAGTGGCTATACATTCCATTCGATTGAAAAACTACTACACTATATTGTGCTTGCATTTCTTTCTTGTGTCTACCCTGAGCTTTTAGCGCTGGTATATCTTCAATTGTTGATCAAAAAGCTTATGGAGCAAAATAGAAAATAAGAAAAAAATGCTGCCCATGTGATACTGACTGCTTAATGGAACTCCTAATGTTTGTAGAGTAAACAAGAGACTTAGCTGGAGTAGACCATAGTAGATAATGAGAGAAAAGTTTAGATAGACAGAAAGAGTTTAGACAAATTAAATAAGAAAATTCATTTATTATGTACAAATCAACAGTAAGGCCCAGTCTAAAGTATATAGTACAGTTTTGGTGTCCAGTACCCAGTGTACTAAAAGTACAGGGACTGGTGGTCAGGCTAATAAAGAAATTAAGGATCTTGTGGTGCACCCTAGGCCCCAAGCCTTCTTCATAAAAGATATTGGGGGTCATTTATCAACACTGGGCAAAGTTTCCCATGGGCAGTAACCCATGTAAACCAATCCAATTGCTGCATTGATTGTTCTACTTGCAGCTTGTTTTAAAAAAAATGAATCACTGATTGGGAAACTGGGAAAATTTGCCCAGTGTTGATAAATGAGCCCACTGTTTCAGTTTTTTCTTTTTTACCGTATATACTCGAGTATAAGCCGAGTTTTTCAGCCCTCAAAATATGCTGAAAAACGCTACCTCGGCTTATACTCGGGTCAAGCGCAAAAACGGTCGCCGGAGTCTAAGAATAGTCGCCGGCGCCTAAGAATAGTCGCCGGCGTCCAAGAATAGTCTCCAAGAATATTCGCCAACGTCCAAGAATGGTCGCCGGCATCCAAAAACGAGATGCCGGCAACTCCAATGGGAGCAGAAACCCTCAATTGTTTGATTGAAACTTACCAGAAGCTGCTGCATTTCTCACCCTCGGCTTATACTCGAGTCAATAAGTTTTCCCAGTTTTTGGAGGTAAAATTAGGTACCTCGGCTTATACTCGGGACGGCTTATACTCGAGTATATACGGTCTGTAATCTTATCCTTTAAATGTTCAATCTGCAGATTTATTTTATTCCCATTTGGCAAAATAGGGGTTGTGTTCCCAAACAGACAAGAGAAGCCTCTGATTTTGATAAATCAAAGATTAAGTTTAGGACCACTGATAAAACAAATGTTAGTCGTAATTTGTCCATCCTTAATTCAAGCTCAACCTTCTTCATAAAAGATATTGGGGGACATTTATCAACACTGGGCAAAGTTTCCCATGGGCAGTAACCCATGTAAACCAATCCAATTGCTGCCTTGATTGTTCTGCTAGCAGCTTGTTTTAAAAAACGAATCACTGATTGGGAAACTGGGAAAATTTGCCCAGTGTTGATAAATGAGCCCACTGTTTCAGTTTTTTTCTTTTTTAATATCTGTAATCTTATCCTTTAAATGTTCAATCTGCAGATTTATGTTATTCCCATTTGGCAAAATAGGGGTTGTGTTCCCAAACAGACAAGAGAAGCCTCTGATTTTGATAAATCAAAGATTTAGTTTAGGATCACTGATAATACAAATGTTAGTCATAATTTGTCCCTCCTTAATTCAAGCTCAACCTGGGTTGAGTTTAAGAAGTGACCTGCCCTCTAAGGAAACATTAGATATAATGGTAAATATGATGTTAATAGATAATACTAAAGGCTTCCTGATATAGCTTAACTTTTTAGGTCAACAACCAAAGGACACAAACTTTCCTGAGAATGAGCTTTAAAAATTACAACCACCCTTACTACAATTTGACAATACTAAAAATACATTCATTCTTAGACCCCCATATACAAGAAAAAATGTTCTCCATCATGAAGCTAGATGAGGATTTATCCATACTATCACTAACCGTGCAAGAGTCCCTTCCTCCATGGATATCCATTGCACATATCATGTCATCTGTAATGAGAATTTTGTTTTTCTCAGTGCTGTAAAAAGTCCTGCAATGCTGTACACTTATCAAGCGCAATTCCACCTCTTGTAGAATGATAGGCCTCGGCTTGGTACCTGTGAGAAGAAAATGACCCATTAGAAAATAAACTATTAGAGACCCTGAAACTGTAAAATATCATCAAATGTCATTCTTAAGAACGATATTTTGATACACATAAAGTATATGCATGACACCCTCCTTTAACATTAAGGGGCCGATTCACAAAGGGTCGAATATCGAGGGTTAATTAACCCTCGATATTCGACTGGGAATTAAAATCGTACGACTTCGAATTTTCGAAGTCGAACGATTTTGCGCAAATCCTGCGATCGATCGATTCGAAGGATTTTAATCCAACGATCGAACGAAAATCCTTCGATCAAAAAATCACAGGCAAGCCTATGGGCACCTTCCCCATAGGCTAACATTGACTTCGGTAGCTTTTAGCTGCCGAAGTAGGGGGTCGAAGTTTTTTTTAAAGGGACAGTACTTCGACTATCGAATGGTCGAATAGTCGAACGATTTTTACTTCTAATCGTTCGAATTCGATCGAATTCAACCAATTCGATGGTCGAAGTACCCAAAAAATACTTCGAAATTCGAATTTTTTTTTATTCGAATCCTTCACCCGAAATTCGTGAATCGGCCCCTAAATGTGTATGATGCAGCTGTCAAAAGATGCTATCTAACTCTATTGTATTTGACCGTACAATTGTGCTAAGTATACCTCCAGCCACTAGAGGGCTTCAGTATTAAATGTCACTGTTTTCCGCACACAGTCGATAAAGTCTTACCACCACCTTTTGGCAGGTGGAGCTATGAAGTGGCAATCTGTGATTGGCCGATCACCAGGTCAATCTCAGAGAATTTGGAACACCGGGCAGGCAGTATTAACCCAAACAGCCCTCCCAAAAACCAGGCTGTCTGGGTCAAAACTGGACAGGTAGCAACCCTAAAAGGCACTAAATTCATTATGGATTACTGCTCCTGGCCAAACTTAGTGCCCTTTATTACAAAACCTCCTTAATCTTATCCGAATAACACACAGAATACTTAGATTAAAAAAAAAAAAACAACAGGGACAATAGTAATAATAATCAGAATATATTAAATGACACCTATAAAAGCCGACACTTAGGATGGGGGTTAACAATAATATTTCACCAAGTATTTGTTTCTTAGTGAGGGCAGCCATATTGGGGTCCACTCATCTCTTATACCTAATCATCAAGTTTCCCAGCTCACCCAGTGTTTACTTAATCCAATGTCATGCACATGTGCATATTCTGAAGGCAGAGATTATCCATCGTTCATATCAATCCCTGCCTAGAGGAATTTACAATCTAAGGTCAGAATCTGTGTAGTCTACTCAAGAAGGGCAAATAATAATTTCAAAACATGCCATAGATTTAGTGGCTTTAAGATATCATTTACTCTTCCTGAAGTATTAAACCTCCACTGAAATCTCTAGATGGTATCTAAGCATGCTTGTAGGACTATGCTTCTAAGAACAGAAGAATGAAAATGGACACTATAAACTGAAAGGAAGAATATACCTGTACTTACTATTAAACTGAGTGTCTCCCCAGCCAGTCGCTATACAACTATGGCCAGGCAGAAATTCATTGGAAGGTGTAGGCAGACAGGCTGGAAGAATGACATTTGTGAAGGGCACATCCCGGGCAAGCTCAAGAAGGGCAATGTCAGCTGTTAAATCTGTTCTGTTGTACTTAGGATATATAATGATCCTTTTCAGTGAAACGGGAACTTCTTCTTTGTTGTTTCCAGTTATTTTGTAGGCCCCGAGGATGACAATAACAGAGGTGGGATTTGAACTAAGAAATAATAAAGAACAGTGTGATACTTGTTATGATCCCACTGAAGAAAAAACAGACCTCCCACTGTATTTCTCCATCTGCGATTGTCTGAACAAAGTGAGTGTGGACTCAACTCCACACATGACTTTCTACAGATGGGCTTGTCTGACCCTAAATAGCCACGATGGTCCTTGACCTTAAATCCTACATGGGACACCAACTCACTCACATATAGATTTTTATGTATTACAAGGTGGAACCACCCACTATTATTTACTTAGTGGGTCATATCTGTTCCCTCCTTCTTGGGGTACCCAAGCACACACATACTGACCTTTCCAAACAATGAGCTGCAGTCACAACAAAGTTGCTGCTGATGAGGGTTCCACCACAATGGCGTTTACCAGGAAGCCACACAATCACTTGCCAAGGATTCTTCCCCTTCATTGTATCCCGCCCTCCGAGAATGCGGCTGCGCGCAACCACAGGTTTCCCACAGACTGTAGCAAGTAGAGAAAGATAAGGTGCATGGTAGATGGAACCTCCTCACCAAAAATGCATGCATGCAAACAAAAAAAAGTAACCAGCATGTATGGCGGTAATGTAATTTAGTTGCTTGAGGATGTGTATTTATATGTGCCTGAATATAAAGGGATAAATGGAAAGTCTAAAAATATTCTCGATTTAAAAAAATAAAATATAAAACAAAAAATAAGTGCTTGAATATAGGCTTGCATATTGTAAATTCAAAGCTTAGGTATATGCTGAGTATTTTTTCTCACTGGTGAGGCAGAGACCAGCTTGATCCTCTGGCCAAAGGTCGAATAGGTCATGAATCTCAAGTTTCTAACGCCCCTGGCCTTGCAAACCCATGGTGGCATGGATAGTAGGCTGAGCGCATCCTCACTTTATGATTTGATCTTAATTTTTAAATTCCGGCAGATCAGAGGTGTGTACAAAGTTGCACTATTTTTATAAAATTTTTTACACTATTTAAGGATTTGGTGCAATATCTCCTGGCATTAATCTAGAGGGGAGATGTGTGGCCATTAGTCTTCTTCTCCACCTGAACCCCGGCCAGTGAGGGCGCAATTGATGTTTGCTTCCAAGTAGGACCCCACGTAGGACCCCTTTTACATCTATGGACAGGAGGGGAATGGAGAAAAGGACCCAGCCCCTAGCCTTTGAGCAAAGGTGGGTCTGAAGAACTCTTTTTTTATCCTGCACTTTGGCTGGATGACTGTTTTTATGGGACTTTTTAAGACTAAGTCAATTTGCACCCTGAGCACTTGTGTCCATGCAACACTTTGCACTGGGTGACCTGAAGCACAACTCGAGATTCAATAATGAGAAAAATAAAGAAATTAAAAACAAAACAGGGCTCCATGCTGAAGATCCACAGGGGATGTGAGGCCATTAAGCCCATGCCCCCTTCACTGGGGCAAGTTTCCTAACCAAGGAGGATCTGAAGACTATTTCCCCTGACCAAAGACTTATTGTTGGGGGATTTGTATAAAGGGAGGGTCTCTTGAGCTAGCCTTGTGGCAAAGGTGGTTCTCAAGACTTTTTCCACTGAAGAGCCATCCAGTTCATTTGTTTTTTAGAGCAGTTTTTTTGTACTTGGATGCGAACACACTCACCTCATGTGTAATGGTAGTGAAACATTGACAAAGGCTTTGAACAGTAGTCTAATAGTTTTAGTGGTCCATTCAAACAGTTTAGTGGTTTTCTACATCCCTGGCTAAGAAGTTGCAGCCTACCAGTGTTGTAGATCTGATTACTGGGGGAATTCATAACAGTAGCGTTGGGCCAAATTTGACATTAAAGTGGAGTAAAATGTGTACTTAAGTTGCTATATTTATTTTACAAAGAAAAGCACACAAAATGAGTTGCACCTGCAGAGTATATGTACTGCACCTTACCCTCTGGGTTGCACCTCCAATTCTGAAACAGCATTGTCTGAGTTTGGTGCTGCAGCACACAATGGGGAGATAGGTGGCCGGCATATGGGCATCACTGAAACTTCCCCAATTGCCTAGTATTGTGATAAGTATGTGTTCTATAGATGGCCTCAGTTTTGTTTCCGTTTGCCCATATAATTGGTAAATGAGCCCTGCAATGTATTTCAAAATAAAGTTATGGTTAAATATAACCAAGACCTTTACAACCCATGTAATAAAATTAAAAGATATTGTTCTCTTTTACCCTGGAGATATTAAAATTGAATCCAAAATCTGCTTGTGACAATCCTTTCCATCAGTTGTGTTACATAAAATATATGCTTCAGGTGTATCCACAATGTATGAAGCAAAATGTACATTATATATTATATTACGGGCTTACTTGGCTCATTGTCTTCTTCATCAGCAGATCCATAGATCCCTAAAAATAAAATAAAAATAAGCAGCAAGCCAACAACATTCTACCACTTTCTGATAAAATGTATGTTATATACTGGGGCTAATCCACAGCAAGTGTGTCTAAATATACAGAGAATGGGTAAAAATAAAGGTGGTAGCTGTTTTTAATGAAGTAAAATATAGGTATGGGACCTGTTAACCAGAATGCTCAGGACCTGGGGTTTACTAAAATGTATAATTTTTTTATTAAACCAAACTCCCATCAATGATTTTAACTTATTTATCAATACAATTTCGAGCAAAAACTCGAATTGTACATTTTTTTTTAATTTGACGCCCAAATTGCTCAATTTTTCAGGTTATCACCTGAAAACCCCAATATTTTTTGATTATCGGACCAAACCCAGTTCAGATCACAATATCTTCAAATTGTAAAAGTGACATCTGCCATTGACTTCTACATGACCTTGACAGGTTTTCAGATGGTTGGATTTTCAGGTTCGGACTTTTAGCAGCAGTGGGGTATAATAAATCTTGAAACATTCGAGTTTTTGTTTCCACAAAAAAAATCGAGTTTTCCACCAAAAAACCTCAACCAGAAAATAACCCCCTAAATAAACCCAATGGGCTGGTTAGTTGGGATCAAGTACCAGTCACTTTTTTATCATTACAGAGAAAAAGGAAATTGTTGTTAAAAATTTGGATTGTTTCATTATAATACACAAAAGCCATGAATATATTGTAAATTATATCCTTACAAACGGTGAGTTCTGATGTCATCAGTTATAAACGGTGAGTTCTGATGTCATCAGTTATAAATGGTGAGTTCTGATGTCATTTCAGTCACTTGACTCACTAAAATTTATGTATTATAATGAATAAAGTACCCCCAGTTGCAAAATATGAGGATATTAGAAGTTACCTCGGAGTTCCATGACCTGTATAAAAACACTCGGCCTTCAGCCTCGTGTTTTTATATGGTCATGAAACTCCTCGGTAACTTATAATATCCTTATATTTTACAAGAGGGGGTACTTTATTCACTATATAATGGAGTCTTTCGGAGATGGTCTTTCTGAATAACTGGTTTCCAGATAACAGATCCCATAACTGTAATATAGTATGTTTTAGTATAATAGATTTAATGACATACAGTAATTTATCTTTAGGACTTCTCCATGCCCTATTAATAAGATCTTTCTTTTGTACCCCTGTTTATGCAATGTACACATTCTTAAAATGAGAACTTAAGGGAAAGAAATCACATTTTTTAAGCAAAGAGATTCCTAAACCTAGTGCTTGTGTCCAGACCTAGGATTTATGGATTATAATAACACTTACCCAAGTTCAGAAGGAGCAGAGCTGTGAACAAATGGAACCAGTTCATGATTATTGTCTGTTCTATGGCCACTGAGTACAGAGACTGGCTATATATTTACTTTATATTGTGGGAGGGTCACCAGACCAGTTTCTTAATTTATACATGAAATCTTCATTAACTACATATAAAACACTCCCAGTCTCTACTGGTATCAACAGCCCATTATTAAATTCCCCTCTTTTTAGAGATTACATTTCTAATTACCAATCTGCCTCTATATTTTCTCTATTAATAACATTGGCATAGTTTACCATCTTTATCAGTCTGACTGGTGGCAGCACAACCTGTAGTACAGGTATGGGATCCGTTATCCAGAAACCCATTATCCAGAATGCTCCTAATTACAAAAAAGTTGTCTCCATAGACTCCATTTTATTCCAATACTCAACATTTTTTTAAAAAATTATTCCTTTTTCTCTGTAGTAATAAAACAGTCGCTTGTACTTGATCCCAACTAAAAAATAATTCATCCTTATTGGAAGCAAAACCAGCCTATTGGGTTTATTAAATATTTACATGATTTTCTAGTAGACTAAGGGGGTTATTTATCAAGGTTCCGAATTTATCTCACTATGGGCTGCTACAAACTCCGATCTAAGCTGCTCGGGTTTTTAACGCTTATTTATTATTTCATTTTCCCGAAAATTTGCTTTGCAGTAAAAATTCAGATTTTCAAGATTTTTTTGGAGGTTTCATCTGTTTTTCATGTTTTTTTCTGAATTTTCACCCGAAACCTCAGATTTTTGCCGGAAATTTTAGAAAACTTTGGGGTTTGGCATGAGACCCAGCACAAATCAATAAAATCATTGGGAATTATCCCATTGACTTATAAGCAACCTTGACAGGTCTGAGTGCCGGGTTTTCGGATTCGGAATTTTCCAGTCTCTGGGTTTTATAAATTCAGAAAAATATGTGATTTTTTAAAAGCCAGATTTTATAAAAAATAAAATAGGATTTTTTCATGATTTTTGCATTCAGGGCTTAGTAAGGTATTAAAATCCAAATAACGAAAAATTCTTTATCCGGAAACCCCCAGCTCTCGAGCATTCTGGATAACAGTACCCATACCTGTGTATAACAATGTGAGGCTGGATAAAGCTGGGGATT
This sequence comes from Xenopus petersii, assembly GCA_038501925.1. NCBI lineage: Eukaryota > Metazoa > Chordata > Amphibia > Anura > Pipidae > Xenopus > Xenopus petersii. The sequence goes on from CM076688.1 coordinate 7,604,809, forward strand.
GGTAGGGAGGTTCTGGATGCTGAAATTCATAATAAAAGTGCAATCTAGGTTGAAAACCTGGGAACAGATGGGATGTATTTTGTTTTGGAATCAAAGAGGTTGATTGGGTAGAGATCAGTTTGTTTACAGATACCAAGAGCATGATATTATTGTGTAATGATGCATTTTAATCCATTGCTGTTATAATTACGGTAATGCTGCACGTTTCACCGGTAATTTTTCATAACATTAATTACCCTTCTCTCTTTTCTGTTTTTCTTGATTTTTCTTCAATCACCCAGAGCCGCCTGCCTCCTGCTTAATCTTGACTAAATTTCCTATTCAGTTCTGAGGGAATTTTCTCCATTGAGGGAGGTGTTGCATGAAGGCACCAGGTATACAGTCAGGAGATTTTAGTTATGGGATTTACAGGAAAAAAAATATCAGATGATTGTGCAGGGCATGTATCTTTCATCAGCCCAGAGATTTAGAAGGGTATTTTTACTAGGGATGCACCGAATTCAGGATTCGGTTCGGGATTTGGCCAGGATTCGGCCTTTTTCAGCAGAATTCTGCCGAATCATTCTGCCCAGCCGAACCGAATCTGAATTTGCATATGCAAATTAGGGGCAGGAGGGAAATTGCATGACTTTTTGTCAGAAAACAAGGAAGTAAAAATGTTTTCCCCTTCCCACCCCTAATTTGCATATGCAAATAAGGGTTTGGATTCGGTTCGGTATTCGGCCGAATCTTTCACGAAGGATTCGGGGGTTCGGCCGAATCCAAAAAAGTGGATTCGGTGCATCCCTAATTTTTACAGGTTTTAGGTCCCTCTGTTTCAATCCATGTCTATGTTGCCTGATTTTTGGATTTTGTATGGTTCTGAAACAAAGGCTTACCCAGTTAATATCTACATAGTAAGTTAGGTTGAAAAAAGACACACGTCCATCAAGTTCAACCTTTTATCCTGCCTAACTGCCAGTTGATCCAGAAGAAGGCAAAAAAAACCAGATCGGAAGCCTCTCCAATTTGCCTCAGAGGGGGAAAAAATTCCTTCCTGACTCCAAAATGACAATGGGACCAGTCCCTGGATCAACTTGTACTATGAGCTATCTCCCATATCCCTGTATTCCCTCACTTGCTAAACATCATCCAACCCCTTGTTATACCTATCTAATGTATCAGCCTGTACCACTGATTCACTTCCCAGCTCTCCCTGTAACACCCCTTTCCCTCCTCTAATCTCATTGGCTCCCTCCTGTCTGCTGGGAGGAGCTACGGGTGAATAAAGCATCCGACCCTTCCTTATACCTATCTAATGTATCAGCCTGTACCACTGATTCAGGGAGACAATTCCACATCTTCACAGCTCTCACTGTAACAAACCCCTTCCCAATATTTAGCTGGAACCTCTTTTCTTCTAATCGGAATGGGTGACCTTGTGTCATCTGGAAAGACCTACTGGGAAATAAATCATTAGAGAGATTATTATATGATCCCCTTATATATTTATACATAGTTATCATATCACCCCTTAAGCGCCTCTTCTCCAGCGTGAACATCCCTAATTTGGCCAATCTTTAAGGCTCACTCATTGGAAGAAAAAGATCCTTGAGGACCTTGTGATCTTATTGTGAGCCTGGCAACTAAACAATTAGATCAGATTGAGTTGACCTACCAATAATCAGGCAAGGTGACAAAACAAAGAATAATAGTTTGTGCTCTTAGTAGCCATAAGTATATGTGGATAACATGAAAGAAATACCAACCCAATGACCATAATTCAGTTCAGCAAACCCGAAAACAGCAACCTGACCCCAAGTACAATGTGTAATGTGCAACATGCATGTTGCCAAGTTTTTTTTACTTAATTCTTAGCCATAATTCAAGCACAATTGTAGTAACGGAGGACAATGCACTTGCCTCCAATCTCTCTTGGGTATTCATTATTTTTTATTGCATTCCATTGCTGTTCAATCACCTTTATTCAGAGCTGCCATTAAAAGTTTACTATAATTATCCTTTAGCTTCCTTGTATATTTGCATATATTCTTTTTCTTCAAAATGACCAGTCTATAAGTAATTGTGCATATGCAGAACATAAAATATGTTTGATAATCCAGGTTGAAACACTTTGTTTTCTAATTTTGGATTATATATTGCTGCTTAATATTTATAAGCCTACAAATATGTGTGACACCTCCAAATTGTAGCTTTAAAAATTATCTCCTCTTCATTCATCCGCACAGGATGCTCCTTAATGCTTCAATATCTTTTCTTATGGAATGAACTAGGAAAAAGCAACCTTATTGTGAGGTTTTATAGGAAAACCTGATGTCCCAGTTGCACTGTACTGATATTAGGGTGTTAAAGTTCTGCACAATTGCTATACATTTTGAGTTGTTATAGATACAGCATCATTTCTGGTTGGGTTGTCGACAATCTGTGCTAAGAAACAGTTATGAAGCAAATTTTAAACTGTTAATGTCATTTAACTGTCCTGGCATTGTTGTTCTTCCAGTCAACATGACAATTAAAGGGATACTGTAATGGGAAATTAAAAAAAAAACACAGTTAATAGTGCTGCTCCAGCAGAATTCTGCACTGAAATCTGTTTCTTAAAAATATAAAAAAACAGATGTTTTTATATTTAATTTTGAAATCTGACATGGGGCTAGACATATTGTCAGTTTCCCAGCTGCCCCCAGTTATGTGACTTGTGCTCTGACAAATATCAGTCACTCTTTAGGGTCTGGCCACACGGGCAGATTCGGGGAGCTCAGTTGCCAAGCGACAAATCTCCTCTTCTTCTTCGCAGCGACTAATCTCCCTGATCTGCTAAAATGAAAATGGCCTGGGGGCAAGCACTCGGAGCGCTTCGTTTTCCAATGTCGCCAGTAATGGCCTCACGAGGAAACTTCGGGCGACTTCAGAAAACAAAGCGCTCCGAGTGCCTGCCCCCAGGTGATTTTCATTTTGCTAGGACTGTTGAAACTGTAAACTAGAGAGCTGCTGAATAAAAAGCTAAATAACTCAAAAACCACAAATAATAAAATAATTGCCTTTACATACTTTTACATCCCTTTAACAATTGCAAATTGTCTCAAAATATCCCTCTCTACATCATACTAAAAGTTAAAGGTGGCCGTACATGGAGATATCCGGTCATTTGGCAACATCCCCAAACTAGTGTATCTCTCTAATAGGCCCACCTGGAGGTGGACAATATCGGGCTGATCTGATCGTGGGCACTAGGGCCCAACAATCTGATCATAATGAAAGGAATACTGGCAGTGGGATTGCGGGACAACATCAACAAACATATGTGGTTTGTGATCCAACAGGATTTTTAGCCCTGCCTGATCGACATCTGGCCGACTTTTAGCCAGTTATTGATTAGGGAAATACGTTGGAGGGCCCCATGCACGAGCCAATAAGCTGTCGACTCAGTCTATCAGAAGCTTTTATCAGCCTGTGTACTGTATCGCCAACCTTAAGGTGAACCACCCGTTAAAGGAGAAGGAAAGCTATCGAAGCAGCTTATTGCCAATAGATTAGCCACAATAGTAAAAGCAATAACACTATTCATTCTGTAGAATGCTTTACCATACCTGAGTAAACAGCACTAGAACTTCTGCTTGTTTAGTATAGCAGCTGCCATATTAGCTTGATGTGACATCACTTCCTGTCTGAGTCTTTCCCTGCTCACTCATAGCTCTGGGCTCAGATTACAGCAGGGAGGGGAGGAGGGAGGGAGAGAGGAGCCAACTGAGCATGCTCAAGCCCAAGCCCTGGAGGTTGAAGCTGAAAACAGGAAGTCTGATACAGAAGCCCATGAGTACACAATAGAAGGAAAGAAATGTGGTGTTTCTTTTGACAGAGGACTCAGAGCAGCATTACTTTGAGGGTTTACTGGTGTATTTATAAAGACATTTCTGATAAAGCTTACTTAGTTTTAGCCTCTCCTTCTCCTTTAAGTTCATTGCGAGCAGGTGTAACCCTTGTTTGTTAAACAATTGTATGACCTCTGTTTGTCGACTATTAATGTAAAGAGTTGTGTAAGTTGCTATATAAATTGCTAATGATCAATAATGATCTTAAAGGAAAATTTCACATTTCGATGACCTTTTAGACTGACCAAACTTTTGTGGTTTATTTTTTTTTTTTGCAATAACACTTTCTTTGTGCCACAATCATTTACATAGATTGTTCTCTCACCAGTCCTTGTCCCAGTGACATTATACTTTTAGGTCCCTTTCACATTTATACACAAACTAAAGTAAATTTTATTGGTAGGATATTAGCAACTTGCATTTTTTAAAAAACTACATACTTGCATTTGTGGGGCACTAACACAATGTTGTTGTAAGTTGTGTAGTCACAGATCGTAAGTCGACCTCTCGGCAGTCTACAAAGTGTACCAAAAATGTAAAAGCTTTTAGAACAAGCAATGACAGATATTCTTGACACGGCTCATAATTGCATTGTTCCCACTAAGTCACAGATTTGTAGCACAGAATGGTTGTCTAGTATTTCACCAACTCTTACAGACAGACTCTGGCTTTACAGTGATCAGCTCTAGAAAGTGACCAGCGTGGGGGTCATCATGCAATTCCACCCTAAAACCAATATATCAAAGCTAAGGATTTGGCGGTGTCCTTCTAAATATGGATATGGCTCAGCAGAGTGTGCACAATGGAAGCCAAACAGCTTAAGGTTTCATTAGTGACTTGCCAAGCTGTATTAATGCAAATGAGATATTAAATGCCATAAATAAATGCCAGCTGGCAGATCCACACCACTTCCTTGTTATATAACGTTCATTTATTATTATTGTTATTAACATGTATTTATATAGCGCCAACATATTGCGTAGCACTGTAAATGTGATTATACAACTAAAAACATGAATTCTATACATAGAACATATGGAGTTACATACATCACAATCAATACCGGTACAAAAGGTGAGGAAGGCCCTATGCAAAAGAGCATACACTCTAAAGGGAAGGAGTAATACAAAAGGTGTGGGAGTGGGCAAGATTGAATTAAGTGGGTGAGAAATGTGGTACTGTATGTGGTGTTGCGTTTGGTAGTTAAGCAGAGTGAGGGTAGGCTTCTCAAAATAATTGCTTTTTAAGAGATTTCTTGAAAACAGAAAAGTTGGGAGAAAGTCGGACAGAGCGTGGGAGAGAGTTCCAGAGGAGGGGTGCAGCCCTTGCAAGTCTTGAATGCGAGCATGTGAGGAGGTAATGAGAGAAGAGTTGAGTAGCAGGTCAGTAGAGGAGTGTAGTAAGCAGTTGGGTGAGTATATAGAGATGATTGGTGATGTGAGAAAAGAAAAAGGACAGGGCTGTGTCACGAAGGCCAAGCGAATGGAGGGACTGGAGGAGGAGAGGGTGATCTACAGTGTCAAATGTGGCTGAGTGATCAAGCAGCATTAGTAGTGACAAATGATTGTTGGCTTTAGTGGTTAAAAGGTCATTAGTTAGTCGAGTCAGGGCAGTTTCAGTGGAGTGTTGTGGCTTAAAACCAGATTGTAGGGGGTCCAGCAGGTTATTGTCAGTGAGGAATGAGGTAAGTCGGTTGTAGACTAGGCGCTCAAGTACTGTAGTTTAGAGATGAAAGGTAGCAGAGAGATAGGTCGGAGGTTGTCAAGATTGGAGGGATCAAGAGAGGGGTTTTTCAGAATGGGGGTGACATGAGCATTTTTTTAGTTGAGAAGGAAACAATCCAGTTGAGAGGGAAAGATTAAATAGGTGAGTTAAGGCAAGTTTTGTTATTGCGGAGAAGTTTTGAGGGAATTGGATCAAGCGGGCAGGTGGTAAGGTGAGAAGAGGCCAGAAGCTTTGAGACTTCCTCATCAGTGACAGGGGTGAAGGAGCACAGGAGAGACTGGGGAGTGTGGAGGGAGGGTGGTGGAAGTCTAGGGGCGTTGAGTAGTGTAATGTCCCTTCTGATAGTGTCAATTTTGTTTTTGAAGTGCTCAGCAATATCTTGAGCAGAGACAGATGTTCATGGAGGGGTGGAGAAGGGGAAAGGAGAGTGTTAAAGGTGGAGAAAAGTTGTGCTGGTTTTTTAGAAAGGGAGTTAATGAGTGAAGTAAAGTATGTTTGTTTTGCTTGGAAGAGGCTGATGTTATAGGACGCTCAAATGCACGTGAATGTCTTTGGAGCGCTTTTGTATGAGCAGTATGCCAAGGTTGAAGTGGTTTGGGTCTAGCACGTTTCGTTTTTGTAGGAGTAAGCTCATTAAGGGCAGTGGTGAGAGTACTATAGTAGACAGAGGTATGTCAATTGTTTCATCAAATACAAAAATGTAACTTTAGAACCCCAGAAGACTCTAAATATAGCTCCTGTAACTTCCTTGTGTGTTTATTGAGGGAATAAGAACATTCAGTAGTTATTCTTGGATCAAAATTTCTGATAGCAGTAGCACAGGTTTCTAATTTACACAAAAATCCTCAAACCTAGCTTAAGACAAGCCTAATATAAACAGTTATTTTCTTAAAAGAATATCTACCTCCTTCACTATTGGGGGAACAGTCACCCTGCAATGGTTCCAGGGGTACCCAGGGCACAAATAATCACTCACCCCAAATCTCCTCCTAACTGACCTTCAGGCTGGGCCCCCTTAGCTCATAACAATGTTACAGATATATATAGAAACATTGGGGTAACAGTCACCCTGCTATAGTTTCAGGGGTACCCAGGGCACAAATAAGCCCTCACCCCAAATCTCCCCCTAACTGACCTTCAGGCTGGGCCCCCTTAGCTCATAACAAGGTTACAGATATATAGAAACATTGGGGTGTCACCCTGCTATAGTTCCAGGGGTACCCAGGGTACAAATAAGCACTCACCCCAAATCTCCCCCTAACTGACCTTCAGACTGGGCCCCCTTAGCTCATAACAAGGTTACAGATATATAGAAACATTGGGGTGTCACCCTGCTATAGTTCCATGGGTACCCAGGGTACAAATAAGCACTCACCCCAAATCTCCCCCTAACTGACCTTCAGACTGGGCCCCCTTAGCTCATAACAATGTTACAGATATATATATATATATAGAAACATTGGGGTAACAGTCACCCTGCTATAGTTCCAGGGGTACCCAGGGCTCAAATAAGCCCTCACCCCAAATCTCCTCCTAACTGACCTTCAGGCTGGGCCCCCTTAGCTCATAACAAGGTTACAGATATATAGAAACATTGGGGTAACAGTCACCCTGCTATAGTTCCACGGGTACCCAGGGTACAAAGAAGCACTCACCCCAAATCTCCCCCTAACTGAACTTCAGGCTGGGCCCCTTAGCTCATAACAAGGTTACAGATATATAGAAACATCGGGGTGTCACCCTGCTATATTTCCAGGGGTACCCAGGGTACAAAGAAGCACTCACCCCAAATCTCCCCCTAACTGACCTTCAGACTGGGCCCCCTTAGCTCATAACAAGGTTACAGATATATAGAAACATTGGGGTAACAGTCACCCTGCTATAGTTCCAGGGGTACCCAGGGTACAAATAAGCACTCACCCCAAATCTCCTCCAAATTGGCCTTCAGGCTGGGCCCCCTTAGCTCATAACAAGGTTACAGATATATAGAAACATTGGGGTAACAGTCACCCTGTTATAGTTTCAGGGGTACCAAGGGCACAAATAAGCACTCACCCCAAATCTCCCCCTAACTGGATTTCAGACTTGGCCCCCTTAGCTCATAACAAGGTTACAGATATATAGAAACATTGGGGTAACCTGCTATTATTGAATCAGATGTCTTCTAAAAACCTACCATATAAATCCCAGGAAACTAACTCAGAGGATATCACTCCAGTAGTAGTTGACAATATGCGCAGAACAATTACAGAGATATGCTGGAGATGTGTAACAGAGCAACGATGCAGAATATTGCTGGAGTTATCTTTATGGTATAACCATTCTGGCTGAAATATTTCAGGTAATAAGTTACCAGTCTAGACACAGAAGCAGACTAATTGGATTAGTATCTGAGCTACAGGCACTGCCCAGAAATATAAAAGGAGATTGGGGAGACGCTTGTTGGGTTCAGCAAGGACTTTTATTCCACATTATTGGAGAACCAAAATAACTCCTCAAATAACAGAATAGATAATTGAAATAAATAATATAATGAGTTGGCAGAACTAATATTTCATTCTCATAATGACTGAGATACATTTGTATAAAACGTGGGACCCCTTGTGTATTATATAAAGTAGGGATGCACTGAATCCAGGATTCGGTTCGGGATTTAGCCTTTTTCAGCGGGATTCGGACAAATTCTTCTGCCCGGCTGAACCAAATCTGAATTAGCATATGCAAATTAGGGGCGGGAGGGAAAACGCGTGACTTTTTGTAAGTAGAAAATGTTTTCTCCTTCCCATCCCTTATTTGCTTATTCAAATTAGGATTCCGTTCGGTATTTGGCTGAATCTTTCACAAAGGGGCAAATTTACTAATCTCCGATAATTCACCCGCGACGGCATCGCTCTCAGCACAACAAGTGGCCAGGTGTAGATTTGCCAGGACAACGCTAATTCACTAAAATGCAAAGTTGCGTCCAGGGCACTGAACATTGGCGAAGTTGCACTAGCGTTACTGCGCCAAGCAAAGCAAACCTGCGCTAGCGTTGGCTAATACATTACATTACACAAGTCCAGGGAACCTTAATAAAATAAAATAAAGTTGTTATATTGCCCTACACATGAGCCCACTGTATAGTTTATGTGCCATATGTTAGGAAATGTAGGGGGGAAGCCGGGTACCCTAAAAAAAAAAATTACGATCTTTTGCAGCCTATCACCCAGAAAAACTGAAAAGTCCTAGCGTTTTTTGGGACTTAAAAAATGTGTTTTTTTTGAGGAACTCCTATCTAATCTATTGCACTTCGCCTGGTCTGAGGTGTCGAAAGCAAGTCTGGCGCAAGAACGTTACGTTCAGTAAAATCCGCATCTTAGTGAATTTGCGTAGTTACGTCCATTCGCCAAAGCGAAAATTCGCCAGGTGTTAGGGAGCGAAGTACCACTTGAGTCTATCTCCTTCACTAGTGATTGGCGAAATTCCGAAATGATGTCACACTGGCGAATTTTCGCCCGCTTTCGTCACTTCGCTCTTTATTAAATTTGTCCTTTATAATTGGAGTGTTTTAGAGACACAGTAAAAGTGTATAACTGCCCCTGGAGTTGAAATGAGGGAAATCAAAAGCTAAAATATTACTAAGGGATGTTATGATTAATGTGTATCCCAATGAGAAAGCAAAACTCAAGCAACATAAATAACAAAGGGATCTCCCAAAGCAACTGAATGAGGTTCCCTTTATAATGTGCGACTCCATCTTGCCTTTGTCCCCCACACCCATTATAAAGTGCAGGAGAAAGTTGAAGCATAAAAAACCCAAATTTATTTTATTACTGCCCACCTTTACAAAATAAATAAATAAATAATTGACAAAAACATTGATGTTTAAAAACCCAAAATCATTACTGCCCAACTTAAATGGGGTTGTTCACCTTTAAATGAACTGTTACTATGATGAAGAGAGGGATATTCTGAGACAATTTGCAATTGGTTTACATTTTTTATTTGTGGTTTTTGACTTATTTAGCTTTTTATTCAGCAGCTCTTCAGTTTGCAATTTCAGCCATCTGGTTGCTATGGGCCAAATTCCCCTAGCAACCATGCACTGATTTGAATAAGAGACTGGAATATGAATAGGAGAGACCTGAATATAAAGATGAGGAATAACAATACATTTGTAGCCTTACAGAGCATGTTTTTTTAGATGGGGTCAGTGACCCCCATTTCAAAGCAGGAAAGAGTGAGAAGGAAAAGAATTCAAAAACTATATTTAAAAAAAAAGAAAAAAATGAAGGCCAATTGAAAAGGTGCCTAGAATTAGCCATTCTTTAAGGGGCAGATTTATTGAAGGTCGAAGTGAAAATTCAAGCTAATTTTGAGTACATCGAATAGTCCAAATTGATTCGAAATTTGAAAAAAAAATGTAAAATTAGAATATTGAAATTTATCATGTACTGTCTCTCTTTGACTTCAACCATTCGCCATCTAAAACCTGCCAAATTGCTGATGGGGACCACCTATAGCCTATTTGGAGTCATTTGGTTGAAAAAAATCAACGTTTTTTTTTTTTTTTTTAACTTCGATGCAAATGCGATCTATTCAATTTACGCCATTACTTTGATTCGTAAGATTCAAATTCGACCAAATGTGAACTATTCACCCAAAGAAAAAAATGTTGAATTTTTTTAATAAATTTCAGTTGGTCTTTTTTTAGTCAAATTTCGAAAGTCACGGGAGTTCCCATGACTTCGACATCCGACCCTTGATAAATCTGCCCCTAAAAGTCGATTTAAAGGGGTGGTTTACCTTTAAGGTCACTTTTATTATGTTATAGAACAGCCAATTCTAAGCAACTTTTCAATTTGCCTTTTTCTTCTGACTCTGCAGCTTTCACACGGGGGTCACTGACCCCATCTGAAACAAATGTTCTGTAAGGCTACAAATATATTGTTATTGCTACTTTTTATTACTCGTCTGTCTATTCAGGCCTCTCCTATTTATAGTTCAGTCTCTTATTTAAATGAATGGATGGTTGCTAGGGGGATTTGGTCCATAGCAACCAGACGGCTGAAATTACAAACTGGCGAGCTGCTGAATAAAAAGCTTGCGCTTGAAAAAGATTGATGTATCCATTGTATTGTATTGCCATCTATACATTGCAATATATTGAGTCGAGTGCAGAGGAACGCTTGTGTCTTTATGAATTTGGGGGTCACTGCCTCATTGCACCCCCACGTAATGTTTTTAAAAATGAGCACAACTTTCCCTTGTTTGTTCTCATTCTTCCCTCGCCGAATGTTCTCCTCCTCTGCTTTAACCTTTAAATCCTCTATCACTCTCTGCTAAACACGTAGGAAATTCAGTCCTTTTTTTCTTTCAGTTCCCACAGCACTGGGTTCCCCATTCACTCCACATGGGCCCAGAGATCATTAAGATATTAAAGGTCAATAATAATAATAATACCAGGCAGGTGGGAACCCTGAGCAGAGCAGATAATGGGCTCAGAATTCAGCTCAGATGAATAGAACAGTTTCTCACTCATTTGGGGGTCACTGCTCCCAATGCAAATCTTTAGTGAAGGCCTAGAGCCCGCCTAGATTTAGTGGCCCAGAGCAAAACCCAAGAAATAAACATATGGCGTCTGGGGGAGCTCATTGCTTCATTCAGAGCACATATGCCGGACTCTTACAGCTACTAGCAACTAACTGCCGCTACCTCCTGCACCCCTCAAGAACAACATGAGCACTTCCGGTAAAGGAAAGGGCGGTACATTCAGAAGGGCGCCAGGAGGCAGGAGCGGACTGTGACGTGACGCGCTACGTACGCACGTAGGGGGAGGGGCTATGTTCTCAAATAAAAAGAACGGGCGCAGAAACGTATTGCGCACTTTGCAGGGAACTTGTGATCAGTATCAGTGCTGTGGGGAGAGCGGCAGGGATTTCATTTACACACAGTTCTGCTTGACGCTGCAGTAAACTGTCATTAGTTGCTTCAGCCTCACTCCTGATATAATTCTACTTGTCTCACAGGGACCAACTCCGAGGCAATTGGGCTTTTCCCTCACAAACCTGGCGTCTTTATCATGAACACAATGACTTTTAGCAGATTATTATTGTGGCCTGTAATGAGTTTGGGTTATTATACATCGACGTTTTTGTCTATTACTTTTTTTTTTAAAGGGAGTTGTTCACTGAGCTGTCAGTATGACATAGAGAGGGATATTCTGAGACAATTTGTAATTGGTTTTTATTTGTGGTTTTTGGCTTATTATCAACCGTCTGGTTGATATGGAGCAAATTCCCCTAGCAACCATGCATTCATTTAAAGTCTATCCGCTTTTTATTAAGTTTTATTGCTGAGCCAATATCTTTGGGGGCAGCTTTATCGGGTCGAATTGAAAATCCAAATTTTCCAGTTTTTTTTGTCAGGTCAGCTACAGAATTGTTAAAAAAACTATTTGAGTTTTTTTTTTTTTTTTAAAAATAATGTAATATGAGATTTATCATACTCTGGCTCTTTAAAGGGATACTGTCATGGGAAAAAATGTTTTTTTCAAGAATCAGTTAATAGTGCTGCTCCAGCAGAATTCTGCACTGAAATCCATTTCTCAAAAGAGCAGATAGATTTTTTTTATATTCAATTTTGAAATCTGACATGGGGGTAGACCTATTGTCAGTTTCCCAGCTGCCCCAAGTCATGTGACTTGTGCTCTGATAAACTTCAATCACTCTTTACTGCTGTACTGCAAGTTAGAGTGATATCACCCCCCTCCCTTCCCCCTCCCCCAGCAGCCTAACAACAGAACAATGGGAAGGTAACCAGATAGCAGCTCCCTAACACAAAATAACAGCTGCCTGGTAGATCTAAGAACAACACTCAATAGTAAAAACCCATGTCCCACCGAGACACATTCAGTTACATTGAGAAGGAAATGCTAAGTGGCAAATGAGATTCAATGTTGATAAATGTAAAGTCCTGCACCTGGGATGTAAAAATATCCACTTATACCCTTAATGGGACTGTACTAGGCAAATCCATTATGGAAAAGGACCTTGGAGTCCTTGTAGATGATAAACTTGGCTGTAGCAAGCAATGCCAGTCAGTAGCATCAAGGGCAAATAAGGTCTTGAGCTGTATTAAAAGGGGCATAGAGTCAAGGGAGGAGGGGGTCATTCTTCCACTGTATAGAGCACTTGTAAGACCCCATCTAGAATATGCCGTACAGTTTTGGTCTCCATCACTCAAACAGGACATTATTGTATTAGAGAGGCAACAGAGAAGGGCAACTAAGCTGGTAAAGGGAAAATCTTAGCTATGAGGAAAGACTGGCCAAATTGGGGATGTTAACACTGGAGAAGAGGCGCTTAAGGGGTGATATGATAACTATGTATAAATATATAAGGGGATCATATAATAATCTCTCTAATGATTTATTTACCAGTAGGTCTTTCCAGCTGACACAAGGTCACCCATTCCGATTAGAAGAAAAGAGGTTGCAGCTAAATATTGGGAAGGAGTTTTTTAGTGAGAGCTGTGAAGATGTGGAATTGTCTCCCTGAATCAGTGGTACAGGCTGATACATTAGATAGGTATAAGAAGGGGTTGGATGGTGTTTAGCAAGTGAGGGAATACAGGGATATGGGAGATAGCTCATTGTTTTCCCCTCTGAGGCAAATTGGAGAGGCTTCAGATGGATTTTTTGCCTTCCTCTGGATCAACTGGCAGTTAGGCAGATTAAAAAAAAAAAAAGTTGAACTTGATGGACGTGTGTCTTTTTTCAACCTAACTTACTATGTTACTTTGTTACTATGTCAATGTTGTAAACAATGCCTTTTAATTAATTCTAAATCACAATTACTTAGTAATTCTATAAAGTGCCAAGTGATAAATAATTAATTAGTAAGTTAATTACATTCAATGAAGTGCTGTGCTAATAATTAAAAAAAGAGGATCCCCAATTGATTTATACAAATAGTGAATTAATCAGTAACCTTGTTCCTAAAAATTAAATTAATTATTGGATAAATTATTTCTCAATCATCTCAATTCATGAAGAGATAGTAGGAATAATGAAAAATAAGGAAGTGGAGTTGTCCCATAAACTGCTACGTGATTTTTTCTATCCCTGGGGCACCACAAAGATGTAGAAGACAGGGAAACCGGGACTGTCTCCTTTATTATTTAACTTTCCCTAAGCTGATGAAGAGCTGACTAAGCCTCACAAATGCCACAAATCGTCGGTCCCCTTATAGTTCCAGTGCAGGAATGTGATAGGAAGCCCAGAGATTTGTATAGACGTGAATCACCATAGACTGACACAACTGTCAGTTAAAAATGTCAAATACTCTCCAGTTGGGCCTCATACTAAAATGTCTTATGTGATTGAGGGACTGATTTTGCAGTAAGAAGGAGAGAAGCATTATCAGTCTATGGGGATTTGCATCTATACATAAACATATCTTCTTTAAAGAACAATTAAAGTAAAACCTTTACCCTGTATGTGCACACTTCACTTTAGCATTAGTTGACCAGATTTTCAGAGAGAATTCCAGGAACACGGAGCAGCTTCATGTATAATACCCCAGAGCTCCGAGGAAAATGACAAAGAGGCAGTTTCATGTATAATACCGTATATACTCGCGTATAAGCCGAGTTTTTCAGCCGGCGCCGCTACCCACGTGGCGGCCATGGGCGCCGCCATTTTGGGAGCGAACGCCGGCAGGGAAGGACGCGCCGCCCAGAGCTCCTGGACCTGCTCCGGGCGGCGATCACACAGACAGTCCTGCGCTATGGGAGAGGGAGGTGTGTTGGGGCCGCGGAAGGAGCGTACGGTACCTTTTTTCTGCTTTCCTAGGTGCAGCACCTCATTGATCTTCTGAGCAGCCATGACAGGTGGGAGGTCACAGGGAAAACAAGTGGCAATTGTCCAGCTAATAGTTCTGACTCTTTTAAATCGTTTTAGATAGATTTCTATGCCATAAAACATGATTACACATTACCACATTCACATTTTGAAATCTGACATGGGGCCCCTAGGCTTATACACGAGTCAATACATTTTTCCAGTTTTCTTAGGTAAATTAGGTACTTCGGCTTATACACGGGTCGGCTTATACACGAGTATATACGGTACCCAAGAACTCCTAGGAAAATGATAAAGTGGAAATAACATGTATAATACCCCCAGCCCCAGATTTCCATTGTGATACACATTTAACTTTGACTATAATTCTTTGTACAGGTATGGGACCTGTTATCCAGAATGCTCGGGACCTGGGGTTTTCCGGATAACAGATCTTTCTGTAATTTGGATCTTCATGCCTTAAGTCTACTAGAAATTCATTTAAACATGAAATAAACCCAATAGGCTTTGCTTCCAATAAGGATTAATTATATCTTAGTTGGGATCAAGTACAAGCTACTTTTTTATTATTACACAGAAAAAGGAAATCATTTTTAAAAATTTGGATTATTTGGATAAAATGGAGTCCATGGGAGACAGCCATTCCGTAATTCGGAGCTTTCTGGATATCGGGTTTCCGGATAAGGGATCCTATACCTGTACTACTTTAATTCCTGTCTAGCCAAGTGAACTGGTGTGGGAAAAGGTGGCAAACACCACTAAAAAAATCCAACCGCAAACCCAGTAGTTCAGCAATTAAACAACAATGTAATATCTATGAAAAAAAACCATTTCTGGAATAATTTTGTCTCGTGAAAAACAATAGAGTTCTGAGTCACCTGCTTGAATTCATTCTGAAAGCAGCCAGAGAAAACTCAGCTATCATTTGTCTAGCACAGGTAGTGCCTCCAACAGGATCTACTTACCTTCCCCCCCTGATTAACAGTGCCATAACTAGCGAGGGGTGTAGAGGTGCAACTGCAACCAAACAAGATTTGGTGGGGTTAAGGCTGAGGGTGCAGGTCAATGGCTGAGCACTTATAATTGGCAAAGCAGTGTAAGAACAGTGGGAGCAGGTTGTGCAGCTGCACCAGGACCTGTTCCCCAAAGTGGGTCCACTGCCTGTGAGGCTCCAGCACTGCAGGGTCTTGCAGCTTTTGATATAAGGGGCTCTGATGAATGCCTTCAGTTAACCCATTGTTTCTCATTTACATACAACATATTTCTGCTTACATTGCATAGCTTATGGCAATTATAAAATACAGCATATACTTTAGCAGGTAACGTATCAAAACCAAACATATAATTAATGACATTTCTGCTTGTTCTAGTTGACTGGCTCAAAAACTTTACAGCTTCCTTAACTTCACCTACAAATTCTTCACAGTAAAATATTTCAGAATGTCAATCCTTTTCTTATTTGCACTGATTATATTAGTATTTATTATATTATTTCCAATAGGCTAGTAGGTTTTTCAGGTTTTGTTGGGCTAGGGTTTGGAGTGTGTATATACCACTGGGTCTGGTTTGCGTGCCCCTCTTCTGCCTTGGGAAAATCCACAGACGGAAATGATAATCCAGGCACACAAACATATACTGCTCTATTTAGGGAGGACAGAGCCTGTTCCTATCATTGGGAAGCTACATGACTTTCCAAAAGCTTGTGATGGGCCAGAAATATGTCTGGACATGGTCAGGGAAGTCATTCAGCAGATAATCTTGGGAGGAATGTACCTGCATGACATTAATGGAGGGGCCCAATACACTCAAGCCTGGAAGGGTCCATGGGGTCATATATTAGCTTGGCTCCAGGTCTAGGGGAGGATTTAATGGCATGACCCCCAAATTTGTTATTGTTACAGAATCTTATTGGGAAAGGCAGCAGCGTTCCTCCTTGCTACTGTCAGCAGCATTCCTTCCTCTGCCTGTTATCTGCCTGCTCCGTGCAGGGAGGGGGATCGGGACACAGGCAGGAACCAGAAGCGAAGAAGAAAAAAAACTGCTTTGGCACAAAGTACTTCAATGTACAAACTGGCCAATCAGGAGGCACTTCAGGTTTTACAGCAAATTGAAAGTGCTAGGCTCCCTAATTGGCCAATTTGCACACTGAAGTTATTAATGCGGAAGGACCTGCTTAGGTGTCCGTGCAAATAGCCTGACAATTCTGGGGATTCAGGACGGAGCCATATTTTCCAGGCGGGCCCCACGTAGTTACGCCACTGGGGCTGACCTCGCACCCCCATTTGCGGGTGGCGGGCAGGTCTGGGTCGAGCTCTTCTTCCTGCCACCTTGCACTGCTGGCTTCCGACTTCCTTTTTTATTGACACATGCCTGTTCGCCCCACCCCTTTTGTGACATCATTGGCGGGTCGGGTCAGGCGCTGTTCTAAAAGAGGAACCCGGAAGTCAGGCATGGTTGGGCTGAGGGAGGGCTGGTTAGGGTCGGGTGCGGCGGATTTTACCCGACCCGCACATCACTAAAATCCAAGCTCACCCTCCGCTAAAGGCAGCTTGAGACTGGTGCTCAGTACACAGTGTCCCTACTATATTGATGCAGCACAAATGATGAAATGGATGGCACTCCAGATAAAAGTAGGTTTATTGCAGCGAGCTGCTGATGTAGTACACCTGACGCGTTTTGTGTATCACTCCCTTAATCATAGACAAGTGCAATGCAGTTACCTTATATACACAATATTACAGCAGCCCCCTCTGGGCTTTACATAAAATACATTTTAATTCAATTTATTTTTATCAATAAAAACCTAATGTACAATGAAGTAAAAACCTCAAAGAACTTTTTTAAATTTTACAAAATATTTTACAAAAAACTACATAATCAAGTGCAGCCTCCAGAGTGGAAGGGTTTACTTATAGTTTCCAAGTTAGGAGAAACATGAACTACATATAACATATTCATATTATATCATCGACCTGTTCCAAAGTCATATAAACGTAGCGCTATAGTAAATTAAGCGGCACTGACTCTACTAAGAGCTCAACCTAATATATATTTGTGCTCCGGGTGAGACCTTTCTCTCAGGGGTGCAGCAATGGTGTGGAGGCAGGGTGTAGTGCAACTGTAATAAAGTGCTATGCATAATAACTGGGCGCCAGTGGTTCTTTATGCTAAACCAGAGAACATGATTCTTGAAACGCGTCAGGTGTACTACATCAGCAGCTTGCTATAATAAACCTGCTTTTATCTGGAGTGCCGTCCATTTCCTCATTTGTCCTGCAATCATTTTTAATGGAACATTCTTAAACAGCCCTTTATATCACATCACAGAATATACATATTTAATGCTTGTGTGAAGACCTTCATTGCATTGTGGTCATAACTGTAACCATATATTACTTAATAGTCTTTGCAGAGAAATACCCAGAATATAAGCCAGTACAGGTAGTGATGTGCAGGCCGGCCAGATACCCGCGGGTTGGGTGGGTTCGGGCCGACCTCACACCCCCCTTTCTGGGTCGCAGGTGGGTGCGGGTTGAGCTCTTCTGACTTCCCACCCATGACCATCCAAATGCTGGTTTCTGACTTCCGGGTTGAATTTTTATAGATGCGCACATCTCGCCCCACCCCTTTTGCGACATCATCGGCGGGTCAGCGCGGGTCCATAAAAGGAACCTGGAAGTCGGGCTCAGGTGGTGGGAGGGTGGGCTTGTGCAAAAATAGTTTCGCTGCAGCTACTGTGATCTGCAAAAAGGGGGAAAATGGCTTCTGAAATCGAATTGGTATAATTCGCACTTGATTTAAGACTGGCCCAGACATAACTGATCACATTAGATCAGCAGTTATCAGATATTTTCAGTTCAAACCTCTCCTTGCATGTCCTTACGGCCCAAGGATATCAATGGCAGCAAATGTGTTTTATCCCACACCTCACCCTAGTTTAACTTCAAGCTCTGACCAAGACTATTCTAAAGCCCCTGTGTGATTACTTTAGATATCCCAAGGATGTTCAGACTTACAGTTTAGCAAATTGTATTAAGGACATGTCTGCTCCTCCCTATTAATGTATATCATATTCAGTAAATGGACACCCCAGTTATATGAGATCTATCGGTGCTTATGCATGTAAGTGGGAGCAGCCATGTTTGCTCTTATGAGCTCATCTCATCCACCAACACTGAGATGTTTCCCTCTAGCAGCCAGATTATTAATGGAGATGGTGGAATGTTTCTTACAGATCTCCTTCCAGATAATGTAGAACTTGTCAGTACAATGTGTCAGTATGAAGGGATTACGTTGTCTCACTTGGTTTGAAGAATCATTTACTTCTTCACTAGTTTTCTCTTATGGTTCAGCCTATTTAGAAAGTTGAAGCTGGGAGGATGGGGAAGACATTGTTGATGTAATAAATATAAAAATTAAGAAAATATCGAATCGCAGTAACATTTTTTACAAATTATGAATGTGTAGCAAAATACTGAAGTTGTTTTTTCTTGTTGATATTGTTTCAAAACTTTATTCTTGATCCTTTCATAGCAAATAAAGTTGGTTTGTTTTTTCTCTCTCAGAATTGTTAGCTTTTCCATGCTAATTTAAGTTCCCCCAACCAGTTAGTAGTAGTAATTTAAGTTAAAGGTACATGGGACTGGGCCATTAGATTTAGGACAATGCCTGCAACTAATATATTACATTTTAACAGATGGTTATAGTAAAGCTTTGGCTGGATGCTTCATATGGGCTGAACAGAATACAAATGTAACCAAGGGGCCCATTTATTAAACCTCAAATTCTTCTGGTCGAGTTTTTAAAGGGTAAAACAACCTTGATTTTTTTTGTGATTTGTTCTACCCAAAAGCTGCAAAAAAACCCAAAATACTGCCTCTTGATGAGGTCATGTAGAAGTCAAAGGAAAATGTCCCTGAAGATGTTTCTTGACGCTGTGATTCGTGCTGGTTTTCGTCCGATAAAGTTGAGTTTTCGCGGTAACAAATTGATAAAGTAGAGATTTCAGAGCATTAAAGTGAAAAAGTTGCATGATTTGAATTGATAAACGATTTTGTTGTGAGTTAAATATGTGAATGGGGGTTAGGTTGAAATGAAATTAATTCGAGTTTTAGTAAATACCCTTCTAAGTGTTCTGATTTAGTCCAGACCCTGCATTGTTACTGCCCAACATGAGCCAGCAAAACAAAACCGTGTAAAAACGAATACATAAATAATAACCCATTGAAGTATACCATTCAAAAACAATAAGCTTTTTTTAAGGTAAACTACCATTTTAATTCTACATAACACTGGTGCTATATAAGGGTAGTCTCTGACCCAGTGTTGAGGCATGGAGGAAAAGTGACATCCCTTTCTTAGTAATGATGTCCTATATTAGGACTGAGTATCCCCCACGTGCTGCTTGTGGCACCTAAGGAAAGACATCACTCAGTATCCCCACTAATTAACATCAATCTCCTACAGACAATATTTGCAGTAATTTCTTCCATTACAAACAACACAGATCTGAAGTTTTTAGATTTCCTGTGTCCAACACCCCTCAACTCTGATTTTACAATGTTTGGTCGTCTACTTCCCACCCCACAACTAACAACAGGGTAAAATAAATATAAACAAATTGTCCCAATTATCGTCTTGTTTAATTTCCGGGTATCACGACTGACACTTTTCTTCTAAAGGATAACAGAATCAACAAATAGGTTTATTGAAGTTTATTTTATTGGTAAATCAGTAATAAAGAAGAAATACATTTCACAGATGTATATATACAAAGTGCATTTTCTTGTTTGTCTGTAGCGACAGTACTTAGGGTCTCTTAAGATTTCTCTTCTTCTTGCTTATAGGCCAGGTCTATAATGTCGGCATTGCACAGTAAATCTGTAGGTAAGAATAAGACTATGTCAGTATATTAATCAGATATAACACAGTTGAATAAAACAGATGCTAAATATAAACCTACATGGAACAATCTACACAGATATAACTCTCACCATTAGTCCATTGTGCAACAAGGTACAAAAGGTTCTGCAACTCGATGTCTCTGGCACTTCAATAGTGTTAAACACGTCGGGCATCACATTTCTTCTATTCAAAATATTTCAGGCCAGCGTTTTGAAAGAAGTTGTCCAAAAATTGCCAAGATGAAATGAAAGCGCAGTGGCCGGTAGTGTATGATTTGGGCAGGTCAAAACCCACGTCGTATCTCACAAAGTTACAGTTCTCGTTGTGTAGAACAGGCTCAAGGATGTTACGGAGCATCTCACTGTAAACAGCTCCTGAAAAGGAAACGGCACTACATTGTTATATAAATACACGGTAGTCTTTCCATTCCACCAACAAACAATGATCTTGGAGTTATCCAGCAAAGACTTGTGCATCTTCTTAATGTGCAGGAAACATTTTTAATAAAATGTACAGCTGGAACTATTTAGCAGGGGTCAACTCTCCTCCAGCCAAGAGGCCTACTTTCCTTAATGTGTTGCATGATCTGTGATAAACAAACCTGTAAAGAATCACATCAGTGTGCAAGGCATTGTGGGAGCTGTAGTCTTGGCTGGAGGAGAACTGGCTACTGCTTCAGTGGTACATGTACTCTGTTCAGTAGACGTATGTTTAAAAGTGAGACCTTACCTAACTCATCTCCCTTCGCAGCATCTTTGCACATTTCAATACGAGCGGAGTGATAGGGAACAAGGTAATCTTGTAACGAGCTCACGAGAATCACATTCTTGAAGTGCTCCAAGCCTGTAATACAATAATATTCACCATGAGATTCCAGAACAATATAGACGTATCTTTCATGAAATTACGGGCATAATACTTTCAATAAGATAAATTTCAAATCACTAATGTAAGTTACTGAAGAATATTGGGTCCATGTCAGGTCAATAGTAAGACATGGAAAATCTCTTAAAATACTACCTTGCTGGTTATGGTTAAAATAGTTCCCAAAAGTTTCTAATAAAACTTTCAGATCACAGCAGCTTTATTTTAGGGTTTTATATGATTTAATATTCAGATGAAAGCCATACGAAAGACGGGGCATATGTCTTACCTTTTTTCTGACTGAGTTTGTAGAGGAAACTTTGTCTTGGGTCTTTGTGATCTGATAATGCCATCTGAGATACGGAGACACCTATAGGCAACCGCTTCTCTATCCACAGGCCTATAACAAAAGAGATGCACAGATTTATTCATTGTATTATATAAAATCATGTTAAAGTTCATTGAAATGTAGGTGTGGGGTTATATTATCAGGAAACACACTGCATCTTGAAAGTTCTAAAATACAGACATGATCTTTCCCAAACATGATTATACATTTTTGAATTTTGTCCTATCATAATGATAAATTAATTGTACTTTAAGTAAATGGAGCATGGTTAAATCCATATACATATATTACTTGTTGTTTCTAATCTTTGAATTACTTGTCAATAATAAAGCAATGGCCAGTAAATCCCTACCAGTTTTAAAGAGAAACGTGTTGGGGTACAGAAGGCCCATATGTGGTCCACCGAAGGAGAGGTAAGTGTGCAGGTTTCCACGGTAGCCTTCAAATTCAGGTCTCCACAAGGCTGAGCGTATTATTAGATTGCCCAAAGAAAAGCCGATAAAGCTGCGGGGAGAGAAAAGTAACATTACTATAAAAATTTATATATATTATTAAGTATAGAGATTTTTTGCTAATTACTGTACCTGATCCTGGAAATAATGAGCTTCTTCCTGGTTATGTGATGTGATATTTCTTTTAGGAGATTTCTGCTTAACATATCAATATCATCAGTGGTACAGTGCTGTAAAGAAAATACAAGAAGTGAAAAATAAATATTGCATCAGAATAAAGGCAAGACATGCACAGAGACCGACACTAATGAAAACATTATAATTGCCACAATTATTTAACTGTGTATAAAATAGCGATATTAAAGGGCCTGTCTGCTAACAATCAGCAACAATAATCTTCTATAAGACCTATACATGTCCCGTCTTGTTGCTCAAACACTTTTCATGCAATTTAATAACATTTTCTATATGAGATATTAAACCCCACAGAAGATGTTTCTGTTCAAAAGGAATTGTAATTGGTCGATCTATAATAGCGTCAATTTGTTACAGACCAGTTGTTACAGTTATATATCAGAATGATCTTTATGGGCCCCACTACAACTGATCATTTCATATTAATCATCAGTAAAGCAATAAAATACTAATAATAAAAGGATTTCTCAGGATAGTTACATTTTATCATCATTGCCTATTAGTTCCCATTGAGCTGAGATGAATAGAATGTTTGAACAGTCTCATATAGGAATGGAGATGACCCCTCAGAACTAGACACACAGATATACGTACCTCGTTGCAACAAGACATTAGGAAGTTGATTTTCCCATGTGTCACTCCAGACTCGATCTCAGTTTTTATAAGTAGAAGATCACTTTCGGAACCTAGAGTAGAAATAAAGCCATTAATTTTAACAGGGCAGGGCAATGGTAAATCATATGACAAAACACACGCAAGTGTTTGTGTCAGAATCAAATCTTTAAAATTTTACTTACCACCCAAGCCGTGCACACAGACTATTAGATGTGTTCCGTCTTCACTACTGGAGTCGTCTTTGGAACCTACAATAAAATAAGTAAATTTAATTAAATGCCTTCCCATCCACACTCATATATAGAAAAGTGATCTTATCTTTCATTCAGTACATCATCTCAGTGGTTCTATTGTACAGAGCGGTGGGATACGTTGGTACTTTAGAAATAAGTATTTAATAGATAATAATGAATGGAAGGAGTTCTGGATGAACAACTGTCACACACTGAGGCAGCAGCACCTGTGGATTCTTTCCATACGTACCTATTGCTTCAGGCTCTAAGTACCGGTCTTCAAAGATCACGGGTGCAGATTCTGATACCGTGTCCCGGCACTCGAGACAACAGACTTTTGCAGCTTTTTTGACTTCTTTGTAAATCTCTTCATGGCTTTGGGCGCTGCAATGAGAAACAGGTTCTTATATTTAGAAATAAATCACATCTAGAGATCAGTAAACTAAAAACTGAGGGAAGGAATAAAAAATCCAGTGTCCGATGGAGTATCCAACAGCAACCAATCCTATGATTTTAAACACCTGATAATCAGACCAATAATATCTGCTGTTTGGTTGCTAAGGATACTAGACTTGTAGTAAATGTGTACCATGTATTACATTAACATGACAACAGTATGACATTTTCATAGAAAAGCATCTCTTAGAAGTAAAACTCTAAAGGACCATAAAAGTGTGTAAATGTAATTTTCAGATAACAACTGACTGTATCTAAACATAATTATTTGAAGAAACACTAGGGATGGGCGAATTTGACTCATTTCGTTTCACCAAAAATTCTCTGCTGGCGAAATGTCGCGTCATTGTTTCGGCAAGACGAGGCAAAACAATTCACCCATCCCTAAGAAACACCATTGTACTCACATCTTCTCATCATATAAAATAGCTTCTTGTCGGGGATGGTCAGTAGAGACGAATAATTTCTTGAACTTTTCTTCCTATAAAACAATAAAATAGACACAGTTCATAAGCACAACCTTGAGAGATAACGGCAGTGTAAAACAATAAATGGAGTCCCACTGAAGATTGAGCACTAAGCTTCCCCTGCCTTAAAGCCTATTCAATGCGCTTCTTACCTTTATTTGCTTCTTCTCTTGTTCACTCTCCAAAGAGGATTGAAGAAATTTTCCCCACAGATTGAGAAGTTGAGCTGATAGTTCTATTAGGCTGCTATTTATTGCTTCTGCCAGATCATTGGGGTCTTCTATTTCCTATAGTTAAAATTTTAAATAATCAACAATTTGTGTAAACACAGAGAATACAGTATGTAAAGCACTTTTAAATACCCCAATAGTATAAGGAAACTAGTTTGGGGTGAGAGGTTAGTATCAGATTACAGAATAAGCAATGAGCAAACTTACCGTCACTTTGTCAGATAACTCACTGAGCCGGACTTTCAGATCCAGTTTTTCTGTGGAGGAAACAAAGACCATGTAAGAAAGGAAACAAATTTACTACTTGTAGCAGCAACATAACCACGTGTTACCCACCACAGGAAACATCTCAATAAAATGAAAAAGAGGAGCCTTGTTAGACGTGTAGGCAATAATTGTAGGTGCCCAGTTACTCGCGGTGCTTCCTAATGATGGTGAGTGACCTAATATGAGAAGCGGGTGTTTTACCATTTGCTACTGCCCTAATATTGACTCTATGATGATATCAAGGCCAGTGTGTAAACTAACGGTCACTTTGGGATACCTAAATGTGCACTTTGTTTGTTCATGCCCATAATCTTTCAACTTCCAAGAGGAAAGAATGTTTTCATTGACTCATCAATATTTATTATTCATTTTGGATGTTGGGTGTTCAGAGAAAGGTCAATGTTTAAATGAACTAATTTGAACAAAACCTAAAGAACAGGACAACTAGGTGTCACAAAGTAGAAGCAATCACATACCAAGCTCCAGCTTGCATGAGGAAGGCAGCGTTTCTGATACGGAGATGAAATAACTGTACAGTCCATCATAGGAAAGCAGCAAGCAGGATCGTAGTGTTGAAAGGAAACGGTAGGCATGCTGCAAGTATTTCTCTTCTATCACAAAGCTTTTACCCTAAAATAGAGAAACAGAGTCATGAAGCAAGAAAGAAAGCAAAGAGGACACAAATCATTACAAGATGGTGCCCTACTACCCCACAGCACTACTCTTTTGCCAGTTAAAGACATCGGTGAATTGGTGAGACTCGTTGGGGTTCAGGAGGAGGGAGGGAGGCAGTTAGTGGGGCCTGGGGTTGTCTGTAATTATAATTCCACTCACATAACTGTTTTTACCCTCTGGAAGGTTCAAATACAAATTCATGTTTATTACTTACGTCTGCTGCCAATTTCTTTTTGAAGTTTTTGCCAAAAATGACATTTTCCAACATCGGTTTTTTAGCCTTTGTCCACCGGCTGGGAAGAATTCTTTGGAATACTGAGTTTTTCTTGGAAAAGCTATAAAAACAACACAGATGATTGTATTATCTTGAAACTGATATTATTTCTTAATGGAATAGTAAAATAATGTCATTATCTCTATCTGACAATAACAATCCGTGTACTTACGTCTTCAGTGGGGGTTGTAATACAACCAACAGGCCATGAACAATGACCGATAGCTTTGAACTTGTCTCAAACATTATATTCGTGCGGCCGTGAATCCCTCGATGCAGGTTAAAGTGCAATTTCATGTCCTCACTGCACATTGGTTCCAAACTTTTACATTTGCTTAATCTGTTCAGATAAAACCAGAAGATCGATGTGTTAAACACAAATCAGATTTCACTAACCCATCAGTCTTGTTAGCTTTATAGTATTAGAATTAATTATATGCTGATTTATGGAACTGTATTGCCTCTTAACCAAGACTATTGGGGTTGTTCACCTTTAAATGAACGTTTAGTATGATGTAGAGAGGGATATTCTGAGATAATTTACAATTGGTTTTCATTTTTTATTATTTGTGATTTTTAAGTAATTTAGCTTTTTATTCAGCAGCTCTCCAGTTTGTAATTTCTGAATCAGAGACTGGAATATGAATAGGAGAGGCCTGAATAGAAAGACCAGTAATAAAAAGAAGCAATACCAATACATTCGTAGCCTTACAGAGCATTTGTGTTTTAGATTTTAAAGATGCAGAGTATCAGCAGAAAAGGGCAAGAAATAGAAAAAAAAAACGATTAAAAATATATAATGAAAATAAGGAAAGTTGCCATTCTATAATGTATGAAAAGTTAACTTAAAGGTGAACAACCCCTTAAACTGCTCAAGTAGAAAATGAATTTCTATATGTAAGTCTAAGTGGCCAATACAAGGGTGGTCGGGGGAAGTCCCCTCATTTGGCAAGGAGGCTGCCTGTCACGTAATCTTAACATTTTGCAGTAGAGCAAAAACATTAGAGAAATGGGAAAGAAAGGAATTACAGCACAAATATAGAGTCAGAGTTTTAATCTATTCTTCAATTCTGATCATTTCTCTACTTACTCTTTATGGTTTTGTGCACAGTAAATGCCAAAGTTCATCTTGCTCTCCAGGGTATTCAGAGTCTCTTCAATCTGCCATTGTAGAGAGAATAGAAGAAACATAAGATACGGTATAGGGAACACACAAACACAAAGCTGATCTAAAAGACTTTTTATCACTTACTTGACTCTCATCCAGGAGGATATTAACGGTGTAGATCACAACGTCGTCAATTCTACCAGTACGTTTAGTTAATGTAAACGCACTGCTGAAAAAATCACTGCCCTCAACTGAAGCCGGATACGTCACGTTATCTAAAACAGAAGAGTTTTAATCAATTTACCAAACTATAACACAACAGAGTGAATAAAGACTGCGTCAGCAATAATAACAAATAGGGGAAGATTTATCAAGGGTCTATTTTAGTGTAATTTGACTAGGGAATAATCCAAATACGAATAAAAAAAAATAGAAAATCGAATTTTAAAGTTTATAATGTACTGCCCCTTTAAGAATTCAAATTTCACCATCTAAAATCTGCCAGATTGTTGTTTTAGGCTATGGGTGACCTCCTACAATTAATTTGGAGTTGTTTGGTAGACTTTTAAAAAAAGAACATTTTTTTTGTGTCAAAAAAACTCGATTCAGATTCAATCTAATACGATTCGATTTGAGATTGCAGGCCGATCCTATTCATCTGAGTTTAAAAAATTAAAATTTTTTAAAGAATTTTAAGAATTCGAATTTGACTATTCACCATCTAAAACCTGCCGGGTTGGTGTTTTAGGCTATGGGGGAACTCCTACAATTAATTTGGAGTTGTTTGGTAGACTTTTGGAAAAAAAACCTTTTTTTTAAATTTTGTGTGAAAAAAACTGGAATCAGATTCGATCTAATACGATTTTATCCGAGTTTGCAGGCCGATCCTGTAATAAATTTTGATTGGTCGTTTTTTTCCCCACAATTTTAAGTTTATGGAAGTTTTTGGAAATATCATAAACTTGAAATTTGACCCTTGATAAATCTGCCCCTTAAAGTGCAATATTTCTGTAAATAACACTCGGAGATGGTCATTGTTTTAGGAAAACACGTACCTTCAGTATGGAAAATCCTTGCTTCGATTGTGTGAGGGATGCTCGTCAGAATCTCAAAGGATGTCTTAATTTGCCAAAATCTAAAAGCAAAAACAATGTTTTCAGTATCAATATTTAAAATCAAACTCTCTCTGCTCCTCATGAACACGTTCTGCTAAAGGGGACGTTCATTTGCCTGAATGTTTCTATGTGCTCCTTTCACTGCTACACAAGCCGCCCTTTGCTGCTGTCCATATGTAGGGGGTTATTTACTAAACTCCAAATGCAAAAATCACAAAAAATTGTGATTTTTTTATTATAAAATCTGACTTTTGAAAAAAAAAAAATCACAATTTTTTTGGGGAATTTATTAAACCCAGAGGATGGAAAAGTCTGAATCGGAAAATCCAGCATCTCAGACCTGTCGATGTTGCATATAAGTCAATGGGAGAAGTCCCAATGATTTCTTGATGGGCACTAGGTTTTATGCAATACCCGAAGTTTTCAGAGTTTTTGGACAAAAATCTAAGTTTTAGGTAAGATCGGAAGAAAAATCAGAAAAAAACCACGAAAATCGGATTTATTCCCGCAAAAATGTTTTCAGGAAAATGTAATAATAAATAAGCGCAAAAAACTTAAGCAGATTTGATTGGAGAGAAAATATTGAGATAAATTTGGACTTTGATAAATAACCCCCTTCTATGAAGGAGATGCCAATCCAAAAACAATTGGAATATGTTGCTCAATGTCTAAAGGACCTAAAATAATTTTACTGCAGGGCCCAGTAACTTGCAGTTTTACTATTTACTCAACACTAATCATAGGACATTGTGAGTATGTGAGAGCAATTGCCTTACAAGCTGCCATATTGAAGTATGCGCCAAATCTAACATTCAACTCAGTCCTAGGAAGTTTTTGGACGATTTGGATTCAACCAAACTCGGACATGTAACCAAATTGGAGCCCTTAATGCCTTAAGACACACTTACCGACTTACGAAAGGCTTCAGATTCTGGAATTGCTTTAGTTGTAATGAAAATTCAAGTGTAGCTTGTACTTTTTCCATAATTATTGTTGTTTCAGGTTAATATACTAAAAAGCAAAAGAACAAAGAGGAAAATCATGTTAATGCTTCAAATCATCTGATAATGTGGCTGTAAAAGGTGTTGTACGTGTTCCCTGGTGTGTGTAGGTTTGTGTTACGTGTGAGTAATAAACCATCCTACCGGCCAAACCCAAATCTACAAAGCTGGAAACGAATGAACATTGCAAAATGCACTTTTTTATCTGTCTCTTTACTGAAATATGTTCAAATGTAATAAAATTCAAGATTTCAGGGTTTTTTTTTCACTTACCTAGTAATAAAGATGAAATTGAGAAGGAAAGAAAGAAAGAAATAAAGTAAGAAATTGAGAAAATTGAGAATAGAAAGAGAATTGAGTAAAGTCGAAGTAAAAGCGGGGAAGTTTTTCTGCGATGCGTCACGATGCGAAAATGCAGGAAAACTGATGCTTAATATGTGTTTACTGACTTATCACAGGATGCCTTGTGATGTCATAATGGGATTGACTTGTTTACTGATGCCGTTGCCATGGTGACGATGATGTCATAGTGGTGCAGCTGTAAGGCAAGTTGAAGTGTTGACTGAACGCAACTGGTGATGTCATAATGGTGCGTCATGTGACCCGATGTCCAGCCTCCCAGAGCTGCAAACAGCTGTTTAACTGCACATCATATAAATGAGCCTGACGCTCGTAATGAGCTCAAATGTCTTTCTCTTATTAAATATCTATATTTACTGACTGTTACACAAACGGACGATATCAGCAGAAAATAAGTGAGGCTTGAGGAACGGATCAGTTTAATCACGACCATATCAGTCCTCATTCCCCGTGTCTATTCTGCCCTTATACAGGACTTTATCTGGCCTTTTAACTTACACTTTTAATTCATTCCCTGCTTTTTATACTTTTATACATTTTCATGTTTTATTATTTTGTGGTAATTGACTTATTTAGCTTTTTATTCAGCAGCTCTCCTGTTTGCAATCTGGTTGCTAGGGTCCAATTTACCCTAGCAACCAGACATTAATTAGAACAAGAGACCCCCATTTGAAATCTGTAAAGCGTCAGAAGATAAAGGCAAATAATGAAAAAACTATAACAAAATGAATAATGAAGACCAATTGAAAAATTGCTTAGAACTGGCCATTCTATAACATACTAAAAGTTAAATTAAAGGTAAACCAGCCCTTTAAAGACATTAAGAGGGGGAAGCCCAGAAGATAAGCCATAAAAGTCAATGGGATAGAAAGGGAATACAGAAATCCAAGAGACAGAAGAAGTGAAATAAAATATATTTTATTTAGTGGAAATCCAACGTTTAATCGGAACAGTTATAATCATCATGCACTTTATGAGTCAGTCACTATTTATTGTCAAAGTTTATTTATACTGTGTGTGATGTACAAAATGTACAGTAATAGGTCAGAGTAACCCTGCCGTGTGTCCCTGTGTTTAACATCAGCCATAAGATACAGATATGGGATACATTATCCAAAAACCCATTATACAGAGAGCTACGAATTATGGAAAGGCCGTCTCCCATAGACTCCATTTATAATGAAATAAAACATTTTTGTCTATAGTAACAGTGGATAATAGTCTCTGGGAAGGGAGTGTGACTGTGGGATAGCAGGTATAGTAGGGAGAGATAATGTAGGGAATCCGTGCAAAATCATTGCACTTATCCCTGTAAGGGCAGAGAGCCTGTGTCTGTGCTGTAAGCTGTTACCTAGCAACCAGCTATTCAGTGCAACAGGAAGTGACACAGCAGCTAGTGAGTGGCTGGCAGGAAAAGGAAGTCACAGAGACTGACAAAAGAAGAAAGCCTGGCATAGAGAGCCGCATGGGGGACAGAGAAGGAAGCAAGAGAGCTGCTGGTGGGACCAGAGAGGCTGCACCACAAGTATTCATTTGGATCAGGCTGCACAGGGAAGCCACATACTGTGCCTGGAGAGACAGAGGGGCAAATTCACTAAGATTCGAAGTTGCGCCAGGCGCAACTTCGCCGCACATCGCCAGGCGTATTTTCGCCAGCGCTCCACAAATTCACTAAAATCCGAAGTTGCGCACAGGGGTAGCGTAAGTTTGCGAAGTTGCGCTAGCGTTGATTCGCTAAGTAAAGCAAAGTTACGCTAGCGAAGGCTAATTTCAAATTTCAATGGAGGAATACGTATCAGCACTACAAATGCCTTGAAAACCTTCAACACATCAAATAAAATTTTTATTTTGCCCTACACATGTGCCCACTGTCTAGGTAAGTTGCCATGAGTTAGGAAATGTAGGGGGGAAGGAGGGGAGCCCCAAAAAAATTTGGATCTTTTTCAGCCTATCACCCATCATGTAGAAAACACGCCAGCGTTTTTTGGGACTTAGAAAAAATGTTGACTTTTTTTGAAGTAATCCCTATCTACTCTATTGCGCTTTGCCAGGTCTGAGGTGGCGAAGGAAGTCTAGCGTAAAAGGTAGCGTTCAGTACACTGCGCAAGTTAGTGAATTTGCGTAGTTACGTCGCTAGCGAAAATTCGCCTGGCGTAAGGGTGCGAAGTCACACTAGCGAAACTACGCCAGCGTTCGTTAGTGAATTTGCGCAGTTACGAAAATGCCAAACGCTAGCGAATTAACGCTAGCGTTCGGCGCTTAGTGAATTTGCCCCAGAGAGTGTGAGAGGAATACAGACTGGAGGAACAAACAGCAGGAGATTCCTATCTGAGCATCCAAAGGGGTTGGTAATCGCACTGTGTGACTGACTGTGTTGGATTCACCTAAACAGAGCTCTGAAGTATCCAAAGAGGATTTGTGAGTATCCTGTTTAAAGGGACAGTACCCTAAAGAGCGCTGAAGATAAACAGGCTGTGTATTAAAGGGCATTAAAGGACTTTACCTTTTTCCTTAGTTAGCTAGACAGATTGCACTAGCAAGTTAGTTAGTGAGGGCCTATTGCCACCGGTTAGGAGTGCTGCCTGTATTAGGTGCCCATTTATTTTATATAAACTGTTATTTAGTTTAACCAATAGTGTGTGTGTGTTATTACTGTATTCCTAGTGGGGCCAACTGTAGGTCATTCCCGGATCCCACTAGGTGGAGGCACTGCGCTAGTAAGTACCAGGTACCCAGTCTCTCCCAATACCACTGCGGAGTGGCTCAGGTTTGTCCCGTGTCATCAGGTAAGCGCCACACGTGGACTGTAGCACAGACAAAGGGTTACAATGGTGTCTATAGTAACAGTGGGATAATAGTCTCTGGGAAGGGAGTGTGACTGTAGGATAGCAGGTATAGTAGGGAGAGATGGTGCCTATAGTAACAGTGGATAATAGTCTCTGGGAACGGAGTGTGACTGTGGGATAGCAGGTATAGTAGGGAGAGATGGTACCTATAGTAACAGAGGGATAATAGTCTCTGGGAAGGGAGTGTGACTGTGGGATAGCAGGTATAGTAGGGAGAGATGGTGTCTATAGTAACAGTGGATAATAGTCTCTGGGAAGGGAGTGTGACTGTGGGATAGCAGGTATAGTAGGGAGAGATGGTGCCTATAGTAACAGTGGATAATAGTCTCTGGGAAGGGAGTGTGACTGTGGGATAGCAGGTATAGTAGGGAGAGATGGTGTCTATAGTAACAGTGGATAATAGTCTCTGGGAAGGGAGTGTGACTGTGGGATAGCAGGTATAGTAGGGAGAGATGGTGCCTATAGTAACAGTAGTGGATAATAGTCTCTGGGAAGGGAGTGTGACTGTGGGATAGCAGGTATAGTAGGGAGAGATGGTGCCTATAGTAACAGTGGATAATAGTCTCTGGGAAGGGAGTGTGACTGTGGGATAGCAGGTATAGTAGGGAGAGATGGTGCCTATAGTAACAGTGGTGGATAATAGTCTCTGGGAAGGGAGTGTGACTGTGGGATAGCAGGTATAGTAGGGAGAGATGGTGCCTATAGTAACAGTGGGATAATAGTCTCTGGGAAGGGAGTGTGACTGTGGGATAGCAGGTATAGTAGGGAGAGATGGTGCCTATAGTAACAGTGGGATAATAGTCTCTGGGAAGGGAGTGTGACTGTGGGATAGCAGGTATAGTAGGGAGAGATGGTGCCTATAGTAACAGTGGATAATAGTCTCTGGGAAGGGAGTGTGACTGTGGGATAGCAGGTATAGTAGGGAGAGATGGTGTCTATAGTAACAGTGGGATAATAGTCTCTGGGAAGGGAGTGTGACTGTGGGATAGCAGGTATAGTAGGGAGAGATGGTGCCTATAGTAACAGTGGATAATAGTCTCTGGGAAGGGAGTGTGACTGTGGGATAGCAGGTATAGTAGGGAGAGATGGTGTCTATAGTAACAGTGGGATAATAGTCTCTGGGAAGGGAGTGTGACTGTGGGATAGCAGGTATAGTAGGGAGAGATGGTGCCTATAGTAACAGTGGATAATAGTCTCTGGGAAGGGAGTGTGACTGTGGGATAGCAGGTATAGTAGGGAGAGATGGTACCTATAGTAACAGTGGATAATAGTCTCTGGGAAGGGAGTGTGACTGTGGGATAGCAGGTATAGTAGGGAGAGATGGTACCTATAGTAACAGTGGATAATAGTCTCTGGGAAGGGAGTGTGACTGTGGGATAGCAGGTATAGTAGGGAGAGATGGTGACTACAGTAGTGGGAATATAGCATTTCAACAGTGAAGTAGGCTGTTGTATACGAGGTACAGTATAGAAGAGAAAGCATCTGTGTCAATATATGTCGATGTTGCCCAGATTATAACAACTTAATTGTTGTTGAATTACAAAATGCAGCACCCACCTAGATCAGAAATACTTGATATTCCATGCATTACCAAAGAAATAAATATTAATAATTATTTTTCCATATAGGTTGTCAGGATATGGTATCAAATATATATGATCAGATTCAGTTCAATGAGAAAACTTTATTTCATGGTTTAGCACAAGAAAACTCCATTGAAGTCTATGGACAAATCTGAAATTGCATTAGGAGATGTCTTCCTAATCAAACTTTTAACCCCTCAACTATATTATTACAGGAAAGTACAATCAAGTCTATCAGACTGGATACCAAAAGTGTGCCCCAAAAAAGAATGAAAGTGCCTCCATCTTGAATCTAGGCTTGAGATATTCTTGATGTTCCTGGTATGGAGTGGATCACAAGAAATGATTGTATTCATTAGATCCAGCTTAGCCCTTGGCAAACACAATGAACCAGAAGCACAAAAGGCCAAGCAGATGGGCTGATTTATTTAAGGAACATGAGGAGATGGTATTGGCCTCCTGTAGAGTGGCGGTTGTTGTGGATACACTATTTGCTGTGCCCACAATATCTACAATAATTTTCTCTTCTGTTGTGTTGAGCCATGACTGGTAAGCAGGTACCAGGATATAAACACCAGGTCGGTTGGGGATGGCACATCCTTCCCCCCAACTCACAATGCCAATTTGATACCAGACTCCATGTAATTTACAGCCAAGTGGTCATCCGGAGTCTCCCTGTAAGACAAAAAGGACATTTATTTCAGTTTCTAGATGGTAAAGTTCTGGCCAAGCTTGTTTTTAGGCCTTGTAGAGAACCTACTAACATTACTCTGCAGAACTGGGAAGTCCCTGTGTACTCAATCAAATTGTCACTGGAGATGATCAGGCTACAGGGTAGACATCCAGTTAGAAGAATAGAAGATGTTCCTCAAATGATACAGCCTTGCATGATGCCAATCTGACAGCTTTCCTTATATACCACATATTTATTGTGTATTTATTTGTGTATCTACTGCATAGGAAAGTTGTCTGAAAATCCAGAGATGTGCGGTTGCAGATGTAGACTATGTAAGGGGGTAGTATAGCAATAATCTCCATACTATGCAAATCTAACATATAATGCAATTGTGTGCCCATGGTATATATCAATGAGGCCTATACACCATTCTCCAGCACCATTTTGGAATAAATGTATGTTTGCCGGGGATTATGATAAAGATGGAACCATAATATAATTTCTTATTTAGTGGTGGCACATAGCAACAGAAATCATATGGTGCTGTTTCCACAATGCATTCCTGGCTCTTACTGTATTCCATAGGCAGTCTTAAACCTTCTGCCTTCAGTCTTAAACTATGTCAAAGATTTTTTGCCAGGTTAAAACTGTAAAAGCTAATGGGTTTAGTTTGGGTTTAACTGCCATACCAGAACAATATAGCAGAGACTTCCTGATTGAGTGCTTAAGCCTCAAACCATGGAATCCAACTGAAGACATAATGAAGTTAAAATCAGAAAAGTGCATGGGCTTAGTTTGAGTTTAACTTCCCTACCAGAACAGTCAGCATAGCAGAGACTTCCTGATTGAGTCCTTGATTCTTAAACCATGGTTTCCAACAAGAGTCATAATGAGGTTAAAATTGGAAATATGGATGGGCTTAGTTTAGGTTTAACTGTCCTACCAAAACATTCAACAAAGCAGAGACTTCCTGACTGAGTCCTTGAATCTTAAAACATGGTGACCAAACGGAGTCATAATGAGGTTAAATTTGGAGAAGCGAATTGGTTGGAGTCTTACTGCTTGGGAAGAATTCTATGTGATACGTTGCAGAATACATCACACCTACCTGACAGGAGTCCTTCTGCCCAGCTGCATATCCAGCACAGATCTGGTCTGGTGGAATTATCTAGAGCAGAAAAAGGAATGGTGTGCCCATTTGTTGGGGTTCAATGAGGCTGTGACTGCACAAAATTCATACATAAAAAAACAAGAGGTCCTCTGCGCTCAACCCATTATCAATATATTAAGAACACTGAGATATTTTGTGCCTTAAGCTATGAATGCCCTCCCCTTTAAACAAAACAGGGATTGTTTGAGCATATATTGCAATATATTCACGCTGGACTACTTCATCAAAGTGATGTGATTAATGTCTGTAATATATTGATAATAGGTGAGTGCAGAGGACCTCTAGTGAAATTATGTGACTCACCAGGAAGTCAACCTGGTAAATTTGGTTACAAGTTGCCGTGCTAATAAATAGCGTCATCACTTGCTGCAGGGTCTTACGATTTGGTAAATTCACTCAAAACAGACAAGATATGAAAGACAGATTTAAACACGTTGTAAATATATTCAGTGTTGTTGTGCATTGTTCACTGATATTTTTAGATTAGACACAAGAGGTCTCACTGTGACCAGTGTAAAATTACATAGTTGCATGGTTAAGTTGGGTTGTGAAAAGACCAAAGTCCATCAAGTTCAAGACTCCAAATGAAACCCAGCATCCATACATTCACACACTCAAACTGACCCCTCCATACACTCACATAAATTATATATATATCTATATATACACCAATATCTATACTAACTGTAGATTTTAGTATCACAATATCCTTGGATATTATGTTTGTCCAAGAAATCATCCAAGTCCCTCTTATAGTCATTAACTGAATCGACATTACAACATCACCCGGCAGTGCATTCCACACTCTCACCGTCCTCATGTGAAGAACCTTCTACGTTACTATCTCCTCTAGCCTAAAGGGGTGGCCTCTGGTGCGATGCTCCATGTTATTTCAAAAAGACCCCCCTCTGTCTGTCTATAATGTCCTCTAATGTACTTGTAAAGAGTAATCATGTCCCCTTGCAAGGTCCCTTTAAACCATGACAGAATCCGTTTAACTAGATACTCACATTCAGAGATAATTCTGCCCCATCCAGTTACCCAGCATTCCATGCCTTCAGTGAAGTTGTCAGATGTTGAAGGTAGGCAGACAGATGGTGCTTGTTAGTTTCAGTAAGGCAATATCTGCTCTGTTTGTTGAGCCGTCATACATTGAGTTCACATTAATACTGTCCACTCTGGATGTGATCTCATGTGGACTAGTCAGAGACAACTGGTATGCCCCCAGCCGAACTGTATAGTCTGATGGAGACAGGGAGCTGGGGGGAAAATAACAAGCACCATGGGGCATTAAGTTCAAGAAAACTTTATTATAGAACAAGGCGCCCCTGTAATGCTGGGATCCAAGGGGAAATACCATTTACAAAACTTTCTTTGTACAAGATGAAGCAACAAATGTGGAGACAAATTTACTAAAGGGCGAATTACACTTCGCCAGGCGCAAATTCGTTGCCACTGCGCTAATTCACTAAAATGCAAAGTTGCGCCTCAGCTGCCGAACGCTGGTGACTTTTCACATCACTTTTTACATTAAAGTTGTATACATGCCTTTATTAGAGATGGTGCAAATAGTTAAAGTGGCCACTTTTTATTACACATGTCCATGGAACCTGAATAAAGACATAGAAGATCCTCTAATGCCCTAGACATGAGCCCACCCTAAAACAAATGTGGCATGCCCCTCAAATTAGTTCACACATAAATCTGTAATAGTTCGGACTCATGAAGGCAATTCCGCATTAAAAAAAAGAAAGAAAAAAAAAGAAAAGTCGTCAGCGTTTTTTTTTACAATGCATTACCGGCTTACAGGATAGGATGTCACTGACATAAGATTGAGGAAGATGAAGCTTTGTTTTAACAGTTCGTGTGGTCTGAGGTGGCGAAATAAACTCTGACGAAAAAGGTAACGTTATGTAAAATTTGCATCTTATTGAATTTACGGAGTTACGACCGTTCGTCAGAGTGAAAAGTCGCTAGCAATGGTTTGCTATCAAATTGTCGACTTCCCCTGTTAGTGAATTGGCAATGAAGCTGCCAATGGCATCGCTGGTGAAATGTCGCTAGCGTTAGCCACTTCGCATTTTAGTGAATCTGCCCCCAAATAATCCAACAGAGGTGTAGATCATGAGGTCCCATAAACTCTTCAAGCTACACCGGCTTCTTTGTATAAATTGCCTTCACATATAAAAACCATTATCCTTGCAATACCCATATTTCATGACCAGGCCCACCTGCATGTAAGACATGGAGCCATTTGTCAGGAAATGATCATTATAATAATCAGACTACCTGGTCTACTTAGCACTACATCCCAACTGGTAGTGGTCATCTGACTATGTGATTCAGGTCTGTAAGGCAGATCCATTTCAGTTGGATTCAGTACTAAGAGGATGATCTGATATGCATCTTATTCCAACTGGATAGGTCTGAGCTTTATAATATCTGTGGTGATGTGGAGGATGGTTCTCCACCATATGGAAGGGTCCCAAGTTATATGAGAAAGGCATGGTGCCACATTGCTGAAAAAATACCATTAAGGAAATAACACAATTACAGCTCTAAGCAGTGGGCAGCTGTCAGAATCCACTGAGTGCCGATCAAAGACCCCCCACAAATGTGTGACACGC
This sequence comes from Xenopus petersii, assembly GCA_038501925.1. Taxonomy (NCBI): domain Eukaryota; kingdom Metazoa; phylum Chordata; class Amphibia; order Anura; family Pipidae; genus Xenopus; species Xenopus petersii. Next base: position 7,642,716 of record CM076688.1, read on the forward strand.
GATAGGGCAGACTGACCTGCCAGGGCCACGCCCCATCTGTGGCATTAGTACCTCCCACAATCCTACTTGAGACCAATGGGGAACCACAAGCCATTGGGGTAGATGTTGAGTCATCAGAAGCTGTGGGGGAGACAGAAGCTGAAGGAGAGAAATGTCAGAATTGCAGAGTTTAGCACCAACATTTTTATCCATATCACAGGGAGAACCTACTACCTGCTGAGGAATTAGTCAAATATTTATTATTACTGCATGGAGAGTTTCAAGAAAATTGTAAGAAAAATGATGCTTATTGGCAACACAGGGAAGAGCCATGAATGCCAACCATGGGCTTGCTGCTCAGTGGCTGCATCTTAAATTGCTCACAAAATAAATAATAATTTACAACTAAATGGAAATATCCATAATCTCATATGCTTCCTCTCAAATTCAGACTGTATTGCAGTAATCCTTTGGATGCATCAGGGAAAGCATGGTACCAGTACCAACGATTTATGACTACTGTTGGCATTGACATTTCTATGACCATGGAACTATATCAAAACAGGGTAAATTCCATGGAATTATAAAATCTTGTTCTTCTTCAGTAAGTTACTGACAAATGACTTTATGGAAGTTCATTTATTATTGCTGGAGGAAGAATAATGTCCATCGTACTGCGATTATTTAGAAACTATTAGATTATTTATTATAGAAAAACAAAAGCAAAGTGAACCATACATCTCAGTTGGGTATTTTAAACTACATAGTAAATGAGTCCTCAGAGAGGTCCTGCGTGAGGCAGTTGTCCATATGGCCTGATGCTCATGGGAAATTGATACTGATCAGGTTGCACAGTGCTATGTCTACTGGCCTAACAGTTGGCTAAGACTACTGTAACATAGGCTTGTTTATTATAATGAGTTATTTATCTAGTAGATTTCCACAGGATATCATGAAAAGCCCTAAGATGTTAGCACTCCATTTGCATCCTCAAGTTCCTGGGAAGGTGAATTCATCTATTTTGGTAGGTGGATTGTTATGAAATGATCAGTTCCTTGTTTGAAAACAATGGGGTTGAAAGGGTACAGCAACTCTCTGTTTATACAGGTGGAGACATTTCTAAAGCTTCCTTATCATCCAGAACTTCTCTAGGGATGTCCAACCCATGGTTTGAAAAACAAAATGGCTTGCAGATGTTTGCTTGGAGTTCCTACTCTTTTCCATTATAATAATCAGACTACCTGGTCTACTTAGCACTACATCCCAACTGGTAGTGGTCATCTGACTATGTGATTCAGGTCTGTAAGGCAGATCCATTTCAGTTGGATTCAGTACTAAGAGGATGATCTGATATGCATCTTATTCCAACTGGATAGGTCTGAGCTTTATAATATCTGTGGTGATGTGGAGGATGGTTCTCCACCATATGGAAGGGTCCCAAGTTATATGAGAAAGGCATGGTGCCACATTGCTGAAAAAATACCATTAAGGAAATAACACAATTACAGCTCTAAGCAGTGGGCAGCTGTCAGAATCCACTGAGTGCCGATCACAGACCCCCCACAAATGTGTGACACGCGATAGGGCAGACTGACCTGCCAGGGCCACGCCCCATCTGTGGCATTAGTACCTCCCACAATCCTACTTGAGACCAATGGGGAACCACAAGCCATTGGGGTAGATGTTGAGTCATCAGAAGCTGTGGGGGAGACAGAAGCTGAAGGAGAGAAATGTCAGAATTGCAGAGTTTAGCACCAACATTTTTATCCATATCACAGGGAGAACCTACTACCTGCTGAGGAATTAGTCAAATATTTATTATTACTGCATGGAGAGTTTCAAGAAAATTGTAAGAAAAATGATGCTTATTGGCAACACAGGGAAGAGCCATGAATGCCAACCATGGGCTTGCTGCTCAGTGGCTGCATCTTAAATTGCTCACAAAATAAATAATAATTTACAACTAAATGGAAATATCCATAATCTCATATGCTTCCTCTCAAATTCAGACTGTATTGCAGTAATCCTTTGGATGCATCAGGGAAAGCATGGTACCAGTACCAACGATTTATGACTACTGTTGGCATTGACATTTCTATGACCATGGAACTATATCAAAACAGGGTAAATTCCATGGAATTATAAAATCTTGTTCTTCTTCAGTAAGTTACTGACAAATGACTTTATGGAAGTTCATTTATTATTGCTGGAGGAAGAATAATGTCCATCGTACTGCGATTATTTAGAAACTATTAGATTATTTATTATAGAAAAACAAAAGCAAAGTGAACCATACATCTCAGTTGGGTATTTTAAACTACATAGTAAATGAGTCCTCAGAGAGGTTCTGCGTGAGGCAGTTGTCCATATGGCCTGATGCTCATGGGAAATTGATACTGATCAGGTTGCACAGTGCTATGTCTACTGGCCTAACAGTTGGCTAAGACTACTGTAACATAGGCTTGTTTATTATAATGAGTTATTTATCTAGTAGATTTCCACAGGATATCATGAAAAGCCCTAAGATGTTAGCACTCCATTTGCATCCTCAAGTTCCTGGGAAGGTGAATTCATCTATTTTGGTAGGTGGATTGTTATGAAATGATCAGTTCCTTGTTTGAAAACAATGGGGTTGAAAGGGTACAGCAACTCTCTGTTTATACAGGTGGAGACATTTCTAAAGCTTCCTTATCATCCAGAACTTCTCTAGGGATGTCCAACCCATGGTTTGAAAAACAAAATGGCTTGCAGATGTTTGCTTGGAGTTCCTACTCTTTTCTGCACGTCAAAATGTTTTTCCTACCCTTTATACAGTAGATAGCTACGGCAAAGTTTAATACCCCAAACAGAATCTGTTGTAAAGTCAACTACATTTATGTGTAGGGACCCTGAGGTTCAGGCATATCTATTCAGGCAGTTTCCCATCTAAAGTGGTCCTGTATGTTTACCTGGACAGCTATGTCTCTTTCCTGGGTCCTTAGGAGTTAAGCTGCCACTAGATGACAGTGGTTAAAATTATAAATAATTAAAGAAAACATGTGCTCAGGGTCTTTCCCCTGGGACTGTGCCTCCCAGTGAGGTGCTACAGGACCAGGGCTCTGGTCCATAGATAAGCCTAGACAGTAGTAGTGAGCATTGTAATAGTCACTCTAGGAGTGAGAGTAAGTGCATAGTAGTTAGTGAGCAGCTGTGGCTCCAACAAGGAGAAGCAGTGGGGTTAGGACCCCTTGGTGTGTAAACCACTAGAGCAGGGACTACAGTAAGTGAGTTGAGGACCAGATAGGGTACCAAGACCCCAGGCTAAATACAGTGGGTGAGGTGAGGACCAAGTAAGGTGCTAAGACACAAGACCCCAGGCTGAGAAACCCAAGGACTAGTTTTTTTTCCTCAGGAGGGATATTGTCTAGTGAGAGTGGTAATTATCCTTTGAATCTGTTATTTCTGCTGTTTTGGCCAATACATTACCTTCCAGGTGTCCATGAAGGGGCAGGTCAATGATGTAAGAGGCATGGCAATAATGTGAACAGGCCAGGGACAATTTCTATGATAGCTGAATGCGAGAGTTGAGCTGGTAGAGGGGGAGCTTGGGAGGGGATTTTGGGAAGATCAGGAGGGGATTTGGGGTGTAAAGGAGGCATGCCAGGGTCGAAAGACTAGCTATTACAAATTAACCAGCATATACATTGCCGGTAAATTTTTATTACTGGCCCTGTCCTTGGCAAGTATTTTACCAGCTATGTTGGTGAAATAGCGGCCTGGTGGCAACCCTAGGGATATAGGCAGAGAGAATAGCTTGGAAAGGGCACCTTGTGCTACACCCAGGAGTCAGTCATTAGTTCCCAAGTGGAAATTTTAGCTTATAGGAAGGACCCTGATGTGCTTAAAACCTAATGCCTGAGAAGGTGTATGGTTGGACCCTGTAGAAAGCACCTGGCAAAGCTGGTACCATCTATCTATGTATTATTTATATATATATCATCTATTTATACAGGTGGGGAACCTGTTATACAGAATGCTAGGGACCTAGAGTTTTCTGGATGAGGGGTCTTTCGCTAATTTCAAGTTCCATACCTTAAGTCTACTAAAATATTTAAACATTAAATAAACACAGTAGAACTGTTTTGCCTCCAATAGGGATTAATCATATCTTAGTTTGGATAAAGTACAAGCTACTGTTTTATTATTACAGAGAAATATGAAATTGCTTTTTAAAATTTGAACTATTTAATTAAAATTGAGTTTATGGGATGTGGCCTTTCGGTAATTTGGAACATTCTGGATAACGGATCTCATACCTAAAACTCATTCTTTACATGCTGTGAAACTCCAGATACCTTCCTTTTGAGCCTGTTATTTGAACCGGGAGTATCTCAATGAAAAGCATGGAGGTTGATTTAGACAAAATGATTGTTGACCGTGTCTTGAGATCTACTGATGACCAGCTAAAGGTCTTCTGGTAGGTCCCTATCTACATTTTGGGCACCCCAGCTTTAAAGCCATGGTAACGACTGGGCAGGGGGGTCGGATTGACAGGCGCAGAAGGCAGCAGACAATGGCACTGATGGGCATACAGAAGAAGTATGTGTTTAGCACTCCCCTAACATTGCACCCTAGGCACCTGTTTCTTCTGCCCACCCGGACTGCTGTCCTTTCAACTTAGAAGTAATGGCAAAAAGCCAGCAAGTTAAGCTTCAGTGTTCATTGCAAGTGAATATATTGCCCTTATTTTTAGATCTACAGCTAAAGTGGAGCACAGATATTGTGAACCCAAAATCACCTGCAACTATAAAATGTACTTTGACCAGAGACATCATTGAACTGCAGTGGTGTGCCTGGCAAGGGTGCAAGGAGAAACCCTCCAACATCCAAAAAGAACATTGCTGCCCATCTAAAGATCACATGGATACAGTGATTAGGAAGCTCCTGGAAGTATGTTGAGAAAGATTAGACCAAAATAGAATTGTCTGAATGAAAATCCTTATGTTTAGTGAAAGATAACGCTACATTCCAGTGTAAGAACCTTATCCCAGCTGTGACACATGGTGGTGGCAGTATCATGGTTTGGCCATGCTTGCTATCATTGACAGAACTATGAATTCCTATGCTGAAGCTCTGAAGAACTGAAGCTCAATAAAAATGGCTCAAGCTGCTGACCATCACTCCCACTTATGAGGTCAGGCACCCTTGTTGTGTCCAATTGTGTGTCAGGGTGCATCCAGGTGTAAGTCATAGAGATATGGCTGGCCCGTCTACTGTAGGAATGTAAATAAACCCTGTCTGTGTAGGTTATACTTGTATTTTGGCAATAAAGCATACCGTATGTACAAAGGTATTTGAGCCTTAAGCTATGATTTTCATCTTTCAGGTTGCTCTTGCATGGTTGGTGTTGAATGTCAAATGTACTTGTCTTCCCTCGATGCTCTACAGAGTAGCACAAGCAAAAGTTAACGATAAGGGGCCCTAAACACTTGCACTGCACTTCTCAACCACCCTTTAGTTGTTGATAAATTACAAATCCCAACACACATATTTTTAAAGATATGGTATTGTTGGAGTTATAGTCCAGGAACATCAAGGTCGTATTGTTAAAAGCAAAATTGCACAATAAAACTTTCCCCAGCTCTCCAGAGCCAGTGGCTGCTTTAATATGCAAAATAATTCTCCAATGAGAATCCCAGCTGATCTGTATAAATCTGGCTCCATGTTCTTTGTTCCTGCAACTGGAGTTGGAAGCTTTAAACCCAGTTTCCCAGCACTGAACATAAAGGGGCAGATTTATCAAGGGTCGAATTTCGAGGGTTAAAAAACCCTCGAATTCGACCCTCGAAATAAAATTCTTTGAATTCGAAGGATTTTAGTGCAAAACGTTTGATCGAACGATCAAATAATAATCGAACAATTTTAATCGATCGATCGAATGATTTTTATTCAATCAAAAAAAAACGTAGAAAAGTGCTCTGGAAGGTCCCCATAGGCTAACATTGTACTTTGGTAGCTTTAATGTGGCGAAGTATGAAGTCAACGTTTTTTTTAAAGAGACAGTACTTGAATGGTCGAATTGTCGAACGATTTTTCCTTCAAATCGTTCAAATCATTCGATTTGATCGATTTCGATCAAATTTGACCAATTCGATGGTGGAAATACCCAAAAAAATACTTCGAAATTCGAATATTTTTTGCATTCGAACTATTCACTCGAGCTTAGTAAATCTGCCCCTAGTAAATGGTATTATGAGCAGCAATCAGCAAGGTTTTATGAAGGATCGGTCATGTCAGACAAATTTGATTGCTTTTTATGATAAGGTAAGTAAGATACTGGACAGTGGGGGGGGCAGTAGATGTGATCTATTTGGATTTTGCCAAAGCGTTTGATACTGTGCCCCACAAACGACTGCTTTCTAAACTAAGGTCTGTTGGGCCTAATGAAGTCGTTTGCACATGGATAGGACAAATAAGGGCTTGAGCTGTATTAAAAGGGGCATAGAGTCACGGGAGGAGGGGGTCCCACTGTATAGAGCACTGGTAAGGCCCCATCTAGAATATGCCGTACAGTTTTGGTCTCCATCACTCAAACAGGACATTATTGTATTAGAGAGGGTACAGAGAAGGGCAACTAAGCTGGTAAAAGGTATTGAAAATCTTAGCTATGAGGAAAGACTGGCCAAATTGGGGATGTTCACGCTGGAGAAGAGGCGCTTAAGGGGTGATATGATGACTATGTATAAATATATAAGGGGATCATATAATAATCTCTCTAATGCTTTATTTACCAGTAGGTCTTTCCAGCTGACACGAGGTCACCCATTCCGATTAGAAGAAAAGAGGTTCCGCCTAAATATTCGGAAGGGGTTTTTTACAGTGAGAGCTGTGAAGATGTGGAATTCTCTCCCTGAATCAGTGGTACAGGCTGATACATTAGATAGCTTTAAGAAGGGGTTGGATGGCTTTTTAGCAAGTAAGGGAATACAGGGTTATGGGAAATAGCTCATAGTCCAAGTTGATCCAGGGACTAGTCCGATTGCCATTTTGGAGTCAGGAAGGAATTTTTCCCCCTATAAGGCAAATTGGAGAGGCTTCAGATGGGTTTTTTGCCTTCCTCTGGATCAACTGGCAGATAGGTAGTAGGTAAAAAAAAAAAAGTTGAACTCGATGGACATGCGTCTTTTTTCAACCTTACTTACTATGTTACTATGTTACTATGAAAAACAGCAGCCTGCCAGAAAGCATTTCTCTCCTAAAGTGCAGGCACAAGTCACATGACCAGGGGCAGCTGGGAAATTGACAATATGTCTAGCCCCATGTCAGATTTCAAAATTGAATATAAAAAAAATCTGCTCTTTTGAGAAATGGATTTCAGTGCAGAATTCTGCTGGAGTAGCACTATTAACTGATTCATTTTGAAAAAAATGTTTTCTGATGACAGGATCCCTTTAAGAACTTGAATTTGTATATTCGCCACGTAAAACCTGACAAATTGTTGTTTTAGTCAATGGGAGACATCCTGGGATTAATTTGGAATTATTTGCACCTTTCCTGACATTTAAGTTTTTTCAGAGAAAAAAAATCAAATTTAGTTTTTAAAACTCAAGTTTTTGGGTCGATCCTATTTACCCAAGTTTTTTCAATTTTTTTTTAAATAAATTTAGATTGTTTGAATTTCAAGTACATTTTTGAGTTTTTTTGAACCTGCATAACTTCGAATAAAAAAAGACCAACCAAAATGTATTAAAAAGTCAACATTTTTTGTTGAACAGGCAGTATTCAATCAAATTTGAATCGTACGATTCGAAGTAATAGCATTCGAAAAAATCGATTTTGAAAAAAACTTAGATTTTTCAAAGTCCACCAATTGACTCCAAATAGGTTCTAGGAGGTCCCCCATAGGCTAAAACAGCAGATTTTAGATGCCGAATGGTTGAAGTTGAATTTTTTAAGAGACAGTACATGATAAATTTCGATATTCAAATTTTCAAATATTTTTTCAAATACGGACTATTTTCTAGTCGAAGTACACAAAAATTAGCTTGAAATTCTAATTTTTTTAATTCAAATTTTCACTTCGACCTTTCATAAATCTGCCTCTTAATGTACTACAAAATCATGTAAACATTAAGGGGCAAATTTATTAAGTGTCTAACTGAAACTGTCAAATTCAACTAGGGAGTTATCCAAACTCGAGATTTTTTTTAAAAAAGTTCAATTTAGATTGTCGAGAGTTATCATAATTTGGCCCTTTAAAAATTCTAATTCAGCTATTTGCCATCTAAAACCTGCTGAATTGCACGTTTGTTCAAAAAATGACCCCCCTTATCTTGTGTTTACTGCTTGATCAACATGGTGTGTGCTAAAATGTGTACAATGTGAATCTGGTTTTTAAATATCATTTTTTTTCATATTATGTTATTTTGTTTTTCTTTATTACTTAGGTTCATTAAAGACAATATGGAGTAAATCAAGTACTGCAACAGTAAACTTAAAGGGAAACTTTAATAAAAAACAAAAATGATATATAAATTTGATTTCATGAACTCGGGGACTATTTACATGTGGCACACACATTCTCTCTACTGGTATATATATTGTTTCAATTGGATCCACTGAAAAAACATTTACGTTAATTATTTATCAAAGGTCAAATTTTAGAGTAATGCGAGCTTTTTTAGAATTGAATGAACTCAAATAAACTCACAAAAACTTGAAAAAAAACTTGAATCAGCAAGTTTGGGGGTTGATAACCCGAGAACTCGAATTGATCACGTTTTCAGTAAAATAAAAAAAACCTCTGTCATTGACTTCTACATGGTGTATTTCCTGGGTATAATAAATCTAGAAAAAAAATATTTTTTTTACCTGAAAAATTGACAACATCTGCAATATTTATTATTTTTAATCCTACTGGACACCTATAAGATATGCTATTCAGGGATACATTGAAGGTTTTATTGTCCTAAAAATAAATCATGTACAGGGTATTCATGGCTCTTGTGTATTATACATGCATATAGAAAGCCTTTTGGGCAAACACTGATTAGGTTTAATGAAAAGACCTTGAATAACCAAGGTTGGAAATAGGGAATGCTACAGATTTCAATGTTGAGATTACAATTTAAAAAAAGTTCTGTTAATAAAAGGGCAGCCAAGTTTGGGAGTTTTACTTTGAAAGCAGCAAGTAAGTTGCAGGTAAAACTTAGTCCCTTTGTAAAATGTATAATGAAGCAATAGAATTCTTAATGAATCAGATGACTGGGATGACTGTGACGTAGTTGTTCAGCTTAAATATATTGCAATATATGGACAAACAATCCCTGTTTTGTTTAAAGGGGAAGGCATTTTTCAGTAGCAGTATTGTCACGGTCGGCACCCAACACCAGAACAAACACCGAAACTCGTGCTTCACCAGTACTGTGACCGCCTTTGGGCCTCGGGAGGAGCCCTCAGCTTACTTGGATGCCACCTGGACTTAAACGAGAGGTGCAAGATGAGGGTTCTGGATAGGCAGAGTGGCACGACAGTAAAGCAAAGTCTTTGGACAGAAGATCGCAGTACAAGGCGTTTAGGCAAAAGAGTAGTCAGATCAGGCCGGGTCGAGGCAGGCAGAAAACAAACGTTATCAGACAGGCAAGGGTGAAACCAGGGAGTCAATCAGAGGGTTAATCAGAGGCGGTGGTCAGTAATCAGGCAAGGGTCAAAATCCAGAAGTCAGAATAGTCAAATAGCCAGGCAGGGGTCAAAAACAGGAATCAAACAGGTTCAGACTATAGCACAAGGCTCAGAAGCACCTGGAACAAAATCCTATCACAGGCAATGATAACTGTGGGAATGCCCTTTAAATACTTTTTGAATTTGGCGCCTCTCGCGCTGACGTCATTACGTCAGCGCGCATGCGCCTTTAAATCAGAAATGCGCGCGTGCACTAGGGAGCCGGCACAGGACGAGCAGCGCGCCGTGACGGGCGTCCCCTGCCGTCCCCCCACTAGACCACCAGGACAAGTTATTTTTATTACAAGTATGCACAAAATGTCTCTGTCTTAAATATATTGATAATGGGTTGAGTGCTGAGGACTCTTGTATTTGTCTATATGTATTTTGTGGTCACACCCTCATTGCAACCCCGCCTAATGGTTTTCCGTGAAAACGTTTGAATTGCTCGTTTTTTTGTGAAAACGTTCTAATTGCTCAATTCATTAGTGAAAACGTTCGAAATGCTCGATTCTTCAGTGAAAACGTTCGAATTGCTAGATTTTTTGGTGAAAACTTTTGAATTTCACAATTTTTTTGTGAACTTTCCGATTTCACGCAACGGGAGAAATTTGCCCGTCACTCTGCACGACTATTTGGTCCAAATGCATTAAGGTCAATGGGTGTCCGAATAATTTTGATGTGCAACAATTTTTACGCGCTTCAATTTTTTTGACGCAGTGGATTTTTTGCTGGGGAATTGTCGAAGCAGTTTCGCAAATTAATTTGCTTGTGGCCAAATGCAGAAATTTGCCACAAATACATGTCTGGCGAATTTATCTGCCCATCACTACTTGTCACTGCATGTAAGCATATCTGTTTTTCCACCAAAAGTTTGGTTTTTGAGGTCTTACACATGCTTATAGAGGCGAAGCGAAACGGGTCAAATTCGCCCATCCCTACTTATCACATGATCCCGCTTATTTTTTTTATTAATGAATTACATACTAATGAACTATTGAATGAATCAAGTGCTCAAAACAGCATTGATTTATATTTTTTAACACTGCGGGGCAGATTTATCAAGGGTAGAATTTCAAATTCATAGAAGTTATTACAAATCTAACTTTATAGGATAGACCCGAAAACTCGAAAAATTTAAAATTTTTGAATTTTTTCAAACTCCGAATTGATCTCAGGACATCTTCCATAGGTAGGCTAAAACAGCAATTCGACAGGTTTAAGGTGGTGAATAGTCTTGATAAACCCCATAACCAAAAAAACGAATCTAATTTTAACAATTTCCTAGTCAAATTTAGATTTTTTTTTTTTAAAAAAAAACCTCTAATCTAAATTTAACAATTTCCTAGTCAAATATTTTTCCTAGTCATTTTTTTATGGCTTTGGCCATAAAAAAATTTGGAAATTTGAATATTCACTTTGACCCTTGATAAATCTGCCCATGAATATATATATATATTTTTTATATATTTTTATGTTATCTGCTAAGTAGCCTTTACCTTTTCTCCCCTTTCAGCTGCACCAAAGCCTATTTAAATAAACTATAGTTGTCTTACTAAAGCAATCACATAACTTTTTCCATTGCATGGCAACAGTACATTCGATTTTAATTACTTTAAAACATTTTTTTTGTTTGTTTTTTTGGTGTTACTGTTCCTTTCAGAGTTTGGCATGAAGGAGATTTTTGTAATGGCAGGTGCGGTATCCATTGGTCAGGCACAGGTTATGCCAAAGTAAAGGAAATGACAGTATGTGAGATTTATTTCCCCTTTTCATATTAGTCTAATTTCCAGACTGCCATGATTATTAAAGACATTCTCCTCCCTTATTTGCATGCATGGTATTGGAACTTTAAATGGATTTATAAACTCCTCCATTAATTAATCTCTCATTTGCCGACTATAAATTAAAGTATGACTAAGCAATCATAAATCGTTAAACTCTCATATCTGACCTATTTCTTCTTCTTGAGTCCCATATCTATACAATTATATAGGCTGCATCAGAAACAGCAAAACCTTTTTCTGCACATAGAAAGCCCACCTGGTACCTGACCAAATGGGATACAAAATGGGTCAGGGTTGTTAAGCCGGCCCCCAGGGTGGTTTGGATGTTACCCTTGGCAGCAGTGATGGGTGAATCTGTGCAGTTTCGCTTCGCCAAAAAAATTGTGAATTTACAGCGAAATGGTGAAAAATTTGCGAAATGCATTGAAGTCAATCAGCGTAGAAATAATTTTGACGTGAGCGCGACTATTTGGTCCAAATGCATTAAAGTCAATGGGCGTCTGTAACTGAATTTTTTTAAATTATTGCCGCAGTTTCTCAATTGTGGAGAAATGCAGAAATTTCGTGAATTTATGTCTGCCAAATTTAGAACCTGTTTTTTTTTAATTAATTTATTACGTACCAATGAACTATTGAATGAATCAAGTGCGTTAAACAGCATTGATTTATATTTTTTAACACTGAGGGGCAGATCACTGAAGGGACTCCTTTTCTTCATCACCATACCAGAGCTCATAACAGAGCCAACCATACATTACTACTTGCTTGTTCCCCAAGGAGCAGCTAAATGAGCTTATATACCCTGTCTCCACCTCACCATCCCCGAAATAATATGACGTTGGGTAATTGCAGACATAACAGAGGTACAGGGGTTTAGAAGAATTCTGATGGATACCATCTTTGCTTTCATTGAATGATCATGGACAGACTATACTCAGAATTAGTTATGGGCGAATTTGCGCTGCTTCGCCGAAAAATGTGCGTATTTTGCGCAAAATTCGCGAAACGGCGCCGGCGTCTCGAATTTTTTACGCAAATTTTCGCGGGGGTTTCACAAATTTATTCGCTGCCGGTGAATCGCGCAAATTCGCGCCTGGTGAATAAATTCGCCCATCACTACTCAGAATCTGTTCAAATCCGACTACGCCAAAGCTGCTCTACTGCAGTGCCACACTCCATTGTCCCTAGTTTATATTCTTTATCTATTCCTCCCTCTTTGGTTAGTCCTTCTTTGAATTATGTCATTATCATAATGTCCATGTCTTCTACTAAACATAAGCGTATACATGGTACATCAGCAGTGTCAACCATCTTGGTGATAGGTCCAAAATACTCTTTGTCCATGCAGGTTACAATGATGTAAGACAATGGGGCAATATAGTAACCTCATCATCAGTATAAAACAAGATTTGTCCCATTTGGAGCAAAATTTTTTGGTTTTTATGTTAGTTAATATATTATTGTAAACACCTAGTGAGGAGGTGCTCAGGACAGGAGTCAAGTGAAAGTCACAAGAAGCTGGATATTTGTCTCAGCCATTATATGGTGCATTGAGAACATTATGACTAGCGATGGGTGAATTTCTCCCGTTTCCCAGCAAAAATTTGCGAAAAACCGTGAAACTCAAAAATTGATGCCCAAGTCCAATTTTGGACGTGTCCAAAAAGTCACTCACCTCAATTATGACGCTGGTGTTAAAGTAAATTTTCGCAGAGATTAGAGAATTTATTTGCCAGCGCGCGAGATGCAGAAATACACCGCAAATTCGTGACAGCTGAATTTATTCGCCCATCACTAATTATGACATCAGGCTTGAAGGGAACAATTCAGTGATGCTCCTGGATAGGCTGGGAATTTCAAAATGGCATAGAACAGGCTTTCCAATGAATGACCCACCAGCACACCCTGGCCTCTTTTTTTGTGAGATGGTCTGGTGCACGATAGAAGGGAATGGCACCCTAAAATATACTACAAAGCAAAATTACCGTCACACAGGACACAATGCAATCGGGGAGATCCCTGAGTGTTTATTAAAGTGTAATGTTTTGGGGGCACACACCTTCACCAGAACAGTCTTTGGCAGTATAAAGTGTAATGTTTTGGGGGCACACAACTTCACCAGAACAGTCTTTGGCAGTATAAAGTGTAATGTTTTGGGGGCACACACCTTCATCAGAACAGACTTTGGCAGTATAAAGTGTAATGTTTTGGGGGCACACAACTTCACCAGAACAGTCTTTGGCAGTATAAAGTGTAATGTTTTGGGGGCACACACCTTCATCAGAACAGGCTTTGGCAGTACAAAGGGCATAGCTCCAGCCAAGAAGCTAAACTGCAAACTGAGTCTGCTCATCACTGATTCAAGTATTTTGGTAAAGAACAAGACATTATCTATTTATATACACATTTCACTCATTGTGTGTTATTTTGGGCCCTATCCTTTGGTTAACCCCAGGTTTAGCTCACTGTTTTGGAACATTTCAGGAGTTCTTAAAGGTCAACAAACTTCTGATATAGGTGTCATAGTTATATGGCATATGTGCTTGTAAACACATTCTCTGTAGCATTAACATATTCCAAATACCTTTTGGTTTATACAGAGTCTATTATATACTTTAATAATTATGATGATGAAGAGTAGTCATTAAACCTTCCTGCAGTACATGGGAGTTATTAGGCCTCCTCACGTCCTCTCCAACAACATGGCCCCCATATCCAGGCGAAATCCCGGCTTGAACTGTATCTAGACACATTTGTGAGCAGGTTATAGATTATCTGGAATCCTAGTGTGTTTATTAATATTAATATATATATATATATATATATATGTTTGTTTGTTTTTGCTCCTGACGAAGATCCCTGTGGGGGATGGAAACGTTGAGGCTTAATAATAAAACATTTTTTTGTTTTTTCACTAAAACCCTGTGAGTGCCGCAATCCTTTTTCACTGCTTATTTCCCATGCTGGCACCCAGGTATTAATTTTGTCTACGGAGTGCACCATTCCTTTGGTTATATATATATATATATATATATATATATATATATATATATATATATATATATATATATATATATATATTAATGTCCAGATAGTACCCGCACTCTTCCTCAAATTTCAATCGTGGGTGATATGGTCAAAGTAATTATGTAGCCTTCAAAATGGACCAGCACTCCAAGTTTTCATTTGTTCAAACTTAACTAATTTTACATCATTTTTCGGCCCACATTGGGACCTTTATCAATCATCCTTGATTTTGACGCTATATATATTTTTATTTCCATTATATATATTGCACAATTAAAAGACACATGGCCATAAATGATAATGCAAAATTGGGATGTTCACATAGACTTTCGCCCTATAATAGTTATTGATAGAAATGTTAGTACAAGCTTTCAGGACAACCCCCTTGGTCAGGTGAAATTTCTTAGCCAAGAACCTTTCTCACACCAGTAGCTGATTAAGTAGTAAAGCTCCCTGGAAAAGAAGGCTGGACATGAGATAGGGTCATAAAGATTTTTTCCAATTTTTTCAATGTTTAAAATTATAATTTTATGGCCTTTTTGGACTCTGTTGAAGAGACCCTAATAGGCAAGTGAGAGAAGGAATGTATAAATAAGCTCATACAGGCCCAGGTTTATTATGATAAGAACTATTATTTATTTATTGGTTTACATAGTTAAGTTCGTAGAATAAAGGCCATCAAGTTCAACCCCTCCAAATGAAACCCAGCGTGCACACACACACATATATATAAACACATACTCACGCTGACCCCTCCATACACTCACATTTTCGAGTTTTTTTTTCTAGCCAAAACTATCAAATTCGACTAGGGAAAAATTTGATTCAAGTTTTTTTTAAGAAAATTGAATTCGATTTTCGAGATTTATCATACACTGGCCCTTTAAGAACTTGAATTTGACTATTCACCACCTTATACCTGCCGAATTGCTGTTTTAG
The DNA here is from genome assembly GCA_038501925.1 of Xenopus petersii. Classification (NCBI taxonomy): domain Eukaryota; kingdom Metazoa; phylum Chordata; class Amphibia; order Anura; family Pipidae; genus Xenopus; species Xenopus petersii. Next base: position 7,658,147 of record CM076688.1, read on the forward strand.
CCTAGGGAAGATGTTCAGGGATCAATTTGGAGTTGACATTTTTTTTTTTCAGAGAAAAAACTTGAATTGAGTTTGATCTAATTCGAATCATGTTTGATTCGAGTTTTCGGGTCAATCCTATTCACCTGACATTAAAAAATGTGATTTCTATAATACATTTCAATTGGTCAAATTTCGAATTCATGGGAATTTATTGGAGTTTTAAATAACGCCCATGAACTTGAAATTCGACCCTTGATAAATTTGCCTCGAACTGTAGATTTTAGTATCACATATCACACATGGATATTATGTCTGTCCAAGAAATCATCCAAGTCCCTCTTATAGTCATTAACTGAATCAGCATCACAACATCACCCGGCAGTGCATTCCCCAACCTCACTGTCCTGACTGTGAAGAACCCCCTACGTTGCTTCAAATCAAAGTTCTTTTCTTCTAGTCTGAAGAGAAGGTGATGCATTAGTCAACATTATACTTCATTTTAGTCTAAAGAAACCAATAAAGAACAATAAATCAGTGAACAAAGGGTAGATTGAGAATAAGGAAACAGAAAGTGTATAGTACAAGAATTTGGGATTGATTGGGTGAGGTATATACAGTAGCTGATTCATGAAGATTGTTTGAAATAATTAAAGGACTTGCTGGTCAGCATTCCCAGAGTATGCCCTGGTTATATATAATAAATGGCCTGGCCATTCTGTGGTCAGGGGACACTACTGTGCACAGGAGAGAACCACAAAGATGTCTTTTTCAATAGGAGTTCTGCTCCTACTGACCTTGGGTAAGTGTCTCTATAAATCCTAATGGGATTTCAGGGAGATCAGAGATATGGATGGGACGTGTTGAGATTATTTATCTCTATCATCTATTTATCTAAATCCTATCTGTCTACCTATCATCTATATATCTATCATCTATATATATATCTATTAATCTGTAATTTATCATTATATCTATCTATCTATTATCTATCAAATTATCTAATCCCCAAAATGAAGAGTTCTGGAGTGTTACTTTTCCTGTTCTCTAATATGCTATTATATGGCCTTTCTTTACCTCTCTTTAGTAAACTATGGAGTTACTGAATACAATAACTGTAAGTATACACATTTTGTTTAAAAAAATACAATTTGCAAGCAAACATGGATAATAAACACATTTATACTCGCAGTAGACCTGTAATATGTAAAGTATGCTTCCTGATATATTGCTTCTTTATACATACATATACATATGCACATATTGTCCTCTCTAGCAATAGGAGCTGCCCTGTTGACTTTGACTGGCTGGGAATAGAGTTGGATACTCTCTGTCACTTGCCACCTGATGGCACTTAGATACGGTGGGTTCTGTACTGAATGAATACTGGGTGGTCTACTGCAAGTTTAAGAGGGATATAAATGAGCTAGAGAGAGTGCAGAGACTAAGTGCAACTAAACTGATTAGAGGCATGGAATAATTCAACTATGAGGGTAAACTCTCATGGTTGGGGTTGTTTTCTCTGGAAAAAGGCGCTTGTGAGGGGACATGATTAGACTTTACAAGTACATTAGAGGACATTATAGACAAATAGCAGGGGACCTTTTTACCCATAAAGTGGATCACCGTACCAGAGGCCTCCCCTTCAGACTAGAAGAAAAGAACTTTCATTTGAAGCAACGTAGGGGGTTCTTCACAGTCAGGACAGTGAGGTTGGGGAATGCACTGCCGGGTGATGTTGTGATGCTGATTCAGTTAATCACTATAAGAGGGACTTGGATGATTTCTTGGACAGACTTGATACTAAAATATATAGTAAGTGTATATAGAGAATATATAGTTTATGTGGAATAGAGGGGTCAGTGTGTGTATGTATGGATGCTGAGTTTCATTTGGAGAGGTCGAACTTGATGGAATTTGGTATTTTCAACCTGATTTAACTATGTAACTGTGTAAGACAAATAGACTATTGCCTATTCAGGTACAGTACAGTGCAGAACCTTTGTAATATTAGTTGTTCAATAGCTGAGTAAATAATATTACAACATTTGAATATGTTTGAAATATCTTCTAACAAGCTTCCATCCTGCTCCTTTCTACAGACTGTGGAAAACCTTGGATAAAAACACGAATCGTGGGTGGTGTAAATGCAGTTCATGGTGAGTGGCCCTGGCAAGTGAATCTTCGTCGACCTGGAGGGGATTTTAACTGTGGAGGAGTCCTCATCAGCAGCAAATGGGTTGTGACCGCCGCTCACTGCGTCAGTGTGTAAGTGTACAGTATATTGCATTTCTTAATGGCGGGGCACATAAGTAAATAATAGAACCCCCTTGCCCATATTTATACGCAGCATTATCACCAATTTCTACATAATATTTTCCCATGGGTGGCTCATGTATAATCCCAATAATACTTGTACGTCAATTCAGACTGACTTTAACAGGTAATTGTCCCACATATATCCATCACAAGGATATTTTACGTATAAATCCCATTATTAGTGTCACATGCACAAATGTTCCTAATGCCATCTACAGGTATTGAATTGTCTTCATCATCAGGGGTGCAACTTTGTTAATTTATTAATGATAAATATAAGTCCCGTCTCCTGCAATTTAATATATTTATATCAAGAGTTTCATTATTATAATTATGTATTGTAGTTTGAGCTTCTATTTGGGCCATGCTCTTCCAGGTGATTGGTATATGGACAGTAAACCAGAATATCTGACATAAGGGGCCTCTCTTGCAATCATTCAGTAGTCCAAGTGCTAAATGACATATTTGTACAGGTCTATGGTAGAAAGGAAAGAAAGGCCATGGAGGATTTTTTCCTAGACTGGGGCCCACGGGGAGATTCTTTGGTTCCTTAGTAGACAGGTCTGATTTTGTTTATAGACTTGAAGACAGCAAATGCTTCCCTTTGACAGGAGGGAGAAAAGAAATTTGAAATGATAGTGTAATAAAAGCTACTCACCCTGGTGGTCTAGCGGGCCGGCGGGTACGCCCGCCACGCCGGTCTTCTCTTCCTGATGCACCGGTTAACGAAGGGCGCGCGCGGCGTGTCTCTGCTATTGTGATGTCAGCGCAAAGCCTTTTGGGTATTTAAAGGGCCATTGCACTGGTCTTCCTGGCCCGTGATAGGATCTTGTTTCCTGGTTTCTGATCTGGTTTTGAATCCCTGTTGTGACTCTGCCTGGCTATTTGACAATCCTGACTTCTGAATCCGACTCTGATCCTGCTTAACCCCTGGTTTGACCCTTGCCTGCCTGACTATCTTTGATCTCTGCCTGCCCCGACCCGGCCTGATCTGACTACTCTATTGCCTAACGCCTTGTACTACCACCTTCAGCGTAAAGACTCTCAATAGCAGTTGTGCCCCTCTGCCTATCCCGAACATCTAGCCTTGCACGTCTCGTTTAAGTCCTGGTGGCATCCAAGTAGCTGAGGTTTCCTCCCGAGGCCAAAGGTGGTCACACTACAGGTGAAGCAGGGTGCTTGGCATTTGTTCTGGTGTTGGGTGCCGACCATGACAGATAGATACAGGTATGAGACATGTTATCTAGAATTCTCAGAATTCTGCTTTTGAAGGCGAAAAATTAAACTTTACACTTCAATATTAGAAAAAACAGTCACACATAGACAATAGAAAGTCATTGGAAAAGTCTTTATTTCTGGTGAATTGTCTGAAACCAACTGAACTAAAATAAAAATTTTGGAAGGTGAACAACCCCTTTAAATACACCCAATTGGCTGGTGTTGCCTCCAATAAGAATTCATTATATCTTAGTTGGGATCAAGTACAAGCTGCTGTTTTATTATTAAAGTTTCCCATGCTTTTTTTTCATTTGTAGTAGAATCTATGATTTGTTAATCGTTACTCTTGGGGACCATGACCTGGATGTGGCAGATTCTGAGGAAACGTCAATAGCAGTTAAACGTATCATCAGTTACCCCAGTTTTGACAGTATACAAAAGGCCCATGACATCAGTCTTTTGGAGCTTGAAAAGGAGGTGCCCGCAAGCAGATTCATCCTCCCGGTTTGCCTGCCCACAGCTAGTGTGATGTTCCCAGAAGACCTCTGTTGTTGGGTGACCGGCTGGGGTCAGATCGGGGAAGGCAGTGAGTATTTATATGCACTTACACTCTCCAATGGCCCATTAGATTCCTCCACCTTTCCACGATGCTCATTATTTAACATATATATATATATTTACTAGACCCAAGGTATCTGATTGGAAACCAACACCCGACGTGGTTAGGTTGTTGGTAAATTAATTTGTCATTTTTGAAAAGACAACTTATTTGTTTGGTTACAACATACAGTATTTGGATTTTCAGGGACATTTAATTATTTTGCTGTTTTGTAGAATGAGTATCTTACACAACATTGAAACCCAATTAATTTTGATATAGATATGGCTGCAGTCAGTGTAAGTAAACATCCCAGCGTGATTCTCTGGTTCCTTAGCAGACGTCTAATTTTGCCTATTGATAGTGGAGACAGTAAAGGCTGCCCTGGATATATATTACTCTAAGGATCCTCAGATTTTTTTGCACACTAATTTAAATAAGCTATTTAAACTTTAATTAAAAAAATGTGTTATGAGTTTCTACGTGGTATTTAATTTATGTCCCTTGCTGCTCTCTCCAGTGAGAAAGATTAACAATCAGCACTGCACAATATGTTGGCGCTCTAAAAATACAAGTTAATAAATACACATTAATAATCTTTAGTGGAGATGCTTGCTCACTGAACAGGACCCTAAAAACTGGGAGACCCTCTAGTAACTGACGTGATAGTAAGCAGAGCCAGAAAATTGTGCTTATTAAGGTCTCACTATCAAATAAAATAGGAAGATGCAAATTATAGGGGTTGTTCACCTTTAAATGAGTGTTTAGTATGATGTAGCGAGTGCTATTCTGAGACAATTTGCCATTGCTTTTTATGGGATCTGTTATCCAGAAACCAGTTATCCAGAAAGTTCAGAATTATGGAGAGGCTGTCTCCTATACACTACATTTTATCCAAATAAATCTAAATTTTAGAAATAGTTTTCTTTTTCTCTGTAATAATAAAACAGTAGCTTGTACTTGATCCCAACTAAGATCTATGAGATATAAAAGCAAATGTTATAAATGTCAAAATGTATTAACCATCCACCTTCCACTCACAGTTAACCTGCCAAGACCTAGGATTCTGAGAAAAGTGGATGTTAAATTGATAAGTAATGAGAAGTGCAACGGTTTTAGGCAAATCCCTGATTTTCGTGGCTTTATATTGGAAACAGTTGAGGATGACATGATATGCGCGGGATATGCTGAAGGGCGAAAAGACGCCTGCAATGTAAGTAATGTTTCCTGTAGGAGAAGAACAGGGGTATAACCTTTATTGATATATAGGTATTGGACCTGTTGTCTAGAATGTTCGGGACCTGGGTTTTTCTGGATAACGTCTCTTTCTGTAATTTGGATCTTCACACCTTAAGTCCACTAGAAAACCATAAAATAGTAAACATGAAATAAACCCAATAGGCTGGTTTTGTTTCCAATAAGGATTCATTACATCTTAGTTGGGATCACGTACAAGCGACTGTTTTATTATTACAGAGAAAAAGGAAATCATTTTTAAAAATCTGAATTATTTTATTATAATGGAGTCTACGGAAGACAGACTTTCCGTAATTTGTAACTTTCTGGATAATACGTTTCCGGATAACTGATCCCATGCCTGAAACTGTATTTTATTCAACTATGTTTCAGCTCAGCAGCAAGGAGGGGCTACTATGAACCAACCACCAGGGCCTCTGGTCCCTTTAAGGGTTTAGTAGGCCAAGCTTAGAAACAGGAATAATTTTTGAAGCACACACACAGGGTAAAAATTGCAAGCTCCATGGCATGGCTAAAAGCTTTAGGGATGGTCAGGGCAGGAAACATACAAGCAGGTTCAAAAAGGCCAATGATCCATAGCAGGATCAATAGAAGAGGTACAGCAGTAAGTATGGTGCCCTACCACAAGTAGGCTTGACCAATAACATAACAAATAAAAACTACATGGAAGCACCTGATATGTAAAATATCTTATCATCATCAATATATTTTTAAACACAATCGGGAAACTGGGAGCAGTTCCACATGCTTATGACTTCTTTCATGTTGAGGCTTTTGCAGTTTGGGTATAACTGATAAACTTGTAGTATACTTTTTTTCAGGGTGATTCTGGGGGGCCCTTGGTTTGTAAAAAGGACGACCGCTGGTTCTTGGCTGGAGTGGTGAGCAAGGGATCTGGGTGTGGAAAGGAAAACCGGAACAAAGTCTACACCCGTCTCACTTCCTATGTGAACTGGATTCTGGAAAATGCTCCAGAAGCTGCTAAGAACGTGCTTGGTGTGGAATTCCAATCTCCACCTATAGAGCAATGCATTAGTTAGAGACCAATAGCCTGACTTATTTAAAGGGATACTGTCATGGGAAATTTAGTTGTAGTGCTGCTCCAGCAGAATCCTGCACTGAAAAGAGAGAACAGATTTTTTAATAATTAATTTTGAAATCTGAAATGGGGCTAGGCATAATGTTAGTTTCCCAGTCATGTGACTTGTGCTCTGATAAACTTCAATCACTCTTTACTGCTGTACTGCAAGTTGGAGTGATATCACCCCCCCCATCAGCCTAACAACAGAACAATGGGAAGGTAACCAGATAGCAGCTTTCTAACACAAGATAACAGCTGCCTGGTAAATCTAAGAACAACACTCAATAGTAAAATCCAAGTCCCACCGCGACACATTCAGTTACATTGAGTAGGAGAAGCACCAGCCTGTCAGAAAGCATTTCCATCCTAAAGTGCTGGCTCTTTCTGAAAGCACATGACCAGGCAAAATGATCTGAGATGCACCTACACACCAATATTACAACTAAATACACTGGCTGGTTGAGCAATGATATTTTATATTGTAGAGGGAATTATTTGAAGTGTAAACAGTGTCATTTAGAAATAAAAACGACATCATAAAAACCATGACAAAATCCCTTTAAGATTCTCTTATTTATTCCTACAGTATCAGCAATGACAAAACTGAGGGGATATATAAGAGGAAAGCACTAAGAACTGGCAATGGTCTCTTAACTTTAAACGCCATGGTCATTGGGCCTGTTTGTTTAACCAATGTGTTAAAGCTATAATGAGTATGCTTTTAGATAAGCAGTATGTTCTTATATCTTATAACATTATACGTTAATCGAAGCAACTAATTATATTTACATAATGAAATCACAGATAATATCAAAGCAATCCCATTCATGGGAAATGAGATCATTCAGAAAAACATGTATATTATTATTATTTAAATAATGTTGTAGTTACATTACATATATATAAAAATTTCCCAAGAATCGCTTTAGGGGTTGTTGTAGAAAACTCCCTCAACAATCTCGTTCAGTCTGGAAAGTATAATGTTCCTCGGGACTCAAGACCTCACCCAAGTAGCAACACTCAGCATCAAAGTAAACATGGGGTTTTTCAGATAGAATAAATATGCATTACATATCTATATTATAGAATATTTTTATTCTTTCCAATTGTTTCTGGATTCTTATAGATACATTTATAGCAGCCTCTTTCTCTCTCCTGACAACTTCCTTGACTACTTGGTGGTCAGACTGGTGGGAAACTGACCAGCAGGTGGCGCTGTTGTAACAAAATTCATTCATATTAACAGTACATGTTTTCCAAAATATCTTGGAATAAAAATAATATAAATAATGAATGTAAATAAAAAGTGCTTAGAATAGCCCCCTCATCAATTTTACATTCACTTATTTTAAAGGTTTACTTTAAGAAGTTCCTAAACTCTTGCATGGTTTCTATGTTTGCATACTTGACCAACTTGAACATTCTTAAATAGGGCCCTTACTGTCTTTAAATATGTGTAATGGAGGTGTTTAATCTATAAGGTTTTACACCAACGCCTTCATGATGAGGATACATTTTTTGCTAGATTTATAAAAGGGCACTCATGACAATGTGTAAAGATTCTGGGAACAAGATAAATGAATAAACAAGAGTGGTTTACCATTTAAAATGATTGTGTGAAAGTGGTACCCCCCGGCTCATCATGTGATTTCTATCTTCACAGATTTCATTTACTTCAAATATTCATATTATTTACAGTAGGGGGTACATTATCCCTTATAATACATGAGTGATACTCAGAGTTCCCTGTATAACTCAGCCTGCAGCCTTGTGTCTTTATATCGTCACAGAACAACCCCTCAGTGACTTCTAATATCCTTATCATTTACAGTAGGGGGTACATTATCCCTTATAATACATGAGTGATACTCAGAGTTCCCTGTATAACTCAGCCTGCAGCCTTGTGCCTTTATATGGTCACAGAACCCCTCAGTGACTTCTAATATCCTTATCATTTACAGTAGGGGGTACATTATCCCTTATAATACACGAGTGATACTCAGAGTTCCCTGTATAACTCATCCTGTAGCCTTGTGCCTTGATATGGTCATAGAACCACTCAGTGACTTCTAATATCCTTATCATTTACAGTAGGGGGTACATTATCCCTTATAATACATGAGTGATACTCAGAGCTCCCTGTATAACTCAGCCTGCAGCCTTGTGCCTTTATATGGTCACAGAACCCCTCAGTGACTTCTAATATCCTTATAATTTACAGTAGGGGGTACATTATCCCTTATAATACATGAGGGATACTCAGAGTGTCAGTGAAATTTGATGTCTGGAACGGTCTAATTCCTAAGACGGACGAATGGCTAGTGTCTGAGGGTTGATATTTGTCACCCCCGCCCTCTATGACGCCATAACGCTATAGGGCCTAAGGCAGGATGGACTAAAAAGGGATTAAATGGTCAACTGTGGACAATGGTCACTCATATAACTTATACTAGGCCATATAAATAAATGATCTCCACTCTGTTACTTAAATTCCAGAGTGTCAGCATAGTGTCAGCATGTCTCGTTTGCCCTTTTGCAGAAGTGTTGCTCAATAGCTGTCTGTATCACAATGGCTATGTTTAGCCAACAGATGTCTATGAGGCTGTGGACAGTTGGAACCAGAAATCTCTTATGTTGCGAAACTGCACATCTTACAGGAATGTACAAATATATATGCCAGTAAGTCTCCTCGCCAGACCATGTATGGTATTTCCGTGAACCCCTTGTCACAATTACTGTAAATGCCTTCTGAAAGCTATATAATGCCTAGACCAAGAGGTGGGTCTTTGGTAAGTCCTTGGCTGACATTCTGTGTGTTCCTCCAACAGCTTACCCAGACAAAACTGTTATGTTGTATTATGTAAGAATAAATTGCCTGACTATTACTAAAGGTTTTCCTTTACTGAGTTTTGTCTTTCACGAGGTCAAAAATGGTATTACTAAAAATACCATCAAGAGTTCCCTGTATAACTCAGCCTGTAGCCTTGTGTCTTTATATGGTCACAGAACAACCTCTCAGTGACTTGTAATATCCTTATCATTTACAGTAGGGGGTACGTTATCCCTTATAATACATGAGTGATACTCAGAGTTCCCTGTATAACTCAGCCTGCAGCCCTGTGCCTTTATATGGTCACAGAACAACCCCTCAGTGACTTCTAATATCCTTATCATTTACAGTAGGGGGTACATTATCCCTTATAATACATGAGTGATACTCAGCTCCCTGTATAACTCAGCCTACAGCCTTTTGCCTTTATATGATCACAGAACAACCTCTCAGTGACTTCTAATATCCTTATCATTTACAGTAGGGGGTACATTATCCCTTATAATACATGAGTGATACAGAGTTCCCTGTATAACTCAGCCTGCAGCCTTGTACCTTTATATGGTCACAGAACCCCTCAGTGACTTCTAATATCCTTATCAGTTACAGTAGGGGGTACATTATCCCTTATAATACATAAGTGATACTCAGAGTTCCCTGTATAACTCAGCCTGCAGTCTTGTGCCTTTATATTGTCACAGAACAACCCCTCCGTGACTTCTAATATCCTTATTTACAGTAGGGGGTACATTATCCCTTATAATACATGAGTCATACTCAGAGTTCCCTGTATAACTCAGCCTGCAGTCTTGTGCCTTTATATTGTCACAGAACAACGCCTCCGTGACTTCTAATATCCTTATCATTTACAGCAGGGGGTACATTATCCCTTATAATACATGAGTCATACTCAGAGTTCCCTGTATAACTCAGCCTGCAGCCTTGTGCCTTTATATGGTCACAGAACAACCCCTCAGTGACTTCTAATATCCTTATCATTTACAGTAGGGGGTACATTATCCCTTATAATACATGAGTCATACTCAGAGTTCCCTGTATCCTCAGTAAATACCTTAGGAGTGCTTCCCTAGGCATTTGGATTCTGAATGAGCCAGAAGTCTGGGGTAGCTAAGGGACACTTGTGTGCTGCCCACCCCCTGAATCCAGCACTGCCAAAAACAGGCAACACTGTATTAAGAGAGGTGCAAGTTTTCGTGCTGTATTCTGGATTCACACAGATTTGGACCTATGGTAGGCAAGGAAGGCAAGGGAACACTGAGTAAAAGAAAACTCACCAGAATAGAGACTGGTTATTGGGCATGAAGCTCCAGACCTCAGATGCCACACCAGACATTGATCCGATCCTTTCTGAGCCACTGGAGACAGCAGGGATATATGAACGAACCCAGTCCATATAGGCAGGAACAGAAGTGTAAACTCCAGGAAAGCCATTTCCACAACCAAATCCAAAACTCACCACTCCAACCAAGTACCACTGCTCGCCATCATGGCAAACCAAGGCCCCCCGCCATCACCCTATTAAGCAAACAAAAAATGGTTTAGCTTAAATTTGATGAAATATTCTATAATTGAATATCTATAATTAAAATGGTGTAACCAGTGGCATCAAATGTCTGTTGTACCATGTGTCCATATCATGTGGGAATTCTAATTATGCTCCACCTTGGACCCTGGCAATGGGCAAATTGATATGCTCCATTGGTTTGGCTGTATTCAATTGAACAGTACAGCATTATGATAACAGGGCTCACTCTATTCTGCAGGTGCAAAAAGACATTGCTTTTGGTGACGGCACATCTCCTGGGGGAGGGGAGATGTTGGAGATTGGAAAAAAGTATGCACTTTGTCCTGCAACCCTACAAATTGCATCTCTGATGCTTCTTTTAAGAGAAATGTTCATAATTATAATTAGCCACCTTAAACAATGCATCGTTTCTTCATATTGCACCAGATGATGACATTATATTTGGCAATTATATATAGATAATATCTCTTAAAGCTCTTATAGTTTACACCAAACATATCATCCCTTACCCGGCAGAAGCCTCTTTCTCCATGAATGTCCATTGCACATATCATATCTGCAATTATATTGCTCTTTATCACTTTCTTATAGAAGTCTCTGCACTGCTCTAAACTTATCAATCACGTTTCCAACTCTTGTAGAATAACAGGACTTGGGTTGGTACCTGTGGGAGTAGAAAGCTTGATTGTTAAGAGACTCACAAGGGACCCACATATTGCAAACTGCCACCTAATGAGTCCAAAGAAAACAACCCCAACCCGTTTAGTTGCACATCTTTTAACCCTTTCGAGTTTACTAATATCCTTCTAGATAATACAGCACCACTAATATTGTAGATTACCCAAGTTATAGAGACAGTATTATGTCATGCCTTCACTCAATGTAATACAAGAGAAAAATTGTGTTTGAGCATAGTAGGGCTAATGGTCTTAACACATCTTTTGGGGGTACCACATAGGAGCTTGATGTGTAATTGTCACAAATGTCACCCTAAATCCAGAACCCAAGCTAAGCTCCCTGGACTCGGCTCTCACTTCTGCCTTTAACCGCTGCCTTTCACCTTGGGAGGAGCCCTCGGCTTATTGGATGCCGCCAGGTCTTATTTGAGAGAGGAGCAAAGCCAACGGTTCTGGACAAGCAAAGGGGCACCATCGTCTCACCAAGGATACTGGATTCAAGACGCCAGATAACACAGCATGGAAAAGGCAGGCTGGGCCAGCACAAGCAGAGTAGAATCGTCAGACAGGCCGGAATCGGGATTGGAGAGCAAAGAATAGTCAGTGGACAGGTGAATGGTCAGGATTGGAGACATTAGAGAAGTCACAGGCAGGCAAGGGTCAAAACACAGAAGATCAATCAGGATTTAGAAGAATAAGCACCCAGGAAACAAACTAAATTGAACCTAACAACGGGCAGTGATTTTCCATGAAAAGCCCCTTTAAATAGTTTGAATTTTGCACCGTTGCGCGATGACGTCATCACGCCGGCACATAAACCTGGAAGCGCTCGGGCAAGCGTGCCATAGCAGAGCCGGCATTGAAGGAAGCAGGCAGCATGTGGCTGCGTCCCTGCCGCCCACTAGACCACCAGGGAGAGCCACTGGACAACCAGGGTAACTTAATATCGTTACAGTAATACAGCTGGTTGGGTGCAAGCATTATATTATTTCTTAAGTGCCATTTTCTACATGATTAAAATAATACCAGAGCTCTTCTGTAGGCCATATCTCAATAGCTTTCCTGCAAACCATGCATAGTAGCTCTTTCACAATAATTATACTGTATGTAGGTGAGATTATTTACCAGGAAGAACTATTCTTGAGCTTTTGCTCTTGTTTACTCAAAATCATTATCACCCTCCTCTAATTTTGGTACCATGGCTATTTTATTTTATCCAGCCCACTCTACCAGTTGCAATACATGGCAAACCCTAACACCAGGCAAATATAGATTGCCCAAGATGCAAAGAGTCCTAATTGCCTATCCCAGGCATCCCCAACATTTTTTACTTGTGAGTCAAAAATAATTTGGGGAGAAACACAAACTTGTAAAAAGTTCCTGGGGGTGCCAAATAAGGGATGTGATTGGCCATTGGTATTCTCTTTGTGTGCTGGCAACCTACGTGCGACTCTGTGTGACAATACATCTGGTTTTTATGCAACTAAAGGTTGCCTCCAAGTCAGGAATTAGAAAATAAGCTCCTGCTTTGAGGCCACTGGGAGCAACATCCAAGGGGTCGGTGAACAAAATGTTGCTCCTGAGCCACTGGTTGGAGATCACTGACCTTTCCACTTATTTACAATGAACTTGATGTAAAGTTGATCACTTCTTTCTAGAAAGTGGACTTTAGGGATTATTTTTTATTGTTGGAAAATGTGAAAAGTCCAAAGGCAGGTGTAAAGTACATCTAGATTTGTTGTGTTTGACCATTTTGCTAGTCCCACCCTCTCTCTGTTCTATGGAGTTGCAACTTGCAAATGATTGGAGTTGACCAATCATTTGCTATTTAGCAATACTTCTTTCCTAGGATGGGCTTTGCATATGTAAGAAAGGAAACAGTTATGTTGTGTAACACTATTTTGGGCTATACAAACCAACGGGGTTAATCACCAGCTAGTGCACTAGAGCATGGGTTACACGTAACTCTAACACTTCAGGCTAGGGTCTTTCCTAAATGGAAGAGTAAAGGTATGGTATAGTATAACTACAACTACAGGCTACTGTGCAATAAAACAGGAAAAGAATGGGCACCAGGAGGTTCTTGCAGTCAAACAGAATAAAACTTTTATTTGTCAGAGACAAATGATCTACAGGGTTGTACTTACAAAGCCACAGAGGCCTAATCTTTCTGCTCCCAAGGCACCAAATTTACACTGTAAATAATGCTTTTATGATTTTGCATCTAATAATTAAAATAAAATGGATTAACATATACGGTTACTCACTATTAAAATTAGTGTCTCCCCAGCCAGTCACTATGCAACTATGACAAGGATCAAATTTAGTGGAAGGTGTGGGCAGACAGGCCGGAAGAATGAGGTTTGTAAAGGACACGCTCCGTGAAAGCTCTAAAAGGGCAATGTTATTAGGGAAATCTGTTTCATTGAACTTAGGATGTATAATGATCCTTTGCACTGGAACAGGGACTTCTTCCTTATGAATTTCCAGTTATTTTGTAGGCTCCAAGAATAACAATGACAGAGGAAACATTTACCCTAAAGAAAGAAAGGATAAATATATAAAAAAAAATCAAATAAATAATCTCTCTCTTACTTCGAGCTTAACTATTTATATAATTCATATACTGTAAATACTGACCTTTTCACACACTGGGCTGAAGTTACAACTAAGTTGCTACTGATGAGGGTTCCACCACAATATGTTTTACCCGGTAACCACAAGATGACTTGCCAGGGATTCTGCCCCTTCTGTGTATCCTGCCCTCCCACAATGCAACTGCTGCCCACCACAGGTTTCCCACAGGTCTCAGCTAGGGGAGAAGAAGACATTACAGTCTTCGACAGTAGAAGATACAGCAGCTGCTATAGAGTGATACATTTAAGGAGGAAAATGCATAGGATTGGCACATTTTATTGTAGACATACTGCCCTTAGAACTACCTTTGCGCCTGATACAACTGACCCAAGTGTGTGTGAATGTGATATGGACCTTAGAGTGTAAGCTCTCCTGAGGCAGGGGCTGATGAAAATGATGTATCATCTTTGTTAAGCACTGTGAAATATGCCAGTACTTGATCAATATAGGATAAATATACAGTGGCAGCTCTTGTTGGGTACCATGCTAGCAAAAAGAGCTGCTACCTTAGATCACCGCCTTGAAAATACCTTATTTAAATATCTTATTTGCCCACAGCAACAGTCCCACATGCTTCTTAGAACAAACCAAGAATGGAATCCAAACAGGGTTTGGATTTTAAACTTATAGCTTGTCCCAGGGAAGCAGCAAAACTAAGAGGGGAAAGAGAAGGTAAAGGAAGGTTTCACACAGGTCATACACTGCTGTGCTGCAATTGTAGGGGCAAGATAATTATAAAGATTTTAGCTGGCCATAAAGGTTCTGATTATTGGTGCCCGAGGCACTACAACTTGCCCAGCACCCTACCTGTTACCTATACACTGGCCTATTTTTTTCAATACTTTTTCAATAGTTGTCATTATATATTTTAAATTTGTTGAATTATTAGCATTTTTAAGTTGCCCTTTTCTAATCTAAAAAAGACATTCCTATCTGGTTCTTAGGGGTGCTGACTTAAGCAGCCAAAAACACACTGGGGCTCATTTATCAACAATGGGCACATGGACAGTAACTTATGGCAGCCAATCAAATTTGTTTTTTCTTTCATTTTTCTACCTGCAGTTGACTGGAAAAAAATCACTGATTGGTTACTGTGGGTTAAAAAATCTGAAACAAACATGACAGGAGACAGCTTAGATATCATTCTTTTGGTGAGTATTCATTTTTTTAATGCAACCATTTCTGAGTGTGGGCAACTGAACTATGTTCCCTGTGCTCATTATAGGACATGATACGTACTTAGAAGGGATATTTGTTGATGAGGCTAAATGGAGTGAACCCAATAATTTTTGTGTTCCAACAACAAAGTACTGTGGCTTGGTTCCTTCTGCATTCAGCCATGTTGGGGTCCAATGATGGGCAACACTTGGTCATCCCAAGAATTTTGAACTAGAAACTTTCTGGTCATTTAGCTAATATGAAGAATGCTTTTAGTTATACAAATGCCTATTGTGGTCTCTCGTGTTTCACATGTGCACAATGGAAAAGCTGGAGGTTTCACGTTTGCGGAAGGAATCAAAATAATTAGATCTAACTTAGAGGTGTGACATAGACATGTGACTATTTTTGTCTTCTGAAGTCAGTAGAGCATGGGTAACAGAAGCCGTAGTCTCCACCCATCTCACTTTTCTATGAAGCCTTAAGGAGCAAGAGAATAACCCAAGTGGCATCAGTTTGTTCTGTTGTTTGAACCGCAGTGTCAATTTCATGGGAAACTACAGAACATTTGATATCATAACAATGCACTGGCATTTTTCCCTTTTAACGAAACATGGTTGTAATCCAAAAAGCACCACAATAAACTAAATAATGCTAACCAAATACATTTGCATACAATTTATATAAAGCTACAAGAGTGGGGATTCATGCTTTACTTCTATTAAAGGAAAACTATACCCCCAAAATGAACACTTAAGCAACAGATAGTTCATATCATAATAAGTGGCATATTAAAGAATCTTACCAAACTGGAATACATATTTAAGTAAATATTGCCCTTTTATATCTCTTGCCTTGAGCCACCATTTTGTGATGGTCTGTGTGCTGTCTCAGAGATCACCTGACCAGAAATACTGCAGCTCTAACTGTAACAGGAAGAAGTGTGGAAGCAAAAGACACAACTCTGTCTGTTAATTGGCTCATGTGACCTAAAATGTATGGTTTGTTGGTATGTTTGAGAGTACAGTGAATCCTACGATCCCAGGGGGCAGCCCTTATTTTTTAAAATGGCAATTTTCTATTTATGATTAGCCATTGGCACATACTACTAGAAAAGTATATTATTATGAAAATGGTTTATTTACATGAAGCAGGGTTTTACATATGAGCTGTTTTATGCAATATCTTTTTATAGAGACCTACATTGTTTGGGGGGTATAGTTTTCCTTTAACTGTGAAATTGGGGGCCAGATATAAGGAGGTCCAGGCTGACACTGAGCATATCATTGAAACTATTTTAGAGATTACAAGCTGAACATTTCTACTGGAATAAATACATTTTATGAAGGACTTACATAGTTCTTCATCTGCCTCAGCAAATCCACAGATACCTAAAGAGGAAAAGCAACAAGAATAAATAGCAGTACAACTCATTCAGTCATCATATTGATATTATAATGGGATAATAATAATAATGAACATGTTTGCTGCTAGTTAGAGCAATATATACTGCAATTCTGAGGGCTATTCTTATTGGTATAGTTATAGTTCTTTAAACAGAAACCATGTAAACTGATAAAAACCATGCTCTACAAACACAGATACACAGGAATGACAAAAATATGTGCACTACCAAAAGTACCGTAATTAATACAAATCTCTGCAAATATATTTGTAGAAGCATAAAATTATTTATTTCCCTAAGATATAGTTACACAGATTTATTGTCACAGTTTAACCCTTTAAGAACATTAAAGTATATGCATGCAACACTCTTTTAAAAAGAGTTTGTCTATTACCACCCCTGCAAGGCACCAGTAGAACATTAATTAACATAAAACATAGTTGGGCAGATGTATTTCCCACTTGCAGCAGTAGTAACATAACTAATAGTAAATGCTACAAAATAAATCAATTACCGTATATACTCGAGTATAAGCCGAGATTTTCAGCACCCAAAATATGCTGAAAAAATCTACCTCGGCTTATACTAGAGTCAGGCCTGCTTGCCCAAAAATTATCCTTTGTACCTAGCTAATCCGGGAAGGAGATCCATGCGGCCCAGCACGAAACGATCCGTTGCCTTGGTTAACGTCGCGAGTAAGGTCGTGGTGCCGCAGGACAGTGAACAGTGTGCTCGCTGTGTACGCTGCGTGTGACGTCACCGCAGGCGCGCTGCGTGTGACGTCACTGCAGGCGCGCTCCGCACTGGTCACATCGGTGCTGCTGGGAGACGAGGATACCGGTAATTCAGGAGAAGGAGTGTACTATGAAGGACAGGGGAGACAGCTGAGGGACACACACATTAAAACAGGAAAGTGATCCCTCGCTGTTGCTGCTCAGATGATGAACAAGGCAGGCTGATTCAGGCCAGGGGGGTGGGGATTCCAGGACTTCCCATCCATGGGGTACCAAAACTCTCACTCCTCATCCTATGCATGACCCCCCAACAGACAATGGGGAGCCCAGGAAGCTGGATGTCGGCGACATATTGCAGCAATCACTGACAAGAGCCTTGACGAAGCCCAGGCAAAGTGAGTACAAGAGGGAGGGGGTAACTTTAGGTGCTGTAGAAGAGGCTTATGTGTATATGAGAGACTGCATTATGGCCTTTACCCTCTGCCCATTCAAATCCTTCTTTCCACCAAAAAAGGTCCACAGCTCCCCTCACAGCACAGCTTCCTAATCCCAACTTTCACTTCCAAACTTAGTGCCCCCTATGATTTGATACTTGAATGGTCGCTGGAGGATGCTGGGAGCTGTAGTCCAGTTAAAGAAAACATTGAAAGCTGCTGCATTTATCACCCTAGGCTTATACTTGAGTCAATATGTTTTCCCAGTTTATTTTGGTAAAATTAGGTACCTCGGCTTATACTCGGGTCAGCTTATACTCGAGTATATACGGTATACAATTTCTTCAGTGGCACAATCTAGATAAAATGCATCCATATGATTACTGCATGCACATTATTTGGCCAAAAGTATGTTGATGTTTGGAGAAGGCTCCTGGTCCTGTTTCAGCACAATAGCACCCAATGCACAAAGACATGTCTTTATAGAAGGGGTTTGCTGAGGTGGGAGAACCTGACTGCACAGAGCCCTGACCTCAACCCAACTGAACCCCTATGGGCTGAACTAACACACCAGTGAGAGTCCAGTGCCTATTTTCTTATGTATGAATTGCAACAAATGCCAATGTTCCAACAACTATTGGAAAGTCACATCTGAAGAGTGGAGGGTAAATACTGTTTTAGTAGCAAGTAGCACCAAATTCACTGTTCAATTGCCCACAAACCGTATAATACCCATCACTTGAGCACAATTTCGCTATAACTGGCTTTTACTCACATTATCACACTGCAAGATCATTTTTTTTTCATGAGGAATAGAATAGAATGAGGAATGATGTTAACTATAATATGAATAATCTTACAAAATATATCTTCATGATTCTTGCACAGCTTTTTGTAAAAAAAAAATTCTGAAATTACATTTTTAGAAAATAAACAACTTTTGTTTCAGACAAGAAAATATTCAGATGTCTATAATTTACTGTATGTGCTATGGGGACACTTACCCAAGTTCAGCAGAAGCAGAGCTTGGATTAAATAGAAACAGTTCATTATTTGTTCCTATGTCCACTGACTACAGAGACTGGTTGTATATCTATTTATCCTGTGGGTTACCAGACCAATTTTATAAGTTATTTAGTGTTTATAAGACACTCCCTGTCTCCACAGTGTGGGATTTCCCTCATGATTTCCTTCGTTCTTGTTTCGTAATGTGTTTCTATTAGAGAATTAGAGAAAGAAAAAGGTAAGATGGTGTAAAATAAAGGGAAAGAAAATTAAGGAGATTGAAATGGGGAAGGTAATGAAAAGGTGAAGACGAGGATGATAAGATACATGGAAATAAGGAAAGAAATGGGAGATATGGGGTTAAAAACTGGAAAGGAAAAAAAAAGTGGGAGATGGGGGAAGAGAAGATAGGGGAAGAAACAGGAGGATATGAACATGGGGAATCAGGAAAATGGAGGATATGGGAGAAATAAAACAAAGGGAATTAGAGAATAACAAAGGACAAGATTTGGTTATAGAAATCAGGGAATGAAAGAAAGAAAATGAAGCAGATAGGGGTGAAAGAAAACACAGGTAACACTGGAGAGTTAAAAGGAAGAGGAATGAGAGAAAGAAAAAGAGGAGATAAGGTAAGAGAAGACAAGATTAATAACAGAGAGAAAAAAGGAACTTGCCTGTAATGGAGATCTGGCATTGCATTGGTACGGTGAGCTTGTCGGATTTTCAAATAAGATGATTATTAACTATAAGAATATTCAGGTTTATTAATGATAACGTAAGATTATTTTACTCAATAGAATACATATTCATGATTGATATTATGCATATTTGATTAATCATATAGTGTTGAGTAATGAATGTTATATTTTGTTTTATATAAATTAATGTTTAGTTGGTAAGAAACTTCTGTTCTGAAAAAGATGTTTTATCAGACTCCTAACAGGTGTATAACCTTTGTGCTTAAAGCAAATCTCAAAGGTTGTATAATCCTTGGTGTCTGTGTGAATAAGATGAGAACACCTTGAAGGATTTTACAAACTATCCACAGTATAGAGCACACCTGTTTGAGAGGGTAATAATTAATCAAGGACAGACCAATTTTGAATGGCTAGTGTATTCACAAGTATATTGTATGTGTACTGAAGGTATTAAGGAATCATAAAGTATTGTTTCAGTCTCAGACAATGTCAACAGTAATGTTTAACACCAGACTAAGGCGGTCAAAGGCTATTATGTATTTTTTAGATATTTTTAGGTCACAATGTTTGAGGCAATAGTGCCATCTACAGGTAGTGTAGGACATCACGCCCAGGGGTCAATGATTGACATTTTACAAAATATTTAGATTAAAGGGTGATAGTTTAACTTTTTGGAGACTACCCTTCAATTCCAATTGGTTAATTGATTAATCCCAGGGGTTAAACTTTAGACAGAAAGGAGTGATAAATTAGGAGAATCTGGGATACTAAAAGGAAAAAAAAAAATTAAAAAAGAAACTAAAAAAAAGGAAGGATAAGAAAAAGAGGGCTGACTGGAGGAAGAGAATTAGAAAAAGAAAGAAAGAGAAGGAAGGAAATCTAAAAACTACTTGGAGACTCTCAGCTATAAGAAGACTCATTCTCCAACTAAAAAGAAAAGAACCAGATGTTTTTAAAGATCCAGAAAGTGAGATCAGGGTGACATCACAGGCCAGTGAAAACTCTACATCTGGTAAATATACATTTTTGTTATACTTTTTCTCGATTAAGTTGTATGCTTGGATATTTATTATTCCTATGTGTATTATAGTCATACCCTAAACATTGACTTTCCCAGAATTGCAAACTGGGAATAATCTGTTTAATTTGGGTCCATTTTATTTTTCATTAATATATATATATATATATGATATCCAAGTTAACGATTTAATGGGGAAATAGGAAAATTTAAGGACAGAATTCCTTAGCAAATCAGAATCAGTTATATAATCCTCCTTTGATTCTAATCTATATAATACCTTGTTATTAAGTATTAAGAAGTGAAAGTATATATTATCTTGTGGATGCTTGCCGTTTATTAAGTAATATCTATTGGTCAATTTTCCTTTTGATTAATCATTGAATGTATATCAGGGAGTGTTTAATAGATTTTTTTTGTTAGAAGTAATAATTTCATTTTTTTTTGTTATATTCATATTTAAATAAATTAATTATTTTATGAAATAATTGTCATAATTTTTTACCTTTGTACCAATTGATTGGGAAAGCTCGATATCGAATTCAGAGTTGGGCATATATTATTTAAGACTCCTCCTCTTTATTACTAATAAGGAGCCTTAAATTATTTTAAATAATTTTATATAATTTCATTAAATATTCACACAATTAGCCCGACAAGCTAAACAAGTAAATGTTGTTAAAAATAATTTTAAGAGCATTGTTTGGGTTTCAGTAGAGCTAAGTGAAAAATTGGATTTCAGAATAGTTTGAATCTAAGAAAGAGATCTGTGTACAGATAGAGATATCATATAATAGATATAGGGGGCTATTTATCAAAAGTCGATTAAACTCACAACTCGAATGTTTGCTTATTTATGAAAAAAACTGAATGTAAACAACTTGATTGAATGCAATCTGGGGGAAAAACTTGAATACTATCTAATTGATCGAGTTATTGCCGAAAAAACCTTGAACACCTCGAATTTATTGAGTTTTCGAGCGCAAACCACTGAAAACCCCCCGAAAATCATGAAGACTAAAAATATCTTCAAATGGTTCAAGGGACCTCTGTCATTGATTTCTACATGACCTACAATTTTGAGCTGGAGTATTTTTGGATTCAGGCTTTTTGCATAACAAATCTTGAAAAAAAAAAAAATTTTATCCCTAAAAAATTAAGGTTTTTACTGAAATTACCCTCAAAAAGCTCTTTCGACACAACTTGACCTTTGATACCTTAGTGTGGGGGATAGGAGGGATGAAGAGAAACTGAATTATTTTAGATACTGAAGAGTAGAACAAGATACACATTCTACTGCAACACATGATCTGTGTGGAATAAAAGATGGTGGTTTTTATGTACTTTTATTAAACAACAAAGTGCTGTATTTAATTGTACTAACGTATTACTGTGTGTGCCGTGTACAGTTACAGGAAAATCATTTGCACTCGCCAAAAAAAAAAAAAAAAACTCCCTTAAAAGAACCTTAAAGATAAAATAGTAATGAGAGAGATAGGTCTTGTTTTCTTTTGAGAGTACATCACACATACAAATACCCTTTACTACTATATAATTTTATTTTTACTCAACCCATCCTCCCCACCATTACCCTTGCTCTGAATTAGACCCAAGTCCAAGAAAAAACTTCAACCCTATTAACGTTTCCAGGTGTAGCAACCCAAAGCAACCGGGAGTAGTCACTGATTTGTAATTTGTAAGTAAACATTTGATTGGTTCTTACAGGTTACTATGTCTGGGGCAAGCTATGTGCCTCATATTTCACCCATTGTGTTTAGAATAATGGCAGCAAAGCTTGATAAAGTCACTGTATTATATATATAATTTGTCTCAAATATGTTATGTAAATGTATATATGTTATGTGATTTATATTTATTTGGGCTATTACCAAAAACTTATTATGGATCTTTTATGAAATTAGAAAAATATTGAAACAAAGAAATATGAATTATGTTTGATAAATCTAATAAAATTATTATTTTATTTTCTGCTGCAGTTTCTGAAGTTTCAAGCCAGGAGTCCAGGCAAAAAATGTGGGATGAAGTTAAAATTAAAAAAAAAAAAAAAATGAAAATTAATATTTTAATAAATATATTTCAAATTACATTAAAATATCTTTTTTTAGGGAATCATAGAAATTGCTCAGTCTGAATATTTTTCCTTACATTGATTTAAAAACGAATGAATGCAAACTTGCATAGAGGGGTCCTTTGAGCAATTTTTCCAATTTAAATAAATTTTCTATTCTTAGTGGTTTTTGGCATAGTTACACTTTTAGAGCTTTTCCCACGATTTGAGAAAGTTTTAACTTAATTTTTTGAGATTTAGCCATATTTAAAATCTTAAAAATTTAAATGATAAAATTCAGCGGTAATAATTTAGAAAGCTTCTTTAGAAGTCAATCTGAGGTGTATATTTTGTAAATAGTCTTTTGGAAAATTTTATTTGATTCAAAATAAAAAACTAGCAGATAATGTAAATTTGTTTCTAAAATAAGATAATCTGGGTGCCCTCTTGGTTCAGTTAATATACCTTTCTCCTAATTTTAGTTATCTTTTAGTTAGCATTAGAATTTTATGCCCTTATTTTTGAGGGGTTTTCCTAAGGTTGTCATCTTTGAACGCTGAGAAAACCGAACAATAGGGCAGGATGATACAATTGGGGGCGGACCAGTGACATATAGGGTGAGGATACAACATTTCGGGGAGTGTTCATGCCTTGTGTGGGCAGGGTTGTGACATCAGAGGTGGTTATTGACCAGATCAAACCTGAACATGTAGTTGTGACCCTAATAGCCCTAAGAAAAACCAAACTATTTGGGTCAAAACCAAACAGATGGCAACCCATTTTCCTTGAAAGCCAAATACAGTCTTAACTGTAAGAGGCAGCATTTTTCATATGTATTTCTTTTTCCAGAGAAATATAATGAGACATTGGCCAAATTGCCTTGCTTGTTACTCGTGTTGCCTTCACATATAAAACTTAATTTTTTAAAATATTTAATATGGTTCTGTATTGATAATACGATAATATTTTGGGACATGTACCGTACTTTATGTTCCTTGAGGATACAACTGAGGCACTGCCTGACAACCCAGCATTAGAACCTACGTGCATTTGTGATGCTTAGAGATACGACTTAAATAAACCCTACCAAGACCAAATATTGTTCATTGACTTACTGTAATGGAAAATGCAGGTGTAAGCACTAAGTGAACTGTGCACTTTATTTTAAAGTTTTGTACTTATTAGTAGCACCTCATTGGTAAATAACTCCATACTCTTTTAGAGGAACAAAATATTAATAACGTATGGCACGCCACCCTTTGATTCTACTTTGTTATTGTCCCCTATATATATGGGCAGGGAAAGAGAGAAGCCTGTTGGTATATCCAGATAAAGCAATATCCAATAAATAGAACATAAAGTATTTTGTCTTAACATGGGTGGTCAGCAAATAATCATTCCAGATCTCACCTTAACTGGCCTTCAGGCTGGGCCCACTTAGCTCATAACAAGGTTACAGATATATAGAAACATTGGGGTAACAGTCACCCTGCTATAGTTCCAGGGGTACCCAGGGCACAAGTAATCACCCCAAATCTCCCCCTAACTGACCATCAGGCTGGGCCCCCTTAGCTCACAACAAGGTTACAGATATATAGAAACATTGGGGTAACAGTCACCCTGCTATAGTTCCAGGGGTACCCAGGGCACAAATAAACACTCACCCCAAATCTCCCCCTAACTGACCTTCAGGCTGGGCCCCCTTAGCTCATAACAAGGTTACAGATATATAGAAACATTGGGGTAACAGTCACCCTGCTATAGTTCCAGGGGTACAAATAAGCACTCACCCCAAATCTCCCCCGTACTCAAAAGAAAGACCTTTGTTCCAAGTTGCCCTTCAGAGAAGTTCTTTCTAAGTTGCCCAAAGAAATACTTACAGACTCATTCATGTATTGTTAATTAGTTTACAATTTATTATAAACTAATTATCGTAAATTCACATACAGAAGGAATTGCATAAAATATGATACGTTTCTTACACAAGAGCAAGTGCACACTGAATGGTTTATCTCACAGTACAGCAGTGATGATTTATGGCCTTATTAAGGAGGGTTCGCCTAAACTTTAATACTATTATGTAGCCATTTAGGTATCGTAATGCTCACAGCACTTTACACAATGGTGCAGCATGGAAGGGTAAATCAATATATAGTATGACAAGTATAAGGTATTCGAAAACTTTGTAGCCCGAAGATTGTGTAACTTAGAGTGTTGCTGTCTCCCAGTCGTCTCCAGAGATCAACATCCCAGCCAAATAGCAGCACTCACAATCAGAACCAACCATGACTCTCTAATAATCATCCTGTTATAAAAAAATAAAATAATTATATGCATGTGCATTAATACTGTAAATACGATAATATTGACATGACTGACTTTTTAATTGCAATAAATACAATGTCATTCATAGGAATTAAGAAACATTTAGGAATGTACAGCAAGTGTTTGAATCCTGAACCTTTCATGTGTTCCATGATTTCAAAGGCAAAGTCGTGAAGTTTAGTAGGGGGTACATTACCCCTTATAATACATGAGGGATACTCAGAGTTCCCTGTATAACTCAGCCTGCAGCCTTGTGCCTTTATATGGTCACAGAACAACCCCTCAGTGACTTCTAATATCCTTATCATTTACAGTAGGGGGTACATTATCCCTTATAATACATGAGTGATACTCAGAGTTCCCTGTATAACTCAGCCTGCAGCCTTGTGTCTTTATATGGTCACAGAACAACCCCTCAGTGACTTCTAATATCCTTATCATTTACAGTAGGGGGTACATTATCCCTTATAATACATGAGTGATACTCAGAGTTCCCTGTATAACTCAGCCTGCAGCCTTGTGCCTTTATATGGTCACAGAACAACCCCTCAGTGACTTCTAATATCCTTATCATTTACAGTAGGGGGTACATTATCCCTTATAATACATGAGTGATACTCAGAGTTCCCTGTATAACTCAGCCTGTAGCCTTGTGCCTTTATATGGTCACAGAACAACCCCTCAGTGACTTCTAATATCCTTATCATTTACAGTAGGGGGTACATTATCCCTTATAATACATGAGTGATACTCAGAGTTCCCTGTATAACTCAGCCTGTAGCCTTGTGCCTTTATATGGTCACAGAACAACCCCTCAGTGACTTCTAATATCCTTATCATTTACAGTAGGGGGTACATTATCCCTTATAATACATGAGTGATACTCAGAGTTCCCTGTATAACTCAGCCTGCAGCCTTGTGCCTTTATATGGTCACAGAACAACCCCTCAGTGACTTCTAATATCCTTATAATTTACAGTAGGGGGTACATTATCCCTTATAATACATGAGTGATACTCAGAGTTCCCTGTACAACTCAGCCTGCAGCCTTGTGCCTTTATATGGTCACAGAACAACCCCTTAGTGACTTCTAATATCCTTATAATTTACAGTAGGGGGTACATTATCCCTTATAATACATGAGTGATACTCGGAGTTCCCTGTATAACTCAGCCTGCAGCCTTGTGCCTTTATATGGTCACAGAACAACCCCTTAGTGATTTCTAATATCCTTATCATTTACAGTAGGGGGTACATTATCCCTTATAATACATGAGTGATACTCAGAGTTCCCTGTATAACTCAGCCTGCAGCCTTGTGCCTTTATATGGTCACAGAACAACCCCTCAGTGACTTCTAATATCCTTATCAATTACAGTAGGGGGTACATTATCCCTTATAATACATGAGTGATACTCAGAGTTCCCTGTATAACTCAGCCTGCAGCCTTGTGTCTTTATATGGTCACAGAACAACCCCTCAGTGACTTCTAATATCCTTATCATTTACAGTAGGGGGTACATTATCCCTTATAATACATGAGTGATACTCAGAGTTCCCTGTATAACTCAGCCTGCAGCCTTGTGCCTTTATATGGTCACAGAACAACCCCTTAGTGACTTCTAATATCCTTATAATTTACAGTAGGGGGTACATTATCCCTTATAATACATGAGTGATACTCGGAGTTCCCTGTATAACTCAGCCTGCAGCCTTGTGCCTTTATATGGTCACAGAACAACCCCTTAGTGATTTCTAATATCCTTATCATTTACAGTAGGGGGTACATTATCCCTTATAATACATGAGTGATACTCAGAGTTCCCTGTATAACTCAGCCTGCAGCCTTGTGCCTTTATATGGTCACAGAACAACCCCTCAGTGACTTCTAATATCCTTATCAATTACAGTAGGGGGTACATTATCCCTTATAATACATGAGTGATACTCAGAGTTCCCTGTATAACTCAGCCTGCAGCCTTGTGTCTTTATATGGTCACAGAACAACCCCTCAGTGACTTCTAATATCCTTATCATTTACAGTAGGGGGTACATTATCCCTTATAATACATGAGTGATACTCAGAGTTCCCTGTATAACTCAGCCTGCAGCCTTGTGCCTTTATATGGTCACAGAACAACCCCTCAGTGACTTCTAATATCCTTATCATTTACAGTAGGGGGTACATTATCCCTTATAATACATGAGTGATACTCAGAGTTCCCTGTATAACTCAGCCTGCAGCCTTGTGCCTTTATATGGTCACAGAACAACCCCTCAGTGACTTCTAATATCCTTATCATTTACAGTAGGGGGTACATTATCCCTTATAATACATGAGTGATACTCAGAGTTCCCTGTATAACTCAGCCTGCAGCCTTGTGCCTTTATATGGTCACAGAACAACCCCTCAGTGACTTCTAATATCCTTATCATTTACAGTAGGGGGTACATTATCCCTTATAATACATGAGTGATACTCAGAGTTCCCTGTATAACTCAGCCTGCAGCCTTGTGCCTTTATATGGTCACAGAACAACCCCTTAGTGATTTCTAATATCCTTATCATTTACAGTAGGGGGTACATTATCCCTTATAATACATGAGTGATACTCAGAGTTCCCTGTATAACTCAGCCTGCAGCCTTGTGCCTTTATATGGTCACAGAACAACCCCTCAGTGACTTCTAATATCCTTATCAATTACAGTAGGGGGTACATTATCCCTTATAATACATGAGTGATACTCAGAGTTCCCTGTATAACTCAGCCTGCAGCCTTGTGTCTTTATATGGTCACAGAACAACCCCTCAGTGACTTCTAATATCCTTATCATTTACAGTAGGGGGTACATTATCCCTTATAATACATGAGTGATACTCAGAGTTCCCTGTATAACTCAGCCTGCAGCCTTGTGCCTTTATATGGTCACAGAACAACCCCTCAGTGACTTCTAATATCCTTATCATTTACAGTAGGGGGTACATTATCCCTTATAATACATGAGTGATACTCAGAGTTCCCTGTATAACTCAGCCTGCAGCCTTGTGCCTTTATATGGTCACAGAACAACCCCTTAGTGATTTCTAATATCCTTATCATTTACAGTAGGGGGTACATTATCCCTTATAATACATGAGTGATACTCAGAGTTCCCTGTATAACTCAGCCTGCAGCCTTGTGCCTTTATATGGTCACAGAACAACCCCTCAGTGACTTCTAATATCCTTATCAATTACAGTAGGGGGTACATTATCCCTTATAATACATGAGTGATACTCAGAGTTCCCTGTATAACTCAGCCTGCAGCCTTGTGTCTTTATATGGTCACAGAACAACCCCTCAGTGACTTCTAATATCCTTATCATTTACAGTAGGGGGTACATTATCCCTTATAATACATGAGTGATACTCAGAGTTCCCTGTATAACTCAGCCTGCAGCCTTGTGCCTTTATATGGTCACAGAACAACCCCTCAGTGACTTCTAATATCCTTATCATTTACAGTAGGGGGTACATTATCCCTTATAATACATGAGTGATACTCAGAGTTCCCTGTATAACTCAGCCTGCAGCCTTGTGCCTTTATATGGTCACAGAACAACCCCTCAGTGACTTCTAATATCCTTATCATTTACAGTAGGGGGTACATTATCCCTTATAATACATGAGTGATACTCAGAGTTCCCTGTATAACTCAGCCTGCAGCCTTGTGCCTTTATATGGTCACAGAACCAAAACCTGCACCAGAAAAATAGTTAAAATATGGGCATCGAAGCACATGGAGAATAAATGGAATGAGATAAGAGGAACTCACCGGCATAAAGACTGGAGAAACGACATCAAACTCAGCTGATTTAGTTCCACTCCAGATATTGATCCTATTCTTACTGCAGAACTAGTAACATACGTTCGTATCCAGTCCATATAGTAAGGAACAGATGCGTAAACCCCAGGATGCCCTATTTCTCCACAGCGAATGACAAAACTGGCTATTCCCATCATGTACCAACTGTCACCTGCTGAACATGCAAGGGGCCCACCTCCATCACCCTGTATGAATAAAAAAAAAAGGCTTTGGCACTAGCTTTTACAGATGTGTCAATCCTTCTTCAGCTTTCTGGTATCCTGCTTTTTGAAAGAGTAAAGGCAGTCTGGGATATATACATGTAGCCTTTCCAATACAAGTTGATTCGGAGTCTGAAGCTGATGGCAGTTTTTGAACCATGTATCTTAACAGGCAAAACATACATATGAGTTAATCTGCTGTGATGAGCTAAATTCTGTTCTCTTTATATTGCAGAGCTTTATTCTTTATAAAATGTGGAGCACATCTGCAGTTATCCTATGGGTGAACTGATATATTGCAAATTCAACAAGTTTATTTTTAAACTGGTTTATAATCTCATTAGTAAAGAAGAAACCCTTTTCATTGAGCCTCTCCAGGTTCAAACTCACACCCGTGTCTGTTATAGGCCTTTCCCTCGACACTGTACAAGTTGGCTATAGACCAAGCTGCTTTCCAGGGGGTATATTTATCAAAGAGTGAAGTTAATAGTGAAGTTCCGCCACTAGAGTGAAATTCCGCCACTCTCCATTCATTTCAATGGGATTTTGAAAGGCGTATTTATCAAAGGGTGAACTTTCACTTTTACCCATTGATAAATACGCCTTTCAAAATCCCATAGAAATGAATGGAGAGCTGCGGAATTTCACTCTAGTGGCGGAACTTCACTCTTTGATAAATTTACCCCTAGGTGTCTATATAACTTTTATCTGCAGAAGTATCACCAGCAATTTATCTAAACATGCTCGTTCATGGACAATGTCCCTTTTGAGCTGTTCCACAAGGACTCGCATACCAAGATACATATGCTGAAAAAATACGATTTTAGTTGTTATAATTTATAATAAACAAAAATTAAAAATGATCAGGAATTCTTAATTGTCACCTTAGAGTTTATTTCCTTTTTTTTGGGAACTCACGTTGCAGATCCTGTGTACACCATGGATGTCCCTTGCACATATGGTATCATTGGTAATCACATCTGCAGTTATGTTATCATCGTTCTTCATCATATAATAATCCTTGCAAAGCTCTGACGTTATCAAGCGCACTTCTGCCCCACGCAAGACGTTCGAAATTGGATCACTGCCTGCGGGAGGAAAAAATCTCCATGAAAAAAATGCCAACTTATTGATCTAAATCAATAAGCTAGAAGCTAGATTCAACTCAAATATTTTTTTTATATTTATGTACAACTCATTTATAAAGATAAATATCAATTATAAAGACGACAAAAAACTCTAATGCAAAACTTTGCCAAGTAAAAGCAGTGGAGGTTCTATAGAAGTCAATGGGAGCTATGCTGATCCTATTGGACCTTTTTCTTAGCCATTAGGACTTTTAGAGGTTTTTGGATTTTTTTTCACTCCAAAAAACTCAAATTGTTAAAGGTTTTTTTTTTTGTATATTTTAGAGCTCCATTCATAATTTTTTTTTTTCAATTTGTGGTTTTTCTATTTGAGTCTTTTAATAGCTTTCATGACATTTCTGGTTTTAGAGAAAATGAGTTTAATACATGTATGGGACCTGTTATCCAGAATGCTCAGGACCTGGGGTTTTTCAGATAAAGAATCTTTCCGTAATTTTGAGCTTCATACCTTAAGTCTAGGTGAAAATCATAAAAACATTAAATAAACTAACAGATTGGTTTAGCTTTCAATAGCTTCCAGTAAGAATTAATTATATCTTAGTTTGGATGAAGTAAAAGTTACTGTTTTATTATTACACAGAAAAATAAATTATTTTTAAAAATTTGGATTATTTGGATAAAATGGAGTCTATGGGAGATGGTTTTTCCATAATCAGGAGCATTCTGGATAACAGGTTTCCAGTACCCGTACCCCCAAAACCCTCAAATTTTAATAAATGTGCCTCTATGCTTTTTAACTGTGTTTTTAAAACACTTGCTGTTTCTTCCACAATTGCTCCATCTGCTGCTCTATTCCAAACCTGCCCTAGGGTGAAGTCACCAAATTCCTAATAAGTAAATTTCGGTTTCTATATTACTACGTATACCCCTACTGATTGCTGTTGACAAGCTCTGGTGTCAATGAGAGAATTTTTTCCACATCTGCTAAATAGTTTATCAAGATGGCGGCTGTATGATAGCTGAAACTATGGAAATTCAGGAGCTAAATTTAAACAAATCTGAATGCCTATGATTCAAACTTAGCGATTTAGTAGACTATATAAAGAACTTTCATTACTGCAAAGAAGTTAAGGTAAGCTTTGTTTTCTTTTAAACAGAAAAAAAAATAATGGAAATAATTGATATAGAATTTTCATAAATATATATTTATACAAGAGTTACTTGGGTTTGAGAATATAGGGTGTATGAAAATGTACAGGGCAAAACAATTAAGTATGTTTTGTGTAAAATATAAAGGGAAGAACACATTTATTAAATGTGTGCATTCTACTTGGATGTTCTTTATAAACTTTTAGGGTAATTGAAAGTACCAAAAATGGTTGCAGTCTGACATTTTTTTGCACTTTGCACCCTGTCTTCCACTCTAATTGAATTGCAGCACATTACTGAGCTTCAATTCAGCTTGACTGCCCAGCATTGGCCATGAACTGTATTCATGACATTTTCTAGATATTTTTAGGTAGGGCATGTCTGAGATCTATTTATTGTATGGCAGTATGTGATTTGTGTGAAAGTGGACGTGCAGGTCAACCCAAAGCCCGTGAGTTGGGTGGGGGGCGACTACTGCATATAGTTTGTGGGCTCATAGTGCCCCACTACTGCCGGACGCACTCCTTTGTATATATTGACTCCAGTGTGTCTCGCCCCTTCCAGGATGTCATATCAGGGCAGGCATATATATAGGAGCACACGGCGGGTTAGGGCCGGGTATGGGTTCTCTGTGGTCGGGTTAGGGTCAAGATTCTCTAGAGCCCCTCATCACTAAAAAAAACCCTACATAAGCCTATTCCACTGCACCCCCTTAGTGCAGCTAAGCAGCAGGGTGTAGATCATAGAAATATATTAACTGAAAAGCAATTTATTGGAATAACCTCAACCCAACATCAAGAAGGGCCACCTAAAAAACACAACCTATATCTGAAGAAGTCTTGTATAATAGCAATACTGTCTGCAGATGTTTCTCTCTCTTTGTCATTTACAAACCAACAATAAACTTTTCTGAAGTTAAAAACCATGTCTTTGCAACTAAAGAATGAAATGAACAGATACTCACTGTTAAACCTCATTTTTCCCCAGCCAGTCACATAACAAAGCTGTCCCGGTGTAAATGATATTGTGGGTGGGGGAAGACACAGTGGGAGGATGTAGTTTGTGTACTGCACAGGTCTTTGAAGTTCTATCAGGGCAATATCACCACTGAAGTTTGAGAGATAGTAATTAGGATGTATAATGAGTGTTTTTGCTGGGATGGCAGTTTCCTCTTTGTGGTTTCCAGATAGTTTATTGGCTCCAAGAATGACAACAACAGAGGAGGCATTTTCTCTATAAAAGAAAGAAATGCTCATCAGTCAGGATGGGAAAGAGGTCAAAAAGTCCACATGGAGATGGTTTCAGAGTAATTGCACTTTTATAACCCATTATTTTGCATTCCATTATCTATTCATCTACTAATGTTTACTTTCATAACTGCCAAGCGTGTCACTGCTGTAGTTCTTTTTATAAATCACTTGCTCTTGCTCAACCACACTCTACTCTAATGTTCTGTCCTACTAAGCCCAATATATGTTAAGGTGTTATCAAGGGTTTTAGCATGCTGAGAGATGTAACCCAGCTCTACATAGTATGTTGTTTTTGTATTTACACCATCAGGGCAAAGTTTGCACTTTCCCATGTCAAATGGGCTCTACATGAATGCCGGCCTTCAGAATGGTATAGTAAATAGTCAAAGGCTTATGATTTCAAACTTTTGATTTCAATTAAATTTTTCTGGCTGCTAGGGTTCAAATTACCCTATATGAAGAGACTGGAATATGAATGAAGGAGGGCATAAATATATAGATAAGTAATACAATGGAAACATAACAATAACATTGTAGCCTCACAGAACAATAGTTTTTTGGATGAAGGGGTCAGTGAGGCACATCTGAAAACTGAAAAGAGTCAGAAGGCAAAGGCAAATAATTCAATTAACTATGAAAAATAAAAAAGGAAGTATTACAAAGTTGCTAGGAATAGGCCATTCTATAACGTACAAAAACCTGAAGGTGAACCACTCTTGTAACAAAAGTAAGAGACATCAATTCTCCTGTTATTGCTTTCCTTTGTTTCTTGCCATTATTCTGTTATTTTGCCCTTATTTGCACCAGCCATGCAACTGAAAATGATAACATCTAATGTGTCTCTAAAACTGCTATTTATGTGCTGATTACCCCGTCCCATCATGACTCAGAATCAGTGATTTCCTTTATCCGGTGACTTTTTGAAATTCTGATTTATGCATGAAAATAGATATGTTCCTCTTTCAACTTACCATACTAGATATATACCCTCCAAATTTTCTTTTGGAGGGTATATAAAAACAGGAGGCATACTCTGGCTCTTGCAATGTTAAATATATTTATCCATATATATACTGTATGTATGTATACTGACCTATCTAAGCACTGAGCTGCAGACAGGACCCAGGAATCGCTGATGAGAGTCCCACCACAGAAGACTTTACCAGGAAGCCACACAGCTACTTGCCAAGGAAATTCCCCCTTCTTGGCTTCATGCCCACCCGCAATGCGACTGGTGCCCACAACAGATTTTCCACAGGCTGCAAATTGAAAGAATTAGTAAAAATGGCAGATGTGTGTGAGTGTGTATATAGACTGTAAATACACCATCCCCTAATTCTATAATTAATTATGGCAAAAGTGAACCAAATTATCACCATGGTATAAAAACGACATATTAAAGGAAAACTATACCCCTAAAATTAATACTAAAGAAACAGATACTTTATATTAAATACGTGGCATATTAAAGGCCGGCACCCAATACCAGAACAGGTGCCAAGTACCCTGGTCTCGGCTCAGCTTCACCAGTAGTGTGACCACCGTTGGGCTTCGGGAGGAGCCCTCAGCTTACTTGGGTGCCACCTGGACTTAACGAGGGGTACAAGGCAAGATGTTCTGGCTAGCAGAGGGGCACGGCAGGTAGATAGTCTTTTAGGCCGAAGGTCACGGTACAAATGGAGCAGGCAAGAGAATCGTCAGACAGGCAGGGTCAAGGCAGGCAGATATCAAGAATCGTCAGGCAGACAAGGGTCAAACCGGGTAATCAAACAGATGGGGTCAGGCAGAAAGAGTAGTCGAGATGCAGGCAAAGGTCAGGATTCGGATATCAGAATAGTCAGGAACAGGCAGGGATCAAAACCGGAATAGCAGATACAAAATACACAGGAACAGACAGCACAAGACTTCAGGAACCACCAGAATCAAGATTCTATCACGGGCCCTGGCTGGGGGTCAGAATGGGCTTTATATACATTTGAAATTGGCGCCAAAACGAGCGTCAATACGCGCTGGCGCAATCACGCCAGCGCGCCTGTACCTTTAAGAGGCACTCCGAGCGCGCCCTAGAAGAATCAAGATGGCGCCGGACCAGGAGCGTGGCGGCCGTCCACACCACCGCATACAGGTAATTTTATTACAAACAGGAAGAGATCACCTGACCAGAAATACTGCAGCTCTAACTGTAACAGGAAGAGATCACCTGACCAGAAATACTGCAGATCTAACTGTAACAGGAAGAGATCACCTGACCAGAAATACTGCAGCTCTAACTGTAACAGGAAGAGATCACCTGACCAGAAATACTGCAGCTCTAACTGTAACAGGAAGAGATCACCTGACCAGAAATACTGCAGCTCTAACGGTAACAGGAAGAGATACCAGGGGGTGGCCCTTATTCTTTAAATGGCAATTTTTTTATTTATGATTACCCAATGGCACATACTACTAAAAAAGTATATTATTATGAAAATGGTTTATTTACATGAAGCAGGGTTTTACATATGAGCTGCTTTATACAATTTATTTTTTTTCTATACAAAATATTTTTATACAGACTTACATTGTTCGGGGGGAATAGTTTTCCTTTAACAAATATTAAAACACATGATACTGTAAATAAACATGTGGAGCACACATCCTTAAGACCATACCAACAACCTGAATAAAATATGCATAATAAATGACCACACAAGTACTGTAATAAAATACAACCTGTAACTCAGCAGTCGCACAACAATCACGACAAATGAGTTTGAGGGAAAAACACAAATACAGTAGCTACATATTGAGAAAAAGGTACAGTATTAGGAGAGGACAGGAGATTTGTTATCTAAGAAGCTTCAAATTATGGGAAGCCAATATGATTCTAACTTCAATTTTTTTAAAAAAAATTATTTGGTATTTCTCTGTAATAATAAAACAGTAACTTTTACTTGATCCCAACTAAGATATAATCAATCCTTATTGAAGGCATTATGCTTATTAGACGTCAAATTCTTCTGGTCAAGTTTTAAGAGGGGAAAACTAGAATTTTTAGAGATCAAACCCCAAAGCTGCTAAAAATCTAAATTCAAAAATACTCCCATCTCAAACCTGTCAAGGTCATGTAGAAATCAATGGCAGATGTCCCTGAAGATATTTCCTGACATCGCTGGTTTTCGATCGATAATACGATAAATTCGAGTTGTCGCAGCAACAATTCAATAAAGTCAAGTTTTTGGAGCGTCAGAAAAAGTCACACTATTCGATTGACAGTCAATTTTGTTGCTATGTTTTTTCACTCCAACTTTTTCAAGAACTATTATTGATAAATGAGTTAAATGTGTGGATGGGAGTTAGTTTGATTTTGTTTTAATTTAAAATTGAGATTTATTCGAGTTTTAATAAATAACCCCCATAAATGTTGTCCTTCTGTACTTCTTCCAAACTTTTGTTTGTTTTTTTCTGCTCTCAACATTCTCTTTATTTTTTGTCTTTTGATATTCCTGACCCATTTATTATATGTGATCATGTATTTTGTTTAAAACAGTTCCAAAAACTGGTTTTGCACAATAAAGAAAACAGAACCCTAAATAACGAATATGCATTTGTTGATCAATTTCAATGGATTTTAAGTTCATACTGACTGCACATGTGCCTAAAGTGCCAGAAATTGACAAAGAAAACCCCAATTGCCGAAGTAGACCTGAAGAAAAATCCAGAAGATGTTGCCCACAAGCTCCGTTGCGCTTACGCCGCACTGTTAGGTGAGGAATATTTTAGGTCAAGTAACATCAATGAAAATACACCAACAGTGCATCAAACAAAGCCCACGCTTTACGTGTTTCGTGGCCTCAACGCCACTTCCTCAGGGCTTTGTTTGATGCACTGTTGGTGTATTTTCATTGATGTTACTTGATCTTCAATAAATTGAAAATTTTAAGCTCCGACCTGGTCTAAAGACTTTACAGATACAAATTGCTACGCTTTATACCGCGTTGCCAGCACAGCCTGCTCTGGTCGGTTCCTGACTCGTTTGTTGGGTGAGTGCTCTCCTAAGCGTGTTTCTACCTGAGGAATATTTTAGGGACCCTTTCAGACCTATTGAAGTATGCGGAGGGGGAAAAAAGGGAGTGGAGCTATCTTGCTTAGTAGGTAGGGGCTTTTCTTAATTGGGGGGTTGAGTTCTCCTTTAAGCCCTTCTGTTTTTTGTTAAAAATGGGATACAAATTAAAAGAATATGATGCTGCAGTATAGAGAGAAAGAAGAAGGCAGCTATAGATCCTACTAGACATGAGACATACTTACACTACCTACTACCAGCATACTTAGTAGCCTATTGAAATTGATCTGTAAGAAATGATAGATTTATTTTACAATGCACTTACTTGGCTCATTGTCATCTTCAGCACACACATAGTAACCTAAACAAACATAGGACAAAACATTAACTGCAATGCATTCAATTCCAGTGTCATAATATATATGTTACACTCACAAGCAGTTATGCCAAAGAAAATCCATTTGCTTGATACTGTACAGCTGCAAGCATTATATATATATATATATATATATGTGCATGAGGATAGAACAGTAGTGCAATATACAGCCTTCTGCCTGTTTTTTGTTGGAACTACCTTGCAGTGTTTTAAAATGAAGGTGTCAAATCCCTACTCTCGTAATAATTCAGCCCCTTAGTGTGGACATTATTAGAGAAGATATCAGAAAGCACAGAGGCCTTTGTAGCAAAATTTGAATTTGTGCAATTTTATAGGTTTCTTCTACTTCAAATGAACTTCA
The DNA here is from genome assembly GCA_038501925.1 of Xenopus petersii. Classification (NCBI taxonomy): domain Eukaryota; kingdom Metazoa; phylum Chordata; class Amphibia; order Anura; family Pipidae; genus Xenopus; species Xenopus petersii. Next base: position 7,695,467 of record CM076688.1, read on the forward strand.
AATCATTTATGAAAGCTCATATATTTGCTTATTAATTCAAACATTTGCATATAAAAAACTGGATTGAGTGAAATCAAATTTGTATTTTACTTATCATTTTAGTGAGTTTGCAAGCTCAAAAGGGCAGCTGCCATTGACTTCTACATGACCTTGAAGTACAAGAAGAGGGGTAAGGGGCACTCAAAAGAACTCCACAAGGGCCGCCAAAAATAAAGTTAGAAAATGTATTGTAGATTCATTAAAAAAAGGAACAGTATCTCGATTGGCCCTACACGTTTCGTGCCCCCCAGGGCACTTAGTCATAGAATTCTACATGACCTTGCAAGCTTTCAGTTTTGAAGCCATTTAGAAACATGGTTGGACCCTCTAGTGAGCACCTCTTCATATGGCACCAGGTCTAGACAAGACTACAAATATATTGTTATTGCTACTTTTTATCACTCATCTTTCGACTCATGCCTCTCCCATTCATATTCCAATTTCCTATTCAAATCAAGGCATAGTTGCTAGGGTAATTTGGACCCAAGAAACCGGATGGCTGAAATTGCAAACTGGAGAGCTGCTGATTAAAAAGCTAAATAACTCAAAATCCTCAAATAATAAAAAATGAAAACCAATTTCAAAATGTCTCAGAATATCACTCTCTGCATCGTACTAACAGTTAACTCATTGGTAAACAATACCTTTTAATAAAACACACTTTATCTGCACAAAAACATTGCCATGCACTTCCATTATCAAATTGTAAGTTCTTGTGCTGCCAACTCTTATTGCAACAATTTGAGGGGAACAAATGAATCCCCCAATTAAAAGAAAAAAAAATGAGTTGCAGTTATCAGTAAACTTGGGATATATATATATATATATATATGTGAAGTAGATCCCAGACTAAGGCTTTATGAGCAGTAGAGACACTTACCCAAGTTCAGTAGGAGCAGAGCACTGACCAAATGGAACCAGTTCATGATTCTTTCCTTTTCTGTAGCCATTGAGTACAGAGACTGGCTGTATATCTACTTTATACTGTGGGAGGTTCACCAGACCAGTTTTTTATTTAAATAAGCAAATCTTAATTAACTATATATAAAACACACCCAAACTCTACAGCCTGCAAGAACCCTATTCCCGGGAAGCTATTCATCAACATTGCTTTTATTTTATGTAAGTATTTGCACTGGTGTTTAGGTATTGACTGGTGGAAGCTGGTCAGAAGAGCTCTAACCTTAGAAAGAAGAATGCAAAACCTAGTGCAAAATTCAATATCAATTTTATTTTTAGACAGGGTGTCTGCTGAAGGCTCACAGTTTCTTGGGACAGGTATAAACAAGATAGTATTAATATTGTTTTCTTTATACTACAATGTAAATATAACAATGTACGCATTGATTTTAATTGTTGTAATATTGCATCTTTTCACATTTAGTGGCACCAGAGGTCCTTTAGTGTTACCTTGGGCAAAGTGCAAGGCACCAAGGAGTAAGGTTAATGTTAATGCAACCAGCATTCTTACCTGATTGGACCCGCTACCCAACCCGCAAGTACCTTATCTGGGACCCCAAGAATCAGGAAGTGCTGTCATTGTAAACCGGAAGTGACATCATTGAAAGTAGGCGTGGTCAGAAAAAAGGAGTAAAACAGAAAGTGCTGTCATTTTAAACCGGAAGTGACATCATCGGAAGTAGACATGATCAGAAAAAAAGGATTAAAAATCGATATTGAGAAGACCTGCTGCCCGACCCTCAAAGCTGCAGAACCGCTAAACCGCATCCATTTACTCATGCGTTGTTATTTTATTCTATTTTAATTTGGAATAATTATAGTTCAGATTCACACCCGTTATCGAAACCTTCCTCTAAATGGTCTGAATTTTTACATTGTCAAATAACTCCCTCAGATTTGGTCAAATCAATTAGGGATTTTAATAAATTAATTTAAGCAGAGAATTGGAGGATACAACATTTTAAGCTTGCCCATCTAGGCTATGGGAAACTGTTTTCAAAAAATTCCTCTAATAGCCCTATTTCATATTGCCCTAAATGTGATGAAATTAATGTATCACTTTTCCATTATCTATGGTCCTGTCCAAAGATTGTCCTATATTGGAGGGAAATCTTTGGTTTTTTGAATTATCATTTGAAGATACAGATTAAATTGTCTCCGTGCTTTGTTTTTTTGCATCTGGATAATATGGGATGTTCTTCAGTTCCTAACACAAATTTTATTTCCCATGATGATAAATTTTTGACAGTTTTTTTCCTAGCTGCTTCCAAGAAAGCTTTATTTAATTCTTGGTTACATAAAGAACCCCCCTCGTTAGCAGATGCTATTTCTTTTATGAACCAGCTTAGTTGGCAAGAAGTCTTATTATCCAAAACCAAAGGGAATAATTCCATAGACTCTTTTAAACTGATTTGGTCTCCTTATCTTGAAGCTTGTAATTCTAATTCAGGTAAACAAATAGGACGGTTTCTTCATTTGTAAGTTACGCGTTCAGACATTCCAGTCAACGAATGGACATTTTTCTTTCTTTCAATGTGTTGACTTCCACTGGCTTAGTTCATTTTTGTTATTTTCAGTTTATTGTTGTCAGTCTCTTAAAATTGTATTCCGTTTTCAATCTCACTATGCCATCATATTGAATACATGTCTTTCTTCATCTGCATAATATTTGCTGTCATAATGTTATTACTTGTTTAATATGAAAATCAAATAAAACATTTTCAAAATTTATTTTATTTTACCTAATCACACACACAAGGGCAGTTTTATAACAAACTGAGTTAGTGGTTTTTTTTCTACAATTCATAAAAAAGGTGGAGAAAAAAATGTGTCATGCAAAAAATATGCCCAAGTATTTTCAGAAAACATGAACAGTTGGGAAAAGTTGCCAAAATCAACAGTCAGTGGTATTAATCCTCAAATGTATTTATTTACTTTCACAGTGCATTAAAACTAGGGATGCACTGAATCCACTATTTTGGATTCGGCCAAACCCCCGAATCCTTCGCGAAAGATTCGGCCTAATACCGAACCAAATCCTAATTTGCATATGCAAATTAGGTGTAGTAAGGGGAAACATTTTTACTTCCTTGTTTGTGACAAAAAGTGACACGTTGGATTTGGTTCGTCCAGCCAGAAGGATTCGCCCGAATCAGAATCCTACTGAAAAAAGCCGAATCCTGGATTCGTTGCATCCCTAATTAAAACCTTCAAGTTTTTTTAGCCTCGTTAAAATGAGTGGAAATATTTGATTCTTGTTGATGTGCAACTTTCTTTTTCAAAGAAAAAAAAAACGTACGCAGGAATATTTTGTTGCGTGATGTGTTTTTTTAAAACACATCAGTTAATAGTGTTGCTCCAGCAGAATTCTGCACTGAAATCTGTTTTTTAAAAGAACAAACAGATTTTTTTATATTTAATTTTGAAATCTGACATGGAGCTAGACATATTGTGAGTTTCCCAGCTGCCCCCAGTCATGTGACTTGTGCTCTGATAAACTTCAGTCACTCTTTACTGCTGTACTGCAAGTTGGAGTAATATCACCCCTCTCCCCAGCAGCTAACCATATAACAGCTACTGGATAACTCTGCTGAAGGATTTGTTTGCATTGCTAAAAGTGAAAATAGCACCAAAGCAGGAAAACCCCATCTAACAATAGGTGGGGCTAGGGATTTTTAGCAATGCAAACACGACCTAGGATCATGGTATAATACAATGGGAAGGGGAGAAACAATAACTGTCTCAAAGAAGTTTCATCCTGAAGTGCTGGCTCCATCTCAAAGCTCAAAATCAGACACAATGCACTGAGACCGAATATTATAGCTAAAAAAATACATTTGCTGGTCCAAGAATAACATTTTAAATGTGAAGTGAGTGAGTGAATTATTTGCAGTGTAAATATTGTCATATAGAAATAAAAATAAATAAGCTATTGTTGGTAAGTTTTTTTGCATGGTGTTTTTCTTTTCTCAATCTCAAAAATTTGTACATGGGCCTCCTTATAGTTGAACGAGGTCTAAAAATGAGGCAGTAGTGTTAATGGCAGGAATGGAGCTTGTTATTATAGGATGTAGCTGATAATTGTCGTGAAAATACAACTACAGATTCGATCTCAATGATACGAAGGAAATTTAGAAATCAATAGCTTTATGATAGGAATGTTCATGAGAGCCCATGTGCTTGTACTGGTATGGGATCTGTAAGCCAGAAACATGCTATACAGAAAGCTCCGGATTACAGACAGGCCATCTGCCATAGACTCAATTTTATTGAAGTAATCCAAATTTTTAAAAATTATTTCCTTTTTCTGTGTAATAATAAAACAGTAGCTTGTACTTGATCTCAACTAAGATATGATTAATCCTTATTGGAAGCAAAACCAGCCTTTTGGATTTATTTGATGTTTACATGATTTTCTGGTAGACTTAAGGTATGAAGATCCAAATTCAGGAAAGATCCTCAGGTCCCCAGCATTCTGGATAACAGGTCCCATACCTGTGTTGGCCTTAACGTTAAGGCAGTTTCCACTGTCTTGAAATCTGTCAAAATTATAACTCGCAATTTTTTGTCCCTTTGTTCTTCCTGGATATTTAGAACAGGCCAAGTCAACCTTAACAGAATTACATTTTGGAGAAGGGGGGTTGGATTCTTGCCATGGCTGTTACACCACTGCCAAACCTAGCTGAGATCCTTGCTCCACCCAATCTTGTGGTTTAAACGGAATAAACTGATGGGTTAAAAAACCCTGCCTAATTTGTTATAAATAAATCTGAGGTTCCGGTCCTTGCCTGCCTGAATGTCTTATATGCACCATGCAGACAAAGTCATTCATTAATGTATTAATGATACTCCCTATGTACAGTTTTATTTAATATCTGATTGCATCTAATTTCGCCTACCATTTATTCAACCTGCCCTTTATAAATTTGGAAACAATACCCATGAGTTTTATATCCTTGCTGATACTGATTTTGTCGGGAAACACGGGTAAGTTTCATTATCCAATTTGATTAGGCATGTACTTTAACCAGGGACGGAACTAGGGGTAGGCAGAAGAGGCACGTGCCTAGGGCGCAAAGCTCATATTCAGCCTACCCCTAGTCCGGCAAGTGTTACTTCAGTGAAAAGTGGGTGCGCTCTCTGAAGTCAAAGATCTTTGCGCGTGCGCGCCCTTAGCTGAGCACAGTTGCGTACGTGCGTCCTCAGTGCGCACTGTTGCGCACGCATGTCCTAGGTTGCACACTGCTGTGGCGGGCGCCGAAGTGTCCGGCCCGGCACTATAGAACATGGTTTTATGCTCCCTCCATTACCTAAAATCCATAATGGTAATGGACACAAGAGGAGACAAGGAAAATGAAATGCAGGTCAGTTCAGAGAATATGAGGCTGAAAACCAGTCAAAGATAATCATTTCTTTGGCGAGCCGTTTTATACTTTATACTATAAAGGCACAAACTACACTAAAATATTCCAGCACACTCCTAAAAGGGACGCTACCCGCACAAGCGCATATCAGAAAAAGGCTTCTTCATTCCAGGGCTTTCTCTTGTCTCTGTAATACTTCAGTATTTCGTTTTTTAATAGAACAGCCTCTTTTTTCTGCTTCCCTTGATTGTTGTGAACAATGAAATGATAGCTGGAAATAGAGGTAGCAGCACAGGGAAGTTCTGAAATGTACAATAGTAATTACAGGTTAATAAAACTGGTTTATACGTGTGTTGGCAAGTAGGAGGGGGTTGTTGCTATTTCCAATGGCTGGATATCTATTAGGACCAAAAAAGGTAAGTTTGGGGCAATATGGTGGATTTGTGGTTCCTGCTGGCACAGGTACAAATTAAGGGCAATATGATGGATTTTTTTTGGCTGCTGCTGGCATAGGTACAGATTGGGGGTAACAATATGATGCATGTTTTGGCTTGTGCTGGCTTGTGCTGGCAAAGGTACAGAATGGGGGCAATCAAAGGGATTGACACAGGTACAAATGGGGGCAATATGGTAGGTGCTGGCACAGTTACATGGGGCAACATGATGGCTGCTGGCACAGGTGCAGGGGGCAATAAGAATGGTAAGGTGGAAAATTGTAATGCAGGACCTGGTAGGGGCACTGATTGAAGACCTTGCCTAGGGTGCCAAAATACCTTGGCCCGGCCCTGACTTTAACCAAAACACCTTGTTCTAAAAAAAAAAAAAGGAGATTAGTACTACATATAGCTGGCTACCAATATGTTTCATGTTTATTCTGTGTGACAAGTAGATTACTATGCCATCACAGGCCACAATAGTACGAGTTACAATCCCACTAAAGAAGTGTTTCATGTACACGGTTAAAAGAAAAATGAAATGGCATAGTACAATATGCCAGTGCTCAGAAGCTATCAAATAAGATGTAACTTTAGTATTCTAAACATGTTTAGTAAACCAGCACTGAGTATATCATAAACACGTAGAGACCCATAGAGTTAATAGCAAAACCCATGTCTTTAAATCCATACACGTTCTCTTTTCCCTAGTTGCAGGGGTGGTACCTCCTCCTTGGTCTGCATCTGTTGAACCAAGTGAATGTTTCAGGGAGCCTGGTATCAACAAGACCCACTAAAGGGTCTGCCATAGAATAACCCAACCTCTAGAAAAGTCAAGGAGCAAGGACCCAATGAATGATGTCTAGCTAGTGTACAGGATAGCCATTGTAGTAGCACTTTCTAGGAAAGTAAGACAGTTAGCACTAGTTATAAAGCAGCCTGTGCTCCAACCGGGGGAATAGAAGGGAGTAGCTCTCTACTAGGCTCTGCTTGCCTAAATGAAGGGACAGCAGTACTGATGAGGGAATCAGGCATAGTCTTTTCCCTGATCCACGTCTACTGTAGGGAATCAAGACCACATGAAGCACCAAGACCCTAGAAAGTGAGCTTTTCAACTCCCCAAATTATTCCTACAGTGGTGCCACATTTGCTGTCTCTACTATCAGTGCTTGGGAGTATTCAACCCTGTGGCACTTTAAAATGAATGAAGCCTCTGTTGATTTTGAAAGAATCCATTGCATCCTCTATTCTATTTTTATTACTTTTGGCAGTGGAGAGATGTAGCTCAGCCACATCCTTACTTCACCCCTTCCACATAGCACAGGTCAATCCTGCTGAAAAAAAGGTCTTATGTAACCCATGCTCTACCCAATCTAGTTGGAAGTAGCCTGTTACAAACATATGCTTTAATTCAGTTTCCAGAACCATGAGAAACGTTCTTTCCTTGAACTGAATCTGGTCCAATATTTGTTATACACATCGGAAAGATCAACTGGTGCCAATAGTCCCAGCTTCATTTTTGCAGACTGTGCAGTATTCCAAATGAGGTTGCTACTTAAGTCATTAGTTTGCCAGCATCTTTATGGTAAATGAATCAGATTATATGGGTGTGATGACACTGGACAACCATATTCTCTAGCATAATGGTAAGTGGTGTTTTAAGCACCGCAAGTACATGTGCCAGTACAAGTTATTAGGCAACTATTATGCAAATCAATGGGAGAGGTTTTGGTTTTGTGTTTTTAAGTAGCTTTGCATTGAGGTTGCTTGCCAAGCACTTGTGCCTGGTGCTCATGAGGTACAAAGAACTTGCAGCAGTGGGTATTAAACTCTAACAGTGTTGTTGTGTAATCAGGGTAGGGTTGCATTGTAATAAAACTTGTTCTTGTGGTGTGTGCTCGGTATCATAACAGGAACAGTAGGTTGATCCCTGTTCCAAAAAAGTCCCTGAAAGACCCACACGGATAAAGTAATAATAGGGGAAAATATAATTTGTTTATGGGGAAATAACAAGAAGTGCATGGGGACGATACCACACCCTGTTTCTATTAATCTCTCAAAAAAAATAAAAATAATATAAATATACACAGATGTTACAAAGTGTAAAACAGAGCCATTTTCAATCTGGAATAATACTGTCTCTCTAGCTATACAATACTTTCTAGTGCTCTCTGGTTACATTTGTCATAAAGTACTGGTGGTTATCATGTTCCTAAGCCTCGAGATCCAAAGTCCACTGTAGTATAGAAAGAGGCCCACAGACTCTTTGGTGGGACTAACAATACCCTATTCTATTTACTTGCTGAGTGCAAGGAAAACCACACAAACTTTAAGGGAGGGCCTCTTTATCAGGTTTCCTTTCTCTGAACCTTGCCTCTCAAATAGGAAAAAAGACATGGTGCAGATTTTATGAATTAATCCTCCTCACCATTAATCTTCCCCTAAAGAAGCCCTGCCCCATCATGTTCATCAACCTATTAAACTCCAAAGTCCTACACAACCATTTCCCCGTTAGGTTTAATTTTCTGTCATGGTACAAAAATTGCTAAAAAAAATTGGGGCATCACAGAAATGCAGGAACACAATGCATCTGTGTGATTTTTGATCATTCACTTATTTACACTTATTTTCCGGATAAGGGATATTTCTGTAATTTGGATATTCATGTGTTTAGTCAACTAGAAAATCATGTAAATATTAAATAAACCCAATGGGTGGGGTTTGTGTCCAATAAGGATCAATTATATCTTAGTTGGGATCAAGTACAAGCTACTGTTTTATTATTACACAGAAAAAGGAAATCAATTTTAAATCTGGATTATTTGCATACAATGGGTTCTATGGGAGACAGCCATTCCATAATTCTGAGCTTTCTAAATAAGGGGTTTACCGGATAGCAGATCCCTGTATATGTATGCAGCACTGTACAATGTTATAATAGAGAAAGTATACATTTGTGCTCTAATGCATATGGCTGGACCCTTCCTTATTCCCATCTACATCACATTCTAATTCTCACTCAAACTCACAAACAAAGTCTTTATCACTTGACATTTTCATAATGAGAATTTTATTAAATTTAGACTTGGTGAGCAAAGTGTTCCAACATGGTTTCTTTCAGAGGCTAAATCTTCTATAGAGAGCATTAGGCATGTATACTCCATTTGGCCCTCAAACCCTCTTGTTGGGAATCCTGGCACTTGCTCAATGCTGCAGGAAACAGAAACATCAACAGTAGCAACCCATTGGCTACAATTTGCATCTGGGAAGAGAGAAATACCTTGTAGGAACCTGATATTGGCACCCAGAAAGAAGGAAAAACAACCAGAGTTTATGAAGTTTCTCCATAAACCTTTCTGTGGTGGAACTGTCTGGGGAGACAAGGAGGAATGTGCACATGATGAGCGACTTGGAGCTTCAATTCCACATAAATGGACAGATCTACTGACAGTTACAAGACACTCAGAAGTTTATTCATATTATGAGCGTTCCAGCACTGGTGTGTTGTTTGTTTCCTCCAATAGAATGACCCCTGAGAGTGCTATAGTGAGTAAAGTGCCATTAGGAGGATATTGGTAAAACTATAAATATGTGATCTCAAAGTAGGAACCTTAGAAGGACAGGTCTGGTGTTTGTAGCTGCTACATGGATCCTGTTGCCTTGTGTCAGGTTGGAACACAGGAGGGTAACTGGTAGGTTGGAGCCTAAATGCTGAGTAATGCAGGAAACACAGAAATGGAGCTAGAGGAGAATCAGAAGTCATGTCAATGAAGAAACTATTTATTAATGATAAACAGGAAGATGCCAATATTTAGATCAAATGTAAGAAATACTTAAGTCCTTATACACGACCAGAGGTCAGGGCCAGGCAGCAACAATAACAAGTCCATATAACAGGCTGAGGTTGGGGGAAGGGTGAAGACAAAGGATAGTCCAATAAACAAGCAGAGTCTTCAATGATCAAGAAATGGGAAGTAGCTTGAAGGAGGCTTATAAAGGCCACTAATTGATTCATTACAAACACATGATGTTAATGAGGTGGGCAGTGGTAATTGTACAGAAGGTAGAGGAAACTGGATGCCTTTCAGGATAACAGAGTAGACCAGCTCTAAGCCTCTGGAATAATGTAAGAATGGTTAAACACATAGAGACCAGGTAGATCTTGACATCCTTGGTCCGACTGCAGGAAAGATATGTGCATGTTTAATTGTCAGTAGTACAAAGCAAATGGTGACTTGTGCTGAATGTAGCCAGATGGGGAACAATTTTTAGTCAATCAAATTGTGTTGTTTGCGGCTGTCATTTTTTTTAATTTGAGGAACTCACAAATAAATATATGAACTGTAATAAACACATAACAAAGACTATTTGTGGAACAGATTTATTAACCAACCAATACAGTTTAGTAAATTATCTTTTTTAGAATTGTCTCCATGACTTTTTAATTAATTAGTGGCTCAACAGGCAGTTTGCTACTGGTCTCCTACCTACCTAGAAGACTATTGGCATGAACTGTATTTATGATGATAAAAGAAGCAACCTAAATAAACTCTAATCTAGAAAAAACAATGTTCATTACCATAAATGAAAACTACAATCAAAAAAGGAAACTTGCTTTAATCACATTGTGAACCAATGCAACATTATAAACACTTGGTTTATTTCTCTGAATTTGCAAATGAGAAAAGGATATAACCAATGATGATTTGAAACAAGTACAAACATATCCAGTCTCATGTAAAAAAAAAAAAAAAAATTAGCATTAGCCAAAGCAACCTGACACAACCGGAAAAGTGGCATTTGGAAAAACAAAAAATTGGGCAGTGCCAATTTAAGTCTGGCTGAGAAGATGGTGAAAAACCAGGAATGTACCATAATTAGAATAATACACATTTAGGGCTCAATTGCAAGTGCAATGTACAAAATGTAAAACCTGTGCAAATTTCATGTTATTTACCCCCAAACCATTTGTTCTTGTTCTTGCAGTATGTTTTTCTGGCTTCAGTGTAAGAATTGCATAATTTCCGGCACAATGATGCACCCAGAACTGGAAAAAACTTTTTGTGGGCAATTTGCTAGGTGCATGTGAACCTACATGCCAATAAGGTATTTGCCTGAATCCACAGATTGTCAATCCAGGTCTAGAAGTAAGTTGAGAGTTACACGATATGGCCAAAAGTATGGGGCCAGCTCCCTGTCCAAAATCTAATATGATGATAGTCCTCCCTTTGCATATAAAACTGTGTTTAGCCCCTGCTATTCTAAGTAGATTGCATTCATCATTCATACATAAGAGGTTGGTCGCTGATGTTGGCTCACAGCTGGGGTTCCAATCATCCCCCAGATGGTCAGTTGGGTTGAGGTCATTGCTCTGTGCTGTCACCTTCTTTCACTCTGAAGTAATTTGCTATGGTACTTATCTTCTGAGTGGGTGCATTATTGTGCTGAAATATAAAAGCACCTTCCCCAAACTGTTTCTGCAAAGTAGCAAGCACAGAATTGTCACATGATTATCATCATGTTATGGGTATGAATTAAATAACTAATGGCAATAACTAGAAGGGATTTTCACATACATTTGGCCATGTAAGGTAATTCCATGTCTCCCTTGCGTCCCTGCACCCTATTTGCCCTATGCACCTTATGCAAAGCAGGTGCAAACTGCAATTTACTGCAAGGCTCAATTATAGAGGAGAGTGCATATCACTTTGTGGATACAGTTGTATGCACTTGTACTGTGTTAGTAAATTATTCCTGTAATCTTTTAGTGCAGAAAAAATGTACTTTATGTGGGAATACAAATAAGCATACCAAAACAATGGCAAACTTCTTGCAGGTCACAAATAAGCCCCAAATCTCCCCCTAACTGGCCTTCAAACTGGACCCCCTTAGCTCATAACAAGGTTACAGATTTATAAAAGCATTGGGGTCACCCTGCTATAGTTCCAGGGGTACCCAGGGTACAAATAAGCACTTACCCCAAATCTCCCCCTAACTGACCTTCAGGCTGAGCCCCTTAGCTCATAACAAGGTTACAGATATATAGAAACATTGGGGTAACAATCACCCTGCTATAGTTCCAGGGGTACCCAGGGTACAAATAAGCACTCACCCCAAATCTCCCCCTAACTGACCTTCAGACTGGGCCCCCTTAGCTCATAACAAGGTTACAGATATATAGAAACATTGGGGTAACAGTCACCCTGCTATAGTTCTAGGGGTACCCAGGGCACAAATAAGCATTCACCCCAAATCTCCCCCTAACTGACCTTCAGGCTGAATCCCTTAGCTCATAACAAGGTTACAGATATATAGAAACATTGGGGTAACAGTCACCCTGCTATAGTTCCAGGGGTACCCACGGCACAAATAAGTGTTCACCCCAAATCTTCCCCGAACTGGCCTGGAATGGAAATATGATTGATTGAAGCTTGTTGTGACTTCACAAAGATTCAAAATGTAGTTCAAATGATTCTGTTGTTAAGATTATGCTGGTCTATGTTATGTTCTCTATCACCAAGTTGGAGAGGTGTTTATTGTCTCTGTTATGCCTGCTATATTATTCATAAAGTGAATGAAGCAACAACTACAGTTACTCTGTGGGCATATGAATATGCTACAAGTCCAACTGATTGTGAATAAGTTATAATTATTGCCCTGATCCCAACTCACAACTATGGCTATTGTAGGTCTCTAACGTTCACCTGCACCAACCGGCCTTTTGCTGATGAGCTCTCCCTGTTCCTTCATCGTTTTTATCTGTAGAAGGATCTCTGTTAGCCTGTCTGAGCATTCTTGCGCTCCTCAACAGCAGCATCTGGGTAGCCCCAAACTTAAATAAAAACGTGACAGAACAGAAGGGCAGTGTGTCAGTGGAGATAGGCAGCACTAAGGAGGAAGAGGTGGGAAGACTAGTCCTTCAGGCATGAGATGATACTGCTAGCAGGAGGCATGCCGCCCCCAGCATTTTGCCGCCCTGGGCCTGCCTGCTCCTTGTTCCAGCCCTGTCTATCCTGGTTACCCTCCCTCACTGTCCCGTTCACCCAGCTTTACTTCTGTCAACATTCAGTCACAGACACTTTCCAAGATGGTGACCCCCTGTGACAAGTTTGAAGTCCTGGATCATTGCTGCTATTGACAAGCTGAAATTTAAGCTGGTGCAATAAGTTCACTATTTAAAATATGCCATTTTTGGCGATATTCATTTTTAAGGTTAAGTTCTCCTTTAATGCCGTTCAATATTATTTTATTCAAGTGCCTTGTTTGCAGTGTAGGACACATAATCTAAGGTCATGCTGTCAGTGTTGGTTTTCTGTTGCATGATATAAATATGCAAATGTGGTTATAATATAATGTCTGAGGGTATGTTCTTGTACACCAAGATTTATTGCAAAAATTCATATATAGTTATAGAATGTCGAATAAAATCAAGGCATGATGTTAATTTATAAGGGAAGTAAAGTATTAAATCATCAATAAGTAAATACTCCAAGGGTGAAATAACAGTTGCTTTGCATCATAATAATAAACATAACACAGACATTTAACACATTCAGTGAAACGCTAATAGATAACAGGGCTTCGTGGTTTATTAAGAAGACGTAGAATCCTTCAGTATTTCTGCTCACACCTCACCATTGGAGCCAAGTAGCAGCGCTCAGCATTAGACTTAACAAAGGGTTCCATAGGATCAACCTGTTTAGAAAGAAACACATAAAATCTGTAATAGCTTTATATTAAAATGAGAACATTCTATTTAAATGTAAAGAGATTTTGACACCAGATTTTTTACATCTCTCATAAATAGGGATGCACCAAATCCACTTTTTTGGATTCGGCCAAATACTGAACCGAATCTGAACCTTGTCTTCGCATGACATTTATATATGTATAAATTATTTCCCCGATGATGTTACAGTATCTGCTCCCCTATGATTCTTCATAAAGGGGCTGCCATATTTGTGCAGCAGGAGGCCGTTAGCATTAGAAAAGGGACAGCCAAGTTAAGAAACTTCATGTAACAATTACTCACAAAAGCAAAGCTAACATTGAAAAATGATCAACATGACCTATAGTTAACTTTCAATGTACATTAGTATTTTTAGGTGTTTAGTTTAGTGTCAAAATCACTTTAAAGGGATGAGTAACATGTCCAGTCTGTAGTCCTGCACAGCTCATATAAATAATGGATCTGGAATTTATATTCCTAATTGCTTCCTTTTATCCTCATAATTTACAGTAGGGGGTACATTATCCCATATAATACATGAGTGATACTCAGAGTTCCCTGTATAACTCAGCCTGCAGCCTTGTGCCTTTATATGGTCACAGAACAACCCCTCAGTGACTTCTAATATCCTTATCATTTACAGTAGGGGGTACATTATCCCTTATAATACACAAGTGATATTCAGAGTTCCCTGTATAACTCAGCCTGTAGCCTTGTGCCTTTATATGGTCACAGAACAACCCCTCAGTGACTTCTAATATCCTTATCATTTACAGTAGGGGGTACATTATCCCTTATAATACATGAGTGATACTCAGAGTTCCCTGTATAACTCAGCCTGCAGCCTTGTGCCTTTATATGGTCACAGAACAACCCCTCAGTGACTTCTAATATCCTTATCATTTACAGTAGGGGGTACATTATCCCTTATAATACATGAGTGATACTCAGAGTTCCCTGTATAACTCAGCCTGCAGCCTTGTGTCTTTATATGGTCACAGAACAACCCCTCAGTGACTTCTAATATCCTTATCATTTACAGTAGGGGGTACATTATCCCTTATAATACATGAGTGATACTCAGAGTTCCCTGTATAACTCAGCCTGCAGCCTTGTGCCTTTATATGGTCACAGAACAACCCCTCAGTGACTTCTAATATCCTTATCATTTACAGTAGGGGGGGGTACATTATCCCATATAATACATGAGTGATACTCAGAGTTCCCTGTATAACTCAGCCTGCAGCCTTGTGCCTTTATATGGTCACATAACAACCCCTCAGTGACTTCTAATATCCTTATCATTTACAGTAGGGGGTACATTATCTCTTATAATACATGAGTGATACTCAGAGTTCCCTGTATAACTCAGCCTGCAGCCTTGTGCCTTTATATGGTCACAGAACAACCCCTCAGTGACTTCTAATATCCTTATCATTTACAGTAGGGGGTACATTATCCCTTATAATACATGAGTGATACTCAGAGTTCCCTGTATAACTCAGCCTGCAGCCTTGTGCCTTTATATGGTCACAGAACAACCCCTCAGTGACTTCTAATATCCTTATCATTTACAGTAGGGGGTACATTATCCCTTATAATACATGAGTGATACTCAGAGTTCCCTGTATAACTCAGCCTGCAGCCTTGTGCCTTTATATGGTCACAGAACAACCCCTCAGTGACTTCTAATATCCTTATCATTTACAGTAGGGGGTACATTATCCCTTATAATACATGAGTGATACTCAGAGTTCCCTGTATAACTCAGCTTGAAGTCTTGTGCCTTTATATGGCCACAGGACAACCCATCAGGGGCTTCTAATACCCTTATTGTTTAAAGTAGGAGGTAGACCCAACAACCCAATAGCAAAGTATAAGAAGAGTAACAACAGTGCAGAGCAGTGAGGAATGCTCAGACTTGTATGTGGTAGAAACTAGTGATGGGCTTCACCAAAAATTCACGAAACGGTGAAAACTTTTTTTTTTTGAAGCGTGACAAATTGTGCAACAAATTTTTTCACCCATCGTGTACCTACATCTGAAGGAAAAAGTACGCAAGTGTGATGTCTGCCACTTCTAATGCAGTTTTGGCAACTCTCCTTGGATGGTTTAATAACACTTAGCTCTAATCTGTCTATGAAGGTTTTTATTAATTCGGTTCATGGTATATCTAGCAGAAGTAAATCGCTTCTTGATGATTAATTATTGAAGACGTTTCACAACTCATCTGAGCAGCTTCTTCAGTTCATCTGACTGGTACGGGAAGTCCTCAGCATATAAACTCTTCCACTAATATAATCACAACTGTGCAATTGTAATAATGTTTCAGTTGTCATCTCCCTGGATAGTTACACTGGTCTATTGTGATTAGATTAGTGGAAGAGTTTTTATGCTGAGGACTTCCCATACCAGACAGTTGAACTGAAGAAGCTGCTCGGATAAGTAGTGAAACATTGTCAATGATTAATCAGCAAGTCCACTTGCTCTAGATTTACTTCTACTAGCTCCAATCATGCTAATACCAACAACACCTTGCCTCCGTAAGCTCTCTCACCCCAAACTGGTTTTACTAAACAGATGCTGATTGGAGCTAAATTCTAGGGTATTCCAGAAAGATCATTGTACAAGATATCCTGAATTGAGAAAGCCAGTCGGATGACTAGTGTAATGTCTTCAAGAGAAAAAATACAAGTCCAGTTGATAAGCCTTTATTATTATACATATAATTAGCTGCAATAGTAGAGAACATACTGAAGCCTATCTAAGTTTACAGACTTGTTCTTGCTCATCATTTTGCACTTATATTAGAAAAGTGGGTTTACATAACTCATTCTGTATAGTTCACAGTAAGGGGTGTATTATCCCATATGCAATACAATCCCTGACAGCAAGACATAGTTTAAAAATCATAACTAAAGACCTATGATAAATGAAGTGTTTGTTAGGAGTTAGTTTGCAATGAAATGTCACAAACCTATGAACAACGTCTACATTTAAAGACTACTTTGCATGCGGGTGAGTGGGAGGAGATATGACCTTGCTGTGGTCCTTTTCTTCAATCCCCAGCCAATATTTGGAGTTCACTCTATTCACTGGATGTAAGTGGAGCCCTCTACTCATGGCACAATGATGATCAGATCTAAGCTTCGGTGAGTATCACCTGTACGGGAAGTTGACAATGGCCAACATAGTTTTTTTTTCAAGTTCGACTATTGAGTAATTACTGTATATCAAATATGGCTTGAGTTACCAAAATGGAAGAAAATTAAATAAATGGAAATGTAAAGTGAATCAAACACGGAACTCACCAACTCAGAGACTGAACAACTGGCAGCGTGTTCATGAAATCAAGTGCCACCCAAGGTGTTAATGCAATGCTTCCTGATGCACTAGAGGCAACATATTTCTCAATCCAGTTCATGTAGGCAGGCACAAAAGTGTACACTGAGGGGTGTCCAAACCCACATCCAAATATAAAATTCACAATTCCAACCAAGTACCACTGCTCACGTTCATAACAGACCAGTGGCCCCCCACCATCACCCTGTCAAGAACAGAAAAAATCTTAATCATTTTAGGAATAAATGGCAATAGAGCTAAAAAGGTATAACATGAGCATTGCATTTTAACCATATTACTATATCACAGAACCATTTAGGAAAATTTGTCTGTTGAAGTGAAGGGCGAATCTGTCAGTGGACGTTTTTCACCATTTGCATTTTTTTTTTTTTTGCAAAACTGCATAAAAAAATTAGCAGCAGCAAAATTTGCTGCAACAAAAAAGTATCAGAGAAATAAAATGCCCCAATACAAAAAAACGTCCATTGGCGAGAAAAAGTGCTGCACGCATGAAAAATTGTCACTCTTTAAAAAAAGTTTACACCCGTTGACTGCAATGCGTTTTGCTAACTTTTCGCCATTTTGTGAATTTTTGCGCAGTTTCGCTAATTTTTCTGTGAAACGGGACAGATTCGCTCATCACTATTATTTTGTTGTATTGTGCTGCCATGTTTGTATTTACAATTTCTTTAGAAATTTCCAGCAACTTCATTTCTTGTAAGTGTCCTGATCAGAAACCATAATCTATTCATAATCAACTACAGGGAAGGGCAATATTGAATTGCAACCCTCTTGCTCACAAGTGACATCACTCACCATACAGGGGCTTCTTATGCCTTGCATATCCATTGCACAGATCATGCCATCTTTAATGATATGCCCAAGGTGCCCTTTGTCGTAATAACTCCGGCACTGCTCAATACTTATCAAACGCATTTCCACCTCTTGCAGAATAACAGGCTTCGGTCTTGTGCCTGTGAGAAGAGAAAATCATGTTATGAAAAGGACTGTGAAGCTGTAAACCGTGATCTGCATCTATTAACATAATTAAAGCAGACCTTATTAAAGCATACAGAACACTCTTTGCTTTTCGTGCATCTAAAGGCAAAAACTTTTTCTTTAACTAATTTTAAAATCTAGGCAAAATACATCCATTTTCAATTGGATATTTTTTTAAAGAGAATGTAAACCCGACTGCACTACTCTCTTGCATATAGAGATATACATATATTACAAAGATGTCCTTTATCCCAAAGTTTGATTTCAAATTTAATCATGAAAAAATGTCATTGATATCTCTATATGTAAGATAACAGCAAGATGCCGGGAATCATTCTCATTGGTCACTTATTTTGCATTTATTATGACGTTTTTAAACAGTAAAATTCTTATTTGTCCATTTTCTTGAATCTATAATAAAGTTTTTTGGCAACCTCTATAGAAGACAAGGGGGCGCTGCGGGATAGTGTTATGGCTGGGTGTTCAATGGCTTTAAAGCACTTTTGAAGCAGTAACTCTGATGTTGTGGTGTTCTACAGTGTCCCTTGAACTTCTGACTGATGGCAGGTGACCTTTTCACTGTCTAGCAACCTACCAACAAAAGGCTTACCCACAGATAGAGTTCTCCACATTTGAGTGGAATATATTTTATCCCCCATGTTTGATTTTGAGTTTATAATGAAGATTTTAAAAATTACATAATTATCTCCATATATAGTTACATAGTTAAATTGGGTTGAAAAAAGACAAAGTCCATCAACTTCAACCCCTCCAAATAAAAACCCAGCATCCATACATACACCCCTCTCTACTTTCACATGAATTATATATACCCATATCTATACTAACTATAGAGCTAAGTATCACAATAGCCTATTATATTATGTCTGTCCAAGAAATCATCCAAGTCCCTCTTATAGTCATTAACTGAATCAGCATCACAACATCACCCGGCAGTGCATTCCCCAACCTCACTGTCCTGATTGTGATGAACCCCCTACTCTGTTCCTTTAAATTAAACTTCTTTTCCTCTAGTCTGAAGGGGAGGCCTCTGGTACGTGATTCTCTTTATGGGTAAAAAGGTCCCCTGCTATTTGCCTATAATGTCCTCTAATGTACTTGTAAAGAGTAATCGTTTCCCCTCGCAAGTGCCTTTTTTCCAGAGAAAACAACCCCAACCTTGTCAGTCTCCCCTCATAATTTAACTCTTCCCTCCCTCTAACCAGTTTAGTTGCACTTAGTCTCTGCACTCTCTCCAGCTCATTTATATCCCTCTTAAGGACTGGAGTCCAAAACTGCCCCCATACTCCAGATGAGGCCTTACCAGGGACCTATAAAGAGACATAATTATGTTTCATCCCTTGAGTTAATGCCCTTTTTTATACAAGACTTTATTTGCTTTAGTAGCCACAGAATGACACTGCCCAGAATTAGACAACTTGTTATCTACAAAGACCACAAGATCCTTCTCATTTAAGGAAACTCCCAACACACTGCCATTTAGTGTACAGTATAACTTGCATTTATATTATTTTTGCCAAAATGCATAACCTGCATTTATCAACATTGAACCTCATTTTCCAGTTTGCTGCCCAGTTTTCCAGTTTAGACAAATCACTGTGCAAAGTGGCAGCATCCTGCATGGAACCTATAGTTCTGCACAATTTAGTCTCATCTGCAAATATAGAAATAGTATTTTCAATGCCCTCCTACAGGTCGTTAATAAACAAGTTGAAAAGCAAGGGACCTATTAAAGAGCTCTGCCGTACTCCACTAACAACACTGGTCCAAACAGAAAATGTTCCATTTACCACCACTCTTTGTAGTCTATCTTTTACCCAGTTCTCTATTCAGGTTCAAATACTATGTTCCAGGCCAACATTCCTTAATTTAACCAGTATCCTGTGTGACACTGTATCAATTTTTTTAGCAAAGTCTAAGTAGATCACATCCCCTGCCATCCCAGAATCAAAATCAAAAAACCTTCATTAACTGTTTCCTCATTTGTGTAGACAGACGAAAAACAACAGTTCAGCTGACCCCCTCTGATATTAAGGGGTCCCACCCCTTCCTTCTTAATGTTTTTGCTATTGACATGGTGCTGGGAATCAGCAATCTGGTCAATTCTTTTGCATTTATAATGATGCTGTTGATCAGTAGAATTCTCATTTGTGAATTTTATTGCATTTATAATTACATTTTTCATAAACTTCTATGGCTGAATTTACTCCCCTTTAAGAGAAACAGGAGAAAAGATATCCCTTCCCTGCAGAACTTACAATCTAATGGATGGATATTGGTCTTCCTATCTATGAAAATATGTCATTACTGTGAAGCTTTAGCCCTCTACACATGACTAACTCGTGCAATCCTTTGTGTACCTGAAACTGAGTAAACTACATTTCCTAGAAAACCTTATGTCACTGACATGTAAAATGGCAGCTCCCATTTGGAATTTACAAAAGTAGCAGTATCATTAAAGCTCTATAGGAAAGAGACATTTGATATCTGAAAAATGATAATTAGTAGTAACAGTACTTAAACAGTTCTTATACTAACAGGATTTAAAGATATACATGCTTAAACAAAATATCAGTTGAATAACTACTCACTATTAAACTCAAGGTCTCCCCAACCACTCACTATGCAACTGTGACCAGGAGTAAATTGGGTGGAAGTTGCAGAAAGACAAACTGGAAGGATGACGTCTGTGAAGGCCACACTCTGAGAAAGTTCTACAAGGGCAATGTTATTACTGAAATCTGTCACATTGTAACTTGGATGGACATAAATTGCTTTCACTGGAACAGCATTCTCCTCCTTATGGTTTCCAGTAATTTTGTAGACCCCGAGAATAGCGATAACGGAGGATGGGTTGTAGGTGCTATAAAAAGAGATAGCAGATAGAGAAAATAGAGGAAACCATTTTAGAGAAAATGATGATAATAAACAGAGAAATAAAAAAAGGTCAAATCAAAGTTCTACTGAATGCACACAATAACATTTGAAGTCTTATGAACACTGTACTTCCCCTCCCCACTGACATACACAATTAGTTTACATGCATTTTTTGTGTATTTTATGAAAACAATTGCAAAGGTCATAATAAGGTCTTCACTGTAAAAAGCACACTGCAGATAGTGCTGGGAGCTGTGCCCTGAAGATTAAAGCCAGCATTATTTGCTCGGCTTGGAGAGCTTGTGAACCCTGCTTGAGGAGATGGAGATGCTGTGGATGCCTTTACCAGCTCTGTATGAGCCCCGGTGAGTCTCCCTGAGGAAGGGTAGCGAAAGGCTCCAGAGTGTGTCCCCTGTGTGAGGAAGGGTGTTGTGCATGTGCTGCTATGTGGGAGTGTAACGATCGCCGCCCGGAGCAGGCCCAGGAGCTCCGGGCGGCGCGTCCATCCTTGCCGGCGTCGCTCCCAAAATGGCGGCGCCCATGGCCGCCACGTGGGTAGCGGCGCCGGGCGATGACGTCAGCGCGCCGACGTCGGCGCAGGAGCGTCGATGACGTCAGCATGGCGCCAAATTTGAATATAAAAACTCCAACTATACACCAGAATGGCGCCCAAGAATAGGATTACTTTCCTGAAGCATATCCTGGGTTCCCTGTGTGCCTTATTGCCTAATCTTGTTCCTGCCTTGTATCCTGACCCTTTGCCTGGACTTTGGACCTTGTGTGTATTCTGCCTGCCTGTGAACTCTTGCCTGATCCTGACAATTCTTCGTTTAACCCTTTGGACACCGCGACCTTGTACCCTCAAGAGGGCTTCCTCCTTGATCCTGACAACCTCCCTGGAGGGAGCTCCCGGCTCCCTGACAGGGAGCAACTGCCTCTTTCCAACAGGAGAGTTATTTGGGCAGGTAGCCCCAGGGCAGGGGTGTTATCGATATTTTGTATTTGCATTGTACTTCTCTGACAAGTTATATAAAGTTTTATTGGTTGTTGCATGTGTGTGATTTATTATTTGTTTCCTAGTGGGGCCACACGTAGGTGAATCCCTGGATCACACTAGGTGGAGGCACTGCCATGGAGAGAAATTCCCAGTTCCCTTTTATTTAGCAAAGGGGATTTAGGACCTGTGTATAGTAAGATATCGATTATGTACATCCTATAACACAAGTGGTGGCCAAGATAAGGTTACACTGTAGATGACCAAGTGAAAAGTACTTAAATCAGGGAGGCTCCTGACAAATATATTGGAGTTAACATGTCATCAAATACACACACTTATAAAGAGTAACAATATACATGAAAACACACCCATTAAAGCAATGCGCTACGGTCACAACAAAGTTGCTGCTGATGAGAGATCCACCACAATGGCGTCTTCCAGGAAGCCACAGCATTACTTGCCAAGGATTTTCCCCCTTCTTTGCGTCCTGCCCACCTGCAATGCGACTACTGACCATCTTAGGCATTCCACAAGCTGCATCAATGGGAGAAACCATAGAAGAAAGTAAAATACAAGTCAGTGCAACATATTCCTGCTAAGAATATAAGCTTAATGTCACACATGCCATTTTCTCTGCCAGCAATATAAACACCAGTGGAGAATTGGATGATTATTTTAGATACAAATTCAGCCACTGCCCTTGGGGTGCTGGGGCTTTCTTACACTCATTCTTATAATGAACAATCTGGGACATTAAGCGGCAGATTTATTGAGGGTTGAGTTGTGTTTTTCACAAAAAAAATTGAGTTTGGAGGTTATTTTTAAGTCAAAAATGTATTATACCCCGACCCTAGAAATAGCTTGAATCCAAAAATACACCATCTAAAACCTGTCGAGGTCACGTAGGAGTCAATGGCAGATTTCCCTTGAACCATTTGAAGATGTTAATAGCCTTTATGATATGCGAGTATTTTTTGGAGGTTTTTTTCTTTAAAACTCAATCAATTCAAGTTTTTGGGTCGTTAACCCCAAACTCACTGATTAGAGTTTTTTTTCCATGGAAAACATTTGAGTTGTGAGTTCATTTGAGTTCATTCGAAGTCTAAAAAAAAACTCACATAGCTCTAAAATTTGACCTAAAAATGCTTGCATGCTTGTACCCAAACATTGCAGGTGGCATAGCAGGCATTAGGCATTTTATGCATTTTTTACAAAAAAGTTATTGTTTATCCCAAAGTGCTGGCTCTATTAGCCCAAATCACCAGTGGGGAAACTGATCGGTGCCCTTTTACTATAAAATTACGAGCCTGTCAGTTTGAATGGGGGATTGGATGTAAATATACCCTCATCACCCCTTCCAGTGCTCAAACTGTACATTTTTGTACTTTGTTTAAAATGAGCTGGGTGAAGATATCACCCTTTTCCCCAGTTGTGCCTTGATTAAGTATTACACAGTCATACAACTTTAGAAGTGAGGAGATGCTGCTGTTTATTGTTCTGTGATAGAAAAATGGTGTTTAGGTGGACTATTATTAACATGTATTTATATAGCACCAACATATTGCGTAGCACTGTACTATTGGCCATGGAGACCTTGGGAGAACTTTTAGCAAATTCTTCATCCATCCAGTCCTGCTGCTATAACTACTGAAAGTAAACCTTTAAAATAAGTGAATGTAAAATTGATGAGGTTGCTATTCTAAGCACTTTTGCAATGTACATTCACTTATTTATTTATTTTTTCATTGCTCTTTCTTTCTCTTGACTTCCTTGACTGCTTGGTGGTCAGACTGGTGGGAAACTGACCAGCAGGTGGTGCTGTTGTAACAAAATTCATTCATATTAACAGTACATGTATCCCTTAATATCTTGGAATGAAAAAAAAAAAATAATGAATGTAAATTACAAAAGTGCTTAGAATAGCCCCCTCATCAATTTTGCATTCGCTTCTTTTAAAGGTTTACATATTCTTGAAGGGTCTTGAATGCAGTATTGTGGGTAAAACATGATAGTATGCATTATATAGTGCAGGGGTGGTTTATTTTTAAGTAAACCTTTAGTATGATAATAAATCATCATCATAAAATATTCAATAGTCAATTCTAAGCAAAGTTCAATTCGTCTTTATTGTTTTATTTTTTGTAGTTGATTTTAATTATTTGCCTTTTTCTTCTGACTCTTCAGCTTTCAGATAGGGGTCACTGACCCCAGCTAAAACAAATTCTCTGTCAATGAATCTATACTTACTTGGCTCATGATCTTCTTCTGCAAATCCATAGATCCCTAACAAAATATAAAATACATCAATTATAACTAGCAGTACCTTTATTCTTCTTAGGGGAACATCTGTCACAAGGCAAATTTAGGTGTTGGTTATAGGGGGTTGGGATTAGGGTTATCAGGAATTACATTTGGCACAACAGCATGAATTTCATCTGCTTTCTCTGTAAAAAGGCACAAGGCTGCAGGCTAAGTTATACAGGGAACGCTGAGTATCACTCATGTCTTATAAGGGATAATGTACCCCCCTACTTTAAATAAAATGTTTTTACTTTTCTATAAATATGCCCCTAACAATCCTTTTAAGTCAGTAGAAAGTTGGTAGAGTCTAGTGAATGTTATATTCACCGTTTGAGAAAGATGTTCCTTGACTTGACTGTATAGTTAAAAGTTGTATACACAAATATACAGCAATTTATAGGAATTGAAGACCCTTCAAGTTTTTGTAAATAAAGGGGATCTGGCTTTACCAAATTATTACTACAATTCTATGCCATTCATTTAGTCTAAACCTAGAGGTGGTAAACCCCTAATTCAACTAACCAAGCCACAGTTTTTGAGGCAGGGTGATCTTTTCCAAGGCAGTGACAAATCAGATACAGAGGGGCCCTCCTCAAAGTGTATACTTTATACATAGGAAAAACAGTGACTTTGGTTTTTTAGAGTGCTCCACCTTTTTGTAGGACATCTAAGAGGTCCAAGTGCACCATTTTGAGTTGATGATGCCCTCCCTCATTTCAGGCACATGTTCTTGGACTTCAACTAAGGTGAAATCCCTGGGTGATGGTGCTGGCTGGGTTTTCACACAATTTGCACAACTGTAGAAACTATATATTATTTAGGCATCCTCAGTTACCACACACACATTCTATAACCAGTTCCCGGGGAGTACACCAGCCACTAAACCACTGAAATCACTCTTGACAATTATTTGAGATGACAATATCTGTCGAAACAGCCCAGTTGTAGCCATCAAAGTTATCCTAATCAATCCAATTACAGCATAACTTGACCCAGTTAAACATTTCTCCCAGATATGGAAATAGGATTTCCCCAAGCTGGACAAGGGGTCCTAGAAATGCTCCCAGAATAACTGAAATAACCAACTCCAGTACAAACAAAAGGTAACAAAATAACAGAGTCAAACACCGAGAAACAGGATTTCCATCAGAGCCAGTTATTTTTAAAGAGGTAGCACCTTGGTTAAGGGTGCAAAACCTCCCCCCCCCCCACAATGGATGTATTATACCTATCTGTCAATCAAAAATTGACTCCACCTACTGCATGAAGAGGGAATGAAGAGAAACAGGTTGCTCAGAGGAGAAGAGTGAAGACCAACTTGATTATTCCATAAACAGTACATAAGGTGTCATTAATTATATTTAGAAAGTTTCTTATTTTAGTGAGATGAAGCTTATATTACATTTTCATGTTCACAATAGTTCCCCTTTAATGACAAAGGGAACAAACATCTCAATTAGAGTCAGGTACAGGTATATTTAATTTATGTAGCACCTTATAGGCTGACCACCCCTTTAAATGATTTTCTAGTTGACTTAAAGGGATACTGTCATGGGAAAAATGTTTTTTGTTTTTTTTTATAAAACACATCAGTTAATAGTGCTGCTCCAGTAGAATTCTGCACTGAAATCCATTTCTCAAAAGAGCAAACTGATTTTTTTTTTATATTTATTGAAATCTGACATGGGGCTAGACATATTGTTAGTTTCCCAGCTGCCCCCAGTCATGCGGCTTGTGCTCTGATAAACTTCAGTCACTCTTTACTGCTATACTGCAAGTTGGAGTGATATCACCCGCCTCCATTTCCACCCCCCAGCAGCCAAACAACAGAACAATGGGAAGGTAACGAGATAGCAGCTCCCTAACACAAGATAACAACTGCCTGGTAGATCTAAGAACAGCACTCAATAGTAAATCCAGGTCCCACTGGGACACATTCAGTTACATTGAGTAGGAGAAACAACAGCCTGCCAGAAAGCAGTTCCATCCTAAAGTGCTGGCTCTTTCTGAAAGCACATGACCAGGCAAAATGACCTGAGATGCACCTATACACCAATATTACAACTAAAAAATACACTTGCTGGTTCAGGAATGACATTTTATATTGTAGAGTGAATTATTTGTAGTGTAAACAGTGTAGTTTAGAAATAAAAACAACATCATAAAAATCAAGATTCCTTTTAAGGTATAAGTATATCATAATGCATATTCATGTACACACCATACCTTGCTGATCTGATCTTTCTGGATATAATTAGATTTTGTTTTGGTCTATAGATGATTATTATTCAAAAGTCAGGAGCATGTGAATATCCAAACTGACCAAGATACATTTGTGCTGTAGAACCCAGATTTATTCTTTATGTGCATTGGATACACTTACCCGAGTTCAACAGGAGCAAACTTTGAATTAAATGGAATGACTTCATGGTTCTTTGCTGTGTCCACTGGCTACTGAGAGTAGATACGTGTCTTCTTTATACT
Organism: Xenopus petersii; assembly: GCA_038501925.1. Taxonomy (NCBI): domain Eukaryota; kingdom Metazoa; phylum Chordata; class Amphibia; order Anura; family Pipidae; genus Xenopus; species Xenopus petersii. Next base: position 7,722,014 of record CM076688.1, read on the forward strand.
GTGGGAGGGTTATCAGTTCTATAAGTTCTCCAATCGGATATAAAGCACACCCATCCATTTCAGTCCTTACCATTAATTAATCCTGTCTGAATTTATTTTTTAAGAATTTTTAATTGGGGGACATTTGAGGATTGCTGGAATGAAAGCTGTTGGGACAGATGCCAGTATTTGGTGCCAGGAGGAAGGGGAGGGGAGGACTCAACCCTGTATATGAAAATAGCCAGTGCTGTCTTTAGAGGAAGAGACACAGTGATGATAATAATAAGTAACAATTAATCAACTGGAAGTACAACCACACCGTAAAGAGCTGGTAACACTAGTTTGTGTCCATTGATCAGATGACATTTTCCCACAAAATGCTTGTTGAAACCAAACAAAGCTACATCTTTGGAGATCTGTGATTGAAGTGGATTAAAATTCTAGTTGTAATTGTTTGAAGAGGTATAACTATGGAGGAGTCAGACTCTGCAGCTGCTGGGGGGGTGTCCAGGAGGTATAGGGGGCGCCATGACACCCTAATTAATGAGCAATTTCAACATATATTATCGAAACATCTAGATATGTTGGGGGCCCTAAAATGAATTTACTGTGAGGCCCAGTAAGATCGTGTTACACCGCTGATTGTAAGCTGTGTTCTTCTTGGTATAGTGCACAGGCATGTGAGGCTCCCGTCTGTCACTGAGCAGAATAATGAATGCCCGTCGTAGGGCTCACCTGTACAAATTATCACTTGGTTTCCAGTAGCAAAAAAAGGTGGAGATTCTCATCCAAAAAAAGAAATGTAAATGATTCATAAATAGTAATTGCTATGCAAACATGTTTTCTTTAATCCCCAGAATGGAATACAGGCACAACATTTTGTGTTCATGTATGGCTAGACCTGGTTATTGGCTGTTCGTCCTCAAAGGATAAGTAAACCTTTAAAATAAGTGATTGTAAAATAAATGAGGGGGCTATTCTAAGCACTTTTGCAATGTACATTCATTATTTATTTTTTTAGATTCCAAGATATTAAGGGATACATGTGCTGTTAATATGAATGAATTTTGTTTCAACATCGCCACCTGCTGGTCAGTTTCCCACCAGTCTGACCACCAAGTAGTCAAGGAAGTTGTCAGGAGAAAGAGACTGCTCTGATGTTCTTCTGCTTAGGAATAAAAAATAGAAACCTTTCTCAAATCTTTCCTAAGCAGAAGAACATCAGAGCAGCCTCTTTCTTTCTCCTGACGACTTCCTTGACTACTTGGTGGTCAGACTGGTGGGAAACTGACCAGCAGGTGGCGATGTTGGAACAAAATCAATTCATATTAACAGCACATGTATCCCTTAAAATATTGAATTTAAAATAAATAATGAATGTAAATGACAAAAGTGCTTAGAATAGCACCCTTGTCAATTTTACATTCACTTATTTTTTAAGGTTTACTTATCCTTGAACTACTAGCCCAGGAAGGTAGCCAGCTTCTCCATCTACTCTGTCCCACTTTTAGTCTGCCTTATTTCTTCATCCAGTCCTGCTCCTGATCTTCAATTTCTTTTCCTTGTCAAGTCCTATTCTGGTCCTAAACTGCTTTTTGAATGAAATACATACCCTCACCCCATTTAAGTATTGAATATTGAGGATTTCCCCATTAGTAAAGACAGTGTGAAAAGAATGTTTTGTTCTTCAATTTGGTTCCCCTACTCCCCAAATGCTTTAATCATAGTTACATAGTTACATAGTTAAATCGGGTTGAAAAAAGACTAAAGTCCATCGAGTTCAACCCCTGCAAATGAAAACCCAGCCCCATACACACACTCCTCCCTACTTTCACATAAATTCTATATACCCATATCTATACTAACTATAGAGTTTAGTATCACAATAGCCTTTGATATTATGTCTGTCCAAGAAATCATCCAAGCCCCTTTTAAAGGAGAACCCTCCCATATGCTAAAACCCTCTACCCTACATAGTCCCCCTGCTCCCACCCACACAGGTGATAACTCTATTAATTGCCCCATATCCTGTAATTAGCCCTCGATGCAGAGTAAGTGCAGAGGAGCTCACGGGCGCCATCTTCTTCTTTTTGATAATCTTCGGGTCTTCTTCCAGATCTTCGGCTGTTTCTGTCGCTTTCGTCGCATGTACAGTTGTCCGGAACCAGAAGATTGCTTCAACTGGGCGTTCGCCGATACACCTCATACTCTCCGAAGATCCTCTTTATGGGTAAAAAGGGAAGGCAGAAGACCCTTAAACAGGTACCTGCCCAGCACCCCCCATTTTTGCACCCTAGGTAGGTGCCTCTTCTACCTACCCCTAATTCCGGCCCTGCTTTAGACTCCTGGCATTGTTTTAGAGCCTCGGTTATTTTGAGCATACTGTATTTCTAGTGATGAGTGAATCTGCCCTGTTTCGCTTTGCTGGAAAACTTGTGAAACTGCTGAAAAAGTCACAAAACAGCAAAAAATTTGCAAAACACATTAAAGTCAGTGGGTGTTTTTATCTCAAGTTTTTTCTCACTCCAAAGGCATGGGCATTTTTTCTTGCATTTTTTCACAGCAAATTTTTGATTCATCATTTTGCCATAAATCCATGCCTACTGAAAACAATTACTCATCACTACATCTATCCCCCTATTTGTGATTTTGTGTAAGTGATCTTTTTTATATCTTAACCTTCTGCCAGGAACTCTACAGCAGGACAATGTGATGGTTATCGTGAAGACTCTTCCACCAATTGGTTCATAGAAGGCATTTTTGTAAGGCACCTTATCATTTTTTGACCAGTTTTTGGGAAGACAAACATCTGCAGTGAAGTCTATTCCTCCAAATATCTAACAATTCCAGTTAGATCGACTATACCCAGTTAAGTTATTTTCTGTATATTTATTCCAGAGTTACATAATTTAAAAAAAATGCTAAATCAACATTGTGTAAAGATTTGATGGAGAACTAGAACACTCTCTTAAAAAGATCTCTGAATAAATCTTACATGAACATCTTTGTTTTACTGATGCTGGACTACATCTCCCGGCATTCCTTAACCGTGATCCTGTGTATGCTGGGATCTGTAATCCAGCAACCACTGGGTCAAGTGTGGTTCATTGTCCCCTTAAAAGCATCCACATGTGGGTCTTTGCTTTATAATAAGAAAAGTACCATCATCAGAAACTGGCTATAGTTGGCTTTGCTACAGTTTATAACTCAGGTTACAGAAAATTAATGAGCCATAGTAAATGAAATTGAAAGACGTGACAGCAAATAATGGTTAAGCTGCCCCAACTAATATGAAATAACATTGCCCACAGCTAATATTATGCACAGTACGCTATTAGTTAATGCAAAAATAAGGCACAGTCTGCACTAGACTACAAAGCATTGAAGATGAGGCTAAAACAATCACATCGTCGTCACCATAGATAAAGTAGTTAAATCCTCTCTGAGATACTTGTCACAAAAACTTCTTTGGTCAACTGCAGACAATATTATTTCAAAAGGCATTATATGGATCATGTGGTGCAACGTCTTGACTCTGGGGGCTTTACACACTCTTGTAATTGGCTTCCACTACTTTATACCTGTCCTGAGCTCTGCCTGACTGCTGATCCAGAACCTGTGCTGACTGCCTTGACCTTGGTCCATCTCTAACTCTGCCTCTTCCCATGGAACCTCAACCCCATAGCACTGGCTACTCTCCACTTCACTCTTCCATGTACTGCACCTCAGATCAGTTGTGTTTGTGCGAGGTGCTTGAATGTCCAATCCTACCCTTGATCTACTAGCAAGCTTGACTGTCAGCTTGAGACAAAGCCTTTCCTTTAAATGTCTTAGAGAAGAAACCCCTTCATTGGTATGTCGGTATTGTTTAACAGCCCTCATTGGTATATGTTGTATGTATCTAAGACCATAGACCACGGCACAGTTTTCAGCACAGAAGTGGAGTCTGACTCCACCTTTCACATGCAGCTGGTTTTTATTAGGAACAAAATCCACTTCTTAGCATTAGTGATGGGCGAATAAATTTGCCAGACACGAATCCACAGTGAATCTCCACGTTCTGCCGCAGGCAAATCAATTTGCGAAACTGCCGCGTCAATTCACTGGTGAAAAATCTGCTGCATCAAAAAAAAATGTTGCTGCTTGTCAGAATTGATGCTCGCTTCAAAACTACTCCGACACCCATTGACTAATGCATTTCAACCAAATAGTCGCTCATATAAAAATTGTTGTTTGCTTAAAATTGATGTGCGTTTCGCAAAACTGCACAGATTTGCCCATTACTACTTTGCATACTCGCTTCACATAGGATTATCAGTCCCAGTTCAACACCCACATTGGTGTACACATTAACACAACTTTCCAGCACTTACAGCTTTCACCGTACATAAATCCCCGAATCCTCTCTTGGACTCACACTTGACACTCAGTCTTTTGGGAGGGGTTTCTCTCTTCCTCTCCAGTCCTTTGGATCGTTCTCCAAACACTTCAGGTCAGCGGGGAATCACTCTCAATCTCTTTCCCAGCTAGTCACACCTCCTTACTGCACATGGAGGTTTTCACTGGACACTCACTCCACTCAAGGAGGTCTCCAGGTAGTCCCACAACTCTTTATCTGCAGCTCACCTGCAGCCTAATTACCTTGCTACCTCTAACTGGACACCTGCAAACACTTAACAGAGCATTGAATAGAAGGCCCACTCTGCTCTCTTACATTCACTCCAGGGACTTATTATCCAGCTTTTCCTAAGCCGGTACACATCTCTTACAATCAGAACAAAGTGCTCGTTTGAAGTAGCTTGGAAGGCAGCTGTTGGCTATGACATCTTTGCCTGGTGCAAAGTCTATCCTTGAGAGTTCTTTGGATAAATGACTTTACTTGAAACCTCTTGGGACAGAGCACTTACTCTGGACTCCTTGAGTCATATTATTGTATACAACTGTGTTGATAAGTTAATCAGACGGTAGGGTTAAGCGCAGGTATTGATAGTGGAGGACTTTTTGAGTTTCAAAGCATTTAGTGCCAATTTAAAACAACGGAAACATTTCTGGTACAGATTAACCAATATATTACTATCCCTAGGTTCACAATATCCAAGTCAACTATATACAATTTGCTTACTGTTATATAACAACAGCATATTCTTGAAAACATTTTAAAGTCTAAAGCAACTGAACTTTTTTTGGGTTTTCTTGAAAACGTTTTACTGATCATCCGAGTGGCTTCTTCAGTTTAAACCAAGCCATTCGGATGAGTGGTCCGAAGTTGCGCTCGGGAAGCGTACGGTTGCAAAGTTACGATAGCGATGTTTAATTTGCATACGGCGCCAAATTGAAGTTACAATGGAGGTATATGTAGCAGCACTACACAAGCCTGGGAAACCTTCAAAACAGCAAATAAAATGTTTATTTTGCCCTACACATGTGCCCACTGTATAGTTAAGTTGCCATGAGTTAGGAAATGTAGGGGGGAAGGAGGGGAGCCCCAAAAACATTTTCGATCTTTTTCTGCCTATCACCCATAAAAAAAGAAAAAACGCCAGCATTTTTTGGGACTTAGAAATTTTTTTTACTTTTTTTGAAGCAATCCCTATCTACTCTATTGCGCTTCGCCTGGTCTGAGGTGGTGAAGTCTGGCATAAAAGGTAGCGTTCAGAAAAATGAGTCAGTGAATTTGCGTTGTTACGTCCGTTGCGCAAATTCGCTAGGCGTAAGGGTGCAAAGTAACACTAGTGAATTTACAACAGTGTCAATTAGTGAATCGGCGAATTAACGAAAATGTGCTACGCTAGCTAATTAACGCTTGCGTTAGGCGCTTCGTCCTTTAGTGAATTTGCCCCCAAGTATCATGACCTAGATGAATAAGAATCTCCATAAACATTTAGCTCTTACTCTATTCCTAAGGTAGGTTGGGACCCTTATAAATTACCTGTGTGGTGCCAGTTGGCTTGCATTCATCAGAAAGAGAAAAGTGAGCGAGTAGAGAGAGGAGTAGTCATACCAGGTAATCCCTGTAGTGTGCAACACAACTGTGAGGCTTCGCTTTAGTTGGGTGAGGTAACAGGAAGATCGGTATGTATTAGTGTTAACATTACTAAGTTTGGCCACGTGTGGAAAACAGAAAACTAAGAATTGCCCAGAAGGTTTTACAAGGGTGGAATATTGAAATGTTATGTATATGAAGGAAATCATTGCACTGTCCATGTTTCATGTAGGGTTGCTGACTGATGATGTAGGTGGTTGACCGATGATGGAAATGGGCTCTGTAGACCTTCAGAATAAAAGGAATGGCCCCTTGGTGGTAATTGTATGTGTGTGGATCTGGGTGTGGATAATGGATATACTCAATATCTTCTTGCATCCACCAGTTGCTTATTAAAAACATCCACAAACATTTGCTGGAATTTTTATGTTTACATGATAGAATCTAAAACAACATCAACAATAAGGAAAATAGATTATTCTTAAAATGTCTGTATGGAGTTTATGTTTTTTTATAATGCAGTAAACAGTTGTATGCCATAAAATCGAATGTTTCCTAAAAATGTCATTTAGGCTTTAGCAGAATATTCCCCAACAATCCATCATGGTGAGTCTGGAAGGAATAAGGCTCCCCAGGGCTCACAACTGCACCCGAGTAGCAACGCCCAGCATTATACTACTAATGGGGGTTGACAGTGTCATCCTGTTTAAAAATATAAAGAACAAATGCATATTATTTCTCTATATATATATTTTTATATATTCTTTATACTCTGTTTCTACTGTAGCATAAAAGATATATACAGGTATACTAGTCTCTCAAATACAACTAGTAGATCAAGATGTTGGCTTTTTCAAAGCCAACATAATTAAAGCAGTATAATTTTACAGCTGTGATATCACTCTTGCTTAATGTTAAGACTTTGACTGTGGATCCTGGGACTTAAATTCCTTATCATTTACATTAGGGGGTATATTATCCCTTATAATACAAGTGATACTCAGAGTTCCCTGTATAACTCAGCCTGCAGCCTTGTGCCTTTATATGGTCATAGAACAACTTCTCAGTGACTTCTAATATCCTTATCATTTACAGTAGGGGGTACATTATCCCTTATAATACAAGTGATACTCAGAGTTCCCTGTATAACTCAGCCTGCAGCCTTGTGTCTTTATATGGTCACAGAACAACCCCTCAGTGACTTCTAATATCCTTATCATTTACAGTAGGGGGTACATTATCCCTTATAATACATGAGTGATACTCAGAGTTCCCTGTATAACTCAGCCTGCAGCCTTGTGCTTTTATATGGTCACAGAACAACCCCTCAGTGACTTCTAATGTCCTTATCATTTACAGTTGGGGGTACATTAACCCTTATAATACATGAGTGATACTCAGGGTTCCCTGTATAACTCAGCCTGCAGCCTTGTGTCTTTATATGGTCACAGAACAACCCCTCAGTGACTTCTAATATCCTTATCATTTACAGTAGGGGGTACATTATCCCTTATAATACATGAGTGATACTCAGAGTTCCCTGTATAACTCAGCCTGCAGCCTTGTGCCTTTATATGGTCACAGAACAACCCCTCAGTGACTTCTAATATCCTTATCATTTACAGTAGGGGGTACATTATCCCTTTTAATACATGAGTGATACTCAGAGTTCCCTGTATAACTCAGCCTGCAGCCTTGTGCCTTTATATGGTCACAGAACAAGCCCTCAGTTTCTTCTAATATCCTTATCATTTACAGTAGGGGGTACATTAGCCCTTATAATACATGAGGGATACTCAGAATGCCCTGTATAACTCATCATGCATTGGCCACAGATAACAAATCTAATCTAATTTTACACTTATATTCCTATTACCTACAGTATATACCAAAACTTTTTATTACATACTTATATTATTCCATGTATCTTACAGTACCTGGTATGTGTTTTCATCTATAATCAAAAAGCTTTTGATTGAGATAAACAGAAAATGAATCAGGGGAAACCAAAGAGTAAAGAACTCACCAACAGAGATATAGGCTAAAGAATATCCAGTGTATTCCCTCAACTGCTGAGCTTGTCCTTGTTGATCCTCTATTAGAGATAAATGATTCTGGAAACCATTTTTCCATGGCAGGAACAGAAATATAAACTCCAGGGAATCCCGTTCCACAGCCATATCCGCTAGTCATTATTCCAACCAAGTACCACTGCTTGCCCTCCATACAAACCAGTGGTGCGCCTTTATCACCCTAATAAACACACAGGAAAACAGAAATAATCCTGAGAAACTGGGGGATGTCATAACTGTGCAACTTGTGGGATGAGTTGTCCATTGCACCCAGATATCACAGAAGTTCCAAGAAATTTCTGCTTTTGTTCATATCATGAAACTAACTTCAGGCCTCATTGATTCCAAAGCTTTTGGAGCAAAGTAGCCAAATTTTAAAGAAAGAAAAAAAATGGTCCATCATAGTACTAACTAGTCTGTGCAAGATGAGATTAAATCTCCGGAGTTTGAGTGCCATTCCAGGTGTTAATAATAGAGATAAAGTTAAATTGCTAAACTCAAGGGTGTAAAATTGCTCCCTGAAAGCAAATGTGGAAAAACACACTATTATGAAATAGTCTTAAAATATATAGAGGGATAGATTTATACCATCTGGCCAGTAGATTTTGTGCAAGTGACCAGAAGATCAAAGCAACCCAGTATTGCCTACATACTTGTGGGTTTATTCATTCATAAAATTATTATTTGAAAAATGGCTGCCCATCTACTGGAGGGCTCATTTACAAAAGCCATGAAGGGTGCAAAAAATGCATGCTGCCATGTTTTTTGCACTATGAACTCTTTCTAAGTATGAGTGGACCTGGGACCTGCACTTTCTATATGAATACAGTAATCTCTGCATTTGAAAGTGCAGTATTCATTAGGTATTGGCTGGGGGAGGCACATAGGACTGGCTTTTCCGACCTCTATAGGATATGTTATCCGGAAACTCATTATCCAGAAAGCTTCAAATTAAGGGAGACACTCCATAGACTCAATTTCAAATAATTCAACATTTTGAAACATATTCCCATTCTTCTCAGTACTAACAATACAGTACCTTGCATTTGATTTGACCAAATAAAACATAATTAATTCGTATTGGTGGGGAAAACAATCCTATTGGGTTTATTTAATGCTGAAATTATTTTTAGCAGACTTAAGGTATGGAGATCAAAATTATGGAAATACCCCTTATGCAGAAAAACCCAGGTCCCAAGCATTCTGGATAACAGGTCCCATACCTATATTATGGAACAAAACTGAATTAGCCCTTGGCTAATGATGCATAACATATTCATTTTACACTAGTTGGGGCAAATGTGAAATAAAATGGAGACTGGGGAGGTGGGGCCCACTAGAAAACCAGAGCTAAGAACCCACCGCCCCATCTCCCCAGATAAGGACCAACCACCCATCCCCCCAGCTAAGGACCCACTTCCCTGTACCCTCCAGCAAAGGACCCACTTCCCTATACCCTCCAGCAAAGGACCCACTTCCCCATCCTCCAAGCTTAGGACCCACTGCCCCGTCCTCCCAGCCAAAGACCCACTGCTCTGTCCCCTCAGCTAAGGATCCACCATCCTGTTCCCCCAGCTAAAGACCAATCATCCAGTCCCCCCTGCTAAGCACCCATGCCACTGCCCTCCCTAGATAAGGACCCACCACCACTCCTTCACACCGTTCCCCCCATGATTACCTCTGCCACAAGCACTGCTGATTACCGTTATATTCCCACCCTCCCCCTGCACAATGCTCCGCTGCCTGCCCATGTACCCTGGCTCATGGAGTCCAACTACCAGGGTCCACTGGATTTTTTCTGCTGGCCAGTACAACCCTGAATATTGCTGACAAATACCATATTTCTTTAAGCCAGTCTTTTGCTTATAAATAGTATCACTCACTTTGCAGGCACCTCTTCCTCCATGGATGTCTGTTGCACATATCATATCATCTGTAATGTTACTATTGTTTGTCGCTTGGCTATAAAAGCTCTTGCACTGCTCAACACTTATCAACTGCACTTCCACTTCTTGTAAAGTAACTGGTTTTGGGTTGGTACCTGTGGGAGGTTACATTTTGTTTATAGAAATATCAAAGGGAGACTATAATGAAAAAGAAAAAATAATATTAGCTTCAGGTGACTCCTCATTATCCCCCTCTCAACAATCCTTTCACTCTACATGCAGCTTAATATCGGAGTGAAGAATACATTCTTTTGGCAAAGGGAGCAACCAATAATGCATTTGATCTAACTGCCAATCTAAATCCAAATCCTGCAAGAGAGACAGATTGTGACTTGATGACTTTGGACACCGTACAGAGTTTATTATTGATTATCTTAAGGACATTTATTCTTTCCACAAAATGAAAACATATTAAATTTGCGTTCTGCCAAGGAGGGCCCCATAGTGCTCAATCCATAAGCAAGTGTGCCACGGGGAATGTTGCAGTCTGAACCTACCGGACCCCACTTTGGCCTGTATTACTTACTTGAAGGCAGGATAAGATGGGTAGAGGATAGGATAGGAGATGACTATACGTCAACAGACCTGAAACCCCTCCTGCTGACCCACATTTTTACTCTGAATAATTACTTTATCCCACTTTACTTTAGTTTTTGGTGCAACTTTCTCCAAAGCCAGAAGTGTTTTTTATAATTCTGAGGTCATTAAAGGGATATGTGAGATTAGAAATCAATATTCATTTGGAAACCCCACCTTGCACAGTTGTAATATATGGACTTTTTTGCAGCTTTTTTTGTTGATACCCAGCCCAATAGGAGACTTCATATTCACAGTAGTCTGGCTATGTATGGCCAATGATTTTAAATCTCAGCTCCAGGAGCGCAAAATTTACATTGTAAACTCAAAGGCTTGTTTTCCACCAATCCTTTACCACCCGTGAATGAAATACACTTGTGTGTGCAATAACAGATAGATGTCAATGCAAACATTCCTGGGGCAGTAAGGGGCTGAATCATAGGTTTCTCATGTTTGAAATGTCTAAATGACAACGGAACATAAATGAAACTTAAAAAAAAGAAATATTTGCATATACAGTATAAGTAAAAAAAAATACATACTATGAAGCTCAGATTGTCCCCACTCAGTTACTTTGCAATTATGCCCAGGCAGAAATTCAGTGGAAGGTGTAGGCAGACAGGCTGGAAGAATAAAGTCAGTGAAGTTGACGTTCCATGAGAGCCCTACAATGGCAACATCAACAGGGGAATCTGAGTTATTGTATCTATGAAATATAAGGATCTTTTCCACTAGAACAGAAACTTCTCCATCAGGATTTCCAGTTATACTGTAGGCCCCAAGGGTTATGGTAACAGAGGAGGCGTTTACCCTAAACAAAACCAGATTCTGGGTTATAAGTGCACTGACATACACAATCACTAAATCCCCAATGACACACACACTGACCTTGCCACACAATGAGCTGTAGTCAGAACCAGGTTGTTACTGACGAGGGTTCCACCACACGCTCTTTTTCCGGGAAGTTGCAAGATCACTTGCCAAGGATTCTGTCCCTTATTTGCTTCCTGCCCCCAAGCATTGTGGCTGGTGACTTCTACAGGGTTTCCACAGGTTTCAGCCAAGCCTGGAGGAAAATAAAGTGTATATTAGTCAGAAGAATATAAAGTAACTAGTTAGCAGTTGTACATGATTGAAATGGCACAATAAAACTCTTCTTAACAGACTTGTTTTCAAAAATCCCTGACATCATTTAGGCACCACCATATGGAACGTGATGTTAGTTTAGTCTATTGGGCCTGGCCCTCTCTTAAAAATGCTGCACTCTTTGCAACTCTCTTGTTAATGCAAATCTGTCTAAACCACGTTTGATGGTGGAAGCAAATTACATACAATCAGGGTCAGACTGGGCCGGTGGGACCCTGGGAAAAAACCCACCCAGGTCTGCTCCCCATGCCTCTCCTGGCCCTACCAACTCACAATTTGCAAAAAGAAAGATATGCACAGGGAGGTGGGTTGCACCTGGAGCAGGGGCAATTAAAGGGGGTTGTGCCTGTGGCAGGGGGGGGCATTGGAGGGAGATTGTGCCTGGGGCTGTTGGGTGGTGAGGGGGCCCCTGACATGGCCACCCAATGGACCGCCAGTACGACGATGTTTACGATATTTGTTTCATACTCCAACTTACTTTGATTACTTGTTTCTTCATCAAAAGCAGAGGCCCCTATAGAAAGATAAAAATACAACAAAAATTGAGAGCAGTACATCAAATTTAAAAAAAACAACTTTGAAAATATATGGGATAATGTGCTTTCAGTCTTCTTTCCTCTGTCCACTCTCTCTCTCTTTGTCTCTGGGGCTTATTAAATAACATACATCTTTAGCTGCTCTCCATGCAACTAATGTAGATCTTGGCTTTGATTTTATCATTTGCTGTATTTGCTGAAAACAAATGCACTGGCACAGTTCAGCCCATATGTTAATAAAGCAAACCCCTATGTCCTCCTTGGTGCATGTGAGTAGTAAATCCCAGGCCAAAGCTTTATGTGCTGTAGAGACATTTACCCCAGTTCAGCAGAACCAACACCTGCATTAAATGGAACAAGCACATCATTCCTTTCATTCAGAGATCAAATGTGTATCTCTTTTATACTGAGGGAGGATTACCAGACCTGTTTTTATATGTGACAATTCTTCATTAACTAGATATAAAGCACACCCAACCTTTCCAGTTTACATGAACTGAGGATTGTTGAAACTCCCCAGGGCGGTGACCAGAACAGCAAATATAGAACCTTTACTGCCTGAAGGAGGGAGAGCTGGGTCTCAAACTAGTTCCAGTTTAATGAGAATATATACCTTAAAAAGTCTTGAGCTTGCTAGTCTTTCCCTTTGCCAACATCATACTTTTCCCAACGTCTTTTTGGAACCCTCTTGAGCAAAGTATACTTTGGTATAATGTAAAACTTAACTTACATTATAGGGCAGATTTACTAAGGGTCGAAGTGAATATTCGAATTGAAAAACGTAGAATTTCAAAGTATTTTTTGGGTATTTCGACCATCGAATAGGCCAAATTCGACTTCGATTCAAAGTGAAAATGCTTTGACTATTCGACCATTTGATAGTCGAAGTACTGTCTCTTTAAAAAACTTTGACACGTCGCCACCTTAAACCTGCCGATTGCTATGTTAGCCTATGGGGACCTCCTAGAACATATAGCCAACATTTAGCAAAGTTTTTAGAAGTCGAAGTGAAATTGTATGATTAAATCGTTCGAAACGCAGTACGATCGTACAATGTTAAAAATCCTAAGAATTCTACTTCCAATGTCAAAGTAGCCTATTCAATGGTCGAATTTTTGCACTTCAAACTTCGACCCTTGATAAATCTGCCCCTAAGTGTTGTGGAGACCAAAACCCTTCAAGTATTGAAGATCTGTCCCTCTAAAGATGCACCAAGTAGCTCCCCATCTTCTTTTCAGCTCACAATATACATTAACGAGGATCATTAATAATTAAATCAGATTCACATTACATGGCAATTCAGAACCAAGAGTATTCTTCATCAGAATCTAATAATCAGCTTCTGTGGAAGATGAACTTTATTTTCTGCTTGATGATTTTGGATGATCCCCATGCTTAGCTTCTCAACAGCTGCTTAGAGCCCACTGAGCATGTGCAGTGCCACTGACATACAAAGTATGTGCTAATAGTATCCAAGATTAGTGATGGGCGAATTTATTCGCCAGGCGCGAATTTGCGCGATTCGCCGCCAGCGAATAAATTCGCGGAACTCCCGCGAAAATTTGCGTCAAAAATTCGCCCGCGTCAAAAAAAATTTTTCGAAAAAAATGGACGCCGGCGTCCACAACGGCCGCCAGCGTCGAAAAAACGGGCGCTGGCGTCAAAAACGGGCGCCGGCGTCAAAAACGAGACGCCGGCGCAGTTTCGCGAATTTTTCGCCGTTTCACGAATTTCTCGCAAAATTCGCGAATTTTTCGGCGAAGCGAAACGGCGCAAATTCGCCCATCACTATCCAAGATAGCAAGCTCTTGTAGACAACTTGGGAAGCCTGGCTTTCACCCTAAGTTCAATATAATAAAAACAGTTCTTTTTATGCTTTAGCTCTCAGTTCTCTCATTTTGATAGTGTTTTCAAAGAAATGCTTTCAAGATTTAATGAATAATCTTTATATAATGTCCTGGCATTGTGTTTTTCTTGCTTCATTTACAGCTCAGTGTAAAGGTTTTGGGAATACTCATACAGATATATTGATAGTGGTCCAAAAAAGGAGCAGCACACACTATACAAAAGTATTCTATTACAATTAAACTCACATATCTAATAAAATTTTTATTTTTACTAACGTGGAAGATATTTTATTCAGTTACCCAGTTCAGGGGATGGGAGGCATAGTCTATTTGTATTGTGACTTTATTTAGTATCATTAAGTACAAAGCTGGGCAAGTCCCTATCCAAAGCAATATACTCCCTAAATAGTTCTTGTCATGTGTATCTCTCATGAAGAATGGTGGCACAGCCTATAAATATTAATTCTGTAAGTATAATTGGGTTAAATAAATAAATAAAAAAGGTATATGCTAATTAGAGAACTACACAAATTACGACCTGATATTGCCATGATTCCGGAATTACACCTTAAAGGGATACTGTCATGGGAAAAATGTTTTTTTTTCTCTCAAAACACATCAGTTACTAGTGCTGCTCCTGCAGAATTCTGCACTGAAATCCATTTCTCAAAAGAGCAAACTGATTATTTTATATTTAATTTTGAAATCTGACATGGGGCTCGACATATTGTCAGTTTCCCAGTTGCCCCCAGTTATGTGACTTGTGCCGAGTCACTCTTTACTGCTGTACTGCAAGTTGGAGTAATATCACCTCCTCCCTTTCCCCCCCAGCAGCCAAACAAAAGAACAATGGGAATCTAACCAGATAGCAGCTCCCTAACACAAGATAACAGCTCCCTAACACAAGATAACAGCAACCTGGTGGATCTAAGAACGGCACTCAATAGTAAAATCCAGGTCCCACTGAGACACATTCAGTTACATTCAGTAGGAGAAACAACAGCCTGCCAGAAAGCAGTTCCATCCTAAAGTGCTGGCTCTTTCTGAAAGCACATGACCAGGCAAAATGACCTGAGATGCACCTACACACCAATATTACAACTAAAAAATACACTTGTTGGTTCAGGAATTAAATGTTATATTGTAGAGTGAATTATTTGCAGTGTAAACAATGTCAATTAGAAATAAAAACTACATCATAAAAATCATGACAGAATCCCTTTAAATCCTCTGAGAATAAATAATTTAAAACTAGACTCTATCCAAGCCACTACAAATTCTAAGAAAGGGGGCCTTATTAGACTGATACATAGGGACTCTGCCCATTTGAAGATAACACTGTGCAGGCTGATCCCAAAGGCACCTATCTAATACTTGATGGTCTCCTGAAAGGTAGCCCCCCCCAAAGGAAGGCAGTCCCACTTAAGAAATAGTTTCTATGTTGTGTCTGGGCAATGTAGAGACCAAAGTGTTTGGGGTTGAGATGATTCCTTGTTCTCCAATGAACCATGTGTAAAAACCATTTTTGTACTGTGCCATTGTATAAAACACATATTTCTTGCTACATCTTCTTATCTAGGTTTTATTTCAGAGGCACATGTCCTGTAGAATAAAGGTCAAAAATGCAATTGCCCACTTCTAGAAGCCTGAAATATAGAATGATTGGCAGTGCTGCTTACCTAAGCAATTTGCATTACTGAAGAATTTCTTGATCCAGGATTATGGCCTAAGAGCATTTGTGATGCCCACAGATGTGCCCTAAATAAACTCTTCTTGGAAAATAACCATAAAAAATGAAGTCCCAAGAGGTCCCACATTATACTATATACTTACATTATACATATATACTTAGATTGTAATTGTAACCTAGTAAAGAGAATGTATTTTTGCTTATTTGGCATATGAGGCAATACCATATCCAAAAATGGCTCTGACACAACAAAACATTGGGCAGTGCCAATATGACCTTAGGATGAGAATGAGAAGAATTACTGGAAACCTGTTCTAACCTGGATAATGCTATTTATGGGACCAGAACTTGGTTATATTTGGTTGTGTCAGATACAAAATCCTAACAAATGCAAAATTCTGACTATTCTAGTTCTATAGATTTTTCCTGCCAATACCTCTACTGTCTTAAGGCTTAGGCAGATATTGACTGTTGAGCATTATACCTACTGCTATTATCAGGAAATTGTTGTATCCAGCTCTAAGTTCTGTTCTCTTCCAGAGAAAGCTTTCAGCCATTAGCTAAATAGGAGTGATTGACCTTAATGACTATTAAAATGTGCTGTATCTTGTTAAATACCCTGCCAATGTCAATAATGGAGACTAAATTGAACTAGAACCCAATGGGCATAAAATCTATGGAAAACCATGTCTTTGTTTAATATTAAAGTTTGTGGCCTGCTTTGCACTATGCAACCTTATGTTCCAAGCCAAGTCCTTAAAAACTCTTCATCTACCAACTGCCATCCAATATTCATAGAGAATCAGCCTTGCTCTTCCTGAACTGCATGAAGCAGCCATCTGCAGACTGTAGGTAGTACAGGAATGGGATCCATTAACCGTAAATCTGTTATCCAGAAAGCTCAGAATTATGGAAAAGGCTGTCTCCCATAGACTCATTTATAATCCAATTTTTTTTATGGTTAAATTTTGCTCTGTAATAATAAAACAGTATCTTGTACTTGATCCCAACTAAGATATAATTAATCCTTATTGGAAGCAAATTCAGCCTATTGGGTTTATTTAGGGGCCGATTCATTAACTTCGAGTGAAGGATTCGAAGGTAAAAAGCTTCGAATTTCGAAGTTTTTTTGGGCTACTTCGACCATCGAATGGGCTACTTCGACCTTCGACTACGTCTATCGAAGGATTCGAACTAAAAATCGTTCGACCATTCGATAGTCGAAGTACTGTCTCTTTAAAAAAATCTTCGACCCCCTAGTTCGGCAGCTAAAAGCTACCGATGTCAATGTTAGCCTATGGGGAAGGTCCCCATAGGCTTTCCTAAGTTTTTTTGATCGAAGGATATTCCTTCGATCGTTGGATTAAAATCCTTCGAATCGTTCGATTCGAAGGATTTAATCGTTCGATCGAAGGAATAATCCTTCGATCGTACTATCTGCGCTAAATCCTTCGACTTCGATATTCGAAGTCGAAGGATTTTAGTTCCTAGTCGAATATCGAGGGTTAATTAACCCTCAATATTCGACTCTTGATGAATCGGGCCCTTAATGTTTACATGATTTTCTAATAGACTTAAGATATGAAGATCCAAATTATGGAAAGATCAATTATCCAGAAAACTGTGGGTCCCAAGCATTCTGGATAACAGATCCCATACCTGTATTATCACTGTTTTCTTTCAATGTAATACAGTATGTTATTCTGTCCTTGAGACTGAACTCTGGGTTGTTATAAAGCAGATAAAAAGTGCCCCATCACAGAATTTAAAATAATGACCATCCACTATTATCCAACACACTTGATATCTGGGATGATATTTTTAAAGCTAATCTTTGGTTGATATAGAGCAGTTGTCATCTGCCACCCATTAATTGCATCTTCCATAGATTGATGGGCCCCATCGCAGAATTTTATATAATGACCATCCGCTATTATCCAACACACTTGGGGGGTTATTTATTAAGTCCAAATGGAAAAAAATTAAAAAATATATTTTTTTTACAATAAAAACCTAACTTTTAGTTGGAAAAATTCACATTTTTGGGGATTTATTAAAGCCTGATGCTGCAAAAAGTCTGAATCCGAAAATCCGCCAAATCAGACCTGCCGAGGTCGTATATAAGTCAGTGGGAGAGGTCCCTATCCTTTTTGGAAGTTTCTGCCTGCCCTGGAATTAGCCCAGAAATCTGACTATTTTGGATCGGGCAACAATTTTTGATTCATGTTTTCCCTCATTTTATCGAGTTTGTCCATGATCCTATTAAATTGTGCTTTTTCAATAATAAATAAGGTCACATCTTGGTTTCTGCGTTGGTCAGACTTTTTTATTTTAAAAAATAAGAAAACATCAGATAAATAACCCACTTGATGTCAGGGATAAAGTTAAACATTTATCCACAGTTACCAAGCAGCCTTCCCACTTATTGCCTGTAACCAACAACCCTGCATCCCCTGTGCCTTGAAAGGGGAGAGCTTTAAGCATTGACTCATATGACCATCTCCAAACCCTGCATTTAATGGATAATGGAAACTGATCTCAAAAGAAAAACTTGAGCAGCAACACCCATTTTCCCCATTTATGCACAAATATGGCACTTCTATTAAAAAACAGGGGTGGGGGGTTAAAAATTTCACAGAATTTAAAACAATATGCTCTATTTCTACCCCCAAAACATATGTTCTGTTTATAAAATTTTGGAATGCTCCTCTGAGTTAATCAATCGTTTGCTTTATAAAATCTTGGACTAGAAACTTAAATATAGGCCTAACTTAGGCCCAGGACCTGGTGTGGAATTTGATAGGCAGCTACAGGTGTATTACTTCACAGTCCACAATGTTCTAGTTATCGACAAGTTGAATTTTTAAAGAAACAGTACATGATAAATTTGGATATTCGAAGTACACAAAACATAGCTCAAAATTCAAATTTTTTTTTATTTGAAAATTCACCTCGACCTTTGATAAATCTGTCCCTAAATGTTTACATATGCTCAGCTGATACCATAAGAAATGTGGAATTGAAGAATGAAGATGCACGTTATTTTTTTAGTCCTTTCTGTAGGACTGCAGCCATCACACTAGTGTGACTGCGCCTTCTTGTCGCAAGAAATAGTCACTGAAGCAGTGACCGCAGAACAAGTGGTATCAGAACCAGTTGTTACAGAACTCCTGACTCCGCAGAAGAATCAAAGTTTTGCCACCAATATTTGGATGACCACATGTTTCCTCTCTGTACCCACTTACCAAGAAAATAACCGTTTTCAACTGAAAAAAGTATTATTTTATGATGACTAATTCAAACTTACTAAGATAATATTTTATCAGTAAAATGATTTAATTTTAACTTAATATCTCTGTCCATTTTCCTATGAAAACAGTACATCTTGAACAAAAGGGATTGTACATTTTTATCCGAATACACAAATTTTTCATAGTTACGATTTAATGACTTTTACAAATATACATTTTGTTATATACAAAGACAATGATTCCCAGCAGAGAAGGCACGGAAATTAATTAGGCCACAAGTAGAAGAATTTATCCGGCTGACACTAGCGCACTCCTAGGAGGATAAGTATAAAAATGGCAGTTTTTTTGTTTATATACGTAAGGTATATTCACAATTCCTAACAACCAACACGCCTGTAACAACTCTCCCTGGTAGTCTAGTGGGGGGCGGGGGGCGCCCACTGCGTCAATCCTCAGCGCCACAGGCTACGGATCCTTAGGGGGGTGCAGAGCTCCCCCTGGTGATTTAAAGGCGCTCTGGCGTGATGACGTCAGCGCACATTGGCACAAAATTTAAAAGCTATTTAAAGATACATTTTCTTTTTACACACTGCCCGTGATAGGATTTGTTCCTGGTGCTTAGCTGTTGCTATTCTGATCCTGAAACCTGTTATTGACTACCTGTTGTGACCCCTGCCTGTTCTTGACGATTCTACTTTCTGTATCCTGACCCCTTGCCTGATATCCGAGGCCGATTCTGCCTTATCCCTCTGATTGACTTCCTGGTTTGACCCATGCCTGCCTGACTACGTTTGTTCACTTCCTGCCCCGACCCCGCCTGATCTGTTTACGATTTTGTCTCACGCCTTGTACTGTGACCTTCAGTCCAAAGACTCTTGCCTTACAGTTGTGCCCCTCTGCTTGTCTCGAACCCCCTTGCCTTGCACCTCTCATTTTAAGACCTGGCGGCATCTGAGTAGCTGAGGGCTCCTCCCGAAGCCAAAGGCGGCTGCTACAAGCGGAAGCATGAGCCAAGACTAGGGTGCTTGGCATCAGTTCTAGAATTAGGGTGCCAACCGTTACAACGCCTTAAAAGTGTGTAGGTTAGATTTATCCCAACTGAACTTTTTTTTAGGTCCCATTTAATGAAGAAAATTAACTTCATTTTATTAGAATTATGGCTAATGAGGAGCCAAAATATCCTTACAATATAACTCAAGATATTCACGATATATATGAGTAAATGTAAATTTTAATTATAATATAAGCATGTTTTTATCTGTATGATGAGAGTTCTGCACAGAAGTAAAGCCTTTCCATTATTACTTACCCTATTCTTGTGTTTGTCCTTATCTTTTAGAAGTAAAGTACTACTATTGTGCTAGGGGCTTCACAAAATCATAACCAATCCTTTGGGTTTAGGGTATTGAGTTGAACATCAATTTGTTTTGCAGCTTTTAAAGAAAGAGGCACAGCATCACCTTGGGACAGGAGAACATGGTGCTGAAGATGTGAAGAAGAGTCTTTTCTTTGATGTATGTTCCTCTGATATCCTGCACACCAGATTCAGTTATTTTGCTCATACCTGTTTTTATTGCAAATCTACATACTCTGAATAGATTAATAAAGTAATTTTTTATCTCTTATTTTATACGGATTAGAGTGGGAGCAAGGATAGACATGTACTTTACACTTTTGATCCCATACTTGCAAATTATGATTTTTTTTCAACTGAATCACATCTATTGCTTTAATGAAGAAGTTTGAACATCAAATCACAATTCATAAAAAATTCACCAATTCGACAGATACAGTGAATATGCAAGACATTTGTCCTTACAAAGCACAGAACTGCATAGTGTTGGATGGCAGATATTAAAAAATAAAAGTATGAAGAACAAATAAGCTTGTAATGTTAAATGTTATGCAGTAGATTATATTGTAGGAATCACACGATCTATGTAATTACTAGAATAATAAAAACATCCATATTTGCTAATGATATTGCTCCAACTTTATACTCTATACTATGCCACGCTTACCTACTATTAGGTATAACCAGCGTATTTCATATTTTCAGTTAATTAAAGCCCTTTTTATTTGCCAGCTTTGCCCTCTATTTCAAGTCTGTGGCCCTTTAGGGAGCACAATACCAGCACTGGGCAGCATTAGAGTCAAGTGTTCCATGGAAGTTTAGTAATTATATGCTTATTATCAGAATAACTCTTGGTTTTTTCAACTTTGGCATGGAATATACAGCATGTCTATAAGTGATTTCACACATCATTAAAGACAAACCTGTTCCATACCCTCCCCTTCTTATTTCTGCTTTTCAACCATAAGATCCACCTTTGGTTCAGTCTATCATTACTCAGGCACCTCCAGGGCCTATGTACATGAATAGAACTAGTTCAACTTACAGGTCCCACATGTAGAAGTGATGACAGTGAAGGAGCCTTAAGAAAGACTAAGCTGTGATCAAAACCAAGCAATAGTCAAGAGTGGAGGAGAATTCAGTTGATTAACAAGCAAGTGATCAGGACATGCAGAAGAAGCAGGAGTCAACTGTAGAACAATAACAGAAGCACACCCAGCACCTAAAAACCAGAGCCAGAATTGTAACAAGAGGCAAATGAGAAAGCTCTTAAAGCATGAAGATGACATGGGGTTTAATTAGTTGAATGAAACAATAATCTATAGCTTATTAACAGAGGAACAGAGTTGAGGACAAATCAACAGACCAGACAACTTTGTGCTCAATCTCTATGGCGGCAGCTGCCACCCACTACTCTGTATTTACAACTTAGTACTGAAGAACTATGGAATAGTTGCCACAATACTTAACGTTTGATGTAAAATAAAAAGTGATGGTGTGTCTAGGTTACATAATCAATAAGTATAACCTAAATGAACTTGTGCTATTGTGACAACTGCCCACTTTCACAGAAAAATTCAGCCACATCCTTTCCAGAAGATCCCCGTGGATACAGTACAGCTAGGGGAGACATGTATTTATTGCAAAATAATTTTAAAAAATCCAAATGAAATATTCAGTTTACATACTTAGATGTCCTGCATTAATTAACAGTCTAACAATATATAGTTTAACAAATATTTGGAGAGGAACTTCAAGCTCAGCCTCCAACTAATGCTCAAGAGCCACCACAGTTTGAGAAGCATTGCCCTGGGGTGACTCAGGGCATTAACTAAAAAACAATATTACAGTGCCAATAGGTACAGTTATGGGACCAGTTATCCAGAATGCTAGGTACCTGGGTTTTTCCCGATAAAGGTTTTTTTCTGTAATTTGGATCTCCATACTCCAAGTCTACTAAAAAATCATTTAAATATGAAATAAACCCAATAGGCTAGTTTTGCTTCCAATAATGATTAATTATAACTTAATTTGGCTCAAGTACAAGCTACTGTTTTATTATTACAGAGAAAAAGGAAATCATTTTTAAAAATTAATTATTTTATGAAAATGGACTCTATGTGAGATGGGCTTCCCATAATTCGGAGCTTCCAGATCACGGATCCCATACCTGTATTGGAAAGGAAATTGACTTTATTGGTAATATTTTTAATTATAGGAGACAAAAATAGACAATGTTTTAATTGGCAAATGAGACAATGGCACATCCAAGGATGATTTTAAGAAGCAGAAACATTTCCAGATTGCACTTGGCATAACATGAGCCATGAAAGGACTGGCACAACCTGAAATATCTAGTTTGGAAAAACAAAACATTGATCCGTGCCAATGTGCCTTTGGCTAAGAAGGAAAAGTAATCCTGGAAATCTATTCAAACTTTAATAACATGTTATTTGCTCATACGTGTGCTGGTTAGAGAAACATAAACTGAATTCATGTTGTAAATTTTACAAAGGGCAATTTCATACCTCCCGACATGTAAGAAAGAGACAAAATGATCTGGAGCAGCAATGTTTTTGACCACGCCCACTTTGTGACCATGCCCCTCCCATTTTACACAACCCAGGTATGCAAGTATAATCACTAGATAAACAAGATACAGGGCAGATTAACCCCAGTCATGCCAGTATGATAAAAAATAAAACAGAAAATCAGCATAGTAACCCCATGATGTGCTAGTATAATCACTGAAAAAAGGATAATGGGCAAATTAACTCCAAACATGCCAGAATTATTGCAAAATAAATGGATATTAACTCCAGATGTGCCAGTATACTTACTTCAGAAGATGGATAATCAGAATATTAACCTCAGATGTACCAATATAATCACTGCAGAAATGGCCAATAGGGACTCCATTAATTCCAGACTTGCCAAATGCAGAAATTGACTTACACTTGCACAATGTCAGGAGCTCACCGTTCTTGCTTGTAGTCAGCATGATGCCGGTCTTCTGCGCCATGCGTTCCCAGTGACATCTCCATGTGTGCGTCATGACGCCGGCGCATCGTGATTACGCAGGCAACCCTACTTCTTTCGGCGCAGAGATTTCCCCACATCATTTTCCTGGCTAAAACTTTGATTGAGTAACTTTGATTCAATTGATAAATTGGTTTTGACTCTGCTATTGCCTTGACTTCTCCTTGTATTAACCCTTGGAACCCTTGCTTGGACTTTGATTTCCTGTCGCCGACTCTGTTATTGCTGCGACTACTCTTTTGTATTAACCCTTGGAACCTCTGCCTGGACTGGATTCCCTGTTGCCGATTCTGCTTGCCACTGTTACTCTCTGGCATTAACCCCTGATACTTTCCACAGACTTGATTATTGTTGCCAATCCTGCTTGCCTACTGACTACGCTTCGGATTAACCCTTGTGGATCCCGTTCCTGACAATCTTCTGTTGTTTACGCGGACACCTATCTGGCTTTGTGTGTGTTGCAGTGATTTGTGACCGTTCTTTTCTCTGCGCTGATCTTCACCTCATCACTTCTACGTTGCCTGCGACTGACACTAAGGGGCCAATTCACCAAGCTCGAGTGAAGGATTCAAAGAATTTCGAGTGTTTTTTGTGCTCCTCGACTATCGAATTGGCGTAAATTCGCCTGAGTAGAATGATCCGAATGGATCGAGCGCAAAAATGCTGCGACTATTCGCCCATTCGATAGTCGAAGTACTGTCTCTTTTAAAAATACTTCGACTGCCTACTTCGCCACCTAAAACCTACCGAATTGCTTTAAAAGCCTATGGAAGAGTCCCATAGGCTTGTTTTCCAAGTTTTTGATTGAATAAAAAGGCATTCGATCGAATGAAAATCCTTAGAGCGAATATTCGATCGAGCGCCTATTCGCCTGGCGAATAATCGCCAATTCGACTATTCGCCAGTGCATAAATTCGCCCGAATTGCCTATTCGATTCTACTCCCCAGTCGAATTTCGAGGGATTTAACCCCTTGAAATTCGACCCTTGATGAATTTGCCCCTAAGCCACGAGACTCAACACTGAAAGTACTCCACAAGGTCGCTGTTCCCTCTTAAGACTTACGGGCTCCCATACCTCACCTTCACTAACTTCCCTCTGTACCTATTTGAGGGTGTGTTAGAGGAGGGGCTGTAAGGGTTGTCTTCCTCAATGCCAGTGGTTCCCTCCTGTTGGGTTTGACACACAAGCAGAAAGATCTTCGTTCCTAATTCCCACACTGCTTGGCTCTCTCCCATTGCCCCTCATTACTCCCTGCATCTGAAGACAAAATCCAAGATGGTGCATTGAACACACAGCCATTTTGGATTTTGTTATTCAAATGCAGTGTCAGACTGGGACACCAGGGGCCCACCCAAAAACCTTAGACCAGGGGCGACTCTCATTACTATTATTCTCCATCTCATCAACCTCTATTCCCCTAGTCTCTTTTCTTTACATACTATAATCTGTTATTCCATCTATTTAGCCTCTTTGTTCTCATAGAAATAGGGAATGGCCATGAAATAGGCCAAATGTTTAGCAGCATGAGGGACCACTGACACCTGGGCCCACTGAGAGTTTTCCTGGTATCCCTGTGGGCCAGTCCGACACTGTTCAGATACAGGGAGCAGAGAGATGGCTGAGAGAACTGAAGGGGAGCCAAGCAACTGCAGGACATTCACATTACAATCCAGGACAGTAGGATTTGCACTCAGAATCAGGCCTGTCTTGTGAAAAGCGGGGCAGCTGGCCAAATTCAGCCTCCAGCACATGAAGAATTTTAAGAGGCTTGATCTATTCTCTGCTCTTAGGATCAAGGGCAAAAATGTATCTGAAAAATACATTGTTGACATAGCGCTGCGTTTTGTGCTGTAAAGGGCAGAAATCACACTACGTCACAGTCAGGTGATGTTTCTGGACACGGAATGTGAAAAAGCTCACACAGCTAGGTGGCACTTGGTTAAAGACTGGGCAAACAATGCCTGCAAGGGCAACGTATACAGTAGTGGATACGGAATATATTATTGCTGCTGTAAAAACATCACTCAGGTGATGTTTACGGACACGGAATTATTATTGTTATTTAGACAGAATGTGAAAAAGCTCACACAGCTAGGTGGCACTTGCATACCTCCCAACTGTCCCTCTTTTGACCACTCAACCCCCTGTCCCTCTTTTGTACTGGAAAGTCCCTCTTTTCTCTGCACTGAACAGCCAGAAAAAAACCAGTTTCTAACTTAATTAGCTTTTGGCAGAGAGCTCAGAACAGCTAACAGGTGGAAATAAGATACTTTATAACAATTTTGACTCTGGTTGGTGCTGGTAGTGGTGAACTACTAGGAGGAGCAGCACACCAGTCCCACTCCCCAACACAGCTAGACTAATTGCACTGGGCTCTTACAGTAGCAAAGTAAAAAAAAAGAAAAAAGAAAATAAAAGCAGTCCTTACAAGGACTATTGGGTTACAGGCAGCAGTCAGCAGATGAGAGATCAGCAGCAGGACAGCTGCCCACAGCAGCTACATACAGAGCACTGCAGTAGAAGGTAGATTACTAGCCAGCAAAGCTAACTAACCTAAACTCACTGTCCCTCAAATCCCTGCAGAGTTCTGTCCCTACAATACAGAGCAGTATCAAGTAGATTACTAGCCAGCAAAGTTACTATCAACTGTCCCTCAAATCACTAACAGCTCTCTCCCTACACTATCTCTTCCAAGCACACACAGGCAGAATGAAAAAACGCTGCAGGGCATCAGTTTATATATGGAAGGGGAGTGGTCCAGGGGGTGTGGGGGTGGTCCAGGAGGGAAAGCTTCCTGATTGGCTGCCATGTATCTGCTGGTCTGGGGGAGAAATGGCAAAAAAAAGCACCAGCTAAGGCGAACCCAAATTGGCGAACGTCGTGCGACGTTTGCGAACATTCGGCGAACAGTCCGCGACATCCCTAAAAGCCAGAGGGAGACAAAATGAACAGGTATTGGACGTGTTACCCCGAATGCTCAGGACCTGAGGTTTTCCGGGGTAACAAATCTTAAATTTGTATCTTCTTTCCTTACGTCTACGAGAAAATCATGAAAACAATAAATAAACCCAATAGACTGGTTTCTCATCCAGTAAAGATTCATTATATCTTATTTTGGATCAAGTCCAAGGTAAGTTTTATTATTACAGAGAAAAAGGAAATCATTTTTAAAAAAATGGATTATATGGATGAAATTGGAGTCTATCTGGAGAAGTCCTGTCTATAATTTGGAGCTTTCTGGATAATGGGTTTCCAGATAACAGATCCCATACCTTGTACATGATTTCACTGGCACAGGTATAATAAATGAGCACAGGGTCAGTGCTTTAAATGACCTTGTCAATGGCAAAAAAAATAAAATCCAGAGTTTCCTTGCACATATCCATGCTGCTTTATTGCTTCATTAACATAAACAAGTGCAATAGGTGCCTTCTTAGCAAATTGTACAACATTTTTTTTGGAAAAACAACAACATATTTTTTGGAAAAACAACAACACTTAACTCTTAGCATTAGCATTCATTCCATCATTTATAAATACTGCATTATAGCCAGGGTCGGACTGGGCCGGCGGGACACCGGGAAAAAACCCGGTGGGCCTCCAGCTAATGTGGGCCCCACCAGCCCAGATCCACACCCAGAACCTTCTTCGTGCCGAGACCTCCCTTTGTCGGGGGTTGCAGCAAAGACACTGCACATCAGCGCGCATGTGTACATACGCCACGCGTCTCAGCAACGGAGGTCGGCGGGGGGCCTGGGACAGCAACCCCGGTGGGTCCCGGGCCCCCCAGTCCGACCCTGATTATAGAGTTCATTGTAAACTGGTCTGTAAAACCTAGAATTTTAAAAACTTTAGATAAAAAAGCTTGATGGTAAAAAAATACACTTAAGACTTAGAGGCCGATTCACTATGGGTCGAATATCGAGAGTTAATTAACCCTCGATATTCGACTGTGAACTAAAATCGTTCGACTTCGAATATCGAAGTCGAACGATTTTGCGCAAATCCTGCGATCGATCGATCGAAGGATTTTTCGTTCGATCGAACGATTAAATCCTTTGAATCGAACGATTCGAAGGATTTTAATCCAACGATCGAAGGAAAATCCTTCGATCAAAAAATCACAGGCAAGCCTATGGGGACCTTCCCCATAGGCTAACATTGACTTCGGTAGCTTTTAGCTGCCGAAGTAGGGGGTCGAAGTTTTTTTTTAAAGGGACAGTACTTCGACTATCGAATGGTCGAATAGTCGAACGATTTTTAGTTCGAATCGTTCGATTCGAAGGTCGTAGTCGAAGGTCGAAGTAGCCCATTCGATGGTCGAAGTAGCCCAAAAAAACTTCGAAATTTGAAGTTTTTTTTATTCTAACCCTTCACCCGAATTTAGTGAATCGGCCCCCTAATAATGACTCGTTGAGAAACTTGATGAGATTTTTCGACTGCTACAGACTGAAAAGGCTCAAATTTGGAAAAAACGGTAATACACGTTTTATAAACGTGAACATCTTCAATCACACAAAAAAACTGTGAACTTGAATTTTTGGTAGATCAGCCACTTAGTATAAGATTTATGGCATTTTGGAACATGTAAACTGGACGGCACGTGTTAATAATAAATAACTGTTGAGGCCATTTAGTCCAGGATTTTAGCTACTGATGATCAAGAACGATCTCTTCAGAAGAACTTGTTTCAGAAAAGAACAAATGTATTTTTGTAAAACAAACATTTACTTTTTTTTTTTTTTTGAGCTTGTAAACGCACAAGTTTTAATTGTTTGAGCTTCTAAGCGCGAGGTATTCAAACTTTTTTATATTCAGATTTTTTACTAAGTATCCAATTTTGTTTTTTAAATTATGAGTTTACTGAAATAGAAAAAAAACCTCTAAAACCTCACAAGTTTGATTTCCGATAAGTCCATTAATAAACTTGCAAAAATAGTGTCGCTGCAGCTACTGTGATCTGCAAAAAGGGGGAAAATGGCGTCTGAAATCGAATTGGTATCATTCGCACCTGATTTAACTGATCACATTAGATCAGCGGTTATCAGATATTTTCAGTTCAAACCTCTCCTTGCATGTCCTTACGGCCCAAGGATTTCAAGGGCAACAAATGTTTTTATCCCACACCTCACCCTAGTTTAACTTCAAGCTCTGACCAAGACTATTCTAAAGCCCCTGTGTGATTACTTTAGATATCCCAAGGATGTTCAGACTTACAGTTTAGGAAATTGTATTAAGGACATGTCTGCGCCTCCCTATTAATGTATATCATATTCAGTAAATGGACACCCCAGTTATATGAGATCTATCGGTGCTTATGCATGTAAGTGGGAGCAGCCATGTTTGCTCTTATGAGCTCATCTCATCCACCAACACTGAGATGTTTCCCTCTAGCAGCCAGATTATTAATGGAGATGGTGGAATGTTTCTTACAGATCTCCTTCCAGATAATGTAGAACTTGTCAGTACAATGTGTCAGTATGAAGGGATTACGTTGTCTCACTTGGTTTGAAGAATCATTTACTTCTTCACTAGTTTTCTCTTATGGTTCAGCCTATTTAGAAAGTTGAAGCTGGGAGGATGCGGAAGCCATTGTTGATGTAATAAATATAAAAATTAAGAAAATATAGAATTTCAGTAACATTGTTTACAAATTA
Source organism: Xenopus petersii (assembly GCA_038501925.1). Classification (NCBI taxonomy): domain Eukaryota; kingdom Metazoa; phylum Chordata; class Amphibia; order Anura; family Pipidae; genus Xenopus; species Xenopus petersii. The sequence goes on from CM076688.1 coordinate 7,751,092, forward strand.
TGAATGTGTAGCAAAATACTGAAGTTGTTTTTTCTTGTTGATATTGTTTTAAACCTTTATTCTTGATCCTTTCATAGCAAATAAAGTTGGTTTGTTTTTCCTCTATCAGAATTGTTAGCTTTTCCATGCTAATTTAAGTTTCCCCAACCAGTTAGTAGTAGTAATTTAAGTTAAAGGTACATGGTACTGGGCCATTAGATTTAGGACAATGCCTGCAACTAATATATTACATTTTAACAGATGGTTATAGTAAAGCTTTGGCTGGATGCTTCATATGGGCTGAACAGAGTACAGAATTAACCAAGGGGCCCATCTATTAAACCTCAAATTCTTCTGGTCGAGTTTTTAAAGGGTAAAACTAGAAATTGTACAGGGGGAAAACAACCTTGATTTTTTTTGTGATTTATTCTACCCAAAAGCTGCAAATAAAACCCCAAAATACTGCCTCTTGATGAGGTCATGTAGAAGTCAAAGGAAAATGTCCCTGAAGATGTTTCTTGACGCTGTGATTCGTGCTGGTTTTTGTCCGATAAAGTTGAGTTTTCGCGGTAACAAATTGATAAAGTAGAGATTTCAGAGCATTAAAGTGAAAAAGTTGCATGACTTGAATTGGCAAACAATTTTGTTGTGAGTTAAATATGTGAATGGGGGTTAGGTTGAAATGAAATTAATTCGAGTTTTAGTAAATATTCTCCTAAGTGTTCTGATTTAGTCCAGACCCTGCATTGTTACTGCCCAACATGAGCCAGCAAAACAAAACCGTGTAAAAACGAATACATAAATAATAACCCATTGAAGTATACCATTCAAAAACAAGAAGCTTTTATTAAAGGAACAGTAACGTCAAAAAATAAAAGTGTTTTAAAGTAATAAAAATATAATGCAGTGTTGCCCTGCACTGGTAAAACTGGTGTGTTTGCTTAAGAAACACTACTATAGTTGATATAAATAAGCTGCTGTGTAGCCATGGGGGCAGCCATTCAAACCAGAAAAGGCTCAGGTTACACAGCAGATAGCAAATAAGCTCTGTCTGTCTAATGGTGTTATCTGTTATCCATTAGTTATCCTGTGCCATATAGCCGTTTTTCAATTTCCGCCATTGCTCCACAGCAGCTTGTTTATATGAATTATAATAGTGTTTCTGAAGCAAACACATCAGTTTTACCAATGCAGGGCAACAGTACATGATATTTTCATTACTTTAAAACAATTAAATTTTTTGGTGTTACTGTTCCTTTAAGGTAAACTACCCTTTTAATTCTACATAACACTGGCGCTATATAAGGGTTAGTCTCTGACCCAGTGTTGAGGCATGGAGGAAAAGTAACATCCCTTTCTTAGTAATGATGTCCTATATTAGGACTGAGTGTCCCCCACGTGCTGCTTGTGGCACCTAAGGACAGACATCACTCAGTATCCCCACTAATTAACATCAATGTCCTACACACAATCTTTGCGGTAATTTCTTCCATTACAAACAACACAGATCTGAAGTTTTTAGATTTCCTGTGTCCAACACCCCTCAACTCTGATTTTACAATGTTTGGTCGTCTACTTCCCACCCCACAACTAACAACAGGGTAAAATAAATATAAACAAATTGTCCTAATTATCGTTTTGTTTAATTTCTGGGTATCACGTCTGACACTTTTGTACTAAAGGATAACAGAATCAACAAATAGGTTTATTTCAGTTTATTTTATTGGTAAATCAGTAACAAAGAAGAAATACATTTCACAGATGTATATATACAAAGTGCATTTTCTTGTTTGTCTGTAGCGACAGTACTTAGAGTCTCTTAAGATTTCTCTTCTTCTTGCTTATAGGCCAGGTCTATAATGTCGGCATTGCACAGTAAATCTGTAGGTAAGAATAAGACTATGTCAGTATATTAATCAGATATAACACAGTTGAATAAAACAGATTCTAAATATAAACCTACATGGAACAATCTACACAGATATAAATCTCACCATTAGTCCATTGTGCAACAAGGTACAAAAGGTTCTGCAACTCGATGTCTCTGGCACTTCAATAGTGTTAAACACGTCGGGCATCACATTTCTTCTATTCAAAATATTTCAGGCCAGCGTTTTGAAAGAAGTTGTCCAAAAATTGCCAAGATGAAATGAAAGTGCAGTGGCCGGTACTGTATGATTTGGGCAGGTCAAAACTAACATTGTATCTCACAAAGTTACAGTTCTCGTTGTGTAGAACAGGCTCAAGGATGTTATGGAGCATCTCATTGTAAACAGCTCCTGAAAAGGAAACGGCACTACATTGTTAATAAATACACGGTAGCCTTTCCATTCCACCAACAACAATGACCTTGGATTTATCCAGCAAAGACTTGTGCATCTTCTTAATGTGCAGGAAACATTTTTAATAAAATGTACAGCTGGAACTATTTAGCAGGGGTCAACTCTCCTCCAGCCAAGAGGCCTACTTTCCTTAATGTGTTGCATGATCTGTGATAAACAAACCTGTAAAGAATCACATCAGTGTGCAAGGCATTGTGGGAGCTGTAGTCTTGGCTGGAGGAGAACTGGCTACTGCTTCAGTGGTACATGTACTCTGTTCAGTAGACGTATGTTTAAAAGTGAGACCTTACCTAACTCATCTCCCTTCACAGCATCTTTGCACATTTCAATACGAGCGGAGTGATGGGGAACAACGTAATCTTGTAACGAGCTCACGAGAATCACATTCTTGAAGTGCTCCAAGCCTGTAATACAATAATATTCACCATGAGATTCCAGAACAATATTAAGACATCAATACAGATGTATCTTTCATGAAATCACGGGCATAATACTTTCAATAAGATAAATTTCAAATTACTAATGTAAGTTACTGAGGAGTATTGGGTCCATGTCAGGTCAATGGTAAGACATGCAAATCTCTTAAAATACAACCTTGCTGGTTATGGTTAAAATAGTTCCCAAAAGTTTCTAATAAAACTTTCAGATCACAGCAGCTTTATTTTAGGGTTTTATATGATTTAATATGCAGATGAAAGCCATACGAAAGACGGGGCATATGTCTTACCTTTTTTCTGACTGAGTTTGTAGAGGAAACTTTGTCTTGGGTCTTTGTGATCTGATAATGCCATCTGAGATATGGAGACACCCATAGGCAACCACTTCTCTATCCACAGGCCTATAACAAAAGAGATGCACAGATTTATTCATTGTATTATATAAAAGCATGTTAAAGTTCATTGAAATGTAGGTGTGGGGTTATATTATCAGGAAACACACTGTATCTTGAAAGTTCTAAAATACAGCCGTGATCTTTCCCAAACATAATTTTAAATTTTTGACTTTTGTCCTATCATAATGATAAATTAATTGTACTTGATGTAAATGAAGCATGGTTAAATCCATAAACATATATTACTTGTTGTTTCTAATCTTTGAATTACTTGTCAATAATAAAGCAATGGCCAGTAAATCCCTACCAGTTTTATAGAGAAACGTGTTGGGGTACAGAAGGCCCATATGTGGTCCACCGAAGGAGAGGTAAGTGTGCAGTTTTCCACGGTAGCCTTCAAATTCAGGTCTCCACAGGGCTGAGCGTATTATTAGATTGCCCAAAGAAAAGCCGATAAAGCTGCGGGGAGAGAAAAGTAACATTACTATAAAAATTTATATATATTATTAAGTATAGAGATTGTTTGCTAATTACTGTACCTGATTCTGGAAATAATGAGCTTCCTCATGGTTATGTGCTGTAATATTTCATGTAGGAGATTTCTGCTTAACATATCAATATCATCAGTGGTACAGCCCTGTAAAGAAAACACAAGAAGTGAAAAAGAACACAATAAATATTGTATCAGAATTAAAACAAGACATGCACAGAGACCGACACCAATGAAAACATTATAGTTACCACAGTTATTTAACAGTGTATAAAATAGCAATATTAAAGGGCCTGTCTGCTAACAATCAGCAACAATAATCTTCTATAAGACCTATCCACGTCCCGTCTTGTTGCTCAAACATTTTTCATGCAATTTATTAACATTTTCTATATATTTTGAGGTATCAAACCCCACAGAAGACGTTTCTGTTCAAAAGGAATTGTCATTGGTCGATCTATAATAGCGTCAATTTGTTACAGACCACTTGTTACAGTTATATATCAGAATGATCTTTATGGGCCCCACTACAACGGATCATTTCATATTAATCATCAGTAAACCAATAAAATACTAATAATTAAAGGATTTCTCAGGATAGTTACATTTTATCATCATTGCCTATTAGTTCCCATTGAGCTGAGATGGATAGAATGTTTGAACAGTTTCATATAGGAATGGAGATGACCCCTCAGAACTAGACACACAGATATACGTACCTCGTTGCAACAAGACATTACGAAGGTGATTTTCCCATGTGTCACTCCAGACTCAATCTCAGTTTTTATAAGTAGAAGATCACTTTCGGAACCTAGAGTAGAAATAAAGCCATTAATTTTAACGGGGCAGGGCAATGGTAAATCATATGACAAAACACACGCAAGTGTTCGTTTCAGAATCAAATCTTTAAAATTTTACTTACCACCCAAGCCGTGCACACAGACTATTAGATGTGTTCCGTCTTCACTACTGGAGTCGTCTTTGGAACCTACAATACAATAAGTAAATTTAATTAATGTAATGTCCTCTTTCCTTTATGATCTAATGGGAAAATCAATGTTTAACTTACCAGTAGAACTGCTCTGCTGTTTTTGTGTAGGTATAAGTCGCTCCCAAACTCGTTTCTTTTCGCTAGTTTCATGGAATGATCTACACAATAAAAACACACAATGTTGGGTCAAGTAAAACTGTCCATTGAAATTCATGATGATAGAGAAGATAGATGGATGGATAGAGAGAGAGAGAGAGAGAGAGAGAGAGATAGCATTTCTGTATGTACAATATCACATCCTTTACCTGATCCTGGATATGATCAGACTGTTAGTGTGAATAGACGATTAGTCAAAGAATCATAGAATCTTATAAACAGCAAAAAAAATCCAGCTGTTCCAGTGCAAGGCACGTTATGTTATGTAGCTGAACTCAGGTGACTATTTTGCAAGATAACTAGTGATCCTGGGATTCATACTTATTTAGGATTGTTATATATTTTACTATTTACATTTTTTTATATTATATTTTGTGCATTATATTTATATTTGGTAGGGATCAGAACTTACCCTTTCCTCAAATGAGATGTTATTGCACATCCAGGTACTGTTCTGCGCTTCTCTTTAGTACTAGCAACAGGGGAAGATTTCACCTTTTCTGAACAGTCTATAAAGTCTTCTGAACAGTCTATAAAGTCTTCTGAACAATCTATAAAGTCTTCTGAACAGTCTATAAAGTCTTCTGAACAATCTATAAAATAAATTTTAAATGTTAGCAGGAAAATGCCTTCCCATCCACACTCATATATAGAAAAGTGATCTTATCTTTCATTCAGTACGTCATCTCAGTGGTTCTATTGTACAGAGCGGTGGGATACGTTGGTACTTTAGAAATACGTATTTAATAGATAATAATGAATGGAAGGAGTTCTGGATGAACAACTGTCACACACTGAGGCAGCAGCACCTGTGGATTCTTTCCATACGTACCTATTGCTTCAGGCTCTAAGTACCGGTCTTCAAAGATCACGGGGGCAGATTTTGATACCGAGTCCCGGCACTCGAGACAACAGACTTTTGCAGCTTTTTTGACTTCTTTGTAAATCTCTTTTTGGCTTTGGGTGCTGCAATGAGAAACAGGTTCTTATATTTAGAAATAAATCACATCCAGAGATCAGTAAACTAAAAACTGAGGGAAGGAATAAAAAATCCAGTGTCCGATGGAGTATCCAACAGCAACCAATCCTATGATTTTAAACACCTGATAATCAGACCAATAATATCTGCTGTTTGGTTGCTAAGGATACTAGACTTGTAGTAAATGTGTACCATGTATTACATTAACATGACAACAGTATGATAATTTCATAGAAAAGCATCTCTTAGAAGTAAAACTTTAAAGGACCATAAAAGTGAGTAAATGTAATTTTCAGATATCAACTGACTGTAGCTAAACATAATTAGTTGAAGAAACACTAGGGATGGGCGAATTTGATCCATTTTGTTTCGCCAAAAATTCTCTGCTGTCGAAATGTCGCAGACGCCCATTAAAATTTGTTGCACGCCACCATACAAGTCTATGTGCGTCATTTTTTCAGCGAAACGAGGCAAAACAATTCACCCATCCCTAAGAAACACCATTGTACTCACATCTTCTCATCATATAAAATAGCTTCTTGTCGGGGATGGTCAGTAGAGATGAATAATTTCTTGAACTTTTCTTCCTATAAAACAATAAAATAGACACAGTTCATAAGCACAAGCTTGAGAGATAACGGCAGTGTAAAACAATAAATGGAGTCCCACTGAAGATTGAGCACTAAGCTTCCCCTGCCTTAAAGCCTATTCAATGCGCTTCTTACCTTTATTTGCTTCTTCTCTTGTTCACTCTCCAAGGAGGATTGAAGAAATTTTCCCCACAGATTGAGAAGTTGAGATGATAGCAATATTAGGCTGCTATTTATTGTTTCTGCCAGATCATTGGGGTCTTCTATTTCCTATAGTTAAAATTTTAAATAATCAACAATTTGTGTAAACACAGAGAATACAGTATGTAAAGCACTTTTTAATACCCCAATAGTATAAGGAAACTAGTTTGGGGTGACAGGTTAGTATCACATTACAGAATAAGCAATGAGCAAACTTACCATCACTTTGTCAGATATCTCACTGAGCCGGACTTTCAGATCCAGTTTTTCTGTGGAGGAAACAAAGACCATGTAAGAAAGGAAACAAATTTACTACTTGTAGCAGCAACATAACCACCTGTTACCCACCACAGGGAACATCTCAATAAAATGAATAAGAGGAGCCTTGTTAGACGTGTAGGCAATAATTGTAGGTGCCCAGTTACTCGCGGTGCTTCCTAATGATGGTGAGTGACCTAATATGAGTAGCGGGTGTTTTACCATTTGCCACTGCCCTAATATTGACTCTATGATAATATCAAGGCCAGTGTGTAAACTAACGGTCACTTTGGGATACCTAAATGTGCACTTTGTTTGTTCATGCCCATAATCTTTCAACTTCCAAGAGGAAAGAATGTTTTCATTGACTCATCAATATCTATTATTCATTTGGGATGTTGGGTGGTCAGAGAAAGGTCTATGTTTAAATGAACTAATTTGAACAAAACCTAAAGAACAGGACAAGTAGGTGTCACAAAGTAGAAGCAATCACATACCAAGCTCCAGCTTGCATGAGGAAGGCAGCGTTTCTGATACGGAGATGAAATAACTGTACAGTCCATCATAGGAAAGCAGCAAGCAGGATCGTAGTGTTGAAAGGAAACGGTAGGCATGCTGCAAGTATTTCTCTTCTATCACAAAGCTTTTACCCTAAAATAGAGAAACAGAGTCATGAAGCAAGAAAGAAAGCAAAGAGGACACAAATCATTACAAGATGGTGCCCTACTACCCCACAGCACTACTCTTTTGCCAGTTAAAGACATCGGTGAAATGGTGAGACTCGTTGGGGTTCAGGAGGAGGGAGGGAGGCAGTTAGTGGGGCCTGGGGTTGTCTGTAATTATAATTCCACTCAGAACTGTTTTTACCCTCTGGAAGGTTCAAATACAAATTCATGTTTGTTACTTACGTCTGCTGCCAATTTCTTTTTTAAGTTTTTGCCAAAAATGACATTTTCCAACATCGGTTTTTTAGCCTTTGTCCACCGGCTGGGAAGAATTCTTTGGAATACTGAGTTTTTCTTGGAAAAGCTATAAAAACAACAAATACAGATGATTGTATTATCTTGAAATTGATATTATTTCTTAATGGAATAGTAAAATAATGTCATTATCTCTATCTGACAATAACAATCCGTGTACTTACGTCTTCAGTGGGGGTTGTAATACAACCAACAGGCCATGAACAATGACCGACAGCTTTGCACATGTCTTAAATATGATATTCGTGCGGCCGTGAATCCCTCGATGCAGGTTAAAGTGCAATTTCATGTCCTCACTGCACATTGGTGCCGAACGCTTACATTTGCTTAATCTGTTCAGATAAAACCAGAAGATCGATGTGTTAAACACAAATCAGATTTCACTAACCCATCAGTCTTGTTAGCTTTATTGTATTAGAATTAATTATATTCTGATTTATGGAACTGTATTGCCTCTTAACCAGGACTATTGGGGTTGTTCACCTTTAAATGAACGTATAGTATGATGTAGAGAGGGATATTCTGAGATAATTTACAATTTTCATTTTTTATTATTTGTGATTTTTAAGTAATTTAGCTTTTTATTCAGCAGCTCTCCAGTTTGTAATTTCTGAATCAGAGACTGGAATATGAATAGGAGAGGCCTGAATAGAAAGACCAGTAATAAAAAGAAGCAATACCAATACATTTGTAGCCTTACAGAGCATTTGTGTTTTAGATTTTAAAGATAAAGATGCAAAGTATCAGCAGAAAAGGGCAAGAAATAAACAAAAAAAAATTTAAAAAATTATAATGAAGACTAATAGGAAAGTTGCCATTCTATAACGTATGAAAAGTTAACTTAAAGGTGAACAACCCCTTTAACTGCTCAGGTAGAAAATGAATTTCTATATGTAAGTCTAAGTGGCCAATACAAGGGTGGTCGGGGGAAGTCCCCTCATTTGGCAAGGAGGCTGCCTGTCACGTAATCTTAACATTTTGCAGTAGAGCAAAAACATTAGAGAAATGGGAAAGAAAGGAATTACAGCACAAATATAGAGTCAGAGTTTTAATCTATTCTTCAGTTCTGACCATCTCTGTACTTACTCTTTATGGTGTTGTGCATAGTAAATTCCAAAGTTCATCTTGCTCTCCAGGGTATTCAGAGTCTCTTCAATCTGCCATTGTAGAGAGAATAGAAGAAACATAAGATACGGTATAGGGAACACACAAACACAAAGCTGATCTAAAAGACTTTTTATCACTTACTTGACTCTCATCCAGGAGGATATTAACGGTGTAGATCACAACGTCGTCAATTCTACCAGTACGTTTAGTTAATGTAAACGCACTGCTGAAAAAATCACTGCCCTCAACTGAAGCCGGATACGTCACGTTATCTAAAACAGAAGAGTTTTAATCAATTTACCAAACTATAACACAACAGAGTGAATAAAGACTGCGTCAGCAATAATAACAAATAGGGGAAGATTTATCAAGGGTCTATTTTAGTGTAATTTGACTAGGGAATAATCCAAATTCGAATTAAAAAAAAAAAGAAAATCGAATTTTAAAGTTTATAATGTACTGCCCCTTTAAGAATTCAAATTTCACCATCTAAAATCCGCCAGATTGGTGTTTTAGGCTATGGGTGACTTACTACAATTAATTTGGAGTTGTTTGGTAGACTTTTAAAAAAATAACATTTTTTTGTGTGAAAAAAACTCGAATCAGATTCAATCTAATACGATTCGATTTGAGACTGATGGCCGATCCTATTCATCTGAGTTTAAAAAATTTACATTTTTAAAGAATTTTAAGAATTCGAATTTGACTATTCACCATCTAAAACCTGCCGGGTTGGTGTTTTAGGCTATGGGGGAACTCCTACAATTAATTTGGAGTTGTTTGGTAGACTTTTGGAAAAAAAAAACTTTTTTTTAATTTTGTGTGAAAAAAACTGGAATCAGATTTGATCTAATACGATTTTATTCGAGTTGGCAAGCCGATCCTGTAATAAATTTTGATTGGTCTTTTTTTTCCCAATTTTGAGTTTATGGAAGTTTTTGAAAATATCATAAACTTGAAATTTGACCCTTGATAAATCTGCCCCTTAAAGTGCAATATTTCTGTAAATAACACTCGGAGATGGTCATTGTTTTAGGAAAACAAGTACCTTCAGTATGGAAAATCCTTGCTTCGATTGTGTGAGGGATGCTCGTCAGAATCTCAAAGGATGTCTTAATTTGCCAAAATCTAAAAGCAAAAACAATGTTTTCAGTATCAATATTTAAAATCAAACTCTCTCTGCTCCTCATGAACACGTTCTGTTAAAGGGGACGTTCATTTGCCTGAATGTTTCTATGTGATCATTTCACTGCTACACAAGCCGCCCGTTGCTGCTGTCCATATGTAGGGGGTTATTTACTAAACTCCGAATGCAAAAATAACAAAAAAAATTGATTTTTTTTTATAAACTCTGACTTTTAAAAAACAGAAATGACAATTTTTTTTGGTAATTTATTAAACCCAGAGGATGGAAAAGTCTGAATCAGAAAATCCAGCATCTCAGACCTGTCGATGTTGCATATAAGTCAATGGGAGAAGTCCCAATGATTTATTGATGGGCACTAGGTTTTATGCAATACCCAAAGTTTTCAGAGTTTTTGGACAAAAATCTAAGTTTTAGCTAAGATCGGAAGAAAAATCAGAAAAAAAACACGAAAATCGGATTTATTCCCGCAAAAATGTTTTCAGGAAAATGTAATAATAAATAAGTGCAAAAAACTTGAGCAGATTTGATTGGAGAGAAAATATTGAGATAAATTTGGACTTTGATAAATAACCCCCTTCTATGAAGGAGATGCCAATCCAAAAACAATTGGAATATGTTGCTCAATGTCTAAAGGACCTAAAATAATTTTACTGCAGGGCCCAGTAACTTGCAGTTTTACTATTTACTCAACACTGATCATAGGACATTGTGAGTATGTGAGAGCAATTGCCTTACAAGCTGCCATATTGAAGTATGCGCCAAATCTAACATTCAACTCAGTCCTAGGAAGTTTTTGGAGGATTTGGATTCAACCAAACTCGGACCTGTAACCAAATTGGAGCCCTTAATGCCTTAAGACACACTTACCGACTTACGAAAGGCTTCAGATTCTGGAATTGCTTTAGATGCAATGAAAATTCAAGTGTAGCTTGTACTTTTTCCATAGTTATTGTTGTTTCAGGTTAATATACTAAAAAGCAAAAGAACAAAGAGGAAAATCATGTTAATGCTTCAAATCATCTGATAATGTGGCTGTAAAAGGTGTTGTACGTGTTCCCTGGTGTGTGTAGGTTTGTGTTACATGTGAGGAATAAACCATCCTACCGGCAAAACCTCAGTCTACAAAGCTGGAAACGAATGAACATTGCAAAATGCACTTTTTTATCTGTCTCTTTACTGAAATATGTTCAAATGTAATAAAATTCAAGATTTCAGGGTTTTTTTTTCACTTACCTAGTAATAAAGATGAAATTGAGAAGGAAAGAAAGAAATAAAGAAAGAGATTGAGAAAATTGAGAATAGAAAGAGAATTGAGAAAAGTCGAAGTAAAAGCGGGGAAGTTTTTCTGCGATGCGTCACGATGCGAAGATGCAGGAAAACTGATGCTTAATATGTGTTTACTGACTTATCACAGGATGCCTTGTGATGTCATAATGGCATTGACTTGTTTACTGATGCCGTTGCCATGGTGACAATGATGTCATAGTGGTGCAGCTGTAAGGCAAGTTGAAGTGTTGGCTGAACGCAACTGGTGATGTCATAATGGTGCATCATGTGACCCGATGTCCAGCCTCCCAGAGCTGCAAACAGCTGTTTAACTGCACATCATATAAATGAGTCTGACGCTCGTAATGAGCTCAAATGTCTTTCTCTTATTAAATATCTATATTTACTGACTGTTACACAAACGGACGATATCAGCAGAAAATAAGTGAGGCTTGAGGAACGGATCAGTTTAATCACGACCATATCAGTCCTCATTCCCTGTGTTTATTCTGCCCTTATACAGGACTTTATCTGGCCTTTTAACTTACACTTTTAATTCATTCCCTGCTTTTTGTACTTTTATACATTTTCATGTTTTATTATTTTGTGGTTATTGACTTATTTAGCTTTTTATTCAGCAGCTCTCCTGTTTGCAATCTGGTTGCTAGGGTCCAATTTACCCTAGCAACCAGGCATTGATTAGAACAAGAGACCCCCATTTGAAATCTGTAAAGTGTCAGAAGATAAAGGCAAATAATGAAAAAACTATAACAAATTGAATAATGAAGACCAATTGAAAAATTGCTTAGAACTGGCCATTCTATAACTTAAAGTTAAATTAAAGGTAAACCAGCCCTTTAAAGACATTAAGAGGGGAAAGCCCAGAAGATAAGCCATAAAAGTCAATGGGATAGAAAGGGAATACAGAAATCCAAGAGACAGAAGAAGTGAAATAAAATGTATTTTATTTAGTGGAAATCCAACGTTTAATCTGAACAGTTATAATAATCATGCACTTTATGAGTCAGTTACTATTTATTGTCAATATTTATTTATACTGTGTGTGATGTACAAAATGTACAGTAATAGGTCAGAGTAACCCTGCCGTGTGTCCCTGTGTTTAACATCAGCCATAAGGTACAGGTATGAGATCCGTTATCCAGAAACCCATTATACAGAGAGCTACGAATTATGGAAAGGCCGTCTCCCATAGACTCCATTTATAATGAAATAAAAAATTATTTCTTTTTTCTGTGTAATAATAACAGTAGCTTGTACTTGATCCCAACTAAATATTTAATTAATTATTATTTCTTAATAAAGATGTAGCAATTTTTTTAAAAAAACATTTGATGTTACTGGTACTTTATGGAAAATAAGGGAAAGTGAGAATTGCCCAATGATCCAAGAGACCTGGAAGTGACATCACAGTATAAACATAAATCTTTCTCGTATACCAGAAAGATCCTAAAAAATGTATAAGCAATTAAAAATTCAAGTAACAGATTTATTATTCACAGTCTAGGAAGATAATAGTCTCTGGGAAGGGAGTGTGACTGTGGGATAGCAGGTATAGTAGGGAGAGATGGTGTCTATAGTAACAGTGGGATAATAGTCTCTGGGAAGGGAGTGTGACTGTGGTATAGCAGGTATAGTAGGGAGAGATGGTGTCTATAGTAACAGTGGATAATAGTCTCTGGGAAGGGAGTGTGACTGTGGGATAGCAGGTATAGTAGGGAGAGATGGTGTCTATAGTAACAGTGGATAATAGTCTCTGGGAAGGGAGTGTGACTGTGGGATAGCAGGTATAGTAGGGAGAGATGGTGTCTATAGTAACAGTGGGATAATAGTCTGGGAAGGGAGTGTGACTGTGGGATAGCAGGTATAGTAGGGAGAGATGGTGCCTATAGTAACTGGGATAATAGTCTCTGGGAAAGGAGTGTGACTGTGGGATAGCAGGTATAGTAGGGAGAGATGGTGCCTATAGTAACTGGGATAATAGTCTCTGGGAAGGGAGTGTGACTGTGGGATAGCAGGTATAGTAGGGAGAGATGGTGCCTATAGTAACAGTGGATAATAGTCTCTGGGAAGGGAGTGTGACTGTGGGATAGCAGGTATAGTAGGGAGAGATGGTGCCTATAGTAACAGTGGATAATAGTCTCTGGAAAGGGAGTGTGACTGTGGGATAGCAGGTATAGTAGGGAGAGATGGTGTCTATAGTAACAGTGGGATCATAGTCTCTGGGAAGGGAGTGTGACTGTGGGATAGCAGGTATAGTAGGGAGAGATGGTGCCTATAGTAACAGTGGGATAATAGTCTCTGGGAAGGGAGTGTGACTGTGGGATAGCAGGTATAGTAGGGAGAGATGGTGCCTATAGTAACTGGGATAATAGTCTCTGGGAAGGGAGTGTGACTGTGGGATAGCAGGAATAGTAGGGAGAGATGGTGCCTATAGTAACAGTGGGATAATAGTCTCTGGGAAGGGAGTGTGACTGTGGGATAGCAGGTATAGTAGGGAGAGATGGTGCCTATAGTAACTGGGATAATAGTCTCTGGGAAGGGAGTGTGACTGTGGGATAGCAGGTATAGTAGGGAGAGATGGTGTCTATAGTAACATAGTAAGTAAGGTTGAAAAAAGACACATGTCCATCGAGTTCAACCTTTTTTTTTTTTTTTTTTTTAATTACCTATCTGCCAGTTGATCCAGAGGAAGGCAAAAAACCCATCTGAAGCCTCTCCAATTTGCCTTAGAGGGGGAAAAATTCCTTCCTGACTCCAAAATGGCAATCGGACTAGTCCCTGGATCAACTTGTACTATGAGCTATCTCCCATATCCCTGCATTCCCTCACTTGCTAAAAAGCCATCCAACCCCTTCTTATACCTATCTAATGTATCAGCCTGTACCACTGATTCAGGGAGACAATTCCACATCTTCACAGCTCTCACTGTAACAAACCCCTTCCCAATATTTAGGCGGAACCTCTTTTCTTCTAATCGGAATGGGTGACCTTGTGTCAGCTGGAAAGACCTACTGGTAAATAAATCATTAGAGAGTTTATTATATGATCCCCTTATATATTTATACATAGTTATCATATCACCCCTTAAGCAACTCTTCTCCAGCGTGAACATCCCCAATTTGGCCAGTCTTTCCTCATAGCTAAGATTTTCCCTTTACCAGCTGAGTTGCCCTTCTCTGTACCCTCTCTAATACAATAATGTCCTGTTTGAGTGATGGAGACCAAAACTGTACGGCATATTCTAGATGGGGCCTTACAAGTGCTCTATACAGTGGAAGAATGACCCCCTCCTCCCTTGACTCTATGCCCCTTTTAATACAGCTCAAGACCTTATTTGCCCTTGATGCTGCTGACCAGGGCCGGCCTTAGGCCGATTGGGCGCAATTGGGCCCCGCGCCAATGGGGGCCCCGCACCCCGACTGGAACACAGTATGCCCCCGTTTATTTTTTAAATTGTACGGCCCGAGCGCGACATCGCTGACGCGAAGTTGTGCGCCGACGCAACGTCGCCAGCGCGATGTCGCTGACGTGGGCCGAACCACCCCTTCCCACCCGCTGTGCCGAATGCACCACAGACTGCAGTCTGCAGGAACAGCTCCGACTCCGAGTCTCTCAACAGGTGTCAGACTCCGCTCCTGGAGCTGATTTTGAGCTTCCTCCAATCTAATTTAGTATGTTTTGTTTTTAATTGTATACCTTTCTTCATCTGCCTAGTTCCAGACTGCAAGTTATCTGGTTGTTGGGTTCACTGCTCCTAGCAACTAAAAAATAACCAGACTGTTTTAGGGCTCTCTATTTCCCTAATTGCTAAGCCTTGCTTTCATATTCTCTCCTCTCTTTTATTCTGCCTTTTAAACTGCTGCCAGGCAATTTTTTTATCTGACACAAACTGCAGAGCACAGTCAGAAGTGCTCCATGCTTCCTCTTGTGGCCCTTAGTGCATGTCTGCCTTCCCCACTATGTCTTTATAAGAGATAATCACTCCATTATATGGAGTATTTATTGTATGCTTAAATATGTCCCTGTGCAGTAAACGGGTGGTTCACCTTCAAGTTAACTTTTAGTATGTTATTAAATAGCCATTTCTAAGCAACTTTTCAATTGGTCTTAATGTTTTCTTTTTTTTATAGTTTTTTAATCATTTGCCTTCTTTTTCTGACTTTTCAGCTTTCAAATGGGGGTCACTGACCCCATCTAAAGGCTGTATTATTATTGCTATTTTTTTTACTCATCTTTTTATTTAGGCCCTATTACCTATTCATATTCCAGTCTCTTATGTCATCTCATGGTTGCTAGGTTAATTTGGACCCTAGCAACCAGATTGCTGAATCAGCAAACTGGAGAGCAGCTGAATAAAAAGCTAAATAACTCAAAAATCACAAATAACAGAAAATAAAAACCAATTGCAAATTGTCTCGGAATATTAATCTCTATAGTATACTAAAAGTTCATTTAAAGGTGAACAACCCCTTTAAAAGACTTCATTTTAGACATTATAGACAATATGAAAACTTTACAGCAATTGAATGTTACATCTGCCACCTTAATGTACCATAAGCAAAGCTTAACCGTCTAAGGGCCCTTACATACAAGCTTTTACTCCACCACATGGCAATGAGTTAATGGAGCCAATCCATCACTTTGTTGCCTGTACCCATGTCCAGGACCGCCATCAGAAATCGCAGGGCCCCATACGACAAAATTTCCTGGGCCCCCTGGGCTGTACCCACCACAAGCCCCACCTACAGGTCCGCCCCCCACCCCACAGGTCCGCCCCCCACCACACAGTAAAAAAACAAAAAAAATATTGGCGGCTAGGGTTCCTACATGTTAATAAAAAATAAAAAGATATTGGTGGTCAGGGCCCCCCATAAAAAAAACATTTGTGGCCAGGGCCCCCCCCATTAACAATATTGATGGCTAGGACCCCACATGAGAAAATTGGTGGCCAGGGCCCCCTCCCCAAATTATGAGAAAATTGGTGGCCAGGGCCCCTTAAATGTCCATGCCTTCCCGAAGTCAGCAGCTCTCTGAAAGATCGGGGCCCGGCTAATCAAGTAAGTGTGGCGTGGCTGGGCCCCCCTTACCCTCGGGGCCCCCTACAACTCTCCCCCCTGTACCCCCCTGATGGCTGCCCTGCCCATGTCACCATACCAGACACATGAGATGGAGCATGTTTTTGGCACCCCCATTGATTTATGACTTTCCTTTTCCTTTAATTGTTGCTTTATAATGTCACTAGTGGGACCTGACTTATTGAAACTAGAAACCTATATCAGAAAAATAAAGTACCATTGCTTTAAGTTATAAGGATATTAGGTGTCTATGACCTGTGTAAATGCACTTGATCATCATGGATCTGCTTATGTTTTACAATAAGTGTGCATTATTCCCAATATAAGTCGTGCAAAGTGGTGTTATGGCTATAACTCAATTCTTTTGTAGAGAATAATAATAGTTATAAAAGTAATATATACTGTATACCACATGATGTCAGAAGTTATTTTGCAGCTCCATAGCATATATGTTGCCTTGTAGTGTATACATGGCTTTCTGTAACTTGCAATATGCTTTTCTTTTACAGTACCGGTAAATGGTATTTTGTTTTCTAGTCCGTTACAACAAAGCATTCCAATCCCAGCATTGCCATCCTTGTTTGCAACTGTCATGGTCAAAGGTTCCCAGTACAGCACCTTTGTGTGTATTAGTGGTACAATAAATACAATACATACACAGTATTAGTGGTAATGATTGTAAGTTACAAATTCTCACTTACAAATCTGTCATATATAAGAGGTGGCTGATCAATTCTGACTCTGGCATCAGCCTCCTTACCTGTTCCCAAAACCTTCGGGTTGGTCCAGATGCAGGCATACACAGCGGATTTCAGCTCTAAAATGCAAAGTACCGGTATGGGACCAGTTATTCAGAATGCTCGGGACCTGGGGTTTTCCGGATAATGGATCTTTTTGTAATTTGGATCTTTATATCTTAGGTCCACTAAAAAATCATGTAAACATTAAATAAACCCAATAGGCTGGTTTTGCTTCCAATAAGGATTCATTATATCTTAGCTGGGATCAAGTACAAGCTACTGTTGTATTATTACAGAGAAAAATTAAAAATAATCCAACCAATTTGGTGTTGCCAGTTATCAGTATTGAGCAGTTACATGCATTCAAATTAGCAAAATTACAAGGGTACCCAAATTTTTGCACAGCCAGTGTTTCACATTTGATTTAATTTCATACAACTGCATACTGCTTCACTAAAACTCTTTGTTCAGAAAACACCCCAGTACTCAGATGTTCCTGGGAAATGAAAGACATACCACTGTTATCTATTTTGTTGAAGCTGGAGTAAATTAGTATGCAGGCTTAGAGGGGTTCCCAAACTTATTCATATGACTGTAAATATATATAATTTGATGTCATAAGTTAAAATATGCATTATGCTCACTGTTTTTCATGCAGTTTATTGTTGATACCTTTCTAACTTTAAAAGTAAACTGTCATCTGAATAAGTGTTCACATTGACAGAAAACAATGAGAAATATTGAGTAGTTTTAGGAAAAATACAGAGAATTTAAAATATCCAGAATGTTTGGGACTTGTGGTTTTCCAGATATCGGATCTTTCTGTAATTTAGATCATCATACATTGTCTACTAGAAAATGTTACTGGCTCTTTACATTTGGGGGGCCCCGCCAAAGTTCTCCAATTGGGCCCCGCAGTTGGTAAGACCAGCCCTGCTGCTGACTGGCATTGCTTGCTACAGACAAGTTTATCATCTACAAGGACTCCAAGGTCCTTTTCCATAATGGATTTGCCTAGTGCAGTCCCATTAAGGGTATAAGTGGATATTTTTACATCCCAGGTGCAGGACTTTACATTTATCAACATTGAATCTCATTTGCCACTTGGCTGCCCAGATTGCCAGTTTGTCAAGATCCTGTTGCAAGTGCCACATCCTGGATGGAATTAATTGGGCTGATAGTTTTGTGTCATCTGCAAACACTGATACATTACTTACAACACCCTCCCCTAAGTCATTAATGAACAAGTTAAATAAAAGTGGACCCAATACTGAGCCCTGGGGGACCCCACTAAGAACCTTACTCCAACTAGAGAATGTCCCATTAACAACCACCCTCTGTACCCGATCCTGTAGCCAGTTTCCTATCCATGTGCAAACGACTTCATTAAGCCCAACAGACCTTAGTTTAGAAAGCAGTCGTTTGTGGGGCACAGTATCAAACGCTTTGGCAAAATCCAAATAGATCACATCTACTGCCCCCCCACTATCCAGAATCTTACTTACCACATCATAAAATGCAATCAAATTCGTCTGACATGACCTATCCTTCATAAAGCCATGCTGATTGTTGCTCATAATGCCATTCATTAGGACAAAATTTTGAATGTGATCCCTTAACAAGCCTTCAAATAATTTGCCCACCACAGATGTCAAGCTTACTGGCCTATAATTGCCAGGCTGAGATCGTAAACCCTTTTTAAATATTGGAATAACATCAGCTTTTCTCCAATCCATAGGCACCATACCAGATGACAGTGAATCTGAGAAAATCAGAAATAAGGGCTGGTCTAAAACTGAACTAAGCTCTCTTAGAACCCGGGGGTGTATGCCATCAGGCCCTGGAGCCTTGTTTACATTAATTTGTATTAAAGCTTTTTGAATCATATCCTGAGTCAGCCACTGACTATATTGAGCTGAACCATTCGTGCAGTTATTAAGTGAGCCTGTGAACCCAGACTCATCTATTGTATACACTGAAGAAAAGAACTGATTTAACACATTTGCCTTATCTGTATCTGTTACAACCATACTGGTACCATTATTTAATGGAGCAACACTCTCAACCTGCATCTTTTTACTATTAATATATTTAAAAAACTTTTTAGGGTTAGTTTTCACCTCCACCGCAATTAACTCTTCATTTCTTTTCTTAGCCTTCCGGATTGCTGATTTACAACATTTATTACAGTGTTTATATTCATTAAATGCAGCTTCTGTTCCTACAGATTTGTAGTTTTTAAATGCCTTTCTCTTCTGTCCCATTAACTTCTTTACTTCTGTATTAAGCCACACAGGATGATTCTTAGAGCTTCTACGTTTAGTCCTTAAGGGAATAAATTGAGAACAGTAATGATTTAATATCATTTTTAAGGACAACCATTTCTGTTCTGTGTTTTTAGCTGAAAACCTAATGCCCCAATCAATGCTCTGTAGGGCAGCCCTCAAGGCACTAAAATTAGCTTTTGCAAAATTCATGGTTTTTGTTGCCCCAGTATATTTTTGTTTTTTGCACCAGACATTAAAAGATATAACCTTATGGTCACTATTACCCAGGGGTTCAATGACTTGCACATTTGCTATAAGTTCTGGCTCATTTGAGATCACTAAATCAAGAATAGCATTTTTTCTGGTAGGCTCCTCAACAACCTGTGCTAAAAAATTGTCATGCAATAAGTTTATAAACTTGTTCCCATTAACTGATCTAGCAGTACCGTTGCTCCAGTCAATATCTGGGTAATTAAAATCCCCCATTATCATTACTTTACCTAAACTAATAGCCTTTTCTATTTGCATTAGGAGCTTTGCCTCTTCCTCCTCACTTACATTAGGGGGTCTATAGCATACGCCTACAATTAATTTGCTGGATTCTTTACAATTGGTGAAGAACTCCACCCATATGACTTCTGCCCCCTCATTTCCTGACATCACCTCCTCCTTTATATGAGCTTTTAAATCCTGCCTAACATACAGTCATACCCCTCCTCCTTTTCTATTGCCTCTGTCCCTCCGAAACAAAGTATAGCCACCGATATTAACTGCCCAGTCATGTGACTCATTCAGCCATGTTTCGGCCACACCAATCACATCATATTTTCCTTCCATCACCAGCAGCTCCAGCTCTCCCATTTTACCAGCCAGACTTCTTGCATTTGTAAACATACATTTAATACTGGCACCATATTGAACATATGACATGTGCTCCTCCCTCTCCTTAACAGTATCCCCAGCCAAATCTCCTCCCCCATTTTCCCTTTCTTTGCCCACTATCTCATCTAACCTGTCTACCACTGAATCTTTTACTGAACCCTCCCCCCCCACACCTAGTTTAAAATCTCCTCCAACCCTCTAGCCATCTTCTCTCCCAAAACAGCTGCCCCATCATCATTGAGGTGCAGCCCATCCCTAGCAAAGAGCCTGTAGCCGACTGAAAAATCAGCCCAGTTCTCCAAAAACCCAAAACCCTCCTCCCTACACCAATCTTTCAGCCACGCATTAATCTCCCTACGTTCCCGCTGTCTCCTTAGCGTTGCTCGTGGCTCAGGTAATATCTCTGAGAAAATTACCTTGGAAGTCCTCGCCCTCAGCTTTGAACCTAGTTTTTTAAAATCATTTTTGAGGACTTCACCACCTCCTCTAACTTTGTCATTGGTACCTATGTGTACCAAGACCGCTGGGTCTTCCCCAGCCCCTCCCAATAATCTGTCCACTCGTTCCACCACATGCCGAACCCTAGCACCAGGCAAGCAGCAGACTGTTCGGCATGTAGGGGCCTTGCGACAGATTACCCTATCCACCTTTCTAATAATTGAATCCCCTATAACTAGAACCTGCCTTTCCTTCCTTGCACTCCCCCCACCACCCGTATTAGAGCCACTGCCTCCCGGGGTGCTCCGAGAGTCAGCCTGCTCCATACACGCCAGTTCGGAGTTTTCCTCCCCAGCATCTTCAGCCAAAACGGCGAATTTGCTGTTTTGGACAAACTGTGGACCAGCCCCCCTACTCTTCTGTCCCCTACTTCCCCTCTTGACTGTCACAAACCTTCCTCCCTCATTAGCCTCCACTGCCCCTTCTCCTCCCCCCACTCCACTAGCCCCTGCCAGTGGTTGCTCTGCGAGCCTCCTGTCATTCCCCTCGTTTGCCGATGCTCTCAGCGCTGCAAGTTCCCCCCTTAGAGTCTGTAACAGTGGATAATAGTCTCTGGGAAGGGAGTGTGACTGTGGGATAGCAGGTATAGTAGGGAGAGATGGTGTCTATAGTAACAGTGGGATAATAGTCTCTGGGAAGGGAGTGTGACTGTGGGATAGCAGGTATAGTAGGGAGAGATGGTGCCTATAGTAACAGTGGATAATAGTCTCTGGGAAGGGAGTGTGACTGTGGGATAGCAGGTATAGTAGGGAGAGATGGTGCCTATAGTAACAGTGGATAATAGTCTCTGGGAAGGGAGTGTGACTGTGGGATAGCAGGTATAGTAGAGAGAGATGGTGCCTATAGTAACAGAGGGATAATAGTCTCTGGGAAGGGAGTGTGGCACTCACTAGCGCTCCCCCGGATTGGATGTTCAATTCTCTGGCTTTGAGCTGGTATAACCTCTCTGGTCCTGATTGGTCAAACCACTGTTTCGCAGCTGAAGCAGTGCCGGTCAGCTCCTTGCCGCAGCCCGCCCCTTTTTACATCATAGCCACGCCTCCTTTTGGAATCACACAGCTCCGTGCCGTGGCCCCGCCTCTTTTTACATCATAGATCTGCGCCTTTTTGCTGTCACACCCGTCCCTTTTTGTTCCCGCCCCCCCACCAGCCGGTAACAAAATTAGAAAAAGGTGGCAACCCTAGTCACAGAAGGTCCTGTGTCTGGAGGGAGAAGGATCTGCACAATCAGAGTGAAGCCATTTGAAGCTATAGGGGGTTATGACTCCCGGGGTTTATCCCAGCCCAGTGTGTGTATCCCAGTGTGTATATCCCAGTGTATATCCCAGTGTGTATATCCCAGTGTGTATATCCCAGTGTGTATATCCCAGTGTGTATATCCCAGTGTGTGTATCCCAGTGTGTATATCCCAGTGTGTGTATCCCAGTGTGTATCCCAGTGTGTGTATCCCAGTGTGTATATCCCAGTGTGTGTATCCCAGTGTGTATCCCAGTGTGTGTATCCCAGTGTGTATCCCAGTGTGTGTATCCCAGTGTGTATATCCCAGTGTGTGTATCCCAGTGTGTATATCCCAGTGTGTATATCCCAGTGTGTATATCCCAGTGTGTATATCCCAGTGTGTATCCCAGTGTGTATATCCCAGTGTGTATCCAAGCTCTGTGGGAGGGTGAGTGGGATTCAGAAGAAGTTTGGTGCAGCCACTAAATAGGGAGGAGTCAGACAGGGATTTGGGGGATCCCTGGGTCAGTCACACACAAATGCACCAGATCCCAGTCTCTGTCACAGACACAAACAATTGTCTTCTCCCCTCCACCCCCCAAGGCAAAGTCTAACAGAGCATCATGTGACCAGGCTGAAAATAAGAAACAAAGTTTGAGTGTATGAGGCTGCAGCTGCCACTGACTCCTGCAATGTGATCGGGGGAGGCACAATCAGCTCTCACTGACGTCTTAGGGTAGGACTACACGGCCGACTTGGATGCGTTTCCGTCAGATCCGATGCTGGGCGACAAAACGCCCGTGTCAAGTCGGATGCGTCTGGAAACAAGGTAATTAACAGAAAAATCGCATGGTGTCGCAGCGTTCGTCCGACAGTCGTGTCCATTTCGGCCATGTAGTCCTACCCTTATTCTCAAATCTTATTCTCAAATTATTCTCACTTGCTAAACACCATCCAACCCCTTCTTATATCCAGCCCAATTAATTCCATCCAGGACGTGAATTCCCTTCTAACATTAAAAACTGGGCATAAATTGTAGCAAAGTGTTTTTCCTGTTTTTTTTTATTATAACATAAGGGCTTTCTAGAGATGTAACAGGTAATTGAGTTTTTTTTTTTAACTTTCTATCCTTACGCAAACAAAAACAATAAACCAGAGTATCGTCAAGGTGATTAGCAATTGTTAAAACTCATTTGCAAATTCACCCGAAGTTTCTCGAAATTTTTGGGCCCAAATATATCACTTTAGACGGGCAAAACACTGATAACAGGACTCGTGCAGCAAATAACAAACATCTGCTTATGAAAGTTATGTTGCAAGTTTCTCTGTCATCTTTACATTTTCTTTATGTCCCTTGTGTGACCAGGGAAGCAAATTTAAAATAAGAAGAGGTGATTGAGGGGAGATATGATAACTATGTATAAATATATAAGGGGATCATATAATAATCTCTCTAATGATTTATTTACCAGTAGGTCTTTCCAGCTGACACAAGGTCACCCATTCCGATTAGAAGAAAAGAGGTTCCGCCTAAATATTGGGAAGGGGTTTGTTACAGTGAGAGCTGTGAAGATGTGGAATTGTCTCCCTGAATCAGTGGTACAGGCTGATACATTAGATCGGTATAAGAAGGGGTTGGATGGTGTTTAGCAAGTAGGGATGTAGCGAACGTCGCAAACCCCATAGACTTCAATGGGAAGGCGAATTTTAAAAGCTAGAAAAGACATTTCTAGCCAGAAAAATGATTTTAAAGTTGTTTAAATGGTGCAACGACCTGGACAGTGGCATGCCACAGCTCCATGCTCAGCTCTGTCTTGATGGAACTGCTATGCAAAACTCTTGGCAGCACTTTTGGTTTCCTCCCCGTTGACCCCCTCCCCCAATGATTGAGCCCCTCACTGGAGATAGTAGCCAAGCTACTCACTTGAAGTAGTTCTCCTTTATGGTCAAAACACACTGAAAAACCATGTTAATGATATTTAAATAAAACGTCAGAGATGGATGCACTTTTACACACAGCTGTCTGATTTATATTATAGAGCCATCTTGTGGTGAAGATGGGAATTACCCCCACTACTTTGGTGTAGCACTATTATTATTTTTATTTTTTTTCTGTATTTTTTTTTATTGAATAGATAAATATCAATTTACATCAACATTAAAATGTTAATAGACATAGTAAACATCTTTACAGGCAGACATTATTCATGTTCATATTTGAGAACATAAATCAATAAGAACATCTTAGCATAAAATCACTAAGTTATTCTGGACATTGACAGTAATTACTTTAACTTAATTTCTCTTTTATGTCTTAACAGGGGTTTCGTAGGAGCTGGAGCAAGCAGCTAACATTCAGGTATGTATTCACAATGGCGAGATTCCTCCAGATCAAACATAGCACAGACTGAGATTAAGATTAAATCTCATTGAGATGGCAATTTTGCAATATAAATTAGCTTTGAATTTGAAGCAAAGAAACGGATAATTATTATAATCAGGGAAATGAGCTCAATGGAGTGTCCGCCAGCAAATGTGTTAAAAATATCTTAACCAAAAATAGGGACTTAAATGGCACGTAAAGTCTAAAGTAGAATAAGGCTAGAAATGCTGTATTTTGTATACTAAATAAAAAAACATGAACTTACTGTACCACAAGCCTAATCAAACAAATAATTTATGCTTTCAAAGTTGGCTATAGGGGGGTCACCATCTTGTAACTTTGTTAAACATCTATGCAAGACTAAGACTGTGCACATGCTCAGTGTGGTCTGGGCTGCTTAAGGATCGTCACAAACAAAGCTGCTTGAGTTCTGCATGGCTGGGAAGTAAGGCGGGGGCTCCCCCTGCTGTTCATAAGTATGATTGTTTCCCTGCAGAGCAGATAGGGACCGTCTGACAATTCCTATCCACAGCAGTAAATGAAGGGAGAATTTCACTGCATACAGTCAGGTTTCTTATAAAAATGGTATACATTTTTTAATCAAAGTACTGTATATTGGAGATAGGCTTCTTTTTCATTAAAGAAAGTAAAAATGGGATTTTATTTTTTTGCCTTTACATGCCCTTTAACCTCCAAGAATTTAATCCCTGAATATAGAAAGTTGCATATAGTGGAATATATGGGCTCGGCCATATGCCAACTAACGAAGGACATGATATATACCGTTGAATATATGCATGCATAAGTTGATTGCTGACATGTTATACTTTATAGACAGATCTGTCTTGTAACTTAAACCAGCATAAACATAACTGTACAATTTTCACATATTAAACACGTTCCTCCCACCTGATTTATTTAAATTGGGCTGTGTGGTTCAGTACTCTAAGGAGAGGGATCCCTCCTCCCTCTGTTTTTCAACTAGTTTTAAACTGATACTTGGGGCATGGTTGTGAATAAATTTTGCCTTTTTAGAAACATTTGGATAATTTATAATATTTCTATATTCAGGGATTAAATTATTGGAGGTTAAGTCCCTATTTTTGGTAAAGATATTTTGAATTTTGCAATATATTCTTTCCAAGGTAACCGAGTGGCTGTATAATTCAGAAATGTATTGTTTATGGAGGCAGTCAGTTCTTCCATTAAACAAATTGTAGCACTATTATTTGTCTTACGTTATGCATAACCTTCTAAGATGTGCATATTTTTCCCTTTGCGATACCTAAGAATTTTCTTTTAATTGGATGCCATTCTTCTATGCATTTTGGGATGTGTTAATTGCTACATGCTTATTACACCCATGTGGCCTTTAGATTGCACAATTCACATTAATAAAATAAACATACTAAGTTTCACTCTTTAACCTCAAATGTGTCAAAGTATGCCTTGAGTATTAAGATGGGTCATATAAATAAAGAGTGTTAATTAAAAATTAAGATTCAATTATGGGTGAACCTTATCTAGTGGTTTAGTTATCATTTGACTTTGGGTTAATCCCATCATTACTCAGATGCATTCAGGGCCTATGTATTAGTTACCTGTATAGAACGAGTGTAACTGGCATGTTCCACAGGTAGAAGTGAATTCATTGAGGGAGCCTAGGGCACTTCCCTTAGGGCTAGTGTAACATGCAAGTCCCAAAGGTAGAATTGATGACAATGAGGGAGCCTTAAGAAAGACTAAGTTGTGGTCAAAACCAAACAATAGCATTTGATAACAAGAAAATAACAATACATTGGAAAAAAAGTCCTTTTAACACTCCTAAAGGTGGGACACAAACTCAAGGGCTTGCATTGAATCAGATGAAGATGGAAAAAACACCTAAACAGCTTTGGCTATTTTTATAGGTTCTTTCAAAACGCTGGATGACAATGTCTGACCCCAAAAAGTCTAAAAAGCACATACCTAGATAGATATCTAATGCACGGGGAAAGAAATCAATTGTCTAGGACATTATAATGCTGCCGGGCAATGATTCTTTACATCATTACATCCAGTCTCTCCTTTGTGTAAGCAGTTGTATCCAGGGTTGTTGTGTTTGTAAGAGCCTGCTGAAATAGCAATGGATGCCTTCAAACACAACTTATCTTTCTTCTAAAGGATAATTGTGTAACAGACTTGATGTAGAGATGCAGGAAAGATTATCAGTTGGTCAGCAGAACAGTAGCAGAAACAGTTACAATGGCACGCCTTACTGTCACCAATCCATTTTATTATTGTATTGGAGGGTTTAAGTAAGGGGTTAGCCTTTAGGGGTTAGTCTTATATACAGGGCTAGACTGACCTATCCGAGCACCAGAAGATATCCCAGTGGGACCCAGTCTTGGATAATTAGCCCTTTCTTCTTTTCACCACTAACCCGTTTAACATCCATATCACTTGGCTGTGGATGTCAGGTTCTCTGGTGGGTGCAAGGAGGCCCATCTTGACACTACTGAAACACATGTACAAAAATAAAATGGGGGAAAAGGATAATATATAAATGTGATATATATATATCCGAATACTCCAAAATAAATTACAGGTATGGGACCTGTGATCCAGAATTCTTGGGACCTGGGGTTTTCCCTAATTTGGATCTCTACACCTTAAGTCTAAAATCATTTAAACATATATTCAACCCAGTAGGATTGCTTTGCCTCCAATAAGGATTAATTATATCTTAGTTGAGGTCAAGCATAGGACACTGTTTTGTTACTATAGAGATATAGGAAATCATTAAAAAAAAATGTGAGTTATGTGTTTAAAATTGTGTCTATGGGAGATGGCCTTCCAGGAATGCAGAACTTTCTGAATAACATGTTTCCAGGTAACAGATCCCTATATGCTCCAAACATGATTTCAGGTGAAAACGCATTTTGGTTATTATTATTTCATCATTTGCAAAACTGTGTTCTTGTACTTCCAACCAGGCTCTACATAAATGGTCCCTCAAGTCTATTATAATTGTTATTAATCCAGTATAATCAAATATTCTTTTTTTCTTAACTGCTCTACAAAATTGCTTTTTATATTCAGTCTTTGGGGATGGACAGGTTCCATAGTAAATTTTGAAAAAAAAACACAATCTCTTCCCTTATCTTCTGGGTTCCACAGTTGTGTGCTTTTCCTCCAAGTTTTAGACAAAGCTACTCCTTGATACACTCCCTTGGATTTCCGATTACATGCATCACAAATCCTCCCTGCAACCCAAAACATCACACTATGCACTGGTAAGTAAGTACTTTACATTGGTTCTACTTTTATATCAGACAATGGACCAGATTCAATTCAGTCAGAAACAGTTATCTCATGGTTTATCACTTGAAAACTCATGGACGAGATTCAATTTGAGGAGAAAACACTTTTCTCCTAATTCAGTTCCAGTTTTTTCCCCATAGACTTCAATAGAGTTGTCACATGAAAAACCATGAGATAAGTTTATCTGAATTGAATTGCATCTCAAATTGAATCTCATCCATGACTTTTGACACATTAAACCTTTTTCTCATCACATATCTGCAGAAGAGGCCCAGTCACATGAAAGTTATTGAAAAGAGATTGAATATATGTAGAGACCCATAGTTTTATTATGTCCCTATGGCTTTAAATCCCTACACTTACTTACCTCCAAAGTTTAAAGTTCACAAGGATCGACCCAAATGCAGGTTAACTGCTCAAACTTCAGTGTTTATTGTTTAACACCGTGTTAAACAATAAACACTGAAGTTTGAGCAGTTAACCTGCATTTGGGTCGATCCTTGTGAACTTTAAACTTTGTGAATAATTTCAGCAGCACACACGGGGGAGGTGCACCACATGGAATTCGACTAACAATTGGTTTTTGCAGTTGGTTTGAGGTAACAGCATCACTTCTTTTTGACTTACTTATCTCCCTAGTTGCTGGGCAGAAGCCCATGTATCTAGCTATGTCATTTACATATTTAAATTATTGGCCTACAGGCCTATGACCACTTCCTGCCACACTTTATCATAGTGTCTGGTTAGTGGTGGATCTTTCTCTTTGACCTTCAGTTGCTGACCCAGCTGCATGTGTTTAAGGGAGCCTGGGGCCAACAAGGCCCAGTAAAGCAGTTCTGTCCTTGTGGGACCTAAGTTGGACCCCCCCCCCGCAAATGAGGCCAACCAGTGACAGGTTATTGTACTCTCTAGGAGTGTAAGATAGAGGGTTTACTTAGAACGAGCAGCCTGTGCTCCAACAAGGATTTGTAGTAGGGAGTAGCTCTCCTTAAGGATTTGAGTCTGCCTAAAGTGAAGGTGGATCTAAGTTGCATAGCTTATATTTAGTCTCACTGATCATTCATCTGCTTGGGATCTGGACCACGAAGAGGAATTCCAACCTAGAGGTGTACCTTAAACTGCCCTAGCTGCATTTACATGGTGTCACAGTGTATTGCCTTTGCTGAACTGTCCTGGTATATTTAACGTCTGCAATACCTTGCCTCTGTGGATCTGTGAGTTTATATAGAACTAGCTTTGTAATTAAAATCAAGTCAAGTTCTTGGGTGTTGCTTGCTGAGCACTGTGCCACAATCTTTTTTCACTCTTACATATGTCACCTGTCAGGCTTGGGCAACCCCATTCCCAGTAAAGAATGATTTCTTAAGGGACACATGGAAAGGCAAAAGAATATTGAAGAGCAGCACTCAACTATCTTTCCCCCAGGCAGGTTATTTTTGAAGAAGAAGAAAGCCAGTCTGGGGTAGTAGGTAAATAACTAGAATCATTGGGGGTACCTAATAACTATTAATACTATAAGGAAATAATCTAGGATAGAATTGGGGCAACTCATTGCTTACTGGAATTTCCCTCAAGAACCTTTCACCATGTCTATTTCTTGTGTGTTGCTGCTAGCCAAATGCAGCTGCAAAATAGCTGTAACTCGGTTCTGCATCAGTCACTATATATAGTCGCTGTTTAAATAATTATAATAACAAAGAAAATTCTTTCTTACTGAGTAATTTCAACTACGTACAGAAGAAAAGGTTCATATTTAGAGATATGAATACAAAGACACAGAACTGATAAATGTATTTATTAGTTGTTAATCTTTGGTCAAACATTAACCCAGAGCCAAATTACTATATGGGTCCAACAAGGAACAATTGAGAAAAAAAAATTAAAAAAAAACAGAACAATAGGAATGGAAAAAAAGGAGAGGACCAAAACCTTTACAAATTGACTGGACGATTTGTGTTTGTTTTAGCATTAGGTTTTAGTAATAACTGGTAAACCCACATTCCTAATTCTAACATAAGATAAAACATAAGAATGACTCGGAGTCAGTGAGGACACTGTTGCTCAACAGAGAACTATGAAGGCACTGACAATATTGGGAGCTGTGCTCCTGCTGAACTTGAATGAGTATCACTATTTTACACGTGTCCAGGTGTTACAGTTCATGCAACCACTACGTTCACTGTTTCATGAACTTTCTTTCCAGCTATTCATTTCAATTTATTTCCCATTTCCATTTGATATTTTGGAATAAATAGATAAGGAGGTGAGACATAAACACATATAAAAGGCATAAAGTGCAACTCTTTGGACTATTTGTGCCAATCTGGGGCTGATTTGCCTTAAACCGTGGGCTGATCAGTAACTTCATTTTACCTTTAGTGAAATTATTGTACATCAGAGTCAATGGACTTCATTTTCATGACAATGGATTGAGACATATCTCATGAAAACTCCATTATGATCTAAAATCATTGGCTGTGCTGTGAATTTTATAATGGGGAAAAGCTTTATTAGGTCTCAGCAGGCAGTTTAAATTACATTGATTGGCCAAGGATATAGGCATTTTCTAAAAAACCTTTATATGGATCTCAGGAATTGTTAGTTGTTTTTTTTTTGAGCGGTAGACCAAAGAGATAGCTTTCTTCTAGATAAAATAACCTTTAGGTAAAGGTATAAGGAGCATATATATATATATATATATATATATATATATATATATATATATATATATATATATATATATATATATATATCTTGTACCACCTATTCTAGTGTAGGACAAAGAATCCACGAGTGCCAAATGGGTTTCTTCAAACCTGTTGATATCTTCCACTTTGGGTTTCGACTTTTCTATGTAGTGGGAAATGCTTGAATTCCTTTTCTGGAAAATTTTGACTGCATTTAAGGCATATTGTCCCATGGATTTTTATAATAGTCATTTAAAGTTGGGGTACTGTATGATAAATAAGTGCAACGGCAGGCTCTTTTTGATATTTCGGTTATAGGTATTTGTTGTATAGGGATGGGCGAATTTTTTCGCCAAAAAAATGACGCCCATAGACTTGTATGGCGGCGTGCGTCCAAAAAAAAAAGACGTGCGACAAAATTTTTTTGACGCCCATAGACTTTAATGGGCGTCTGCAACATTTCGCCGGTGGCGAATTTTTGACAAAACGGGTCAAATTCGCCCATCCCTATTGTTGTAGACTTCCAGAGCTTTGTACAAGTATTTGTGAACTGGATAACAATTTCATGTTTTAGACTTATATGCATGGGTTCTAGGATGGCATATCATCTAACGAAGTCAAGTCACAATGAAACACGTTGAGCAAATACTTTGATGAGGTGAATGAACTTCTAGCAGCTAGTAAGTGCATCACTTTTATTGAAAAACATTGTACCATTGATGTTATGCTATAGGAGTGTGTCCCTCACTTTTTTTTTTGAAGTTTAGCCTTTGCAACATTGAGGGGGTTATTTATCAAAGGTCAAGTTTGTGAGGTTTTTTTTATACTTCAAATAAACTCACAACTCGAATGTTTGCTTATTTGTGAAAAAAAATCAATCTCAATCCAGTTTTGTGGGGATAATAAATCTCAAAAAATAGTTTTCATTTAAAAACCCAAAAAATAAATTTAAACCACCCTCAAAAACATGAATTTATCGGGAAAAAAACAACTCGACCTTTGATAAATAACCCCCTTATTGTTTTATGAAATGGTATTGAGAGTTTTTTTTTTTTTTAAATTAATCCTCGGGTGTTTTTAGCTGTAGGTCTTAAAATGGATACAGGAATCTGGGGAGGACATTCATCTTGAGGGTTCGGCAAATCTCCTTTTATTCCTCCACTGGAGAGATCCAATTTTTTGTAATAGCTAAAAGAGTGTTATAGTTAAAGCAAAACTGACTGATGTATGGAGGTATTCTAACGAGGTCTAAATGCAATGTAAATGTTTAACAGTTGATTTAAACAACAACGTTTATTAAAAATACAATAATGAGGTGGATTGAGCAATTTAAGAAGAATGTTGGCTTGAGAGTCACACCCAACCTAACTTGTACCTTCTTAACCCGGACGTGACCCACCCAAGGTTGAGAATAGCACTTGACTGCCAAACTCCCTCACCCATCTCTGATGATGTCAGAAATAAAAACGTAGATCCTAGAAAGATTTATCTCATCATATAAGTATGTAAGAATGTATATGTCATGTTTATTGCATAGTAGTCATTGTCTGCATCTAATAATTGTGTTTTTGCCCAGGCCTCTTCGGGGTCACTGATGCTGTAACAGGTGAGTAAAACTTTTACTAAGAAGTGTATTGATTCAGTGTCAGACTGGAATGGCGAGACATCGCAAGAAAAACCCGGTGGGCTCTAGCACTCATGGACCCAGAACTGCCACCTCCACCACCCCGATTGTGGCCTCAAAGGTTATAACAAGGAACCTGTGGTGAAGGGAGACGGGGTTGCAGAGCGGATCTTCTTTGGAGGACCTGACCACATGACTAGGGGGGACCCGGAAGGTTGTGTAGGGGCCCTGTGGTGGCAGCCCTAGTGGGCCCTCAACATCAGTTCTACATGTTGTAAATCCAAATATAACATTTTGCATAATAAAAGCAACTAGTAAATGTATTTGCTCTTGATACCAATATCTATCTCTCCCTTTCCCTTTCTTTTCTCTTCACTGTTGGTGCCGACTACATGTACCATTTCCCACAGTGCCTTGTATGATCTGTAATTCATAGACTTGTAGGAGATGTCCAGTAGGGATGAGCTAATCTGTCCTGTTTCGCTTCAAAAGTCGCAAAACATCGTGAAGTCAATGGATGTCAATTTTTTCTCGCTCTAAATGCATTAAAGTCAATGGACGTTTTTATAATGGCAAGTTTTTTGTGTGGCTCATTTTTCACAGTTTCGCGCAAAAAAGAAATTCCAGATGCGGAATTTTGCCGCAAATTCAAGGCGAAAAAAAATTCGCTCATCACTAATGTCCAATTACAGGTGGAGCTGAAAATGGAGTTTTGGCTGCGGGCTAGCTGAATAGTGTTACAATGGGGTCAGTACCAATAGTGCAGAGAATATAAAGGGCAGTCAGTTTTAATAACAGATGCATTTAAGTTGCTTTGAAATTATTGTAAAAAAAAGTTATTTGTCTTATGGAACTCAAGGACCATAACCCATGCTGAGCTTGTACAAGTAGTTATCTACTCTGAGGTTCTACAATTAATAATCCATGCTGATCTTGTATAAGTAGTAATCTAGTCTGAGGTTCTACAATTAATAATTCACTGTACAAATTGTAATCCAGACTAAGGTTCACAAATACAAATCAGTAATAATTCAGAAGTATAGATCGACACTGATGTTATACTAATTATAATTCACACAAACTATAATCCACACTAAGGGCTAGATTTATCAACAATTGACATTGAGTTTTAACTAATGTAGGGACCCTGAGAATTTAGTTGCATTTTTCCCATATAGTTTAGGGGGTTCTCAATAAGCTTTGGGTGATTATTTCCCTTTCCAGGGTCACAGTGATGTTTGCCCAGTAGATGGCAGTGTTTAAGTGTATAAAAGGAAGATTAAAGATTGTGTCCCGAAACACGTAGTGTTTGCTGGATACTGCAATAAATCTGCCTCTCTTTTTACCGGACTGCCATCTCCTTCTTGGATTGGTGATATATATATATATATATATATATATATATATATATATATAGTGGGGATGTTATGGAAAGAGTAAAGGAGCAGCTCTATGGGATAAAGAGCTTGGAGCGGATTCTGTGGTTGAGGTTGGAGTATAAAAGGGAGAGTGCACGTGCTCAGGGCTCTTCCCTGGATCTCATCTAGTTGGTAGGTGGGTATAGAATTTGATCCATTCAGATGCCGGGCTGGGTTAAAGGAGAACTAAACCCTAAAAATGAATGTGGCTAAAAATGCCATATTTTATATAGTGAACAAAACCTTGACATTTTGAAGACTCATTGAAGTGCTATGTTAGCCTATGGGGACATTCTACAAGTTTTTTGAAGTCGAAGTAAAATCGTTCGAAACGTTCGATTCGAAGTATTTAACTATTTAGAGAGTTCTCTTGGTAATTTTAGTCACTACAGATGGTGTTCAATACAATGGTGCATTAAGGAATTAAGTATTTCTTTGTGGTGGATCCTTGATGGGTACCATACTATTAGCTTAAAATATGATCAGCGATACCTCTCGCCCCCCGCATGCGCATTCAAGCACATACGTTATCTGGCGCTGCAGAGCGACCGGAAAGGAGAGGGAGTGCAGGAACGGGTCTGGGCCAGCAGGACCCAAAAGAAACGGAGCCCACCAGCTTTTTTCCCTGTGTCCTGCCAGCCCAGTCCAACCCTGAATGTAGACTAATAATCATCATCATCATGGTTGCACAGTCTTTTATATAATTCATTTGCTTTTTAGACCATTTTTTCTCAAGAAGATCCTTTTCTGTTTCAGAACATCAATTAAAAAAACGAATCCCGTTTGTATCTCTTAACGACCCACTTATTTAATTGTGATGAGTTTTAATTACTAATTCAAACGATTAAATACAACCCACTGCTTTAGCGGTATTTCAATAACTCAAACACACACAATTATTATCCTAATTAATTGGTAAGAGTACCATGTATTGGATCAGTTAATCATAGAAAGAAAAATAATTTTCTTTTTTTAATGATGTATTAAATCATTCCCTTAATGAAATCATGAATTCATTAAATTAAATGTATGTGTGAATCACTCTTGATTAAAGTGCTCTGTGCCAATAAATTAACCCCACTCTTTAATAAAGTGCTCAGTGACAATAATTGAACTATTAATTTAGCAGTCAGTGAATCATTATGGCAATAATTAATTAGGAATTAAAAAAACAATCATTATGCAAGGAATATAACTTGATCCAATTTTAATTAAAAAGTCAATACAAAAGTCAATAAAGGTGGAAAAGGAAAACAGAATAGAGGTGGAGCTGACACCACACGAGGTAGAAGGCAGGACACAGAAGACTGTGTCCTGTATTGTGTAAGACAATAGACAGGTCTGAACATTCTGACAGATTTAGAAATACAGGAAATAGTCAAAGAAACACGTGTATTTGCTATTGAGTGAATCTCTTTCCTAATTTTTTTATTGCTTTGATGACAGGTTATTGCTTAGAACAATGCAAGTAATGTATAACATATGTTGTGAGTTTCATCAATTCGATAGAGATCCATAGGGTTAAGTTCTCCTATGGTCTGAAAATCCCACTTGGTTGGAAATCCCCTAGTGTGGGCAAGCTAAGTGTTGGGCCTAAATTCAACAAGGGAGGGGGAGTGAGTCCTTTGTCCCCGTGAATTGTGCCCTGGCAGATTCCGTATCTTACCAGAAGGTGTTACCATTGAACCATTTCTTCATAAAGCTGAGCTGCCATGTTCTTAGGTCAGTCTATTTCCTTATTCATTTCAGGTTGGAGTTTTTTGTTCCCGCTAGGGCTCTTGCAGCAAAAAGGCCCCAGGCTATGGAGGGAAGTCACACGGGTGGTGATGCCCTTGGTGGGCTTGGGGATAACGGGACCCCGATAATCGTTTGGAGCTTGGAGGCAACAGAAAGAGTAAAGGAGCTGCCTGGTTAAGGACTTAAATGAAAGAGGCCGGCATGTGCTCACACTCCCGATTAGTGTTTGAGCCAGACTGAAGACTTCTGTAAGATGCTGTGGATGCCTGTACCAGTTTTGTGTGAGCCCTTGGTGAGTGCTCTGCCTGAGGAAAGGGTATTGCCTGTACCAGCTCTACTACATGGGAGCTACTGTCTTTATCCTAAGAAGAGGTATAAGAGGCAGGTATTAAGTTCATGGGACTGGGACTGGGATTTGAAGTGTGGGGCTGTGTCCTGGTAAAGACTGCCAGGAGTTGAAAGACTACATGAGTACCCATATACCAATGAAATGTGATCTCATATGATTTCAATTTGCCTTTTTTCCCTTCACTTATATAAAGTTCTATTTGTTTGCTGTCTACGTGTGTAATTATTGTTTCCTAGTGGGGCCACCTGTTGGTGTAATCCCAAGATCCCACTAGGTGGATGCACTGCCATGATAGAAATCCCCAGTTTCAGGACATGTGGATGGCATTTTTGATGATGTATATTCTATAATACAAATAGTGGCTAAGATAGGGTTACATTAACTTTGGCTCATTTAGTAAAGAGCTAAGGGCGATCAATTTCTGAGCGTATTCTTGCGAGAGGAGCTGTCAGCATGCTGCAATGATGTTTCTTCTGGTTAGATATCATCACATTGCCTAGAAGTTCTCATGTTTCTATAAAGTTAATAAACCTCTTAAGTGTGAAGAAGTTAATGGTACATTCATACGGTGCTAATTTAATTGTTTACCATTAAAATTAGATATTTCCATTAATTTCTACAAATTCAACTGTTTAAAAACTGTAAATCTGCCCAATTTCGCTAAAATATATAGTTTCAATAGTTTATAGAGCATTGCAAGGTCTACATCTTAAGAACATCAGTATCCAAATCATTGCAACAGTTCAACCAGTCCCAAATTTGTGAATTGTTTCAGTTTCCCAACTGTGGGAACATACTCCTACTAGTATTGCTTAATATCTATGAAAAAAAGTTCTTACACTCTGTCTTTGGTTAATTAAAGCATGGGCGCATCAATCCTCATCAGGGTTACCGCAATTCCAATAGTTGACTTATGAAGCAGTGGTTTGAGGAGAGCACTCAGAAGTCTGCTGTGATCAAACTTTATTCCAAGATACATAATAACACAACATGTTTCTTTCTCAAGTGTAACCCCAGACAGAACATTTAAGCTTCTTAAACACACCCTTCCCATCCCCCCACCAACTGGGTAATTAATGTCCTCAGGTGTATCAAGGTCTTTGAATTGGGCAAAGATCCATTAAGTCTTTGTGTTGTACAAAAAGTCTATTCATTAGGAAAAGAACATTTAAAACAATTTAAAACAATATAGAAACAATCAGTGCACTAGAAACATATCCCCACTGCTTTTGGTAACATTTCCTTAACTGATACAATAGTAGCTGCAGGTGATACATTTAAACAAAGCAACAAAATGTCCATGACGGTGTCGTTTTTTTGTATCAATCCTGTATGAGACAACAAAAAGAGTTATTGTCACAAGGTAAGTCTCAAGCAAAAGGGCTTGTCTAGTTCTGCACATAGAAAAAGTCTACTGTGGGCAGAAAAAAAGCAATTGTTTTTCTGCCAAGATTAACATATCTAGTATGCTATACTTTACCACCAGTGTAATTACCTTAACTTTACCTTTATTCAGCTATGTCGCTGATGAATTCTTTATTCAGGTCCTGCAGGTTAAAGAGGGAATGGAATGTTATACATTGTTAGTCTGCATTAATGCAACTTACAAAAAGAGTTTAAGGCTCCAGAAATCATTCAGTCTAGGACTGGTCTGGGACTAGTGTATTAAGCCGTTTAATACATTTTCTTTCATCTTGTAATAATCTCTTATGCCTATCCCCACCTCTTCTAGTATCAGAAGGACAAAGCCCCTGTCTGGGATGCAATTGTTGTTCCTCAATAATTAAAGGCCTCCGAATTAACAACAGCAATTGCATCCCAAACAGGGGTTTTGTCCTTCTGATACTAGACCCAAGAGTAACACATTTAAAGGCAAACCCAAACACGGGACATACCCCTGTTTGGGATGCAATTGTTGTTCCTCAATAATTAAAGGCACCAGGATTAACCACCTGACTAAAGGGCATGCAATCAACATTAAGGGGCAGATTTACATAGGGTCGAATATCGAAGGGTTAATTAACCCCCGATATTTGACTGCTGAATGTATATTGAAGTCGAAGGATTTACCGCAAATAGTTTGGTCGAACAAAAAATCCTTCGAATCGTTCGATTCGAAAGATTTGAATCCATTGATCAAATGATTTTTCTTCAACCTAAAAATTGTTAGAAAGTCTATGGGGACCTTTAAAGGTCGAAGTAGCCAATTCGATGGTCGAAGTAGCCAAAAAAAACATTCGAAATTCGAAGTTTTTTTTCTTCTATTCCTTCACTCGAGCTAAGTAAATGGGCCCCTAAATGTCACATTACCTGTAACTCAACATATATTTGTTAAAATGCCCATGTGGTATAGACTATGTTGGCCAGACAAAAATGGAGAACAAGAAAAGGGCTCAAGAACACAGATGGTATATAAAAGATAACAATAAAAAAGCAAACAAATACAAAAAGTATTGTAGAAGTGATACCTATATTGACTAACAATAAAAATACATTGCAAGTTTTCGGACCACTAAGGCCCCTTCCTCAGACAAAATACAAATGAAAGCTAGAAAGGCAGAGCATATATTCTGTTAGATCAGTGAAAGTTATTCATGGGCAATAAATTAGGAAGTTACAGATAGATAGAGATCAATTGTAGAGATAATACAATGAATTAGGGTGGGTTGTAAATAGTCCAGGAGTCTTTATTCAGTCAGGTCACATAGGGAGACATGAAACATGAGCCTCAATTAAGGCCCTGTCTTAATGTGTTAAATAACTCCATACATTTGAATTCACAAATCTTCCTTTCTCGTTCAGTTTTAAAGTTCCCTTTTAGAATTAAGACCTTCATGTCCTGAAGACTGTGATTTTGACTGCAGAAGTGTTGCCCCACTGGTGTATCACATGATTTGGTGTTGATTTTATGTCTGTGATGGTTCATCCTTGTGCGCAATTTTTGTCCTGTTTCACCAATGTATCTGCCTCCTGTAGAGCACCCAGTACATGTAATCATGTATATCACATTGGATGAAACACACGAATAGTGGTCCAGAATGGTATAGACTTTTTGTGTATTCAGAATTGCAACTTGATCTTTGCACGGGATGTATTTGCAGGTTTCACATCTGTTGCTGTTGCAGGAAATGTCGCTGCTTTAGTTGTTTTAGGAAGAGACTTGTGACAATCATTTCCCTCAGATTAGGTGATTGACTATAAGACAAGAGGGGAAGTTCCGGGAATATTTGTTTTATTCGGGTATCTGTATGGAGCTTGGGTTGCACGTCTCTGGCTATTTTTCTAATAATGTTCAGTTGTGGGTTGTAGGTAACTACAATAGGTACCCTGGTGTTTTCTGTCTTTTCTTTGTATTCCAAGAGTGTGTCTCTGGGTATTCGAGTTGCTCTGTGGATTTGATCATCAATAACCTGTGGATGGTATCCCTGATTAACAAAAGCTTTCCGTAAGGAATGGAGATGTTTATTTCTGTTATTCGATAAAAACTGTCCCACATAAGATATGCAGGACGGCCTGTTGGTTTTTGTGATAGGGATGTTTGTATGGTTCCATTTTTGATTTAGATGGTTGTATCCAAGACGTTGATGTGAGAGTAAGAGTGGTTAAGGGTAAGGTTGATGGTGGGGTGGAATGGATTCAATTTTTGGTAGCCAATAGTTCTTTTTCTGATGCTGTCCATATGATAAGTATGTCATCTATATACTGTAAACAGGTTAAGGGTGTTGCAGGAAGCCAGGAAATTGTCCTCTAAGTGGGCCATAAACAGATTGACATACTGAGGTGCCATTTTGCTTCCCCATAGCACTTCCCATCAGTTGGAGGTACATGGCATCCCCTAATGAGAAGTAGTTCTGTGTCAGTATAAATCTGATCAGTTATAGAGTTGGTACTGTGGGCAGATTTTTTTTCTACGAAGTTCTGGCAGGCTGCAATACCGTCTTTGTGTGAGATGTTGGTATACAGAGACTCCACATCCATGGTAGCTAGGATGGTGCCTTCTGGAAGTGGACCTATATTGGTCAGTTTGTTTAAAAGTTCAGTGGTGTCTTGTATAAAGCTGGGTGTTTTTCTTACAACTGGCTTCAGGATGTTTTCTACCCAGCCAGATATGCCCTCTGTTAATGTCACAATACCAGAAATGATGAGTCACCCTGAGTTTCCTTCCTTATGTATTTTGGGTAACATGTAAAAGGTACCAATTCTGGGGTTCACTCGTATCAAGTCCATTAAGTTGGTTCCTCTGCCAGTCAGACAGTTGTCTATTGGCTTCTTTTATGTAATCTGTGGTGTCCATTATTACCACAGCACCCCCTTTATCAGCTGGTTTAATTATTAAATTATTACTGTCTGGCCAGTATATTGAATGTAACGCTTTTTCTGAAACAATCAATGTATTGGTCAAGTTTCTGGTTATGTCCTGGTTGTGGGGTCCAGTTGCTATTCTTTTTTGCTTTGTTTAAACAATTCTCCATGTTTTATCAAGAGGGTATATAAGAAACTTTAAAGAAAACACACAAACAAACACACAGTTTTCCAGACACTTGGATGATTTTAAAGGGATACTGTGATGGGAAAACATGTTTTTTTTCAGAATGCATCAGTTAATAGTGCTGCTCCAGCAGAATTCTACACTGAAATCCATTTTTCAAAAGAGCAAACAGATTTTTTTATATTCAATTTTGAAATCTGACATGGGGCTAGACATATTGTTGATTTCTCAGCTGCCCCCCCAGTCATGTGACTTGTGCTCTGATAAACTTCAGTCACTCTTTACTGCTGTACTGCAAGT
The DNA here is from genome assembly GCA_038501925.1 of Xenopus petersii. Lineage (NCBI taxonomy): Eukaryota > Metazoa > Chordata > Amphibia > Anura > Pipidae > Xenopus > Xenopus petersii. Next base: position 7,791,401 of record CM076688.1, read on the forward strand.
TGGAGTGATATCACCCCCTCCCCCCCCCAGCAGCATAACAACAGAACAATGGGAAGGTAACGAGATAACAGCTCCCTAACACAAGATAACAGCTCCCTGGAAGATCTAAATACAGCACTTAATAGTAAAAGCCAAGTCCCACTGAGACTGATTCAGTTACATTAAGTAGGAGAAATAACAGCCTGGCAGAAAGTTATTCCATCCTAAAGTGCAGGCACAAGTCACATTACTGGGGGCAGCTGGGAAACTGACAATATGTCTAGCCCCATGTCAGATTTCAAAATGGAATATATAAAAAAATCTGTTTGTTCTTTTGAGAAATGGATTTCAGTGCAGAATTCTGTTGGAGCAGCACCATTAACTGATGTGTTTTCGAAAAAACATGTTTTTCCATGACAGTATCCCTTTAAACATAATCTAATGCAACTGAGGTGGTGTGTACAGGAAAAAATTCGAACAGATAGAAGAGGTGTTGATAGGCATAAGAGATTATTACACGGTCAAGGGGAATGGATTATATGGCTTAATACAATAGTCCCAGAGGGACTGAATGATTTATGGAGCCTTAAACCCGTTTTATAAGTTGCATTAATGCAGACTGCCGATGTATAACATTCCATTCCCTCTAATTTGCAGGACCTGAATATAGAATTCATCAATGACATAACTGCGTAAAGTTATGGACAAAACAGGTTCAAAACCGCAGAAAGTTTGCTGCAAGGTTTATTCAACACGCAGCAAAGTTTCTGCGGTTTTGAGCCTGTTTTGTCCACAACCTTTACAGAATTTGCAGTTATATTGGCTTCTAAGTGGGACAGAAGCAGTGGCGCCGGCAAGTAATGGTGTAACTGGTATCAACCTGTATTGTTTCTAAAGTTAAGGTAATTACGCTGGTGCTAAAGTATAGCATACTACAGTATATATGTTAATCTTGGCAGAAATACAATTGCTTGTTTCGGCCCACAGTAGCCACTTTTTTTATGTACTAGACAAGCCCTTTTGCTTGAGACTTACCTCACTCTTTTGTTGCCTCGTTCAGGATTGATACAAAAAAACCGACACCGTCATGGACATTTCGTTGCTTTGTTTAAATGTATCACCTGCAGCTACTATTGTATCAGTTAAGGAAATGCTATCCAAAGCAGTGGGGATATGTTTCTAGTGCACTGATTGTTTTTTATTTAGTTTTAAATGTTCTTTTCCTAGTGAATGGACTTTTTGTACAACACAAAGACTTTGGAATGGAATGGATCGTTGCCCAATTCAAAGACCTTGATACACCCGAGGACATTAATTACCCAGTTGGTTGGGGGATGGGAAGGGTGTGTTTAAGAAGCTTTAACATTCTGAGAAATGGCACGTAAGGCCCAAAACCTGTTGTGTAATTACGTATCTTGGAATAAAGCTTGATCACAGCAGACTTCTGAGTGTTGTCCTCAAACCACTGCTTTTATTGCTTAATACTTAGTTGTTACCTGACTTTATCAGAATCCCTTATGAAGGAGCTTGTTATGTTTGAATTGGAAGCCAAGTGGCAATACAGTTAATACAATCGATCTAACACATTTTATTGCTCCATATCTAAAGCTGTGTTTGTCTATGGTGAGTAATACGTCCATCACTGACAGGGAGGTTGTTTATTCTCTCTCTGAAACAGGAACTGTTTTATAAATACAGATCCAGCTGATTGTAACTTCATTGGTTAATAATTCACATACTGAAGGTATGACTTTTCCAAAAGATTCAATCTTCCACCCACGCTGCCTTTGGCCTTGGCCAACTGGTCTTAAGCAGATGTAAGTAACTTTTATCTGCAGAAGGATCACTGGCAGCTGATCTGAACATGTTCTTGGTCCTGGGTAGAAGCTTCTAAAGGCTCAAAGCCTAAATGGAAATAGAAAAGTGGGCTTATTTTTAATTACAATGTAAAAAATGTACCAAGCTGCCTTTGCTGCCCAATGAATTTCTATGTATTGCTACCACATAAACAAGAACCGCCAACTCATGGGTTGGGCAGACTTGGTCGAGCGCAACACTTTCCTAGTAGGTTGCCGGCCGGTTGTGGGTTGAACTCGCCCCATAGCTCACCCGCCCATATACTGGTGATGGACACATCTCATCTCCTCTAGTGTCACAATGGGTTTTCTCCCCCTGGTTTCCTACCAAGCTCTGTACTTATGTATGTGTTTCCTCTGCTTGTAGTTCTACATTCTGCAACTGAATCCTTGATTAAGTGGGAGTTGAAGCAAGAACTCAATTCTCAAGTAGGGACTAGGGATGCACCAAATCCAGGATTTGGTTCGGGATTTGGCCTTTTTCAGCAGGATTCGGATTCGGCTGAATCCTTCTGCCCGGCCGAACCGAATCATAATTTGCATACGCAAATTAGGGGTGGGGAGGGAAATTGCATGACTTTTTGTTACAAAACAAGGAAGTAAAAAATATTTTCCTCTTCGGGATTCGGACGAATATTTCGTGAAGGATTCGGGGGTTCGGCCTTATCCAAAATAGTGGATTCGGTGCATCCCTAGTAGGGACGCAATGAATTCAGGATTTGGATGAATGTCAGCACTTTTTTTCAAATACAGATCGAGCCACACCTAGTCAAACCGACTCATTTGGCCTCCAACTTCGGGGGGCACATTTCACTGGGCCCTACCACTCTGGACTACGTCCTTCACTTATTGGATGCCTAGAGAAATTTTGATTCTTACATACTCTGAGGGCAAAAAAATAAATTGAGGGGGTTATAAATTACATTGTATCTTAACCTTGACACGTAGTGAAGAATTTTTAGTGAATGCCTGACAATTTTCTGGTGCAATAATGACAATTTGTTACACATTATGGCATTAGGAGAAATCTGGATACGTCATAAGTTTGTTTTACTTGCAACACTTTTGTAATTTGGTGACTGACACTGCTGGAACTGGTTTTCTTATCGACACTTGTGAATTTTCCATAGGAGTTGACTTGACAAAACAAATCCGAATGCCTGTCATGAGTTTATTGAACTTGCAACACTTTTGTAATTTAGTGACTGACGCGGCTGGAGCTGGTTTTCTTATCGACACTTCTGTGAAATTTCCGTATGAGTTGACTTGATAAAACTGAGGCTGGCCCAGTATTAGAACTTTATTACCCCACGAGAACACTACATTGGCAAACAGGACACTTCTCGTCACTAACTTAAATGCTCAAATATTGATATCTATTGCATCCCAACTTTATATTTATCTAAGGTAAATTATATCTGCCATTAGGTTACAGTCTGCAAGATTTATACCTGCCGCCATCCTTGACCAGAACCCACTATTATTGCCTCCCTCTCTCCAATTCATTTGTGAGTGTAATTATCCGATTATATATAATAGGAGCAGCCATGAGTGTATAGTTGGCCAAGCTTATTATTGTTATGTATTGTTTACATTGATTTACCTTCCAAAAACTGCTCTCAGGTAGCAGTTCCCCAAACATCTGTTATACGGCATGTTATATATTAATCCAGGTGCCGTTACCTTAGCTTAGTGTTGGCAGTATAAATGCAAAATAGTGAATAGTATGCCTGGCACCGAGCCCTTGGCATGTGTCATCATGTCAAACAAAAAGATTGACTGTAAACATACTGTAATTAGCCTGCTGACTGTGCTGAGGCTGACTAATTGATATTTACGATGAACTTATTTCTGTATTTATTTTAATGAATTGGCTTAGATCATAATGTTGCCCTTTCCCTCGTTGCTCTGCTATCTCAATAGTCTTGCTCGGTGACTCATTTCTTAGTAATATGGTATGTTATATATTAATCCATCCAAGTGAGTGCCAAGCATAATATTCATACTGCCAACACAGACTAAGCTAAGGGAACAGCATATCGATTAATACTGGATACCATTACTGAACCCGAGTGCACGGGGCAGCAGTGGGTCAGGTGGAGAATGACCCCCACTATGGCGAGAGACCCCTCTCTCCAAATCATTTGTGAGTGTAATTATCCAATTATATATAATAGGAGCAGCAGGGATGGGCGAATTTGACCCGTTTCGTTTCGCCAAAAATTCGCCACCGGCAAAATGTCACAGACGCCCATTAAAGTCTATGGGCGTCAAAAAAATTTGTCGCGCGGCGAAATTATTTTGTTGCGCGTCTTTTTTTTTTTTTTTTGACGCACGTCTCCATACAAGTCTATGGGCGTAATTTTTTCGGCGAAACGAGGCGAAAAAATTCGCCCATCCCTAAGGAGCAGCGGTAAGTGTCTAGTTGGACAAGCTTTTTAGACACCAAACTGATGGTACCCATGTGTCCTGCGTAGTGATAGGAAATTTGTGTCTTGTTTACCCTTGATTTACCCTTCAAAAACTGCTCCCATAAACCTAGTGTTGTTTCCAACAATTCTAGAAGCATTGCAGCAGTGCAGGAACTTGCATTAAATTGATATTGCATGTTTTTAGCATGTGATTCTTATTGCCTATTAATGCAACCCATGTTGAGATCCTTAGAATTACTGCCACATTCAACTCACACACATAAGAAATGCTAATGTAATATTTATGGCTGGTAAGAGGAAAGGAACCCAATCATGTACCCAGCTCTACGTCCCCTTCTGTTTCTTCCATTTTCTTTACACTGCCGGCACATTTTATATTTCACTGCAGTAGAATTTACTGTTCTTTAGAAGTTCTGTGGCTTTGGACTTCGAAACATTTCGAAATCCGTTTCTCAGTAACATTCGGTATTTCTCAATGTCACGTTCTTAGAAACAGCTTTTCAAGATACAAAGGCATTGATTACGGAGAATCTGGTTAAACAGGGTGTGTGTTCTTATTTGTTAGCTAAAGTTGGTAACTCCCACTGTAGGACAGAATAGATATACAGCCAGTGTCTGTACTCAGTGGCCAGACGAAAGGAAATAATCATGAACTGGTTCCATTTAATGAGAACTCTGCTCCTGCTGAACTTGGGTAAGTGTCTCCATAAAGCATAAGACTTTGGATCTACTGCATGAGCTGCACCTAATTTAACCACCTGGATTTTATCTTGCCTGAAAAAAGAAAAGGATTAGAAAAATTATTTTCCAGATTTTCTTAAGTTAAGTAAAGGGTGTGGAAGAAAGATTTTTATCAGCAATGCATTGAGTAGTTATAAAATATATACAGTAAATACCATCAGAGCTGAAGCAGGTCCACCAGGTTTCTCCTGTCTTTATGTCTTCAGTTGCACGAGGTCCTTCCCCAGTGATGTAGTTGCTGCATTGTGATGATAATAATGATGGCAAAATTCTCATCTGATACATTATGTAGACAGATTTGCCACTCCATAAATATCCTTTTCTTCATGAAGTTGCTCAGACTCAGTGAGAGCTACAATGTGAGAGTTAGCAATATGTTAAAGGGATTCTGTCATTATCATGGCGTTGTTTTTATTACTAAATTACAATGTGTACATTGCAAATAATTCTACCATTAAAAAAATTATTATTTTTTGAACCAATAAATGTTATATTTTTGAGGTCATTGTTCCTGGTCATGGGATTTCAGAAAGAGCCAGCACTTCACAATGGAACTGCTTTATGATAATCTATTGTTTCTGCCACTCAATGTAACTGGAGGAGTCACAACTTGGGTTAGCTGGACTTGGATTTTTTTTTCCAAGTTGTTTTTTTATTGAGTTTTAACTTTCCCACAAACAAACAAAAGTACTCAGTGAGAACCACAATATGAGAGTTATCAATATGTTAAAGGAATTCTGTCATTGTTTTTATGGTGTAGTTTTTATTTCTAAATTACAGTGTGTACATTGCAAATAATTCTACCAAAATTTTTTTTTTCTTTGAACCAGTAAATGTTATATTTTTGAGGTCATTGTTCCTAGTCATGTGATTTCAGAAAGAGCCAGCACTTCACAATGGAACTGCTTTATGATAATCTGTTGTTTCTGCCACTCAGTGTAACTGGAGGAGTCACGACTTGGGTTGGCTGGACTTAGCTTTTTTTTCCAAGTTGTTTTTTTTTTGAGTTTCAACTTTCCCACAAACAAACAAAAGTACTCAGTGAGAACCACAATATGAAAGTTATCAATATGTTAAAGGGATTCTGTAATTTTTTTATGGTGTAGCTTTTATTTCTAAATTACAGTGTGTACATTGCAAATAATTCTATTAACTTTCCCACAAACAAAAGTAAAAAGAAATATATTGAAGTTTCAAATTAAAGTCAGTTTTTGTTGCTTAGTTCACATAGTGTTTTAATGACAGTTAGCATTTAGATACAATTATTTCATTTTGCATGTCTGGCAGACTTGGATTTTTACTACTGGGTGCTGTTCTCATTACTAACACTGAGGTTAGGGTTATGGGATCAGTTTTAGCAATGCAGGTGTCAGGGAGCTGTTATTTGGTTACTTTCCCATTGTTTCTATTGATAGGCTGCTGGGGGGGTGATATCATTCCAACGTGCAGCACAGTAAATAGTGACTGAGGTTTGTCAGAGCACAATTCACGTGGCTTAGGGCACCTGGGAAACTAAGAAAATGTCTAGTTTCAAATTTCACATTAAATATAAAAAATTGTGAGCTCTTTTGAAAAATGGATTTCAATGTAAGATTCTGCTGAAGGAGTGCTATTTTGTAAACAAAAAAAAAACCTTGATTTTCTGCGATAGAATCTCTTTAAACCCTTGGCCACCTAATGAACCGTTTCTTTAATTATTTCGAAAATAGGCACAAAGTCCAATATATCGCTCAGAGGAAATTGGGAAATCACTGATTTGGTTTACTGTATATCTCATAAAAATACCGCCTGCCAGCAGTAACAATCTGCTGCCAAGACAAATATTTAGCTAAATGGTGCTAAAATGAATAGGCAGCTGAGGACCTTACTAGGACTTGCAGGATTATTGGGTGATTATTTTCACTGCCCAAGTCAGTGGAAATAAAATAATAATTTCACTTACCTTCACATAATAAATTCCATTTCTTCTACTTCCGACATGTAAGTAGAGAGGGGCAGTATCTCCCATCTCAGACTAGGAGCTACTATAGAACCTATAACATAGCCAGTCAAAAATAATCGTGACCTATAAGACCATCTGAATTCCTCCTCACAACTGTTTGAACAAAGCAGTAATGGATCAATATTAATAACTTGGGGTGGGAAACCCCTATATTGACATGTCAGGACTAAAAGAAATGGAACTTTGATATGAAGAAGTGAATTCTCATTTTCTTCTTCATCCTTTAGACGTCAGTCGGATGGGATCTACCAAAGCCATGCCCCAAAAGCAATGAGGGGTGGGAATAAAATAACTGATGATAAATCGAACTTACTAAAAAAAGTCATGACTAACAAGACCAGAATTACAAACATGAAACAGGGCAGCAGTTGTCAGACAAATGCATTAAGGGCCACAGCAAAAGCTGGTAGCCACATGTGTTAAGTGCCACAGCAGATGTGCCCAGGGCCAATTAAAAGGCCAGCTAACTCATGTGCCAAAGGCTGTGTAAACATATGCAGCAAGGGTCATAGACAAGGCCAACAAACACAGACGCTGAGGGCCATGGAGAAAGCCAGAAATACAGATGCTGAAGGCCATGGAGAAAGCCAGCAAACACATGCACCAAGGACCCACAATAGCAATGGTCAGCAGCCACGTGAGCCAAGGGCCATAGAAAAATACAAAACCAATGAGAACCATAACAAAGGCCAGTGACTACACAGGCTAAAGCCCATACAAGGGCCAGTGGACATGCAATCCAAGGCCATAGAAAAAGCAAAGGGCCATAGCAAAGATCAGCAGTATCACTTGCCAAATGCTAGCCAAAACATGTTGGCTGGGATGTGTTAGCAGACACTAGAGTAAATGCCTGCCAATACACCAATTAAAAAGAATGTAGGTGTAGTTCAACTACCACTGGGGTCACACCTAAGCCCACCAGATAGGATTTTTTAAAGAGGAAACCTATAACAGTATAAATATGATATCTGTCTGGTGAGTGCAGAATCATCAAAAGAAAGGAGGAAGGTACAATAATGCTTTAGTCGTGCCCTGGAAATGCCTGGTGTAATAATGAGCACACATACCACTTGTGTCTGCAGAGAGGACTCACAAATATAAGAGGAAGACATGCACCTTACTAGATAGCATGGATGAAAACTCTAGTCAGAGTTAGAAAAGCTGCTTGTTAGGTGCAAACTCATTATAAGAAAGAAATATGGTGCAACCACCAACCAGTCCTGGCAGCACCTGGTGTAATAGAGAGCACAAATACCTCCTGTGTCTGCACAGAGAATACTGTACATACTACAAAATAAATATATATATATTAAACAGCAATAGCACAGAGGCCAGAGGAGCACATGCACCTTACCAGATAGCAGTAACGAGTCCGCAAGGTGGAAACTCCAGCAAGAACCCTGATATCTTTAAGCTGAGGGATATAATTAGCTAATTAATGTGCAGACTTACCAATTCACTGATTATTTCAAACACACAGTGGATACTGAGGAATCATAGGGCCAAATTTATAAAGGGTGATATGACTAACACTGGCGAAAATTCGCCAGCGTGACATAATTTTGGTACTTTGCAGATTTACTAACGGCTGCTGGCATAAATTTGCTAGCGAAGGAGATAAACTCTAGCGCTACTTCGCACTTTAATGCCAGGCACAGGAGAAAGAAGGCTAAATTAGCTCACAGATAGGAATATGGTAATAATAATAGTTTGAATCTTGTGCACAGATGGACATAAATACATATATAAATTGATTATTATTATATTAGCCCAGGGCTAGGGTATCCCCACACCTATAATTCTTCCCAATAGGTGATCATTTGTGTATTGTACATAGTGAGGTATCCGGTATCCCCCTGGGTCCACAATGAAGTAAATTAGTTTACAAAAACCAAAACTGTGTTTTGCTTCTATCACCAAAAGAGTGAGGAGGTAGATCCTACATTGTGTCCAGTAGGACTTAACGTAACAGTGGTGAGGAGAAAGTCCGGTTGTCTTATAGGTCAAGATTAATTTTGATTGGCTATATTATAGGTCCTACCTCCTTGTCTGGCAGGGGCAATAGTGCCCATCTATACTGACATGGAAGGGACACAGAAGAAAGATACCGTATATACTCAAGTATAAGCCGAGTTTTTCAGCCCCCAAAATATGCTGAAAAACTCTACCTCGGCTTATACTCGGGTCAAGCGCAAAAACGGTAGCTGGCACCTAAGAATATTCGCCGGTGCCTTAGAATAGTAGCCGGCGCCTAAGAATATTCGCCGGAGCTTAGAATAGTAGCCGGCGCCTAAGAATAGTCATCCAAAAAACGAGATTGAAACTTACCAGAAGCTGCTGCATTTCTCACCCTCGGCTTATACTCGAGTCAATAAGCTTTCCCAGTTTTTGGAGGTAAAATTAGGTACCTCGGCTTATACTCGGGACGGCTTATACTCGAGTATATACGGTACATCTTTGAGTTGACAACGTTAAACTCAATGCACATGCACAAATGTAGTGCAATGGAACGATGGAAACCATTGGCCATAATATAAGTAAACCTGAGTTCTATTCTGGTACATCATACTATAGTAATACTGTGTTCCTCTTACATATTTTAACTCTAGCCAGTTATGTTAACTCACATTCTAAAGAGAGTTACTGTATCTGTTCTTAGTGATTTCCACTTTTCTATCCAAATTAGTTATAGATAGTCCATCCATAAAAACCTGTTATCGATCCCCAAAACAACCGATATCCATAGTACATGATTGAGATGGGCTCCCATGTATCAACAGGGAATTGAACAAAAACTTTGTTTTTTTCTGAATTTTAATATTCTCTTTTTCTACAGGACTAATTGGGGTCAGTGAAGCTGCAGTAGGTGAGTAGGTTGAGGAGTGTATTATATTGTACTTTCAATCTGCTTTCGGCAATGTTTGAACATTCTTTTATGGTAACATGAAACAGGGTGTGTGCAGGGCCGCCATCAGGGGGGCACAGGGAGTACGAGTGTACCGGGCCTGGGCCTCGAATGTGGAAGTGGCGAAAAGCCGAAGTCTCGAATGTGGAAGTGACGAACAGCTGAAGTCCTGAAGACCCAAAGTCACGAAAATAGCCAATGAGGTGAAAAGACCAGAAGTCACAAAAACAGCTGAAATTGAAATCCTAAAACAGCGAAAAGACCCAAAGTCACGAAAATAGGCGAAGCCGAAGAGGTGAAAAGAGTGACCCGAAGTCACAAAAACAGCCGAAATGGAAGTCCTGAAGCGACGAAGAGACCCAAAGTCACGAAAATAGCCGATGCCAAACTCCCAAAGAGGCAAAAAGACCAGAAGTCACAAAAACAGCCAAAGTCTCGAAGAGGCAAAAAGACTCAAAGTCACAAAAACAGCCGAAATGGAAGTCCTGAAGAGGCGAAAAGACCCAAAGTCACAAAAACAGCCGAAATGGAAGTCCTGAAGCGACGAAGAGACCCAAAGTCACGAAAATAGCCGATGCCAAACTCCCAAAGAGGCAAAAAGACCAGAAGTCACAAAAACAGCCAAAGTCTCGAAGAGGCAAAAAGACTCAAAGTCACAAAAACAGCCGAAATGGAAGTTCTGAAGTGTCGAAAAGACCCAAAGTCACGAAAATAGCCGAAGCCAAACTCCCGAAGAAGGCGAAAAGACCAGAAGTCAGCCGAAATTAAAGTCCTGAAGCGGCAAAAAGACCCAGAGTCACGGAAATAGCCATAGCCAAACTCCCGAAGAGGCGAAAAGACCGGAAGTCACAAAAAAAGCCAAAGTCCCGAAGAGGCGAAAAGACTCAAAGTGACAAAAACAGCCGAAATGGAAGTCCTGAAGAGGCGAAAAGACCCAAAGTCACGTAAATAGCTGAAGCCGAACTCCCGAAGAGGTGAAAAGACCAGAAGTCACAAAATCAGACAAAAAACTTGAATGTTTCATGGAAAACACAACTCGAATCTTAATAAATCTGCCCTTTAGTGTCTGCATGTATTAATCTACACTGGGATTCTACAAATAGTAATCTATACTGAGGTTCTATAAGTATTACAATGTAAATTCTACAGGTTTTAGTCTACAAAGTAGTCCTGCTAGTAATGCCTGACATTGAGGTTTTACAAGTAGTAATCCATGCTTATGTTCTATAAATATTAATGTACCATTGTTTCTATAGTAAAAGAGATGTTCTAGAAGTTTTATTATACAACATAGATCTACAATGATCATTCTATAATGCAGATCTAAAATAATAATCCATTCTAGGTTCTAGAAGTTTTAATCTACACTGGAATTCTATAGTGATTCAAACTGATTTAAACTGATTTCAATTTAAACAGCAATCAGCAATTTTCATCAATATGCAATAGTGAGCACTGTGGTCAAAAAGATGGTTTATTTATGAAAATCCTTAACATCTCCTACTTTATTGGCAGAATGTGGAAGGCGCCGGCTGTTAAATCGCATCATGGGAGGGCAAGATACAAAGCCAGGCATGTGGCCCTGGCAAGTGATGATTTATAGCAGGGATTCTGAGTTATGTGGGGGAACCCTTATCACAAATAATTGGGTTGTCTCTGCAGCTCACTGTTTTAACAGGTAAGTGCGTGAGGAGTGATATGATTGTGAGTAGGACAGCACAATAGATAAGTCAGTAGATAATAATAAAGGAGGTGTAAATCTATTCACTGAATATGAAGAAATACAGGTTTTATTATCTCTGGGGAGGACAGTAATTTATTTTGACTGAATAAAAGTGGCTGAACGTTCTAAACTTGTGAAGGCTTTTTTTGTCATCAAACTGTAGGGGATTATATAATTTAGTTCATCACTGGTTTTGGCCATAGTAAATTATTCTAAAAACAAAAGACCATAAACCAGTTTACAGTTTCTCAAGAAGGTCTTTTTCTCTGTTTCAGTACAAACCCACCTTCATTCTACAATGTTTATCTTGGAGTCTACAAGATAAGTGAGCCAAATGGCACTGAGGTTGTCATGGAAATCAAAAGATTTATTGTTCATCCTAATTACACTTCCCCTGAGTTTGGCTTTGATATTGCCCTTGTGGAGCTCAGCAGTGGTGCCAATTACACCAACTACATCCAACCAGTTTGTCTTCCATCTGTTGGGTTGACTTTGCCAACTGGCCTGCAGTGCTGGGTGACCGGCTGGGGAAACATTGCAAGTAATGGTGAGTATGAGTATTGGACAAAAAACTTGGGAGCCCTTTGCTGACTTTGTGGGAGAGACTTGGAAACAGTGCTGTAGCTCCACCCAGTGGGCATTAAAGGGTACACGTCAAAAAAAGTAAACAGAAAAAAATTGTATATGTTAAAGATAAAAATGCAATTGAAATCGTATATAGTAGAACACACCTGCATGGGGATACATACAGTGGCGTAACTAGATGTTGCTGGGCCCCACAGCAAATTAATTTTATTGCCCCCAACATATCCAGTGTTTGTCCTGTTTTACCAATATATGTTCAAAATGCTCATCAATGAGAACCTCATGGGGCCCCCTGTACCTCCTGGGCCCCCCTGCAGCCGCAGGGTCTGCTTCCTCTGTCATTACGCCCCTGGATACATACCTGACTTACTATGCAAAATATCTATAAATACATAGCCAGTTTTAGTAGGTGTTATTATAGAAGATTTGCTGTGAGGACTGTAAAGGGGCCTTGCGGCTACCAGCACAGAGAAGTCTGGACCAAGGAGGAAGCCTCAGGTTAAGTCCAAGTTCACGGTAACCAGAAAGGGGTCAGGTGTAAGCGTAGTTAAGTCCAAGCACAAGTTCAATAGGCAGGCAGAGAAGGATCATTGTCAGGGTTAAAGCAGGGGTCAAATCCAGGAATCAATCATGATCACAATATAGAATACCCTATGACCTATAATTGGGCATGGAACCAGTGTTCAGAGCGTCCTTTTATTTTGAATTTGGCACCAGGACACATCGTCATGGCATCACATGTTTGCGCAGTGATGTCAGAACCCACACGGCACCCATGGGCACCACCGTCTTGAATTTGCCACCGATGGAAGCGCTCCTGGAGAGCTCCTGACAGGGACAAAGTAAAGTAATCTACACCAATACTTTCTGTAAAAAATACTCGGTGAAGATTCTACAAATAATAATCTATACTATGGTTCTACTCAACAATTTAATTCTACAAAAAATAATCTACTATGGTTCTACAAGTAGTAATTCATTCTAAGTTTCTACAGGTATTTAATATGCAATCTACAAATGCTTTTTACAAGTTATAATCTACATTGAGGTTCTACAAGTATTATTCTACAATGTAAATTCTACAGGTGTTAGTCTACACAGTAGTTATACTAGTATTGCCCCGCATTGAGGTTTTACAAGTGGTAATCCATTCTATGGTAAAACTATCAATGTAAGTGTAGGATTTAGGTAGACCAGGGCCAGAGTTTGGGAGAGATGGAGTTGAGTGAATCAATGTTTTTCTGCTGTTACCAATTAATTATTTTGGCCCACAACACATTGCTGGCTACTACTTTGTAGAGTAGCGTTACATTGGTGATCCAGTTGGCCCTCCCAGTTGGTGTCTGGAGGAGGGGATGATGTTGTTAAACTGCACCTTATGTCTGCAAATAACAACAAATAGGCACCTCTTAACAGTCAAGCAGATGTTTATTTAACAGTAATGAACATAGTCATTCAGTACAAGTCTGAATATAAGGTAGATAACAGTTGTAGTAAAACTCATTACAAGCATGCCTTGGATGGAACTTGGTAGACTTAGGACCACCTTTATGAAATACTTACTAGAGTTTTAGATTCTCTTCAGTAAAACATCTCATGAAGTTTAAAACTAGCATGGTTCCCTGTCAAGTTGACTGTCTGTTTACTTTTGGTAAGGTATTGCCTGGGAAAGCTGGCTCTAGTCTAGCAATCTTTGTTGGAGCCACATGCTGCTCTTTCTAAGCTGTTCTGACTTACACCTCTGAGGTGACCTATGACAGTTTTTCTGTCATTAACACAGTTCACAGGTTCCCATTTCCCTGAGTTTTGTTTGCTTAGGGCACAGTTTTATTTTCTGGGGACTTTTACTTCAGGCTATCCAGCAGTATCCATCCCTGGTAATAGGTGGACTCCAAAGCAGATTTATATTATATTAACTATTTAGAGTAAATTGTCAGGCCAGTAGAGGGTAACAGTAGCCTAATTTCCTCAGCCAAAAGGGGAATTTAACCCTATGGTTTCCTACATTCTGTTGTTCCATCTTCTTTTACTGTTACCATCCTGCCCTAACTGTCATTATTTTCCCTACTGTTTCCATCTTGCTCACTTGATAACTTCTCAACACACTTTTTCTACTCATGCCAGTATATCTACAATCTCCTCACTCTCCCTACTTCATCTGCTGCTATCTAGTGCACCACTATGTTAAAAGATTTATCGATTTCAGCCCCTAAAGATAGTTATGAATGTCTCTGTGTGAGAGGCTCTGCATTGGCAATGGAACTTTAGGGTCCCAGTCTTAATCCATCTTTACTAGAGAACACTTAAGTTGCAACATGTATTTCATACAAAGACTATCTGGATGGGGGTGGTGGGTGGTTGGAATTTACTGAGAAGCTTTGTTGTCTGATGTTATCTTCTGATATTTCTTCACAGTCACTCTTCCAGACCCCAATACCCTCCAGGAAGTAGCAGTGCCTCTGATTGGTAGTGAGAAGTGCAATACATTATTTCAAGTTCCATCTCCTTTAGACCCAAACACATATGTGATTTCAAATGACATGTTATGTGCTGGATACATCGACGGTGGAAAAGACTCTTGCCAGGTTGGTGATGTTCTATGGAGGACAAAAATGGGGATATACTGTACATTGAATGTACAGGAATGTTGCATTCTATGATAGGAAGGGAACACAGAACCATGACTCTCAATTGGTATTTGATTATGGGTGAATACTGCTTTGTGGTTCTGGAGACCCTTGGGGATTTTAGTTAGGCTGACATATGACAATATTTGACGTATTTCTACGTTTTTTAAGCCAAATATGGTCATTTATGTATGCTGAGTAGAAATACACTTTTCAAAAATGGTTTGTGGTAGCACCAGTAACACTTGGGGGCATATTTTTCAAGGGTCGAATTTGAAAAACTTTGAAATTCGAATGTTAGAAATTTCGGAAAAAACTAAATTAAGTCAAAGTTTTTTTTGGCGGAATAGGTCAGTTTTATATCGAATAGGTCTGTATTCGGCTGAATTCGAATCTAAGTAATAGCGCATTTGATTGAATTCGAATCAAAGTTTTTCCCAAAAAACTTAGATTTTTCAAAGTCCACCAATAGGTTCTAGGAGCAATTCAGCAGGTTTTAGATGGCGAATGGTTGAAGTTAAATTTTTAAAGAGACAATACATGATAAATTTCAATATTCAAATTTTTTTTTTTTTGTCAAAGTTGAATCGAATTTGGACTAGTCAATGTAATAGTTTGAAATTCTAATTTTTTTAATTTGAAAATGTATCTTGACCTTTAATAAATCTGCTCCTAGAAGTATTAGTAGCAGTTAAGGATAGCTGGTCAAGGTTCTTTGGGTTTATACTCCAAGAATGCCCTCTAGAATGTTTGTCACTCAGATGTTTTCCCAGCAGCTAATATTGCTTTGTTTTTCAGGGTGATTCTGGTGGACCTTTGGTTTGTGCTGAAGCCAATCACTGGTATTTGGTTGGCGTTGTGAGCTTTGGTGTGGGCTGCGGGCAACCCAACCGTCCAGGAGTTTATACCCGACTGAATGCGTATTTGGGCTGGATTGAGTCATATGTTCCTGAAGTCTCAGCCAATGTTCTAAATGTGTCCTTCACAGGCCCCTTAATTTCTCTCTATAATAATATAACGACCACCTCAGTACCTAGTAATGTGACTTCTCCAACCACCACAGGAGTTCCTGGGGCAGGTACAACTATTGTTGCCTCCACCTTCGTCCTTACATGGATATCTCTTCTATTGACCTGTTTATGAAGGCCCTCATCATCTCTGCTGCTTATATTTACAAGTTTTGAATAAATGAATATAAATCAATAAAAGTGTGTTTAAATAAAATCTATTGACTTGGAAACAAATGCATTGATTGGCACTACCTATTACAGCGGAATGCTGATAACAGTTTGCAACTCAGTGCGCACCATTAAGACTCTTCAAAAATATTCAAAGACAATTGCATAATCTTGGTGAAATAAATGACCTATCCTCTGCATTCATGATCAGCAAATTGCCTTATCATGTTGGAAGGAATATGTCGGCCTTCCCACTAGGAGGGGACAGTATTTTGCAGACCTTTCCCTAAAAGCTGTATCCTATCTAGCAATGCAAAAAGAAACAAATCCTACCTCTACCAAAAAAATAATAAATACAAACAAAATTCCCCAAACATTTACTTAGGTGAAGTAACCCATAGCAACCAGATGCTTGCTTTTCAACAGAAGACCAGTAAATGCTACCTGCTGGTTAGTTACTAAAATGATTAGTATCTAATTAGTAACTGTTGCAAATGACTCCCATAGTTGAAGATCCAGACATTGAGCAATGCATATTTCTAAACCCCAATGCATACCGAAGGGTTACAGTTCTTTTAGGTTTTGGTGGCCTCACATAAGGCTTATAATTATAATCAAGTTTAAACATGCAAAGTTAAGACCTTCTGTGAACATGAATCAAGTTCACCTGATGCCACAAGATTTTGACAAATTGCATAGACAATCAAAAACATAGTCACATAATCTCAACTCTCTAGAGATATTTTCTCCACTGTTTTATTCAAAGATACCCTCTACCAGTAGGATTTGTTTTTGCTTGAATGTTGACCTGTATAGAACAGTTCCTCTTGCTGACGGAAAAAAGAACTAGGCACACCAGAACACCTAGAAGATGATTAAGCCTTTGTAAACAAAGATGTTCACTAAAGTTAAATGAAACCTAAAGCTTAACAAAGACTACACCTTGTGTTCTGAGGGCCAGCCCAAAGCTACCACATCCCTTTAGCAGTGAAGATCTGTGCCTCTAAAGATGCCCCCAACAAACAGTCCATCATATCTTCTGCTAATGCAAAGAACATGCTCTGGGCTGCTAGCTATAGATAAAAAATATCAAATATAAAAAATCTGATTTTAAATTGAATTTGCAGTCTTTCTGCATTGCCAAAATCTGCAAGATATAATAATGTATGTGTAATGTTTCCATTGTTAAAGTCAGGGCAGCTGATGGACAAGTGAAGCTCACTCAATCTGATGTAGAACACAAGGAGCTTCAACCAGTGGAGCCTTGTACTTACTGCCCGCAGCACTCAGCTCCCTGCACTGTAGGAAAGGATCCAATCAGCAGCTAGCATGACCTGATAGAGAACTGAAGCCTGTCTGTTAGGACCAGCCCCGGACTTGAACTCTTGTGTGTGCATTTCTGGGACACTTGCACTTACCTTGTGAGCCACTGGAGGCTCTTGGGGCTGGACCTGAACTCTTCATCTATGTTCCTGACTCTGCTTGTTCCCAGTATGTCTCCTCCCATCTCGTTACCCTCATGTGTTTCCCATTGCCATTTAAGTCCCCTTTATAAGCCCAACCCTGGCCCTTGTCCAGGGCTTGGTCATTGTGTTTTCCTGCAAGCCGTCCTCGTTCAAAGTTCCTGTTCTCCAAGCTCCTGTGTTCCTGGTTCCTTGTTCCTGATTCCTGTGTTCTGATCCTGTGTCCTGATCCCTACCTTTGTGGATTTCCCAGTATTGACCTTTGCCTGTGTATTGAATATTCTTTGAATCCTGCTTTTGTACTGCATGCATGTTGGTTTGTTTGAACTCGGCCTGTGACCTCAACTATTCTATCACCTCTTGATTTTCTACTGCTGCGGATGTAAAAGCAACACCATATACAGGTATTACTTATAATTGTCTACAAAATTAGTTTTTTTTCCTTTATACTATATGTCTCCTTTAGACTTGCTACTCAGAAACCACAGTCTGAACACTGGGAGAAAGGTATATTATGTTATGCACTATTTGGAGTCATTTTAGAGATAGAAAAAAAAGGTTTACTTATTCTTTAAGGGTAAAATTTAGGGTGACTGCTAACATAATCCTACATATTACAGGAAGGCTTTTATTGCAAAATAAAAAAAATTTTGCAAAATGAAAGGGAAAGTAAACCTTCAGATATTTCCATTTGCAAATCTCTTTTGCATTTCCTCAAGATAAAATATAGATCAGTGCTATAGAAAAAACATACAATTAACATATTGTTAACACTCAGTATAAACACAAGGGTGTGGACAGAACCATAAAAAATTGTGTTTTCGACATAACCTAGGGGGTTATTTATTGAAGTCCAAATCCCAAAAACGTGTTTTGTTTTTTTACTATAAAATCTGAATTTTGAGTGGGAAAAAACCTCAAATTTTTCGAGATTCATTATTCACACAGGATGGAAAAAGTCTGAATCTGAAAATCCGGCATCTCAGACCTGCCGAGGTTGTATATACCGTAAGTCATTGGGAGATGTCCCTATCCTGTTTGGAAGTTTCTGTGGTCTGCGCAGGAATTAGCTTGAAAATCCAGCTATTTCAGACTTTTTGGACAAAATTCAGAAAAATTTGGACTTTTCGGGAAAAAGCCCAAAAAAATCGAGTGATTCTGGAAAAAACTCTGAAAAGATCGAATGATTCGGATTTTCCCTAGATTTTATTGTTTGTCCCCAATCCGATTAAATTTAATAATAAATAAGGTCCAATCATGGATTTTTTTATTTTAAAAAATTTGAAAAATTTGGCCCCTAAAGTACAAAAATTACATATACAAATATCACATAACAAAGCTATTCTATTATCAACATACTTTAATGATACAAGGCTTTCAGATGGAAATTGTGATATTATTTAGTCACCTTGGATGTTACATCACAATATACAGTTATAGTCCATCAGTTTGGTCTGGTGTGCCCATCAGCATGTCTTTGAGAGACCCGTTGCAAATGAATGTACTGTATGTATATTCTTGTGTCCCATCCGTTTTCACATTATTAATAGTGATGGGCGTTTTGCTTTGGGAGAAACGACGAAAAATTAACAAAAAAACGTGGAAATGGAAAGTTCACAAACAATTCGTGAAATTAGGCCATTTTCACGAAAGATTTGTGAAATTCAGGTGTTTTCACAAAACCTTTGCATATTGAGAGCTGACAGTAGGGGGGTTATTTATAAGTCCGAATTTATCTCAATATTTTCTGGAAAAAGACCAAATCCGCACCGTTTTTTTGGGCTTATTTATTAATACAGTTTCACGAAAATTTTGTTTGCAGGAAAAAATCGTGAAAATTTTGATTTTCATGATTTTTTCAGGTTTTGAAAACTCTAAATTTTGCCTGAAAATTTCGGGGTCTGCCCCAGTAGCTCCCCATCTTCTTTTCTGCTGATTCACTGCACATGCTCTGTGCTGCTGTCACTTACTGAGCTTAGGGAGCCACTCACAATATACAGTACACATAGAATAGAAATGTCACAATATAAGGCTGATTAGTCATTAATACAGATAATTACTACATGGCAGCACAGAAACCAGTGCAATTAGCATCAGAATTTAATAATCAGCAAACCTGTAGCATCAGCTTATATTACAGCCAGGGAAGCTCATTTTCTGCTGGATAATTAGTGACGAGCCCTAAGCTTAGCTTCTCAACAGCCAATCAGAGCCCACTGAGCATGTGAGTGTCACAGACACTTTCCAAGATGGTGACCCCCTGTGACAAGTTTGAAGTCCTGGATCATTGCTGCTATTGACAAGCTCAAACTTTAGCCTTGTGCAATAAGTTCACCATATTCATTTTTAGGGTATAGGTCTAGTAATGGGCGAATAAATTCGGCAGGTACTAATTTGCTGCAAATTTCTGGTTTTCGCCACCAGTGATTGAATTTGCAAAACTGTGGCGAAAACTTGCCTGCGAAAAATCTGACGCGTCAGCATAGTCGTGCGCATAAAATTGTCACTCATCCAAATAATTCGGATGCCCGTTCACTAATGGGCCGGCGACAACTCCGACGTGCACTTAAGTCAATGGCCGCCTGTTAATTGTTGCGGGCATCAGAATCGTTGCATTTTTTTTTTCATTTTTTCGAATTTCACTGGAAATTTTCTGGTGAAGCGAAAGGGGAGAAATTCGCCCATCACTACTATTCAGTTCTACTTTAAAGAGGATCTCCATTCAAAAATTGTTCTTTTGCATATTGCAAAACACACAGTTCAAGGCAACTTTAATATACATTAATTACATTGATTAAACATAATAAAGTTACTAGTCAATTGAACTGCAGTATCTGTTTGGCCTCAGGTATTTGTAGCCATTCTGTCAGCTCTTTGGGTGGCACTGGTATTTCTTTCCAGTCGTAAATATAAACACAGCACAGAAGAGTAAAGGGTTAATATGAAGAGGGTGCGTCTTTTGTAATTAATGATAATTCTATAAAAGTATAAATTAAGAAACTGGTTTGGTGACCCTCCCACAGTATAAAGTAAAAACACAACCAGTCTCTGCTCTCAACCACCATCGGAAAGAAAAGAATCATGAAGTCTTTCCAGTTGATCAGAGTTCTGCTCCTACTGAGCTTGGGTAAGTGTCTCTACTTTACAGAAAACACATGCACCGCAGTTACTCAGAACGATCAGATTTGGAAATGTCTTGGATAAAAAAATCTAATATATTAGATTAGATTATTTAAATAAACAGACATAAGTATCAAGTTCACGTTACAATGAACTCTGTACAGTCTATAGATTGAAATTAAATGATTATTCTAATGATCAGTAGGAAGCCTGTAAGTAGGTCTTAGGTTTCTTATCAGGAGCCAATGAGATGGAAAGCTCTTCCCGAGGGATTGCTGGAAATTACAGAAGGTTTATCAGACAGGAAGAGACATACAACAGAGTCATACAGAGTAAGCAACACAGTTCAGTGGTTCATTTAGGAATAATATAGAATAATAATGGAGTGCAAATCAGGTCATACCACCTGAGTCTGATCATTATGGGGCAAATTCGCTAGTGTCACTTCACACCCTTTTGCCTGGCGAATTTGCGCAACGGACGTAACTACGCAAATTCACTGATGTGCGAATTATTCTGAACGCTACCTTTTACGCCAGACTTCCTTCGCCACCTCAGACCAGGTGAAGTGCAATAGAGTAGATAGGGATTGCTTTGCTTGGCGAATTAATGCTAGCGCAACTTCGCAACCTTACGCCTCCCCTGAGCGCAACTTCGGATTTTAGTGAATTTGCGTAGCGCTGGCAAAATACACCTGGCGAAGTGCTGTGAAGTGGACGCTGGCGCAACAAAGAATCATAGCGAATGTCCTACTATGAGTGCAATAATTCTGTCTAATCAGATGGTGGAGTTTTAGGCTAATGGCTGTGGTTGCACAACCCAATTCTGCACTTACTTTAACACCTTTTTATCATTGATGCAGCTCGTGGGAAACCAGTCGCGGTCAGAAAGCGCATGGTGGGTGGGCAGGAGGCCATTAAAGGGCACAATCCCTGGCAAGCCATTGTGTGGATTCCTGGTCAATACTACTGCGGTGGATCTCTCATCAGTAGCAACTTCGTCCTGACTGCGGCTCATTGTTTAGAAGTGTAAGTTTTTGTTTATACTGAAATGTATTTATTTATGCACATTTAATACATAGTAATATAGTAAATAGGTTTAAAAATAACACATTTCCATCAGGGTCAACCTTTTTAGTCTATAAAAACCTGCCTAAACACTGGCTGATCAAGAGGAAGGTGACAATGCCATTAAATTATTTTTAAATATTTTTATTTGAGATACAGGTAAGGGACCTGTTATCCAGAACTGCTATTGACAAGCTGAAACTTTAGCCTCGTGCAATAAGTTCACTATATAAAATATGACATTTTTAGCCCTATTCATATTTAGGGTTTAGTTCTCCTTTAATGAGCCCACGTCACAGAAGCATCTCCAATTTTCCTCGTGGGGGAAATTGCTTCCTGAACCCAAGATGGCAACTGGACCAGTACTTGGATCAGCTTTATACTGAGCTTTATACTGTTAATAAACCCTACATTTTCTCATTTGCCAAAAATACATCCAACTCCTTCTTAAACCTAATAAATCTGACTGTACTGCCACTTCAGACTACTGAAGTCTGATCTCCTACTTACCTCTTCATAAAAAGCAATTACTTTTGTTTTATAGGATCTGCCCATCATGAAGCCATGATATTACTTATAATGCCATTCTTGAGTGTGATCCCTTCACTTACAAATCACTGACCCACCACAGACTTTAAACTTAAGAGCCTATAAAGCTGAAATAATTTGAATGCCTTTTTTTAAGAATATTGAAACTAAATAATCATTCTTCCATTTAATAAGTTCCAAACCTGATGAAAGTGAATCTGAGAAAATCAGAAAAAGTAGCCCGGTTAAAGCTAAACTAAGTACTAATAGTAAGTAAGAATGGTCCATTATAATGGCACAATGGTTTTCATTATTTATTTTTTATAGTTTTTTTTTTAATTATTTGTCCTTTTCTGATGACTCTTACCAGCTTTTAATTTGGACCCCAGCAACCAGACTTTGCAAACAGGAGAGCGTAAAAAAACTAAATAACTCAATAACCACAAATAATGAAAAATGTAAAAAACTAAATAACTCAATAACCACAAATAATGAAAAATGTAAACCAATTGCAAACTGTCTCAGAATATCACTCTCTACATCATACTAAAATGTAACTAAAAAATAAACGACTTCTTTAAATGCCATAACCTCTTTAACTTCTGTATTGTATACACTGAAGAAAAAGAATTGATGAGGGAAAATTGTTTTCCTTTTGAGTCTTTACCAAATTTTTTCCAGTTTGTAATGGAGCCTCACTCTCAACCTGCATCTACTGATATACTTAAGAAAATGTTGGGATTAGACTTTGCCTACAAAGTAATTAGTTCCTCATTTTCTATAACTGCATTCCTAATTGCTGTCTTACAGCACTTGTTATGGTATTTATATTCTTTATATAAATGATTGTCGCCTGTTAGTCTTATTAGCTAACGTACTTCCAAATTAAGCCACTTAGGGTTCCTTAATGTTCTTATTATCTTTTTAATGGAATGAATTGAGAACAGTTACTTTGTAGTATGTTATAGAATGTCCTATTCCTAGGAATTTTGCAATTGGTTTCAATATATTTTTTTTTCGTTTTTGAATTATTTGCCCCTTATACATTTTTCCAGCTTTCTAAATAGGGGTCACTTTATTCGAGTTATTTATTTATTTATTTTTTCAATTTGCAGGTTTATTGTGCTTAGATATAATAAGAATACAAACAAAGCCAAGATCTACATGCTCAGTGACACATAAGAGCTATGTAAATCGTTGAAGAAGCACGATTAACACAATGAGGAAAAATTACATCCTGAACATTATACTCATATGTAGAAGGAAAAGGAGAAAGATTATAGATGAAGGAATAGAGAAATACAGATAATTTGTACATGGATCGTACTAAGAACCTAGATTTGGTACATGGTGTTATAACGGGTAATCAACCCTTAAAAGGAATAATAGACTTGTCCTAAGACAAAAAAAACACTGTCTGGTCTTAAGGGAATATCACTCCTGTATGTCCTGGGTGCTAAGGATCCCATATTTGTGCGCATTTGAAGGTGTATATGCCGCCATTCTCTCCATGCTCTCACTAACCTTTAATTGTAAGATGAGATGCTGTATATTTGGTGTTACAGGCTGTTTCCAGGTTTGTGCAATCAGTGTGGCAGCTGTATTGAAAACATGGAATAATAACTTTGTGTTATGTCCCTCTATACGTTCTGGAAAGATTTGAAGAAGAGCTATTTGGGGCTGACTTCGGAAGGTGTAACCTAGACATTGTTGAATCAGGTTGAACATTTTGGACCAAAAAGGTTGAATAATAGGGCATAACCACCACATATGTAGGAAAGTCCCAACTTGTCCACAACGTCTCCAACATTGGGGTGAGTATTGAGGGTTTATGGTTGCCGGTCTGGTTGGAGTAAGATACCACCGATGCGTGATTTTGGTATGTGTCTCTAGGTGGTTAGTGCAGGCAGTGACGCCTTTAGACGCTGAGAGACTTTGTTGCCATTGGTCAAGGGAAAATTGAAGTTGGAGGTCAGTCTCCCATTTTTGCATGTATGGGAATTTAAAATCCTCCGGAGTTTGCAGTTGCTGTTTATAACATTCCGAAATGATAGCTTTACAGTTCCAAGCTTTGCCACATAGACGCTCCATGTTCGTGTTGTACGGGGTATTAGGTGCATATGAGATTGCGGGTCTCAAAAGATGTACCAATTGAAGATAAGCATAGTGTTGAGACCGTGGTACGTTAAATCTTTCAACTAGATCCTCAAACCGCTTGAGAGAGTTTGCAAAATAATGTTGGCCAATATTCTGGATCCTTCTGTTCTCCCACTCCTGGAGGTTGATGTTCGGAATTATATATTTCAGCGCAGTAAGTGGGGTTGGGCTTGACTGGAAAACTCTAACATTGAGTCTTTTAGCTACAATGTCCCAGTAATAAAGTGAGAGTTGAGTTGTTGGTAACAGCAGTAAGTTCCTGGGTTACAAAATAACAGTATCAAGTTCTTGTCTCTGGCCAAACCTGTTTCCAGATCAACCCAATTTATCATATTAGCAAGGGAATGTAGGCGGACCACCGTTTCCAGAATTGTTGCAAAATAATACAATTTAATATTAGGAAGTCCCAATCCACCGTATTTCCTAGAGAACTGGGAGCAACTGAATGCTATTCTAGGGGGCTTATTTGCCCAAATGAACCTATTAATAGTACGTTGCATTATTGTGCAAAAATGTGGTGGCAAATGTATATGAAGGGTTCTGAACAAGTACAGAATTTTAGGGAAGATATTCATTTTTATGGAGACTATTCTACCCCACCAAGATATGTAATCTGAACTCCATCTAATACATTCTGTCTCCACCAGTTTCAACAGAGGTTGGTAGTTAAGTTTATAGATGTTGGCTGGATCCTTGGGGATTTTTAAGCCTAAATAGGTTAGATATGAATCCCTCCAATCAAAGTCATATACCAGTTTATACCCTTGTAGGACACGTTGCGGGATATTAACTGGAAGAGCTTGTGTTTTGGAATGATTTATTTTAAACCACGAGACTGCTTGAAAGCTTTCTATTTCCTTAAAAAGATTGGGTAGCGAGATTGATGCATTCCTGAGGGTCAATATTATGTTTATTCGAGTTATTTTAATAATAATTAAGGCAAAATCATGAATGGGAGTTTGGCCAAGCCTTTTTTTTTTATTGAAGCAATGAGATAAAATCAGATTTTAGTAAATAACCCCCTAAATAAGACAATTATGGTTACTTCCCCCGGGGCTGTACCACAGGTATGGGATCCATTATCCAGAAACCTGTTATCCTTAAAGCTCCAAATTACAGAAAGGCCATCTCCCATAGACTACATTGTAATCAAATAACTCAAATTCTACAAAATGATTTCCTGTTTCTATGTATTAATAAAACAGTACCTTGTACTTGATCCCAACTAAGACATCATTTTTAAATAGATATGCCTATGATTAAGGGATTGTATCCTGAAACGCGTAGGGCTTTCTGATCCCTGCATGAGCCTGCAATAAATTTTGTTCCCTCCTTGAGTGGAGTGCTGTCCATTCCTTTGGCATTGATTAAGGTATGGTGATCCAAATTATGGAAAGGTCTCTTATCTGGAAAAACTCAGGTCCTGATAATTCTGGATCCCATACTTATATTTTAACCTTTGCTTTAAATTCAATTTATTAGAGATCACTAGATTTAGCATTATTTCTGATTAGGCAATGGTGATAAATTATGTGGGGTTTCTATTCCTTAACTGCACAGATAATATGTGATAATCATTTCCCCAATGGTCATTATTCACCTATTTTTCTTTTCTCTTTCAGCCTTGATGTCTCCTCTGTTATTGTGATCCTTGGGGCCTACAAAATAACTGGAAACCCCAAGGAGGAAATTTCTGTTCCCGTGAAACAGATCATTGTGCACCCTAGTTACAATCAATCGGATAATTCTGCAGACATTGCCCTTATAGAGCTGACACAGAACGTGCTCTACACACAGAACATCCGGCCAGTTTGTCTGCTTTCAGCTTCCGCTGTATTTGTCCCTGGTCAAAGCTGTGTTGTAACCGGATGGGGATATCTTGAGCTTAATAGTGGGTTTTATTTACATGGATGGTTTATTCTGTTTTCAGAAGAATAATTTGTATGATAATAATAATATATAATTTACAAGGCAGCTGCAAGTGAGGTCATGCTAAAATGTATGGAAATTGTTTGTGTATGGAATCCATTCATTTGGGGGCAGATTTATCAAGGGTCGAATTTCGAGGGTTAAAAAACCCTCGAATTCAACCCTCGAAGTGAAATCCTTCGAATATCGAATTCAAAGGATTTTAGCGCAAAATCTTCGATAGAACGATCAAATAAAAATCAAACAAACTAATCAAAGGATTTTTAGCGATTGATCGAAGGATTTTTATTCAACCAAAAAAAAACTAGAAAAGTGCTGGGGAAGGTCCCTATAGGCTAACATTGCACCTCAGTAGGTTTAAAGTGGCAAAGTATGAAGAGACAGTACTTTGATTGTCGAATGGTCGAACAGTCTAACGATTTTTACTTCGAATCATTCGATTTGATCGAATTCGATGGATTTTGACCAATTTGATGGTCGAAGTACCCAAAAAAAATACTTCAAAAATCAAATATTTTTCCATTCGAATTATTCACTCAAGCTTAGTAAATCTGCCCCTAAAAGTCCAAACACACTCCTTGCACTATATAGTATATTATTGCAATATATAGTATATATAGTAATATATAGTAAAGTTTTGCTCAGCACCGGTGTATCCGTCCTGCCTCTACTGCTGAATTGAGTGTAAGTGGGCCTATTGATGCTGGAGAACCATGAAACTACCACCACCTTGAACTTGGAGGTAATTACAAGGTTTCCTTAATGGGCTGCATCAATAGGTCCAGTAGACTTGCACTGATGTGAACTGGATGCAAACGCCACTTGAACGCTATGTGGTGAAAGTTAGTGATGGATGAATACATTCGCCAGACATGAATTTGCAGTGAATTTAGCAAGTGAACTAATTTGCTGACGAAAAATCCGCCACCAATCCAAAAAATTGGTGATCATCAAAATTATTCGGATGCCCATTGACTTTAATGCATTTGGACCAAACAGTCATGCATTTTTTATGGCACAGATTCGCCCATCACTAGCGAAAGTAAAACTATACCAGTATGAATATTTTAGGCAAAACTCAATTCACGTATAAATGCAACCACAATTGCGTATGCAACTACATAACTGATTGCTATAGGCTCTCAGACCTGCAAACTTTGTGGCGTAATTACATAAACAAATAAATATGTTAATAAATAATTCTTGACTTTCTTTAGATTCTGTTTTTTGATGTGGCTTTCTCTTTGTCACAGGAACCAAGCCAAAGCCTGTTATTCTACAGGAGGCGGAGGTGCGTTTGATAAGCACAGAGCAGTGCAGGAATTACTATGAGAGAAAGGGAGTTGGGCCTCTCGTTGCAGATGGCTTGATCTGTGCCATGGATATCC
This sequence comes from Xenopus petersii, assembly GCA_038501925.1. Classification (NCBI taxonomy): domain Eukaryota; kingdom Metazoa; phylum Chordata; class Amphibia; order Anura; family Pipidae; genus Xenopus; species Xenopus petersii. Next base: position 7,819,081 of record CM076688.1, read on the forward strand.
TAGGAAGAAGTGGACCCTGCCTGGTGGGTTTACATCAAAGTGGATATTTCAATAATTCAGACATTGGGAGGCATATATATCAAGGGTCGAATTTCGAATTCATGTGAGTTTAACTCACTTAAATTCAAATTAATTCAAAATTCAACATGGGGAGATTTATTAAAAAATCGAGTTAGTAAAAGTCAGACAAATTTAAATGACCAGTAAAGTTGAATCAAATTCAATTTTAATTCGATCAAAGACGAAAAGTCTCCAAAATAAATCAAATCAGGAAGGCTGCAAACATCTCCAAATTGATCCTTGGACCTCTCCCATTGACTTAAAAAGTACTGTAATTTGGCAGGTTTTAGGTGGGGAATAGCCGAATTCAGAGTATGATGAATCGCGAAATTCTAATTTCTTTTTTAAAAAACTCTAATCGAGTTTGGATAATTGCCTAGTGGAATTTGGCAGTTTTGACCATAAGAAAAATTTTGAAAATTCGAATTTTCAATTTGACCCTTAATAAATCTGCCCCTTAGTAATTCAGACAGCTCTCTTTTGTTTAAAATGTAAAATTTAGGCTAGGCTCACATTTGACCTAAGCGACACCCAGTTACACTTGAACAACCCTTTATTTGCCATAAAAACCTTTCTTTTTCCAGTAAGCCCCCACCCCATTTTGGGGACTGCAGTTTGGGTCTGTCCCGTAAAAATCAGAACCATTGGAAGGTGTATATTTTTACAGTTACCTAGAATCAAAATGTTTTTCAACAACGATTTTATTTTCATTTGAGCTTATTTTATCCATTTGATTAGTGATATCACAACCATAATTCAAAAAAGCGGTTTAAGTGTCAAAAACTCTACGAGTTGGTTATACCCTTGGAGATGTATTGCCATTAATTCCAAACCTGTTTGATCGAGACATTTATTTTTGCTCAACAGGGTGACAGTGGGGGGCCACTGGTTTGCTACAAGGGCGAGCAGAGGTTCTTGGTTGGAGTGGTGACTTTTGCATCTGGTTGTGGCGGTGAACCCCCTTCAGTGTATACTAGTGTGTCTATCTACATAGACTGGATTGAGAAATATGTGGATTCTACTGAAGATTAGAACTTCTTACCTTTTTTTTCAGTCTTTGTACTGGTGAGTTTCATGTTTTTATTCCATTTGTGTATCTCTCTGCTTTTATATGTTGTGTTTTATTTCATAGATTGTATATTTCATAAATCGTATTTACACATATTGTATTTGGAAAATGCTATAATCCATAACATACAACTATCTGTTCAGCTTCTAGTTGATCCAACAGAGAAAAATACTTTTTGACTTCAAATGGCAATAAGTCCCTGGATAAATATTGTACCGTGGTTCTTGTTGTTCTGGGCACCAGACGTGGAATGCGCACATTTCTGTATTATCTCCTATTAGAAAGAATTGACTTTATACAACCACCTACCCTGTTGTTACAGAGTTATTATAATGTATAACTAATGTTTCAAGCCCTACATTTTGTCTTCCTATACAGGATGGTCTTGCAGAACCCTTTCTTCATTTTGATCCTGAGTGCTGCTTCTTAGTTGCAATTTATAATGTTGGGGAGCCAGCCTCCAATTTCTCAACTAATCATGAAGCTTTGCTTGAAGAATATCTACTAGTTACTCAGTGGAGATGTTTGATGTTTGGGCTAAAATGCAGCACAACCAAAAAAAAGTGGACCAAAATCCCAGCTTTCCATTGAGAATCCACCCAACAAGTTCTACATCGGCCTTCTTGCTGTTATGTAACATATTGAGATAATGTGCTGTTTTCTCTTGTCAGTCTAAAGCTATATTTAAACTTTCCAAAGGTTGGATATAAAGCTGTTTGGGTTTTTAGATCTAGAAATAATTTTTTATTGACCCCCAGCATGGATCTGTGGAATAGGAGAAAATCAACTGCTAGATTAAGGGGCAGAATTATCAAAGGTCGAGTTATGTTTACCTGAAAATACTCCTATTGAGGTCATGTAGAAGTCAATGGTCCCTTGAACCATTTGAAGATGTCTGTAGCCTTCATGATGTTTGGGTTTTTTTATGGTGGGTTTTGCTCAAAAACTTGAGTAATAAGAGCAATCCAAAGAGAACTTGAGAAAAACTTTAGTGTTCAGTGTTGTCTCTTGTTGTCTCTCCATGTCTCAGGACTATAGTTTTAAACATGCTTTCATCTATGAATATATGCTGGATTATGGGGGAACAATAAACTTGGATGTAGCAAGCATTGCCAGTCAGCGGTAGAGAAGGCCGGTAAAGTACTGTCCTATATTAAGAGGGGTATAGATTTACAGGGGGATCATATAATAAACTCTCTAAAGCTTTATTTACCAGTGGGTCCTTCCAGCAGATACAAAGAATCAAATAAAAGAAAAGAGGTTCTATTGTAAGACGTAAGTGAGAAAATTACTGCAATTAGCTCTATGACTAAGTTGGTTCAGGGACTGGTCCAACTGCCCTCTTAGAGGAATACTTTCAGATCACATTTTTTTGCCTTCCACTGAATCAGTTAGAAGTGAGGCAGGTTAATCAAAAAAGGTTAAACTCAATGGACATGTGATTTTTTTCACCCTTATCTACTATGTTACTGTAAGTTAACTAGCCCCTATGGCTTCATCTCGATACAATCTGTGGGGGTCATTTATAAAGTTCACGCAGCGCATATTTTTCGCAAATGGTTGTATTACGCATTTTTTTTCCTGAACGCTAATATATTGCACTGCTTTGCCTGTCTTTCCGTTTTTTGCGAATTCGCACTGTGAATACATTTTCACAAATGGCGCGCAAATGAGACTGGAGTTTGCGCGAGCTCACCCAATTTTCAAGGATTTTGTGCGCGAAAATAGCGTTGACTAACTTAAATTCGCAGTTTGCAAAATTGTTTTGCGAATATTTTATCCGCCACCAAAGTTGTGCCGTAATTGAGTCGCAGAGTGTGCGCATAAAGATTCGCAATTCGTGAATTGTGACATACAGATGAAGCCACTTGGATTTGTGAGTTAAATGCGTCATGACTCAGGGGTAATTGAAGAAACTGTGTTATCTTAAGTCATCTTAACTCATTTAATGCATTTAACCTTTTCATTAGCATACCAAAGCACCATTGTTCACAATGGTGAATGCTTTAATTAGATGGGATGTTGTGACGCAGTTTTCTGTGTTAAATGAGATAAATGGGATATCTGTGTTTAGATATTCTGTGTCAAACAGACAAACCAAAGTGGCTGCATCTGTATGTAAAAAGCTCCTTTAGACATTCGCATTGTGAAAAAAAAGTTTGCAATTCTATTTGCACCCTCTTATTTGGCTTTATAAATATAACCATGCGCAGAGCAAATATATTCACTTTGAGAACCAATATGCCCTGTGCAAAGTTTATAAATGACCCCCTGTATCTTTAGTTACTAGGCAGAAGGGCCTGTATACTAGGCCTTTACATATGTTATTGGCCAATGGGTTGGTGACCACTTCCTGTTATATTGGGAAAGGGGTGGTACTTACTTTTTGGGTTCCACCTTTAGAAACAGGGTGGATGTTGCTGGGAGCTTGGGACCTAAGCCCCAGTAAAGAAAAGGCCCCAAAGTAGTCAGGCCCTTGACAAAGTTGTGAAACAGTTATCCTGTGAAAGAGATATAAGATAATGGTAGATAAGTTCTGGTCATAATACACTAGGAGTATAAAGGATAAGTAACCCTTTAAAATAAGTGAATGTAAATTGATGAGAGTGCTATTTTAAGCACATTTGTCATTTACATTATTTATTTTGTTTTTATTACAAGATATTAAGGGATACGTGTGCTGTTAATATGAATAAATTGTGTTACAACAGCGCCACCTGCTGGTCAGTTTCCCACCAGTCTGACCACCAAGTAGTCAAGGAAGTTGTCAGGAGAAAGAAAGAGGCTGCTCTGATGTTCTGGGATCGTAGTGGATATGGAATCAGGTTAGAAAATTCCGTGGTGGTCCCACAGGAGGTGATCCAAGTTCCTTAAAGAGGTGTCACATACATGAAATGGGGTTCCTGCCAAGTGTTTCTCCAAAGACGTGTCAGTGTTGGATACAGTGTGTGACTTTACCTAGGAGAAACCTGTACTTTGAGCAAACGCTGTGTTATTGAATAAACTATTTTCATTTTGTTGTCAAGAACCTCAGTTGCCCTCTGTCTTTATTTTTTTGTATAGCAGCAAGAGGTGTAATTGCAGAACATTCTCAACCTTCTCTTTCACCTCCCAAAGGCCCAGTGTCGGATTGGCCCCCCGGAATACCAGGAAAACTCCCTGTGGGCCCAGGTGTCAGTGGGCCCTTTTGCGTCTAACTATGTGACCTTTTCATGGTCATTCCTTATTTCTTTATGATAAAAATGCTTAATAATGGAAAATCTGACTAAGTAAATATAAAAGACTAGGAGAATAAAGTATTTGAGTGTGGAGAAGAGGAATTATAGATTGGATAGTGGGCCCACGGTCTAATGTTTTCTGGTGGGTCCCTGGCATCCAGTCCAACACTGCAAAGGCCCATTCTGAATAAGAGATTCCAATGGGACCCATGTTGTACTGGTACAAGTCTGGGAAGTAATGGTTGGACTCACAACTGAGTAAGGCGTCTACACAACACTGGGATCATTTTAAGCCATTTCTTCCTTACTTTATACAATATTTTCAATACATGGACCAGCCAAGGGTATTTGTGGGGTGATATTGTTGCATAATGAATATAAAGACTTGTTAATTAAATCTATGAATCATAAATGTGATCCTAAATCTGATATTGTTGTAAAAAAACCTGGATATTACTTTCCTATGACTGATGAAGTTGCTGTACTTTAGTTGGGCATCACAACAAAAGAGATTTTGCACCCTGCTCCCACTTTACTTACGCCCCTGATTTGATCCAATATATAGTATAACATATAATAACTGTGGCTGTACAGGGAAATATATGATGGGGCAACAATAATTGCTATACATGAATTAAGGGTCTATGGTAGCACTTTCCACCAATCAGCCTGTTTTGAAAGAAATGTATGGCCTGAACTAAAAATAAAACGGGGCAACATTTCCTTAGTGTCAGACTAGGGCTCCTTAGGTCCACCTGAGAACCTGATGCTCTCCAGGAGACATTTGATAATCTGCTAGAGCTGTCTCACCCTGGCTTTTCTTAATTCATATTTGTCCACCCCACTTGATCATGGAGCCAAATAATAAATCTATAAACTTTGTGTTGTGTCTGGACCATCTGGGGGAAACTGGGGAAGGGGTTAGAGGGCTTAGCCCAAAGGCCATTAGCATTAACATTGGAGAGAACTCCTGTTTGTTTATCTGGATATTCCTGGAACCTTACCATGAAGGATAAAGAGGATTTGGGCTCAGCACTTGCTGTTCTATAGGTTGATGGAACTGTGGCTGATGCAGGAATGCTTTCAGATAACTTTAACTTTGTTATAAGTTAAGGGATCCCTTACCTGTATTCTTCTTTCTACTGGACATCAGACCAGATCAGAAACTGTTCTTTTTCCAAATTTCACAAAACAGCAAAAAAAGATCTGTTTTAAAAAAAGAGTTGTTCAAAAACCAGTTAATTTACAGCATTTTAAGATTTCCCTTATTTTTGGATAAACCTGAGACTATGCTTTGATGACTTTGGAGACCGGAGACCCTCTAAATCCCAATTCATTAACAGATGAGGCAGATTGACGAATATAAAAGATGCAATTCTTATTTGATGTCTCTTTTCATGAAGTGATACTGAATATACATAGAGTGAGATAAGAGGCAGGACTGGACAGGGGGAGGGTAGGACAGTGTAAGTCTATGGCACCTGCAAATGCAGACACATCATTGGAGAGGAATGAGAAGAGGGTAGGCTTCAGGCAACGTCAGCTATAAAGTAAAACTAGATGTTCAGAACTCCCATAATGGAGAAGTTTTGGGAGTGTTTCATATTTATTTACAGGTTCCAGTTCAATAAACAGGTTATCCGATTTTAACACAATATAACATTATAACATGAGACTGTTACAGAGTCAGGGGTCAGTCCTGTGTTGGGAAGAGAAGAATAAACATGATTCCTCTACTACAAGCTCTTCTGCTGTTCAACCTGGGTAAGTGACTCTTTACAACATACACATCAAGGGACACTTGCTGCCAATGTCTAAGAAGAAGAATGGTGAAGGCTTTTATCCTCAGTACTGACTGTATACATACATATATACAGCATTGGACTAGGGGGGTTTGGGGCCCACCAGGGCTGCTGTCTCAGCCCCCACCAACCAACTGATGATATTTTCTATCCTACCAATCAATAGCTATAGTACATGGATATCAGTTAAGACAGATGTAGCACCATACATTTACCAATAATGGTACAAGATGATATAATTGGCATGTGGGTGGCCAGCTTTAGTTAATGGGGGGCTTTCATAAAAGCAGTGAGCAACATGGTGACTGTTCAGTTGGCAGAACATACAAGGAGTTATTTACTAAACTCCGGTTGGACTTGTTGTGGCAAAACTCACATAGTTTGGGGGGGTTTTTATAACTCAAATTTTTCAAGATTTATTAAAGCCCAATGCAGCAAAAAGCCAGAATCCGAAAGTCCGTCATCTTAGACCAGCCAAGGTTGTGTATACGTCAATGGCAGAGGTCCCTGTCCTATTTTGAAGTTTCTGTGGTCTGCTTTGAAATTAGCTGAAAAAAATCCAACCATTTAGAACTTTTCAGGCACGAATCTGAAAAATTCGGGCTTTGCAAGAAAAAACCCCAAATAAATTGAACGATTTAGGGAAAAAAATGTGAAAATATTGTATGATTTGAGTTTCCAATCAATTTTATCGAGTTTTTAAACAGATTAAATCAAGCTTTTTTTTAATAAAAAATAAGGTAAAATCAGGTATGGGAGTTTGGTTATGTTTTTTTTTATTTAAATTATGAGCTAACTTTGGATTTTAGTAAATAACCCTCCCCATGTTGAACCCCTGCATTAGTCAACCCTACATTACTTGGTTTCTCAACAGAAATAAAACATTGATTTTACAGTGGCAATTGCAATATAACTTTATTGGCTGAGAGTGACTGTATAAATTACAACTGTGTGCTAAGTTCAGGGTGAGAAACATTTACAAGTGGATATGAACGTTACAAGAGGAGCTGGGGAGGGGAGAATATGATGCAGCTTAGTCACCCGGGCCCCCTGTTATATAGGTAGTTGCACCAGTGGATTCTTGTAAGAAGTGCACAAAACTCCTCCAATGACATCTGTATTTAGATGAGCATTTTGGGGTCCAATTCAGAACTACTTTGGCTGAAAGGGAAATTTCTACAACTCTTTCAACCTTCATTTACTCATTATACGTTTTAATGTTTCACGAAACTGACGAAAAAATTTGCAGTGGAAAAATTTGCTGTGACAAAAAAGTTGCAGAGACAAAAAAGTCGCCATAAGAAAAGAAAATCGGCCTTGCATTTAATGCATTTGGACAAACAATTTGCCATAAGAAAAAACGTCCATTGACTTTAATGCATTTGGACAAAAAAGTCGCAGAGACAAAAAAGTCGCCATAAGAAAAAACACCCTTGAACTTAATGCATTTGGACAAAAAAGTTGCCATAAGAAAAAACACCCATTGACTAATGCATTTGGACTAAAAAGTAGCCATAAGAAAATACGCCCATTGACTTTAATGCATTTGGAGAAAAAAGTTGCCATAAGAAAAAACGCCCATTGACTTTAATGTATTTGGAGAAAAAAGTCGCCATAAGAAAAAAACGTCCATTGACTTTAATGTATTTGGACCGGAAATTGGCCATAAGAAAAAACACCCTTTAACTTTAATGCATTAGAACAAAAAAGTCGCCGTAAGAAAAAACGTCCATTGACTTAAATGCATTTGGAGAAAAAAGTCACCATAAGAAAAAACACCCATTGACTTTAATGCATTTGGAGAAAAAAGTCGCCATAAGAATAAACGTCCATTGACTTTAATGCATTTGGAGAAAAAAGTCGCCATAAGAAAAAACGCCCATTGACTTTAATGTATTTGGACCGGAAATTGGCCATAAGAAAAAACGCCCTTTAACTTTAATGCATTAGAACAAAAAAGTCGCCGTAAGAAAAAACGTCCATTGACTTAAATGCATTTGGAGAAAAAAGTCGCCATAAGAATAAACGTCCATTGACTTTTATGCATTTGGACCGAAAAGTGGCCACAAGAAAAAACGCCCATTAACTTTAATACATTAGGACAAAAAAGTCTCTGAGACAAAAAAAAGTTGGCACAAGAAGAAACTCCAGTTGACTTTAATGAATTTGGAGTGAAAAAATTGTCAATCGCATAAAAAATTGTCACACGTAAAAAAAATGTTGAAACCCATTAACACCAATTCACTCGCTCTTTAGAGAAAAGCGAGTGTCTATAAATATAGAGCACAGAGTACAGCATTTTATGGAGTTCATTTACCAACACAATCACAGTCAGTGCACATATTTGTAGTAATATGATGCCATTCATTAACTTGTGTTCAAAGCTGGTCTTGCACTTGGTTGCACTCCCCAATGCTGTACTTAGGGGGCCATTAATATTGGGGTCACAGCTTCATTGCTACTCCACCTAATGGTTTAAAATGTAATGGTGAGCACAACGTTCCCTTTTATAGTATATACAGGAGCGGTGGGCAGTTCCATGTTGTAGCTCCTATTATTCCCAAATATGGTCAGGTGATCCCATTGGTGGGCGAGAAAAAGGGGAACACTTTGGGAGTTTTAACCTTGGAAAGAAAGTTGCAGGTAAAACTTTCCTATGAAAAATGTATAATGTAGTACAGGTATGGGACCTGTTATCCAGAATGCTCAGGACCTGGGGGTTTCCAGATAATGGATCGTTCCTTAATTTGACTCTTCATACCTTAAGTCTACTAGAAAATCATATAACATTAAATAAAACTGGTTTTGCCTCCAATAAGGATTAATTATATCTTAGCTGGGATCAAGTACAAGCGACTGTTTTATTATCACACAGAAAAAGGAAATTATTTTTTAAAATATTGGATTATTTGGATAAATGGGCATTTTGTAATTCTGAACTTTCTGGATAACGGGTTTCCAGATAATGGATAATGTAATAGGATTCTTAGCTACTGAGATTAAAATCAGTGTTGGACTGACTTTGAAGTAGTTGGTTGTCTTGAATAAATTAGAATTTATGGACAAACAATCCCTGTTTTGTTTAAAGGGTAAGGCATTGTGGCTTAATACACAAAATGTGTCAATGTCCTAAATATATTGACAATGGGTGACTGCAAAAGTGTAATTGCACATCTGCTGTAACTGTACTGGACACAACCCCCTTGTAGATGCAAGCATACTGGAATAGTAGGGAACATTATGTATTTTACCTGTGCATTCCAAATAATTGAAGTTTCTAATGTTTGGTACAGTAAATGAATGTGAGAGATCTGGTACTGACCCTCCCTAATTATCCTATTACCTGCATTAATACTTATATCTGTGTCTCTGTATATTCTCCTTCTTCAGGTCTCCTTGGGATTAATGGAGCTACAGGTGAGTGTGAGGTGTCATTAGACCTGTGCTGTAAGTTTCACTTCTAAGAAAAATCTATGTTGTATTGTTACATAAAGAAAAAACTTTTTCATGATTTTGACACAAACAGTCCTACCCTTTTATACTGAATGATGTGTTTACCTTATATGGCATAAATAAAGCCTTTCCTACCAGCACTGAATACCTGAGAATACTAGGGATGCATCGAATCCAGGATTCGGTTCGGGATTCACCAAAGATTCGGCCTATTTCAGCAGGATTCGGATTCGGCCGAATCCTTGTGCCTGGCCGAACTGAATCCTAATTTGCATATGCAAATTGTGGGGAGGGCGGGATTTCACGTGACTTTTTGTTACAAAACAAGGAAGTAAACCAATTGTTTTTCACTTTTTCCTTTCGCGCCCCTAATTTGCAAATGCAAATTCGCATACGGTAAGGTATTCTGCCGAATCTTCCAAGATGGATTCGGGGATTCGGCCGAATCCAAAATAGTGGATTTGGTGCATCCCTAGAGAATACACAGACAGCATGGGTTTAACAAGAAAGAAGTTCCTAAATTTTAACTTTCAGCAAAACAAATTGTGTGACTGTTGATTCAAGTAATATATTTGCTGCATAATAATGTAGGAATGAGAATGTAATCACAGCAATATGTCACAAGAACAGAAAATAACTGAAAAGCGATGTTATAAAGACTTCTTAGAGGGAAAGATAGATAGATAGATAGATAGATAGATAGATAGATAGATAGATAGATAGATAGATATCGTATCAACAACTATCGCAATGAGGTACACGCAGGTACATTAAAACAATATATTATATAAAACATAAAGTTCCCCCATTTCCCTGCAGAATGTGGAATACCGTTGGTCTCCAGGCGCATTATGGGGGGGCAGGATTCACAGGAAGGACAATGGCCCTGGCAAGTCAGCTTGAGGAGGAATGGAAAACACATATGTGGTGGAACTCTTATTTCCAACCTGTGGGTCGTCTCTGCTGCTCACTGCTTCCCTGATCCTAGGTGGGTAAATGTGTGTAAACATGTAAGTGAAGGGCTTGGGGAATAAAAAGTCTGATGAGAAGAAGCTGAGGTGTCAGGGATATGGAATGTGTTACATTGAAGATGTTGCTGTATGATTTGGACATAGACAAGGAAAATCAACAATTCAGCAAATTCTGCCACTAACAACTGCCTTTCGCTTCGGGAGATGCCCTCCGCTTCTCAGATGCCACCAGGTCTTAATGTGAAAGGACCAAGGGGGAGTTCTGGGTAGACAATGGAGCCGTAACATATACAGAAAGGAAGAGGAACAAAGAGTCATAGAACAGACCAGGTCAATACCAATGTGACAGTACAGGAGCCAGGAGTACAGTCAGGATAAACAGAATTGGAATCCAGAAGAGTGATTAAACAGGCACGGGTAGGTTCAGGCAACAATACAGCAAGGTAAAAAACAGGCAAAGGTCAGGAACAGATAATCAGACAAGAATGAAACTCAGGAACTATCAGGAAATAAACCTACGTTGGAAAATGACTCACTGCAGTGTAGAGGTTTTATAGCCAGACTAGTGGCTTACACTGATCACCTGTGGCCATATTGGCAACAGGTGAAACAAGTCACACCTACTTGCAATTACATGGAAGCAACAGGAGTGAACCAGGACCTTAGTTCTCCGGGTCCCTGGTTCAACTCCGAGCAGGTTGTTACACCACATAGGAGCTCAAGGAAGTTGAACCTATTTTTAGGCAACTAATCAGATCTTTGCTTTGTTTTTGTCAAGGATTATGTAGGGGATGCTGTGGAGACTGATGGGGGAAGGGTGAGTCCTTGAGGCAGAAGCTGAATGTGCTTAGGGAATATGTAAAGTGAAGGCAAAAACAGGTTGAAGATCGCGACGATTCCGACTGGAACGGGTGAAGGGGTAACAGGATGGAGAGGGCGAAGGTCAGGACTGGAACAGACTGGATAGGACAGGATGATGAGGGCGAAGATCAGGGGCAGACTGAAAGGATGAGACAGGACCGTGCGGTCGTAGATCTGGGGGACAGGATAGCAGGAGGACAAGATAGCGGGAGGACAGGATAGTGGGAGGACAGGATATAGAATAAGACTGGAGTGGAAGGAGATAGCGGGAGGACAGGATACAGAAGGAGACTGGAGCAGAAGGAGAGAGGACTGGAGCGGATAGCAGGAGAGGGAGGAAAAGGCAGGGCAAGATGCAGAGCGAGATGAGGGGTTACAAGGTACAAGGCAAAGGAAGCAAGAATCAGGAAAAGGTTTGGAGTGAGAAGCAGATCAAGATACGGAATAGCAAGGAAAGCAGGGCAAGGTTACAAGTCAGAACAGGAAGTAGGAACAGACAAGGCAAGGTAAAGGCAGAAATAGGTTAAGGCAAGGTAAAAGGTAGGACTGGACAAGGCAAGGAGGCTAGAGCTGAAACCCTTAGCTAGGGACAATGCCACACTGTTAGTCTGGGAAACAATGCTCCGGAAAGGAGTTTTTTGAGGGCTGGTCTAATAAAGGGCAGAGTCAGCCCTGATTGGCTGACTGCAATCAAGCAGGCTGCTGCTGGGCTGGGGCTGCAGAGGCCAGGAAACATATGGTGAGCAACCCTACAGGCTGCTCACCTGGCCCGATGGATAAGGCATCGAGCCACGTTTTTGACGCCGGAGACAATTATTTTTGACGCATTTCGCGAATCACGCAAATTCGCCGCATATTCACGCCTGGCGAATAAATTCGCCCATCACTAATTCACTCCGCTTTTAACACAGCATGATAAATAGACCCCTTGGTCTGGACTTTGTGGATTCTGGAGTCCCTGTGGTTGTTCATTGTCAAATGAAAACTCATGGACAAGATTCAGTTTGAGGGGGAAAAAAAAAACCTAATTCAGTGTGCTTAAGGCATAGAGGAGGGACAGGCGATATATGATTGACAGCTGAAATCTTTAAATGCATTTATAACAGGTAGGGATGTTTTAATGAAAAAAATAATTTGGGTTTCATGATTCATTTGTCAAGGACTTTACTATACAATGTGTTACGTCTGGGTGACAGGTCCACTTTAAGGACTGCCTCAGTATTTCTGTCTCTATTGTCAATCGCCTGCTCCTTCTGAGCCTGTACTCCTCTATGATCCTGGTTTTTGACAAATTCTAGCATTAGTTCAGTTTCAGACCTGGTCAGTACACTATATGAGTGGGGAATTGATAGTAAATATTATTGGTTTAAAGGGTGAGTAGATTAAGTGGGTTAGTCAGAAAATCACTATTTTGTTGGACTAATTGGACAGAAGTTCATTTATTCAGTGGATTGGAAAAAAAAGTCATTAATTCCATACATTTCAATATCATGGCTTTGAAGATGTCTTCCGTTATTCTCCTGGTGTAGGCCAGTAAATGCTAGAAGCTAATGCTTGGCTAATAGACTCTATAGAATATTTCCTTGGATTACTTTTTAAAGAGTAATAAAATATATTTATGTTCTTTTCTAGCACTGCAAGTTCTGTCACTGTGTTTCTTGGGTCCTACAAGATAGACCAGCCAGATGACAATGAGGTTCCCATTGCAGTTAAGAGCGTATATAATAATCCCACTTACCATAAAGAAGGAGACAGTGGGGACATCAGCCTTATAGAACTTGTGAAGGAGGTCACCTACACTAACTACATCCTCCCAGTTTGTCTACCTGATGCTAATGTGACTTTCCCCAGAGGCCTAAAATGCTGGGTGACCGGCTGGGGAAATATCAAGTATGGATGTAAGTATCTTTGCTTGTTAAGAATTTTATATACATATAAAATCAGAAAAGCTAGAGGGCTAGCCGAAAAGTTAGCAGTTTTTTGCTGAATAAACATGATTTTTTTTTACCTTGGATAAGACCTGTGAGTGCATGCCTTATTTGGGACAGTTATATATATATATATATATATATATATATATATATATATACACATATTGTAAAGCATCTTGAGAAAGGTTCAAGACCATGAACCGAAACGTTGATGTGGATGCATTATATAACATATGCTAATAAATAAATTATTGATTTCTAACACGGTGTGCGTGTAACCTTGGAACGCTGGATACCACAATCTACACACTGCACCCAAAGTAACAGACAATTGACATGTGCGGACTTGCAAGGAGGCTATATATATATATATATAGAGACAGAGAGAGAGGTGGGGTTGCATGTGGTATACCCATGGGACGCCAGTTGGACAGCAAGTCTTGACTTTCTGGATGTCTTTGGGTCCATTACTTGGAGAAGGTGAACAAGACTTTCTTCATTTACAATATAAGACTTTTTGAATGTAGATCTTGTTAATTATGGAGCTTATTATTGTGTTGACTGTAGTATCGAACTGAACTATTTGTGAGTGGCTGCATCTTCATTTATTTTATTTTCTATAAGTCATAACATTGTAGACAGACAGACAGACAGATGATATTGCAGAAAGGATATACTTATTTTTCAAGAGTCCATTTTTCTGGTTCTTCATCTAACTTTTCAGCCAGTCTACCAAGCCCAAAGACCCTGCAGGAAGTAGCTGTGCCTCTGATTGGTGCAACCGAGTGTGATGGTTATTATCAAACCCCAACATCTGCTGGAACAAGTACCCTAATGGTTCACAATGACATGATATGTGCAGGGTACCTCAATGGCGGCAAAGACTCCTGCCAGGTGGGTTGTTTTTACTTGTAAACCAAGACTGTGGTGCAGATCAGGCAAACGTGATTCATTTTAACTGATATACAGTAACTCTGTCCATGTTAGAATGTTGAATATGCTCCGTTGAGCCTTAGATGATACACATTCCTGATCTGTCCCATTGAAATACTAAACATCTCCTTGTTACAACAACGCATATTTATAAAGCTGCATAATCTTATTTTCAGGGAGACTCTGGGGGACCGTTGGTTTGTTCTACAGGTTACCAATGGTTCTTGGCCGGTGTGGTGAGTTTTGGTGAGGGCTGTGGGGAGCCGTACCGCCCAGGCGTATATACTCTCCTGCCTTTGTATAGTGAATGGATTGTGTCAAACGTTCCTGATGCCTCTGTGAATGTGAAGTCTGCAACATTTTCAGGACCTATCATTTCTCTGAATAACACAGCTCCACCTACCAGTTCTCTTGATAACACAGCTCCACCTACCAGTTCTCTTGATAACACAGCTCCACCTACCAGTTCTCTTGATAACACAGCTCCACCTACCAGTTCTCTTGATAACACAGCTCCACCTACCAGTTCTCTTGATAACACAGCTCCACCTACCAGTTCTCTTGATAACACAGCTCCACCTACCAGTTCTCTTGATAACACAGCTCCACCTACCAGTTCTCTTGATAACACAGCTTTACCTACCAGTTCTATTGATAACACAGCTCCACCCATCATTAGCTCCATTCTACATATCATTTGGATGACTGTTCTGCTATTTTGCCTATGATGTCCTTCCAAGTGTATCGTAGATTAACATTATGGCAAATGAGAAACCAGGTTGGTAGAAACACACAGGATGAAGCTGATATTGTCCTTCACCAACCATTAATGATAATGTTAATGTATGAATAAATAGCTTAGAATGCCTTGTGCTGAAATTTTTTCTTGAAGAAGTTCAGTAATGATACCTGTGTCTTCAATGATGGTGGTGTCTTAAACAACTGATTTCAGTAATTAAAACAGGTGACCACAAATGCTTGGCCATATGTGATTTGGAAATGTGGGCCAATCACTCCTTAGCACAAGCTAAGGAGTTCCTGCCAGCGCTGATGTCATGTTGATGACATCACTGTGTCAGGATAATGAATTCGCCATTCCACCATGTTTTCTTGTTTGTTTCTTAAAATGTTCTTCATAAAATTTCATACTTCAGTTTATATTTCTGCAAGAAATGCTCTTTTTGTATTTCTTCCATAAAATATAATGTTTTTGATCAATTGGCCTATTATTAAATGTTATGTAAACAGGACTTCATGAAATGGACAAAAGGGGAAAATCATGTCCAATAAAATGGGAAAGGGAGATGTATAATTTATATATCTGTTACCTGGTTATGAGCTATGGGGCCCAGACTGAAGGCCAGTTAGGGGGAGATTTGGGGTGAGTGTTTATTTGTGCCCTGGGTACCCCTGGAACTATAGCAGGATGACTGTTACCCCAATGTTTCTATATATCTGTAACATTGTTATGAGATAATGGGGCCCAGTCTGAAGGTCAGTTAGGGGGAGATTTGGGGTGAGTACTTATTTGTGCCCTGGGTACCCCTGGAACTATAGCAGGATGACTGTTACCCCAATGTTTCTATATATCTGTAACCTTGTTATGAGCTAAGGAGGCCCAGCCTGAAGATCAGTTAGGGGGAGATTTTGGGTGAGTGCTTATTTGTACCCTGGGTACCCCTGGAACTATAGCAGGGTGACTGTTACCCCAATGTTTCTATATATCTGTAACCTTGTTATGAGCTAAGGGGGCCCAGTCTGAAGGTCAGTCAGGGGGAGATTTGGGGTGTTTATTTGTGCCCTGGGTACCCTTGGAACTATGGCAGGATGACTGTTACCCCAATGTCTTTATATATCTGTAACCTTGTTATGAGCTAAGGAGGCCCAGCCTGAAGATCAGTTAGGGGGAGATTTTGGGTGAGTGCTTATTTGTACCCTGGGTACCCCTAGAGCTATAGCAGGGTGACTGAAGGGGGCCCAGCCTGAAGGCCAGTTATTAATAAAAGGTTCTCACAAAAAAAATCACATTAAAAGTTTATTTGAAGTGAAAGAAATGACACAGAGACTGAACATAGGTGGCAGGAAGGAGATGAGGAGAGAGAACAAAAGTGTCTTAAGGAATGAAGGGATTATGCCTTGGGATATGTTTTCATCCAATAAAATTATTTTGGAACTGCATGTGATGGTCCAGTTCATACCAGCCTGTTGTTAATGAAGAAACATCCAATGGAATATGTCTTTTCACATCTTAACCTCCAGCAATTTCTTGATCATCATGGTTTGTAGGAAATAACCATAATGTAAAACCTTTATACCTTATGTTATTAAACCCGCAGAGCACAAGTCTTTATGAAAAGTCCTTCCCTCTTACTAAAGCTTCAACACTCCGGGGTACAAGTAACTATATAAATCATTTATCTTATCCAATAAACCTAATCACATAAGTCGATGCTTTTATTTTGTAAGTAGTGGGCTACTTATCCATGTTTATTTGCTCACTTTGCTTCGTAATACTATAACCTGTGGCTCAATCCTGATAACTATACACCCATTATTAGCATAATTCTGTTATTTTTGGTGGTCACTTACAGTAAAAAGGTTTCCACAGCTATTCTTACCCAAATACCTCTCTCTGGAACTATGAACCCTCTAACTATGATGCTGCACATTACATCCCTCCTCCAACAAAATACAGTAGAGTTCTACTTCATATTACCTTTGGGCCCTCCCACTGGAAAACAGTGATACCATGTTCTTATATTTCACACCATAATGCATTCAGTGCAGTGTGAATGTTGTCCACCACCAGAGACACATAACAGAAGGGGCATAAAAAGAATATGAGATTTATCAACAAAATATGGCTCCCCCACCCTGCTCCCTAGACACTTGCCTCTTCTGCCTACCCCTAGTTCAGGCCCTGCTCACACATATCAATTATCTTGAGAAAGGCCATTCTGGTTGAGCATATTATAAATATGGCCACATCTAGAGCCCACTAAAGAATGAAATGTTTTAAATTAGTATACGTCAATAATTTATTACATTATTTTGGTTTCATATATTCTTGTGCTTCTCAAGAAACGATACCCTGTGATAAAAAAAAGAATATAATGTGCTTTGATTTTGTTTTAAAGTGAAGAATATCAAGTATCTGTTGGTGCTTTTTGTTTGACCTCCCAATAGGGAAGTGTTTAGGAAAGACCATTCTTCAACAGCATTTAAACTTTTAAAGACAGCAAAAAATACAACTGTCTTGTAAAACAGCAATTTTCTGATAAGAATGAAATAATTTATTATTATTTTTAATCACTAAGCTCCAAATACAGACAAAACACAACACATAAAAATCAGTGTAAAGTGCAATTTACTTATGGACTTATAACTGTTAAAACACAGCCTTTAAATGCAAGTCATCCATTAACTTCCCAGTTCCACCCAGCTATGACCCCAATCCATGGCATGCCCGTTGATGGCCCCACTTTCTCATCAAAAAATGGGGTTTTATAGAAGAAGTTGTACAAAAAGCATTGGGTCCCAAACTGGGTCCATACTGAAGACCAAATGATATAGCTAGGGTAAAATTATTTGGCTCAGTGTACCAAACTAGACCTTTTATGTGTCAGGCACTAGAAGGTAGTCTATCTTCTTGGAACCATTGCATACAGCTAGTGTCAGCAATTTGGAGAAAGCTATCATTGTAAGCCAAACACAACTTTTATATTTTACTCAGTTGCTGCAGGTTTATGTTTCTTGGGGTCAGCTAGTGTGACATTTGGGGAAAATATTCAGAATTTAGATCATGTAAATGTCAGCTGCAAGAAGTATAATGTCCCATCTCCATTCAACAAGCCAACAGAGCAACTTAAAATTGCCATATGCCAATTTCTCATTTTTATTTATTACAATAACTTTATAACACATGATTTATAATCTACAGGGGTAGGAATAAGTGAGACACTAGGTATAAAAACTTGTAGCTGTGGGCTAAGTATATGTCATAGAAAAAGGCAGACATCAATCAAACACAGTCCATGGAATAGGCAGAGAGTCAGGGCGGGTGATAGACAAAAAGCAATCCAAAATAACAGGCCATGGTCAAACCGGGAAGTCAAAATATGATAGAGGGAGAACATGGCAGCAACAGGACTCAAGAACTCAGGACAGGTACTCAGGAACTGTGGGTTACCAGAAAGGCTAGGGATCCAGCCCAGTTGGAAGAGGCCGGCTTAAATAGCCCCTTAACTGAGCTGTTGCCTACAGCTGAATCATGGGTGTGGGCCAGGAAACAGACGGGGGAAAAGACATCCAATCAACCGGGCAGGCTACATCCAGTGTGTCCTGTGGTTCAACCCAGAGGAGCAGTGGTCAATATGCAGCAGGTCCTTGGTGTTGGTTCTTAACCAGAGAGTTTCTGATATGTTAGAGAAATATTTTCAATGGTATGACGAATAGTGAGTAGAGATAATGGGTCAGTAAAATGTAATGTGTAGAAGTTGATGTGTTATGGGAAGCCACGACTTGTGTAAAATCATTAGGAATTGGCAGAATGGCCAATGATCCAGCAGTGAGGACTCTGGGAAGTGGGCTTAAATAACCCTTTAATGATCAATTGCCTGAAGATGGATAGGGGACATGTGTCAGGAAAGATTGACATGGATTACAGCATTACAGAAGACACTTTGTCAGGGTCATGCCAATACCACACACCACCGCCTCCTGGCTAAAGTAGGAGGAGTAGTGATAGAAATAGCACAGGTCCCTGGTTCCAACCCAGGGAGTTCCTGACAGTACCCCACCCCTTTCCAAATTGCCCTCTGGGTGATACAAAAATCATAAAATAAACTTTTAAATAACCAATAGTCCCATTCAAGTCCCACATAAAACAGGAGCAGGAACAAAAGCTGGAGAGCACCAGGTTCAGAGGCTGGAGAGTATCCAGGAACTGGAACTGAAGAGACACCAGGGTCAGAGGCTGAGAAGCAGCAATGATCAGGACCTGGAGGACCACCTGGAACAATGACAGGAGCCAGAGCATTAGGGTCACCAGAGTCAGCAGGCAGAGCAGGAGAACCACCCAAGACACCCATTACAGGTGGAGGAACATCCAGTACAGCATGAACCACCACACACAGCAACAAGATGGTAGAATCTGGAGCAACAGAACTACCAAATGTCGTCTATGACCTGTTAAGCCCAATTCTGAGCATCCCCTTCCAAAAGAAACAGGGTAATGAGCCTACTTTTCATATACACAGAGGACTCTTGAAAACATGATTCATAGTCTTTTGCACAAAAGTAGAAGGTTCATAAACAAATCCCTGCATACTATTTAATAGCATGGAGCTGCCCAGCAGAGTGTTGCAGTTCAGCCAAATGCAGCATAGTTAATTTACCAGCAGGCTCCTTAATGTATGGCTGGATCATTCTGTAAGGAATAAGTGCTGATTAAATTGACAGGAGCCAATGTGTCGAGTAACTATTCATCTTTAATAAAGAAAAAACTAGTGCAAAGACTCATGCAGGCAATTGAAAATGGGGAGACAGAAAAAACAATTCCAAGTTCAGGCCGAGGGTCAAGGGCAGGTGACAGACAAACTTAACCAGGAACAAGAAACAGGCAGATAGTGGGGAACATGACAGGAGCAGGAGTAACAAGGCAGGAGCAAGGTCACAGGAACAGGGTTATTATTATTTTATTAACAGGTATTCTTACAGCATCAACATATCGCTGTCAGGAACAGATCAGAAAAAAATTTAAGATCAGGACCACAATCAACACAACAAGAGGCTAGGATAAAGCAGAATGGCCAATGATCCAGCAGTGGGGAGTCTGGGAAGTGGGTTTAAATAGCCCTTTAATGATCAATTGCAGCTGGATAGGGGTGTGTGTTAGGGAAGATTTACACAGAGACAACATTACAGAAGGCACTTTGTCAGAGTCATGCCAACACTACACTGTCTCCTGTGGCTCAGAGCAGTGACAACAATACAACAGGTCCTCAGTTCAAACCCAGGCAGTTCCTGACAATAGAAAAGCATAGTTCACTGGAGGGCACACCAATCAAAAATCTATTTGCAATATATTACACCAGGTGCAAGCAACCCAAAGTTACCCCCACATTGAGTAATCAAATACACACTATTCCATACATTGGGTTTGCACACTCTTTTTACAAACAAAAGTGGTATCAGAAAAATGATTCCTTTATAAACATAGAGACAATGTAACAATCACAGCAATGTGTTATATAATTGTTAAATATATATATATATATACATACCACCCAATTGTCTAGACAAGGCAACAAGGAGCGAATACTTCTTGACCTTTGAACAAAAAAATTAGAAAATAGAAAGAAACCCCGTCTATGACAATTGATTGGCGTCTAGTGATAGATTCAACCTCTACCAATAAGATAGGTGATTGACCTTTTCTCATGACCGTAGCTCTCCGATTGACCTTTACCCAATTCTTGGTCATAATTAATTAGATTCAAACTTTCTCATTAACTTATTTTCTAGTCATAGATAACTGTATGCTTGGCACTTTATTTTAAAACATCATTTTTTTATTAAGCACTTTTGGGCACTTCCTAATGAATTTTGGTATTTTTTAACTTAATTTATTCGAGTCCAATCATGAATTGTTAATGAACTGGTTGTTACCATTAATTGGGCAGCAGTCATTGGATATATGCACTAATTTACACTTTATATTTATTTATTGATGAATTGGCTTGGAATTAATTGATTCAGGAAGAGATTGGTTTTCATATATTATCGTCGACGAATTAAAAGAACAGGCACGCATTGCACTTTCATTTAAGTCAATCACCTATCTTATTGGTAGGGGTTGAATCTATCACTAGACACCAATCAATTGTCATAGACGGGGTTTCTTTCTATTTTCTCATTTTTTTGTTCACTGATTTTCTGACGGTTGTCAGCCCCTTGATTGTGACTTTGAGAATTTATTACTTATTGTGATTGAAGAGTTCTTTTCTTTCTATTTACTTCTTGACCTTTGTTTGTAAAAATTCTTTTTGAGTGTGCAAACCCAACATAGGGAATAGTTCCTGACAATATCCAATGCAGACCCACCATTAGACAGGAATGAGGAGAGGGCAGGCTTAGAACAACATCACAGGTGCAAAGTAAAACTAGATGGTCAGAACTCACACGGTGGAGACGTTTTGGGTGTGTTTCATTACAGGTTCAAGTGTAATAAACTGGTTATCCGACATTCTTGCAAAATAAAGTTGTAACGCGGCATTGTTACAGAGACGGGCCAGTCCAGTGCGGAGAAGAGAAGAATAAACATGATTCCTCTACTACAAGCTCTTCTGCTTCTCACCCCGGGTAAGTGACTCACTACAACACACAGCAAGGGCCACTTACTGCCAAGTCAATTATTTATTATTAAAGAAGCATGATTTAATCTGATCGGGGACAAACGTGAAAAAATCCATTGAAAATTCGAGTTTTTCCCCCGCATTGCTCGATTTGCTCCCGAATTTATCAGATTTTTGCCCAAAAAGACTGAAATAGTTGGATTTTCAAGCTAATTCCACCGCAGACCACAGAAACTTCCAAATAGCATAGGGACCTTTTACCATTGACTTATATACAACCTTGGCAGGTCTAAGATGCCGGATTTTTCCATCCGGGGTATAATAATTTTTTTTGCCACTGAAAATTCAGATTTTATAGAAAAAAAAATAAAAATTTTTGGCATTGGGACTGCCTAAATTTGACTTACGTAGTTTTATAGTGAGCATTGTGAAATTACAACCCCTTTCTGATGTTTGTGTTGTTTTTTTGTGTCATAAGTTGATTCCCCCACTGGAGATGCAACTGGTTGGGGGAAACAATAGAATTTTGTGCAAAAATAGTCCAAGCAATCCCTATGCCACCTGCACCATGAGAGTAAATTGATAGATGATATTTTTTAGCCAACTGGCCAATATCTATAGTACATGAATATCAGTCAGGACAAGTATTGCCGAATAGATTGACCAAAAATGGCACAAGACAATATAATTGGAATATGTGTGGCCAACTTTAGTTCATTTAGGGCTTTCATACGAGCGACGAGTGAATGACTTGGTGGCTGTACAGTTGGCTAAAGATTGAAGCTTAAATCAACCCCTACATGACTTTGTCTCACTGATGGTGTCCAACTGCTCGAAATAACCAGCGTTATCTGCAGAGTTCCTCAATGGGAATGAAACTTCGATTTTACAGTGGCAATTTGAACATATTTTTAGAGTGACTGTGTAAATAACGTCTGTGTGCAAAGTTCAGGGCGTAGCACATTTACAAGGGAGCTTGAACATTATTCCTACCTAGACCCAAAAGAACAAAAAAGAAGTGAAGTAACTTGGGCTCATCAGTAGTGATTGGCAAAGTTCGAAAACTTCCTGTCAAATTCGCGAAACGGGCAAAGAATTTTGCATCTATTTAATTGTTGCCGGTGACTGTCTGTTTAATTGTTGCTGACGCCGGTACTGTCGCCGGTGTCAAAAAGAACTTTTGTGGCAAATTCACAAATGTATTTGTCGGCGGCGAAATATGGAAACTCACAGCGAATTCGCGCCTGGCGAATAAATTCGTCCATCGCTACTACCTGTCAAAAATTCTACTTTGGGGCCAGGACCCCCTCTACTCCTCTCCAGGACCCCCTCTTGGTCCACTTGTGCCCCACCTCACAGCTTTCACCGCACCAGTATGTTAAGGGTATGAGAGGGGCTGGGGAGGGGGCTATGATACATCAGACACCACAATCCAGACCCCTTTTCACCTGGGGCTCCTGCTGTATAGGGAGTTGCGTCACTGGATTCTGGTAAAAACTGCACAAAACTCCTCCAACGACATTTATTTTTAGATGAGCATTTGAGGATGCGGGTAGTTGTTACAAATACTTATAGCGATCCAGAACTGGTTTGTCTACAAGGGAAAATTTCCCAACCTTCATTTACTCATTTTAATGTTTCCTCATATATGTAAATGTTTTTGGGCATGTTCTGTGTACAGTAAATAACTTCTTCTTGGAGTGGGTGGGCTTGGCTAGACCTTAGCTTGGAAGTAGACCCGTCACCATAACATAATTATACATTCTTTTCTATCATGTTAATTGACCAAAACAAATTTTACTTTCACTATATAAATTATTTAAATCTTGTTTCCTTCAGTTTAGGAACTGACAATCAAGTAAACCCAACAGTAACGCCGCCCCACAGCGCCCCTTAGTTTACTCTAGAAAATAAAATTATAGCTGCAAGAACATTCACCAATGAGAATTCTACTGATCAAGAACTTCATTATAAATGCAAAAGAACTGACCAATGAGAATGCTGCAGATCATTATAAATGCATAAAAGAACTGACCAATGAGAATGCTGATTCCCAGCACTATGTCAGACATCTTGCTGTTATGTTACATATAGAGATAATTATGTCATTTTATTCTTCATTATATGACACTGGAATCAGATGGGGATAAAGGACAGACTTGTTAAGTGCTGGGAAACTGGGCTTAAAGCTTCCAACTCCAGTTGCAGGAACAAAGAACATGGAGCCACATTGATACAGATCAGCTGGGATTCTTATTTAAAGCAGTGGCTGGCTGTGAAGATGTGGGGAAATGTTCTATCTTTTGTGCAATTTGCTTTAAAAAATAAAACCCTGATGTTGCTGGACTACAGCTCCCAGCATGCCTCAACCTTTGTTATATGTTACATTATTCTGGGATTTGTATTCCAACAACAACTGAGTAAAGTTTGATTGAGCTGTGCAGTGCAGCCGGGTTTAAATCCCCTTCCAAACACTTTTCTTTCAATTCAGTTGTTTTCAGTTTTTCAATTACTTTCCATTATTTATTTTTTACTATTTTTCCCCAATCTGTGTTTAAAGTTGAATGTTCGTGTCTCTGGCGTTTGAGTCTTGCAGTTTAGTAATTCAGGCGCAGACTCTCAACTGTCACAATTTTGCAACATTTAGTTGATCCATTTCTCAGCAGCATCTCTGGAGTATCAGTATTGTATCAATTCTAACAGCTGCCTGTAGTGAAACTCAGAGATTCTGCTCAGCAGGAACAAAGATAAAAAATTCATCAATTTAGAACAGTTTACAGGGTCGGCGACCCCACTCCCAGAGCTGCTTTAGGATGACACTTTACACTTCAATATTAGAAAAACGGCGACTCATAGAAAATAGAAAGTAATTGGAAAAATGTATTATTTCTGGTGATCTATCTGAAAACAACTAGTTGTTTGAAGGTGAACAACCCCTTTAAAGGACATGTAAAGCCTATATTTTCTTACCATGTATATACGTTGGGCACATCTCCCAGACCCAAATGCCATTATTTGTTCTGCATATACTGTACCTCCTCCATTTGTCAGCGTCATTACATTTCCCTAAAACAAATAGCAGCTTTCACCCCGGGACCATTCTCCCTCTGACACATCACCAGTGCATTTACATCTGCAAACAGCCCATATACGATGTAAAGTTCATACCATTAAAGAATATAGGCTAACACACAGGCAGGATTTACTATTAAAACAAGTCCTGATTGGATTGAGCACTGTAATGGTTATTCTGAGCTCAGGACAGGGGGTTAAGGTTAAAAAATAGGATCAGACAGCTATAGCAGAGTTTCTATGGGAACCAGCAATGACATCTCTTCATTGGCTGCTAGACTGGAGGGTGTGTTTATTGAAGAACTGAGCATGTTCAGTAACCAACAGCCAAAGGAAATTCCTGAGTGGGTTAGAGGAGCATAAGGAATCCTAAGGGATTGATGGGGTGCTGCAGCTTTACTTTTGAACAACCAGTGGCAGGTATTTAGAGAATTCAAAGAGGTTCTTCAGTGATTACATTTTTGAGTCAGGGGTTTACATGTCCTTTAAGGCAAGTTTTCGATCACCTCTGGGTATGCACCAGAATGGGGGACCTAGTGCCCATGCACTGGCTACACAATGGTGATATGAGAGGGGGAATGAGAGAAGGGCAGTTACATCTAGGAAGTGCAGAATGGCATTACATTTAGTCATGTTGTGTTTCCAAACCATTCAAATTCTTTACTTCTCCAAACAAACTTTACTTTCACTATTTAAATTATTTAAATCTAGTTTCCTTCTGTCTGGGAACTTGCAATCACAGCAGGCAGGCAGGCGACATTATGTGGCAACGGTTATTAAAGGAGAAGGAAAGCTTATTAAGCATTTTTATTGACAATAAATTAGCTGCAATAGTGCAAGGTAGAATGCTATACAGTATTTATTCTGTAGCATGGTTTCTAGCTCTAGAAGCTCTCTCTGTTTGTTTAGGATAGCAGCTGCAGTATTAGCTTGGTGTGACATCACTTCCTGCCTGAGTCTCTCCCTGCTCACTTATAGCTCTGGGCTCAGATTACAGTAGGTGGGGGGGGGAGTAAACTGAGCATGCTCAAGCCCAAGCCCTGGAGGTTTAAGCTGAAAACAGGAAGTCTGATACAGAAGCCCACGAGTACACAATAGAAGGAAAGAAATGTGGTGTTTCTTTTGACATAGGACTCAGAGCAGCATTACTTTGAGGGTTTACTGGTGTATTTATATAGACCTTTCTGATAAAGCTTACTTAGTTTTAAGTAAGCCTTCTCCTTCAAGGCAAGATATTTATCACCCTAAATCTTGTGTATGACCAGAATGGGGGACCTAGTGCCCGAGCACTGGCAACACAATTAGATGGTGAGGAGAGGGGGGAATGTGAGGGGGGCAGGTATATTACAGGAGTGCTGAATGGGAAGTGAAAGTAATTGCCTGCCCTGACTCTATGCCTGAGTACTGGAGTTTTGGTTTTATCCAATAAACACATATCAGTGACTGGATCTTGTCGTTTTCTGTTAACTTTTTTATCTTTTCTCATTTGCTCTTGAAGTCATTTTTATAGAGAAGAGTGTCTATAAATAAAGAGCACAGAGTACAGTATGATAAAGTTCATAGGCTTAAAGATTGTTATTGAAAGACAGGCAGTAAAACATATTTAACTATGCAGAGCAGTAAACTTTCTGAACAGGCTATAGTTACACATTGCATTTCAGTCATGTTGTGTCTATGACAACCACTTGGAACGAACTCTAGGTCCTTCCCTGAGACCCTCTTGTAGGAGACACATTCTGTCCCTCTCTCTACAAAATCCTGATCACCCCCTTGGTGAGACTATTGGTGTATTTAACTGGATAAGAGTTATAAATTGCCAACTATAGTTCCACAACTCTACTCAAGCCTCTATCTTCTCAAACAACAAACCAGAAGTCCCCAATTGCTCTTTCTTGTGCAGATGATGGTTCAACAGTTACAACTCTGGGCATAGGTTTTTAAAGGGAGTTTCTGGATTCTTTCAATTATATTTATGGGGTTCATTTACCACCACAACCTCACATATTGAAGACATTCATTAACTTGTTTCCAAAGCTGGTTTTGCACCCAACTCTGTTGCACTTATTGACTTAGCTTTTGTGGTTTAAAATGTAGTGGTGAGCACAGCTTTCCTTTTTATAATTTATACAGGAGCAGTGGGCAGCACCATGTTGTAGCGCCTATTATTCTCAACTATGGTCAGGTGATCCCAGTGGTGGCCAATAGTGATGGGCGAATCTGTGCGAAATGCATTGAAGTCAATGGGCCTCAAAATAATTCTGACGCTCAACAATTTTGATGCAGCGACAATTTTTATACACGCGTTTTTGTTGCTGACGGATTTTTCCCGGAAACACAGAAATTCGCCGCAAATTTGTGTCTGCCATATTTATTCGCCCATCACTATTGGCCAATATAAAGTATAAATATAGGAACTATTTGCGAGTTTAAACCTTGGAAAGTAAGTAAAAATGTAGTAGTAACAGAATTTTAGTAGCTTAATGCACAAAATGGCTTATTGTCCTTAGCATATTAATTGTGGTCAACTGCAAACACATGTTTTGACTCATTTGCTGTAATTTTAACAGACACAACCCAGCCTTGTGAGAGGGATCTGCTACTGATCCCTCCCTGTGACTAATTATCCTACTCTTTTATTACCAGCATGAATACTCATTTGTGTCTGTATATTCTCCTTCTTCAGGTCTCCTTGGGATTACTGGAGCTTCAGGTGAGTGTGAGGTGTCATTAGACCTGTGCTGTGAAAAATCTATGTTGTATTGTTAGAAATACTTTTTCATGCTTTTGGCACCCACAGTCCTACCCTTTTATACTTAAAAATGTATGAAGCATTTTTGGTGTCAATAAAGCCTTTCTTACCAGTACTGAGCACCTGAGGATGCAGAGGTATTGTGGTTTTAATAAGAAAGAGAAGTTCCTAAAATGTAACTTTCTAGCAAACTAATTGTGTGGCTGTTGATTCAATGAATATATTTGATGCATACTAATGTAGGAATGGGAATTTAACACAACAATATGTCACAAGAACAGAAGATAAAAGAAAAGTAACAAAGTACATAGTAACATAGTAAGTTAGGTTGAAAAAAGACACTCTAATTCTATTTTAACCTGCCTAACTGTTAGTTGATCCAGAGGAAGGCAAAAAAACATTTTAATCCTCTCCAATTTGCCTCAGAGGGGGAAAAAAATCCTTCCTGACTCCAAGATGCAATGGGACCAGTCCCTGGATCAACTTGTACTATGAGCTATCTCCCATATCCCTGTATTCCCTCACTTGCTAAACACCATCCAACCCCTTCTTATACCTATCTAATGTATCAGCCTATACCCCTGATTCACTTCCCAGCTCTCCCTGTAACACCCCTTTCCCTCCTCTAATCTCATTGGCTCCCTCCTGTCTGCTGGGAGGAGCTACTGGTGAATAAAGCATCTGACCCTTCCTTGTACCTATCTAATGTATCAGCCTGTACCACTGATTCAGGGAGACAATTCCACATCTTCACAGATCTCACTGTAAAGAAAAAACCCTCTGAAAACCTCTATTAAATATTTATTACCTCCTTTCTTCTAATCGGAATAAGTGACCTTGCGTCAGCTGGAAAGACATAAAAATTATGTCTTTGAGGAAAAGATAAATGTTAGATGATAGATAGATAATGTATGGGTGGGTAGATGGATGGATGGATGATGAATGGATTAAAAGATAGATGATGGGTGGATAGATGGATGGATGGAGAGATAGATAGATAGATGATAGATAGATAAATAGATATATAGCTAGATAAATAATAGAAGGAAAGATAGATGATAGATAGATTGACAGATAGATGATAGATAGATAGATAGATAGATAGATAGATAGATAGATAGATAGATAGATATAGGTAGGTAGATAGATTGATGGTATTTAGATAGATGATGACAAATGGGAAGATGGGTTTGGTGGATGGATAGATAAATAAATAGACAGAGATAGATAGAGAGAGAGAGAGAAAGAGAGAGAAATAGATAGAGAGAGAGAGAGAGAGAGAGAGAGATAGATAGATAGATAGATAGATAGATAGATAGATAGATAGATAGATAGATAGATAGACAGATAGATAGATAGATAGATAGATAGATAGATAGATAGATAGATAATGGATGGGCAGGTGGGTTACATAGTTACATAGTTAAATTGGGTTGAAAAAAGACAAAGTCCATCAAGTTCAACCCCTCCAAATGAAAACCCAGCCCCATACATACACCCCTCCCTACTTTTAATTAAATTCTATATACCCATACCTATACTAACTATAGCGCTTAGTATCAGAATAGCCTTTGATATTATGTCTGTCCAAAAAATAATCCAAGCCATTCTTAAAGGCATTAACTGAATCAGCATCACAACATCACCCGGCAGTGCATTCCACAACCTCACTGTCCTGACTGTGAAGAACCCCCTACGTTGCTTCAAATGAAAGTTCTTTTCTTCTAGTCTAAAGGGGAGGCCTCTGGTACGGTGATCCACTTTATGGGTAAAAAGGTCCCCTGCTATTTGTCTATAATGTCCTCTAATGTACTTGTAAAGTCTAATCATGTCCCCTCGCTAGCGCCTTTTTTCCAGAGAAAACAACCCCAACCTTGACAGTCTCCCCTCATAATTTAACTCTTCCCTCCCTCTAACCAGTTTAGTTGCACTTAGTCTCTGCACTCTCTCCAGCTCATTTATGATGGATGATAGATGGTGGATGGATGATTATTGATGAATGAATGGAAACATAGATGATGGATGGATCATGGATGAATATATAGATGGATGAATAGAGATAGTAGTGTATAGATAGTTGATTCACAAAACTATAGATACATTTCTTCTGTGTTATAAACTCATAGGAAACAGTTTCGTAGTGGAGCTGTGGTTATAAATATTGGATTTATAAACCAGCTAAAGCCAAAAAGCACTTGGCCTTATTTATCTCGTTTATCAGTAAGTAATGCTTAGAATAACACTTGCTGCCCTTATCATAAAAATAAGTCTGCCCGGAAAGGAATTTTTAAAACTTCCACCTTCAATTAAATCATATGAACAACTATTGCAATGTTATAAGCGCAGGTATTTGTTCTCAAGTACATTAAGACAAAGGACAAATTATGATATAAAACATAAAGTTCCCCCATTTCCCTGCAGAATGTGGAATACCGTTGGTCTCCAGTCGCATTATGGGGGGGCAGGATTCACAGGAAGGACAATGGCCCTGGCAAGTCAGCTTGAGGAGGAATGGAAAACACTTCTGTGGTGGAACTCTTATTTCCAACCTGTGGGTCGTCTCTGCTGCTCACTGCTTCCCTGATCCTAGGTGGGTAAATGTGTGTAAACATGTAAGTGAAGGGCTTGGGGGTGTTTGTGTGGAGTAAAAAGTCTGATGAGAAGAAGCTGTGGAGTCAGACATATAGAATGTGTTGCATTAAAGATGGCAGTTGCTGTATGGTTTGGACATGGACTTTGGCAAGGAAAATCACCAATTCAGCAAATTAGTTTTTTTCACGGGAGAAATAAATGCATTAATGTTGGCAGATGTAGTGTTTATGATGATTGCTGAACTAATAGGACAAAAGTTCATTCCTTCAGTGAAAATAAAGTCATTAATTGCAAGAGAGAAAAGTCATTATTTCCATAAATTAGAACATCATGGCTTAGAAGATGTCTTCTGCTATTCTCCTGGTGTTGGTCAGTAAATCCTAGAAGCTAATGCTTTGCTAATAGACAACGTCGAATATTTCCATGGATTTCTTTTTCAAAGAGTAATAAAATGTATTTATGTTCTTTTCTAGCACTGCAAGTTCTGTCACTGCGTTTTTTGGGTCCTACAAGATAGACCAGCCAGATGACAATGAGGTTCCCATTGCAGTTCAGAGCGTATATAATAATCCCATTTACCATAAAGATGGAGACAGTGGGGACATCAGCCTTATAGAACTTGTGAAGGAGGTCACCTACACTAACTACATTCTCCCAGTTTGTCTACCTGATTCTACTGTGACTTTCCCCAGAGGCCTAAAATGCTGGGTGACCGGCTGGGGAAATATCATGTCTGCATGTAAGTATCTTTGCCTGTTAAGGGTGATCTATCATCTATCTATCTATTGCCGATCTACAGTGTTATGATTTTGCCAATATTATTTCTGATATATGGATAGATAGATAGATAGATAGATAGATAGATAGATAGATAGATAGATAGATAGATAGATAGATGATAGATAGATGATAGATAGATAGATAGATAGATAGATAGATAGATAGATAGATAATAGATAGACAGATAGATAATTGCTGAAAGGATATAATTTATATATATATTAGGAAATTAATATTCAAGAGTCCATGTTTCTGGTTCTTCATCTAACTTTTCAGACAGTCTGCCAAGCCCAAAGACCCTGCAGGAAGTAGCTGTGCCTCTGATTGGTGCAACCGAGTGTGATGGTTATTATCAAACCCCAACATCTGCTGGAACAAGTACCCTAAGGGTTCACAATGACATGATATGTGCAGGGTACCTCAATGGCGGCAAAGACTCCTGCCAGGTGGGTTGTTTTTACTTGTAAACCAAGACTGTGTGTGGTGCAGATCAGGCAAACGTGATTCATTTTAACTGATATAACTCTGTCCATGTTAGAATGTTGAATATGCTCCGTGGAGCCTTAGATGATACACATTCCTGATCTGCCCCATTGAAATACCAAACATCTCCTTGTTACAACAACGCATATTTATAAAGCTGCATAATCTTATTTGATTTTCAGGGAGACTCTGGGGGACCCTTGGTTTGTTCTACAGGTTACCAATGGTTCTTGGCCGGTGTGGTGAGTTTTGGTGAGGGCTGTGGGGAGCCGTACCGCCCAGGCGTATATACTCTCCTGCCTATGTATAGTGAATGGATTGTGTCAAACATTTCTGAAGCCTCTGTGAATGTGAAGTCTGCAACATTTTCAGGACCTATTATTTCTCTTGATAACACAGCTCCAGCCATCATTGCTTCCACCCTACATATCAGTTGGATAACTATCCTGCTACTTTGCTTATGATGTCCTAACAAAGTGAATCACATCTTTGCATTTTGGTAAATGTAAGAATGAGAAACCAGGTTGGTAGAAACACCAAAGATGAAGCTGGAATTGTCCTTCACCAACCATTAATGTTAATGTATGAATAAATAGCTTAGATTGCCTTCTTCTGAAATTTTTTCTTGAAGAAGTTCAGTAATGATACCTGTGTCTGCAATGATGATGGTGTCTTAAACAACTGATTTCAGTAACTAAAACAGGTGACCACAAATGCTTGGCCATATGTGATTTGGAAATGTGGGCCAATCACTCCTTAGCACAAGTTAAGGGGTTCCTGCCAGCGCTGATGTTGATGACATCACTGTGTCAGGATAATGAATTAGCCGTTCCACCATGTTTGTTTCATAAAATGTTGTTGATAAAATTTCATACATCAGTTTATATTTCTGCAACTGTAAAACAATGTTCTTTTTGTATTCTTGTAAAAAATGTCATGTTTTTAATAAAATGCCATATTATCAAGTACATTGTGAAAACAACAGTCACGTCGAACAAAAAATGGAAAAGGGAGTTGTAACATTTAGCCCAACAGAAAATGTATTTGGAGAAATGCTTTGTTTTTGCTCTGGGTACCCCTGGACCTATAGCAGGATGACTGTTACCCCAATTTTTCTATTTATCTGTAACCTTGTCATGAGCTAAGGGGGGCCCAGTCTGAAGGTCAGTTAGGGGGAGATTTGGGGTGAGTGCTTATTTGTACCCTGGGTACCCCTGGAACTATAGCATGGTGACACCCCAATGTTTCTATATATCTGTAACCTTGTTATGAGCTAAGGGGACCCAGCCTGAAGGCCAGTTAGGGGGAGATTTGGGGTGAGTGCTTATTTGTACCCTGGAACTATAGCAGGGTGACTGTTACCCCAATGTTTCTATATATCTGTAACCTTGTTATGAGCTAAGGGGGCCCAGTCTGAAGGTCAGTTAGGGGGAGATTTGGGGTGAGTGCTTATTTGTACCCTGGGTACCCCTGGAACTATAGCATGGTGACACCCCAATGTTTCTATATATCTGTAACCTTGTTATGAGCTAAGGGGACCCAGCCTGAAGGCCAGTTAGGGGGAGATTTGGGGTGAGTGCTTATTTGTACCCTGGAACTATAGCAGAGTGACTGTTACCCAATGTTTCTATATATCTGTAACCTTGTTATGAGCTAAGGGGGCCCAGTCTGAAGGTCAGTTAGGGGGAGATTTGGGGTGAGTGCTTATTTGTGCCCTGGGTACCCCTGGAACTATAGCAGGGTGATACCACAATGTTTCTATATATCTGTAACCTTGTTATGAGCTAAGGGGGCCCAGTCTGAAGGTCAGTTAGGGGGAGATTTGGGGTGAGTGCTTATTTGTACCCTGGGTACCCCTGGAACTATATCAGGGTGACTGTTACCCAATGTTTCTATATATCTGTAACCTTGTTATGAGCTAAGGGGGCCCAGTCTGAAGGTCAGTTAGGGGGAGATTTGGGGTGAGTGCTTATTTGTGCCCTGGGTACCACTGGAACTATAGCAGGGTGACTGTTACCCCAATGTTTCTATATATCTGTAAACTTGTTATGAGCTAAGGGGGCCCAGTCTAAAGGCCAGTTAGGGGGAGATTTGGGGTGAGTGCTTATTTGTGCCCTGGAACTATATCAGGGTGACTGTTACCCCAATGTTTCTATATATCTGTAACCTTGTTATGAGCTAAGGGGGCCCAGTCTGAAGGTCAGTTAGGGGGAGATTTGGGGTGAGTGCTTATTTGTGCCCTGGGTACCACTGGAACTATAGCAGGGTGACTGTTACCCCAATGTTTCTATATATCTGTAAACTTGTTATGAGCTAAGGGGGCCCAGTCTAAAGGCCAGTTAGGGGGAGATTTGGGGTGAGTGCTTATTTGTGCCCTGGAACTATATCAGGGTGACTGTTACCCCAATGTTTCTATATATCTGTAACCTTGTTATGAGCTAAGGGGGCCCAGTCTGAAGGTCAGTTAGGGGGAGATTTGGGGTGAGTGCTTATTTGTGCCCTGGGTACCACTGTAACTATAGCAGGGTGACTGTTACCCCAATGTTTCTATATATCTGTAAACTTGTTATGAGCTAAGGGGGCCCAGTCTGAAGGCCAGTTAGGGGGAGATTTGGGGTGAGTGCTTATTTGTGCCCTGGGTACCCCTGGAACTATATCAGGGTGACACCACAATGTTTCTATATATCTGTAACCTAGTTATGAGCTAAGGGGGCCCAGCCTGAAGGTCAGTTAGGGGGAGATTTGGGGTGAGTGCTTATTTGTACCCTGGGTACCCCTGGAACTATAGCAGGGTGAGACCCCCATTTTTCTATACTGTATATCTGTAACCTTGTTATGAGCTAAGGGGGCCCAGCCTGAAGGTCAGTTAGGGGGAGATTTGGGGTGAGTGCTTATTTGTGCCCTGGGTACCCCTGGAACTATATCAGGGTGACTGTTACCCCCATGTTTCTATATATCTGTAACCTTGTTATGAGCTAAGGGGGCCCAGTCTGAAGGTCAGTTAGGGGGAGATTTGGGGTGAGTGCTTATTTGTACCCTGGGTACCCCTGGAAGTATATCAGGGTGACTGTTACCCCCATGTTTCTATATATCTGTAACCTAGTTATGAGCTAAGGGGGCCCAGCCTGAAGGTCAGTTAGGGGGAGATTTGGGGTGAGTGCTTATTTGTACCCTGGGTACCCCTGGAACTATAGCAGGGTGACACCCCCATTTTTCTATACTGTATATCTGTAACCTTGTTATGAGCTAAGGGGGCCCAGCCTGAAGGTCAGTTTGGGGGAGATTTGGGGTGAGTGCTTATTTGTGCCCTGGGTACCCCTGGAACTATATCAGGGTGACTGTTACCCCCATGTTTCTATATATCTGTAACCTTGTTATGAGCTAAGGGGGCCCAGTCTGAAGGCCAGTTAGGGGGAGATTTGGGGTGATGCTTATTTGTGCCCTGGGTACCCCTGGAACTATAGCAGGGTGACACCACAATGTTTCTATATATCTGTAACCATGTTATGAGCTAAGGGAGTCCAGCCTGAAGGTCAGTTAGGGGGAGATTTGAGGTGAGTGTTTATTTATGCCCTGGGTACCCCTGGAACTATAGCAGGGTGACTGTTACCCCAATGTTTCTATATATATGTAACCTTGTTATGAGCTAAGGGGCCCAGCCTGAAGACCAATTATTGATAAACACCCTGGGGTGCACTGTGAGTGGTTTATGAAGTGGAGGAAAGGATACAAAGACTGAACATGAATGGCAGAATGGAGATGAGGAAGGGCAACAAAAGTGTCTGAG
The DNA here is from genome assembly GCA_038501925.1 of Xenopus petersii. Classification (NCBI taxonomy): domain Eukaryota; kingdom Metazoa; phylum Chordata; class Amphibia; order Anura; family Pipidae; genus Xenopus; species Xenopus petersii. The sequence continues at coordinate 7,854,197 of CM076688.1, forward strand.
GCATGTACAGATTGGGGCTCATTTATCAACACTGGGCAAATTTGCCCATGGGCTGTTACCTATAGCAACCAATCAGATTGCTGCATTCATTGTTCTTCTTGCAGCTGGCTTTAAAAAGCTGATCACTGATTGGTTGCTATAGGTAACAGCCCATGGGCAAATTTGCCCAGTGTTGATAAATGAGCCCCATTGTGCCTTTGGATGTGTTTTCTTTCAATAAAATCAATTTGGAACTGCATTATTTACTTTGTGATGGTCCAGTTTGCGCCAACCTGCTGTTTATGAAGAAACTATTTCTTATTCATAATGGTTTGTAGGAAATAATTATAAAATATAGCCAATATCCATACTATGGTTAAACCCCCAGAATCTTCAAAAGTTACCCTAGATGTCTTGTTGGATAATGACACATCATTTGTAAAGGGAACAGAATGGGAGAGAGGAGAGGAGCTGAGAATTTCAGCATTGCCCCACTGACAAACTGGAGATGATGAAGCTTGATAAACAAATTAAGACTATGTTGAGAACGTTAGTCACTTAGGGGTTATGTGACCATATAATGCACAAGGCTGCAGGCTGAGTTATACAGGGAACTCTGAGTATCACTCATGTATTATAAGGGATAATGTACCCCCTACTGTAAATGATAAGGATATTAGAAGTCACTGAGGGGTTGTTCTGTGACCATATAAAGGCACAAGGCTGCAGGCTGAGTTATACAGGGAAATCTGAGTATCACTCATGTATTATAAGGGGTAATGTACCCCCTACTGTAAATTATAAGGATATTAGAAGTCACTGAGGGGTTCTGTGACCATATAAAGGCACAAGGCTGCAGGCTGAGTTATACAGGGAACTCTGAGTATCACTAATGTATTATAAGGGATAATGTACCCCCTACTGTAAATTATAAGGATATTAGAAGTCACTGAGGCCTTTATCACAACAGGAGACACGCTGGATCTTTTTTCTACACTCCCACAGGCAGACTCACGTGGGGGCTCCCACAGAGCTGAAACAGGCATCCATGTGATGACATCCTCAGAGGCTCCAGGCTCTCCTAGCTGAGCACACACTTGCTTTATCCTCCGTAGCTGTACTATAACACCCAGCACTGTCCATAGCGCAAGCACATAAAGTCCAGGTTTTGCATTTAGGAGAAACAGACCCTCCTGTTCTAGCTCCCAGGCTAGGAGCTGCCGCACCCCAGCCATCCAGGGCTCCTGCCCCTACATCTTTGCAGGAGTCTCTGTCCACCCTCTCTCAGTGAAAGTGAAAGCAGGAATGCTGTGAGTACATGGCATCTCCTATATATACGGTACAAAGATTGTGCAGAAGCAACACCTTGTGACACCCTCCTGTATCTGCCAGACACACTGCACTGGGACAAGGGCTGCATCCCCTCCCAAGACTCTAGGAGACCCTGTAGCTGCACAGGCAGGGATTTCCATCATAGGGGAATTAATCCTATGGGTCCCTACTCATTATTTGTGGTCTTTGAGTTATTTAGCAGCTCTCCAGTTTGCAAGTGTAGCCATCTGGTTACCCTGGCAACCATGCATTGATTTGAATAAGAGACTAAAATATGAATAGGATAGGCCTGAGTAGATAGATAAGTAATAAAAAGTAGCAATAACAATACATTTGTAGCCTTACAGAGTATTTGTTTTTAGATGGAGTCAGTGACCCCAATTTGAAAGTTGGAAAGAATCTGGAGAAAAAGGCAAATAATTCAAAAACTATGAAAAAATAAAAAATGAAGGACAATTAAAAAGTTTCTTAAAATTGGCCACTCTAGAACACACTAAACAGTAACTGATTGGTCAACCACCTCGTCTGCACCTTAAATATATGCTCACATCATTACGTCCAAAAGCTGTCCCAAGGAATAAAAAACTAAATGTAAGCTGCAGACGTGGGAAAAAAAGCTTAGGTGCTCTAGGTCCTGATGTAAAGCTGACTTCCAGTTCACCCTACAAAGAAATTCAAGCTGCCGTTGCCTTTTTGCTCCTATGGGGAACTTTACAAGTCAAATTCAAGTTGATTATTTTAAAAAAAATCCTAGGGGAAGTGAGCCATACCTATTATTATAGCTGTTTTGGGAGAATTAAGTATTAAAAATAATTGGTGTTACTGATCCTTTAAAAATGCAGCTTTAATATCCTTTGGGAAAACTTAAAATAGTTGCATTCTTTATTTTCACCAACAGAGAGCAGCTCATACAAATTTGTGAATTTGTTACAATAGTGCATGTTTTAAGGTGGGAAAAACAGGAAAATAACTGAGCTGGTATTTCTAATTGGTATCTCTCTGTACAGACTATGAGCAAACTTAGGGACTGTTCCTGCTGAATTGTACTTAGTACAGGGAATACCTATGCTGCCATAGTTTTATGGGATCTCTCTGTATAGACTATGAGCAAACGTAGGGACTGTTCCTACTGAATTGTGCTTAGTACAAGGAAATACCTATGCTGCCATAGTTTTATGGGATCTCTCTGTACAGACTTTGAACAAACTAAGGGGCTGTTCCTGCTGAATTGTACTTAGTACAGAGAAATACCTATGCTGCCATAGTTTATGGGATCTCTCTGTACAGACTATGAACAAACTTAGGGGCTGTTCCTACTGAATTGTGCTTAGTACAGGGAATACCTATGCTGCCATAGTTTTATGGGATCTCTCTGTACAGACTATGAGCAAACTTAGGAGACTGTTCCTGCTGAATTGTGCTTAGTACAGGGAATACCTATGCTGCCATAATTTTATGGGATCTCTCTGTACAGACTATGAACGACGTAGGAGCTGCTCCTGCTGAATTGTGCTTAGTACAGAGGAATACCTATGGTGCCATAGTTTTATGGGATCTCTCTGTACAGACTATGAACGACTTAGGAACTGCTCCTGCTGAATTGTGCTTAGTACAGAGAAATACCTGTGGTGCCATAGTTTTATGGGATCTCTCTGTACAGACTATGAGCAAACTTAGGGACTGTTTCTGCTGAATTGTGCTTAATACAGGGAATACCTATGCTGCCATAGTTTTATGGAATCTCTCTGTACAGACTATGAACAAACTAAGGGGCTGTTCCTGCTGAATTGTACTTAGTACAGAGAAATACATTTGCTGCCATGGTTGTATGTGATCTCTCTGTACAGGCTATGAGCAAACTTACGGGCTGTTCCTGCTGAATTGTGCTTAGTACAGGGAATAACTATGCTGCCATAGTTTTATCGGATCTCTCTGTATAGACTATGAGCAAACGTAGGGACTGTTCCTACTGAATTGTGCTTAGTACAAGGAAATACCTATGCTGCCATAGTTTTATGGGATCTCTCTGTACAGACTTTGAACAAACTAAGGGGCTGTTCCTGCTGAATTGTACTTAGTACAGAGAAATACCTATGCTGCCATAGTTTATGGGATCTCTCTGTACAGACTATGAACAAACTTAGGGGCTGTTCCTACTGAATTGTGCTTAGTACAAGGAAATACCTATGCTGCCATAGTTTTATGGGATCTCTCTGTACAGACTATGAGCAAACTTAGGAGACTGTTCCTGCTGAATTGTGCTTAGTACAGGGAATACCTATGGTGCCATAGTTTTATGGGATCTCTCTGTACAGACTATGAACGACTTAGGAACTGCTCCTGCTGAATTGTGCTTAGTACAGAGAAATACCTGTGGTGCCATAGTTTTATGGGATCTCTCTGTACAGACTATGAGCAAACTTAGGGACTGTTTCTGCTGAATTGTGCTTAATACAGGGAATACCTATGCTGCCATAGTTTTATGGAATCTCTCTGTACAGACTATGAACAAACTAAGGGGCTGTTCCTGCTGAATTGTACTTAGTACAGAGAAATACATATGCTGCCATGGTTGTATGGGATCTCTCTGTACAGACTATGAGCAAACTTAGGGACTGTTCCTGCTGAATTGTACTTAGTACAGAGAAATACATTTGCTGCCATGGTTGTATGTGATCTCTCTGTACAGGCTATGAGCAAACTTACGGGCTGTTCCTGCTGAATTGTGCTTAGTACAGGGAATAACTATGCTGCCATAGTTTTATCGGATCTCTCTGTACAGACTATGAGCAAACTTAGGGGACTGTTCCTGCTGAATTGTGCTTAGTACAGGGAATACCTATGCTGCCATAGTTTTATGGGATCTCTCTGTACAGATTATGAACAAACTTAGGGGACTGTTCCTGCTGAATTGTGCTTAGTACAGGGAATACATATGCCGCCATAGTTTTATGGGATCTCTCTGTACAGACTATGAGCAAACTTAGGGGCTGTTCCTGCTGAATTGTTCTTAGTACAGAGAAATATGTATATATATATTTGGACAAGGGTCCTTTTTATAGTTCTGGAATATATGTTACTAGGCATTTGTCCCCTCCAAATCTAGCCCTACTCATCCTACAGTCCCCCCATATTCAGTAGTAGTGGACCTTCCTAGAGCCGCCCGTCACACAGTGAATATAATGAGAGGGGGACCTACTGTGATTAAATTTACCTATAAAATCAATATGTGTATCGCTATATGATGTCATTACATTGCATCTAAGAACAATACTTCTGAAAAGTGGAACGGTTTATTTCCTCCTAATTAAAGCCTTTTGCCCTGAGTCATGTCACTATTGTTATTACTACTATTACTCTAACAATGATTATTGTGTAGTGCAGTGCGTATGGGTTTCATTCCAACAGGGACAATAACCGTCTCATCATCTCCCATTCTATCACAATAGCACTGAGTAATTATAAAAGGTATGTTTGACTCCAATTATATATGAAAGTGCCGCCACTCTGTTTATTTTGGCTGCGGAAAAGCCTCTCATTACCCTGTACTAATGAGTCAGTGCATAATTAATAGTCACTGTCATGTGACTGGCGTGCAACTCATGTGCTGTTTTACACTATAACAGCAGCTCCGTGCTGAAGTATGACTGGGCTAGTGTTTCAGGAAGCAAAAGGAATGTTAGAAATCGTTGAAAGAAAACAATTTGCAAGAAGGAAAACAACTCAGACTTTTAGGAATTGTAAATCCCCTGTGACTCTGAAACCTCATGATGTATAATGAATAATTTAACCCCTGCTGCAAAATATAAGGATATTATGACATCAGGTAGTAAGTGGTAATAAGAAAAAGTCATCTTCAAGGTGTAGTGAAGTTAATATAATGAAATTGTTTGCGCCAGATCTAGTAATCCACAGCAACCAATCAAATATATGCGAAATAACCGGTAAATTCTTACCGGTTTGCTCAGCTTGATTACATTGAGCCTGGACTTGGGAAAAGTTGGCAGCTTTTGCGGTTGATGAAATGTTAATATAAGCTTCACCGTACTGAAATAAGAAACTTTGTGAATACAATCAATTAAATATTCTGCATCGTTTCTGAAAAAAAGTGAAGTTTATCTTCACCATCCATCTCTCAGCATCTGTTTCTCTTCATTCTGTCTTCATGCAGCAGTTGGGTGTCAGATGAATGATCCAATATATCTTATAGGGGGGCTCCTTTTGCCTAGAAGATGTATTAGAGCTCACTCAGATAACTGATTCCAGTACAAACAAAATCTAACAAAATAACTGCCTTTTGCACAAATTATGCATGTAGAGAGACATGATGTCTGGTGAGTTTAATAAAATGAGCTCTAATACATCTGCTAGGCATGTTCTAAGCATATGGAATTCTAATCCTAAACAATCTTGGAGATATTTCCTATAGTAAATATGGGTTTATAGACCTAGGTAAAATTAGAAACTTTTATGGTTAGTATGGAATTGTATACCTGGCCAAACTTTGAGACATCAACGTCCATATGTAATAAAATGCACTAAAATTGCCCAGATGCAACCAATGAGATGTTTGTTTTTCAACAGGAGACCAGTAATTTCTACCTGCTGATTGTTTGCTATCCATTATGGCTCCTGGGCAAAATTAGTGTCTTTTTATAACACAACCCTTTTTATAACATAACCCTGGTTGGTATGGGTTTCTAGACCTGGGTATATCTGGAGACTTTTTTGGTTGATTTAGGTGCTATACCTGAATAAACTAGAAGGCTTTTATGGTTAATATGACATTCTAGACCTGGCAAAGTTGGACACTGTGATGGTTGATAAATAATTCTAGACTTGGTTGCTATGGGTTACTGCTCCTGGGCAAACTGGCTGCCTTTTATTACATTACCTCTTTGTGGTTGATATGGCATTCTAGACTTGGACAAACTTGGAGACTTTAATGGTTGATATAGTATCTCAGCCTGGGCACTTGAAGACTTTAATGGGTGACATGGCATTCTACACATGGGCAAACTTGGAGGCTTTCATGGTTGATATGGGATTCTAGACGTGGGCAATCTTGGAGGCTTTCATAATTGATATAGGAATCTATGACTGGGCAAACTTGAAAACTTTAATGGTTGACATGGGATTCTAGATGTAGGCAAACTTTGAAACGTTCATGGTTGATATAGTAAAATAGGCCTGGGCAAAATTGAAGACATTAATGGTTGACATGGGGTTCTACTAGATGGCAAACTTGGAGACTTTCATATTTGATATAGTAATCTAGGCCTGGGCTATAATGATGGAAATATAATTCTGGACCTGGGCAATTAAGATCATTATTTAATCAGCATCAATGAGAGGACGGGAAGTGGTCAGGAAGAGAGAGAGATAGAAGGGTGATAGGGCGTGGGTAAGTATCTAAGGATAAGGTAGTAGTTGTCATCTAGGGATAGATACCTAGTTCTCTTAGAATCTCATCTATAAAGCAAAACAGAACTGCACACTTGTACATGTGAAATACAACCAGGAGACAACATTGGCAACATGAAAGTTATTCTATACATAAAGGACCAGATTCAATTCAGTGAGAAAAAGTTATCTCATGGTTTATCACATAAAAAGTCATGGATCTTCAATTCAAGGAGAAATACATTTTCTCCAAATCCAGTTTCAGTTTTTTCCCATAGACTTCAATAGAGTTTTCATGTGATAAAACATGAGATGTTTTTCTGAATTGAATGGCATCTCAAATTGAATCTCAGCCATGAGTTTTCACGTGAGAAACCTTTTTCTAACCAGATTGAATCTGGCCCATAGTGTCTGTAGGTGTTTGGGGAATAACAGAAAACTAAAGGTGACAGATAATAAACGGGAGGTCAGGGCATGACATAGGATAGATGTTTATTAGAAGGGATTATGCAGATTTCCTTTCAGTGGAAGCAAAAGTACACAGAGACTTCTATGAATTCATATTGTAAAGATAATCCTTAGTACAAGTACACTGAATCACTGGGGTATCATTTATGAAGTTCTCATGCACACAGTTGGGTTCATCTACAAAGGATGGAGATAAAATATAATAACATGACTAATTTGGGTTAAGACAACAATCATCTGACAAATTCAAAAAAAGGGGCACATTCCAGTTTTGTGGCCCCTGCCCTTCTGTTCTATAGGATTGGAATGTGCTGTTGTTGTACTCGGAGCTTGGGAGGAGGGCAGGGTTAGACTTCATTTTTAGGTTAGCTGGTAAGAATCTTGAAGTCAGGTGGTGACAAATAAAGGGGATGAATACTGAGGAATTAGATAGAGGTGTGGTAAGGTCACAAGGAGGTTCCTGGGCAGGTTGATGAGAAATTGCAACATACAGTAGTAGTCAATCTTTTAACATGTTTTTACTGTTTCACTATAATATTTCCTGTGATATAGTGGCCAGTTAGTGTTAATAGGTTGAGATTTTGGGAGATGCTAATCTGTATTCTTGGATAAGTCTGCAAAACCACAGCAACACGGCTGTTTTATCATATTTTTATGTAACATTGGGGGCATCCCTAACAACTGTTAGACCCCAAATGTGGTTTTCAATCCCAAAAGTCCAAAAACATCTGGTTAAACACAGGACAAGGTGACGGTGAGAGCAAGAGGAATATTACATTGAATATAGACAGAAAGTTCCACCTCTTCAGTGAGCTGGCCTTAGGAGACCCAAGTAGGCCATATCAATGTGGTCCTACTTTAGGTCCGTAGGTACTTATTTTATCAAATATCAATTGAGAGAACATTGTGTGCGCCCACTTTACTCTGTTTTCATGCATATATATGTGTATATATATATATATAATATGTCATGTTCCATCACTGAGGACAGATAGGAAGAAGGGAGCCTGTAACCTGGTGTACAACCATAAATAGCAAAATGGATTTCAGAAGCCATGAAAAAGGTGCAAAACAGTAACCAATGAATAAATATAATATACTGAGATACTGGCAGGCAAAACAAAGTCCAGTCAACTGGCCAAACATTGGGCCAGGCAGCTAGCAGCAAAAGTCCAATAAACAAGTCTAGGTTGAGACAGGCAGATGTCCAGAGGGAAAGGTCCAGAGAGTAGGCCGAGGTCAATACCAGGAGTTCACATGAAGTAGGCAGGGAGTCAATGAGAATATCCAGAGAGCAGACTGAGGTCAGTACCAGGAGATTGACACAAATCAGGAAAGGAACGAGGACAAGAGTAAAGGAACAGGGAGAGGACTCAGAGACTAGGAACTTGTAACTTGGCAAAGAACAAGGTGTTGCAGGCTAGATCTGGCTGGGGAGCTCAACGATCAAGCAACTTGAGGCATAAAGGGGGTAGATTGCTAAAAGTAAACAAGGAAGGTGGGGCAATAGAGCAGCAGAGAGCCATCATATTAAAAAACCTGCGCTAATTCAAACAGGCCTGGTGGCTCAGCAGAATAGTGCCAGTATACGTCAGCATCCAGACGAGGGTTTATTTTCCATGTTATTGTCAGTTCTGATCTTAATACATGGAAAATGGTTATCAACACCGACCTACTGTATAACAAATAAATATTGGAAGATGTACCTTCTCTTTGTTGAGTCTAACAAAGGTCTTTGCCAGGTTATGCAAAGGTTTCTCTGTTTTCTTTGCTGAATTTAAAAAGATTTCAGCAAAAAATTCCATAACAGATTTCCTGACACTGCACTTCACAACTGTCATTAATTCATATTACTGTTGATTCTATGCTATTATCATTTCATAACATCAACATATATAATCTCTATATTGAGTTGTGGATAATAGTATCACCTCATTTCCCTTCAATTAATCTTGCCCTTTGTATTTTTCTCATGCTATATGAATTTCAATTATATAATTGTTTTGCATGTGATGGCTCATCTCTGCTTGACATTTCTGAGCTGAGACAATAGAGTTTAATCAATACCCTTTCATAGAGTAGAACAATAGCACTTCCATGTCTCTGATCATTGTTCTTCAAGTGATTCATGTTCTCATACACAGATATTTGGAATGCCGATTGCCTTTTTTCAAAATGAAGAAGGAAGTAAGAGACGGGGCGTGTTTTATAATGAAAGAAATATGACAATTTCACAGCCTATTGATGTTTACAGTGATCTTTTATTTACAACGCTTCAATAAAGAGGGTAGAGTTCTGGAGTAATGACAGATGAATATCATATAAACTCAATAGTGGACTATCACTTTCTCATAAAGCAGTGAACATGGGGAGTAAGAGAACCACTGGACCTTACAATGCCCATGCTCCATCAACCCTCCTCAAAAAGTAAAGCCCCTTATTTGATGCAAGGTACAGTGTAGCCTATAAATACAGTGGCTGTACAGTAGGAACAATCCTCGCTATACCTGTGTTAGGGGTTTATTGTAGTCCTTTCCAGCAATCAGTCTGTTCTAAAACAATATATAATCTCTATATGTTTACTATATGGAGTCACTGACTGCCCTAGAAGTAAAGTGGAATCACATTTCTGTCCTGCATTCCTCAGTGTTGGACTGGGTCTCCTAGGGCCCACCAGAGAACCGGATTCCCTGCACCCACTCTTACAGCAACAAGACCCTGGCTTATCTTAATTAATTCTTGTCCACTGACCAATGGAGCCAAGTAATAAATCACTAGGGCAGTGGCTCCCAATCTGTGTGGCTGGCCTATCTCAAGGAGACCTAGACAGTGGTTGGGTGGGCTTAGCCTGAAGGCATCAGCATGACATTTGCTATTTCTTATTTGGACATTCCTGGAACCTTACTGAGAACTTCAAGTAGGAGTTGAGGTCCGCACTATGTGAAAGTTGTTGGTGATGGAACTGTTGTTGCTACAGCAATGTTTCCATATACTTTTAACTTTGTTATGAATTCAGTGGCGTCATTTGCTCTTGGCTGGGGTTCCAAAACCCATGCATGAAAAATGTTCCAGGCAGTACTCCTGATTTTATGCAACCAAAATTCCAAGCCTGGAATTCAAAATCAAGCACCAGCTTTGAGGCCACTGGGAGCAACATCCAAGCAATTGGTGAGCAACATGTTACTCATTAGCCACTGGTTGGGGACCACTGGTCTAGAATGTCACCTTGTATTCTGTAGCATTTCTACTGTGAGACATCAGAACTATCACTGGTATGGCAGGTCTATTAATGCTTGGTGTTTACAGCCAAACTGTTGTTCTTATAAATATCATAACACTTCAAAAATATAGTCTGTTTTAATTGAGAGATGTACAAAAGGGGGCTTATTTACAACATTCTACAGTTTCCCTTATCTAAGGATAACCCTAAAACTGTGCTTTAATGACTTGGATTTACTTCTGGATCTTCTTTTACTGGATCTCAATTCATTAACAGAGTGTGACATGTATGAATATAAAATTTGCACTTGTTATTTGATAGGTCTCTTTTCAGGTGGTGATACTGAATATACATAAAGTGAGATTCGCCCTAGGGCACAGACGAGATGCACAAATGGACAGGGGGAGGGTAGAACTGTGCAAATCTATGGCACCTTCAACATCTTTAGAGATGAATGGGAAGAGAATGGGCTTAGACAAAGAGCAAAGAGCAACGTCAGAAGTATAAATTAAAACTAGACGTCCAGAACTCACACGTGAGGAGGTTTTGGGCGTGTTTCATTATTTGTATACACAGACAGGTTCAATATCAATAAACAGGTTAACCAACATTCTTACAAAATAAAAGATGCAATAGGCAAGCTATTAGCTATAAAAACATGAGACTGACTGTTACTGTTACCAGACTACCAGACCTGTACCAGCAAGAGAAGAATAAACATGATTCCCCTACCGCAAGCTCTTCTGCTGTTCACCTTGGGTAAGTAACACTTTTTTCTTAGAATACCCAAGTTTCTATTAAACTAGTGAAAGTGACATCATTAGGCACAGCTTTTAGGGATAACCTATTATACTGGTATTCATGGCTCAAGCGTATTATATATTAACATGTGAAGATAGAGATAGATATATTTGCATCTGCCATGTGTTCTGGAAGATATTACTTATTAAGCTATCAATACATTTATCCTACAATGTGTCCTGGGGTTATTATCAACTGACATTGTATTCATCATGGGGGGGGGAATTATACATTGAATAGGCAAGGCATTTGTCCTGCCCTGTGTTCCAGCTACAGCCTCCCCAAACTCAAAAATCACCCTTCCGCCTATGGGATAGTAGAATAAGTGTTGAGAGAATTTTAGCTTCTCTGTGAGGGATTGGAAGCGTACTGGACTATTATATGACATTAGTTTCTGGGGACTTCTTAGATGGACATTGGTAGAGAAGGACTTTCTGGTCAATTCATTCGAGTAGGCTCTTCTTTTGTGATAAGAGTAAGATCTTCTTTTTTTTTTATATAAGAATATGTTTAAAAGCACTCACTTTGTTTAGTCGAGCAAAGGGGGCAGTATAGTACATGGAACAGGCAAGAAATTTGTCCTGTTGTTTCCCATAAAAGAAGAATTCACTGTATTTATCTTCTCATGTACTCTGGAGCATTCTACATGAAAGTGTTACTGCATTAATCCTGGCATGTTCTGGGGTTTTCTACATGAAACTAAATACGGCAAATTAACCCAGGTAGAAGATATCTACACTTAGCCTCCCTAAACACAAAAATACCCCTTCGGCCTATGGGAGAGTAGAAGTAGGTGTTGAAAGAATTCTAGCTTCTCTGTGAGGGATTGGATGCGTAATGCACTATTATATGACATTAGTTCCTGGGGACTTCTTAGAAGGACATCGTTAGAGAAGATCCTTGTGGTCAAAGGTTTTCGTTCAAGTAGGATCTTCTTTTGTGATATGAATATATTTAAGAGCAAATGTTCACATTGCAGGTGTGTTTTCATGTGCATGAAGCACCAGTGCTTTTAGAGTGTGAGAATACAGCGCAATTCTGGCCTCTGGGTTCTTCTTTGTGTGGGTGTCATTATTGTTACAACCTGGTATATTTTTGTTATTGAGGTGGAGGTTTTAGAGTAAAACACAAACGATTTGCTATATGTTAGGGGGTTTTTTTTTGCCCTAAATACCTGTGTGCTGAGGTGGGTAGCCTAGGGCATGAAATGCGTTCTTTTTGTGTGTGCTAATGTTCTTCTGTTGAAACCTGGCATGTTTTTCTTACTGACGTGGTAGTTTTAAGGTGAGAAACAAACAATTTGCTATGTATCCTATTCATGTGTCCTAAATACCTACTGAGTATTTAGAACTTTCTGTTAGTGTTTTATTTTCTGCACTTCCTAATCACTTAACATTAAAGTCCAGAAACATGGATGATGAGCAGAAAAGATTAATTTGTCCTTAAAGGGATACTGTCATGAGAAAAAAATTTTTTTCAAAGTTAACCAGTTAATAGTGCTGCTCCAGCAGAATTCTGCACTGAAATCCATTTCCCAAAAGAGCAAACAGATTTTTTTTATATTCAATTTTGAAATCTGACATGGGGCTATTGTCAATGTCCCAGCTGCTCCAAGTCATGTGACTTGTGCTCTGATAAACTTCAATCACTCTTTACTGCTGTGCTGCAAGTTAGAGTGATATCACCCCCTCCCTTCCCCCCAGCAACCAAACAAAAGAACAATGGGAAGGTAACCAGATAGCAGCTCCCTAACACAAGATAACAGCTGCCTGGTAGATCTAAGAACAACACTCAATAGTAAAAACCCATGTCCCTCTGAGACACATTCAGTTACATTGAGAAGGAAAAACAGCAGCCTGCCAGAAGGCATTTCTCTCCTAAAGTGCAGGCACAAGTCACATGACCAGGGGCAGCTGGGAAATTGACAAAATGTCTAGCCCCATGTCAGATTTCAAAATTGAATATAAAAAAATCTGTTTGCTCTTTTGAGAAATGGATTTCAGTGCACAATTCTGCTGGAGTAACACTATTAACTGATTAATTTTGAAAAAAATGTTTTCTGATGACAGGATCCCTTTAAGAACTTGAATTTGTATATTCGCCACGTAAAACCTGACAAATTGTTGTTTTAGTCAATGGGAGACGTCCTGGGATTAATTTGGAGTTGTTTGCACCTTTCCTGACATTCAAGTTTTTTCAGAGAAAAGCAGCACTATTAACTGATGCGTTTTAAAAAAAAAAAAAAAAATTCTGATGACAGGATCCCTTTAAGAAAAAAGCCCCAAGTGGAGCTTTTAGTGTCTCACAATCCCTACCTTTTCCTTCTGTTTTCCATTCTCCGTTGCCTTCGATTAGGGGAACGATTGCAAAAATGAAAATTTTATATAAGCTTCATCATGCTGAAATAAGACATTTTCTTAATATATTCAATTAAAAATTATTTGCAGTTTCTGAAATAATCACGTATATCTTCAATCGCCCACTCTCAGCATCTCTTTCATTTCATTCTGTCTTTATCGAGAAGTTGGGTCAAATTTTGGTTGACAGTTAGATCCAATTTTTCTTCTATGGGGAGCTTTTTTTCCTTAGCAGATGTATTAGAGCTAACTCATTCCAGCACAAAAAAATCTACAAAAATAATAAAAATAATAATTTTCCAGTCTAGTTTGGGCAGCCCTGACACCATCCCTCACACCTTCCCCGTTGTTTCATTCATTCAGTAGTAGAAGGGGTTTGTAGTAAGTGGATTTAGCCATGTGGAGTCATTCATTAATCATGAATTAATCAGGGAAGGTCGGAGAACTTGGGGACAGATATGGTAACTTGATTATGGTGGAATGCGGTTAAAACTCATCAGGAATCAGGGATTTCTGGGGTTGGTCACACTAGGGGGTGGGGGCTGAACTTGATGTTGCTCTTGTCATTCAAGTAGAGAGAAGGGATGTCTGGTGATTTTGAGTGAGCCCTAAAACATCTTCTAGCAAGAGGAACCCTCCAAAGCTTTTATTAGACCCAACTGTCCTTCAGAATCAGGTTCCCAACTCCTGCATGAAGAGAGAATGAATAGAGACAAATGCTGAGAAGGGGAATAACTGATCACATTTAGAACATTGTGTATTTCAGTATGATGAATCTTATTATATAATCTTTTTATTATCATGATAGTTCCTCTTTAATTAATTCCTGTGTGACTAATCACTTAAAATAACAAGCTTGCAGGACTCATCTGCATAGTATAACCCGTGGGAACAAAACATTTCTACAGTGGCACACGTTCAACTTGTTTTACTTGGGGACCATTAATCGGCTTTGAGTCACCGTGTAAATCACAGCCATGGGCAAAGTACGGGGTGAGACATACATGTAGAAATGGGGTTTGAGCCTTATGTTTATCTAGAGTTAAAGTCATAACAAAACACCATTCTGGTAATTCTGCTTAAAATAAGTCCAAGAAACTTGAAACTCTGGTTTTTAGATGTGCATTTGGGGACGCCAATTGTTGTTATTGAGACATATAGGGGCAAATTCACTAACCTCCGGAAATTCGCCAGCAATGGCTTTGCTCACACTTCGCTAGGTGAAAATTTGCAAGGACAACGCTAATTAACTAAAAAGCAAAGTTGAGTCCAGGACGCTGAACGATGGCAACGTTTCGCTAGCGTTAATTCAGCAAGCAAAGCAAAGTTGCGATATCGTTGGTTAATTTGAATACGGCAGGAAGTTAAAGTTGAATGGACGTATATGTTGACGCAAATACATTACATTACACAAGTCCAGGGAACCTTACTTAAATAAAATAAAGTTGTTATATTGCCCTACACATGAGCCCAGTGTATAGTTTATGTGCCATATGTTAGGAAATGTAGGGGGGAAGCCGGGTACCCCAAAAAAAATTACGATCTTTTGAAGCCTATCACCCTGAAAAACTGAAAAGTTGCCAGCGTTTTTTGGGACTTAGAAGAATTTTATAATTTTGAGGAAGTCCTATCTACTCTAATGCACTTCATCTGGTCTGAGGTGTTGAAGGCAAGTCTGGTGCAAGAGGTAACGTTCATTAAAATCCGCAGTGGTACCTGGGGTATATACATGGCCACCATCAGGGGGGGACAAGTGTCCCAGGCCCGGGCCTGAAGGGGGGCCTGGCAGTGCTGCACTTTCGAAAGAGCCGGGTCCCCATTGACAGCGCCAAAGCCGTGCCGCCATTTTCGAATTCCTGAACAACGGAAATGCAGAATTTCCGAAAAAAACGAACAGCCAAAGTCCTGAAGTGGCGAAAACACCCGAAGTCACGAAAACACCCGAAATTGAAGTCCTCAAGCAGCGAAAAGACCCAAAGTCACAAAAGGAGGTGAAGTTGAAGTCTTGAACGAGTTCAATTCTACTGAACACCAATTTGTGTTTTTTTTTTTTTGGTTTTTTTTTTTAAATCCCCACCAATGTATTATTTTAATATTTTATAGTCCCCTGGCGCCAATGTTTTTTTAAAGAAATATTCTTTGGTGCCCCAATTTTTTTTTTAACTTGTAAGGGGGGCCCTGCCGCCAATGTTTTTTTTTTTAAAAGATTCTTTGGGGCCCTAATTTTTTTTAACTTGTAAGTCGGGGCCCTGGCACCAATGTTTTTTTAAAAAATATTCTTTGGGGCCCCAGTTTTTTTTAACTTATAGGGGGGCCCTGGTCATCAATTATTTTTTTTTAACTTTTAAGGGGGTCCTGGCACCACAGTTTTTTTTTTTTAATTTATAAGGGGGCCATGACTATCAATAGCTTTTTATAACTTGTGTGTGTGTGGGGGGGGGTTACTGTTGTGTGGAGTGGGCACGATCTGCGTTGGGGCTTGGGGACCGGGTGTTCGGGGCCCAGGGGGTCCCGGAAATTTTGTATACAACCAGGTCAGAGAGTTTATTGAGTGAGCAACTTAAGCTATAAAGAAAAGCCATCTCCACGCATATCGGATTTTTAAAAATATATAGCCTCAAATATTGAGATTATTATTTATTATTATTAACATGTATTTATATAGCGCCAACATATTGCGTAGCACTGTAAAGTAAATGTGATTATACAACTACATCACACGAATTACATATATAGAATATATGGAGTAACAAACATCACAATCAATACAGGTACAAAAGGTGAGGAAGGCCCTATGCATAGGCATACAGTCTAAAGGGAAGGGAGTAATACACAAGGTGTGGGAGTGGGCAAAATCGAATTAAGTGGGTGAGAAATGTGGTACTGTATGTGGTGTTGCGTTTGGTAGTTAAGCAGAGTGAGGGTAGGCTTCTCGAAAGAAGTGCATTTTCAGAGATTTTTTGAAAGCAGAAAGGTTGGGAGAAAGTCGGACAGACCGTGGGAGAGAGTTCCAGAGGAGGGGTGCAGCCCTTGCAGTCTTGAATGTGAGCATGTGAGGATTTAATGAGAGAAGAGTTGAGTAGCAGGTCAGTAGAGGAGCGTAGTAAGCGAGTGGGTGAGTATATAGAGATAAATTCAGAGATGTAGGGTGGGGCAGAGTTATGAAGTGCTTTGAAAGTCAGTGTCATTAATTTGAATTTGATTCTGAAAGGTAATGGAAGCCAGTGCAGGGATTGACAGAATGGCGAGGCAGAGGAGGAGCGGTTGCTGAGGTGTATGAGCCTCGCAGCAGTGTTCATTATGGACTGGAGAGGTGACAGTCTCTGGAGGGGGAGGCCAATTAAAAGAGAGTTACAATAGTCTAGACGCGATATGATGAATTTTGGCAGCATCTTGGGTGATAAATGATGGTATTTTGGATATGTTCCTTAGGTGGAAGTGACATGATTTAATAAGTGACTGGATATGAGGAGTGAATGACAGGGCAGAATCTAGGATAACCCCAAGGGTAGCGATTATGGTTTTTTTGAATGTATAATATGAACTGAGCTGTACCTTATGATGCAGTGTATCTATAGAGATTCAGAGCTAGTTTTCCCTGCAAGGAAGTTCCCGGGTCGCTAAACATTTATTTACCCATCAAATGTTTCACTGTTTCTTCCTTAATAGTCAACTGAATGACTACACAAGAAGTGCACACAAGTCCATTGATATTTTTGGTTTCTTCCTTAATAGGAAATTAAATGACTATACAAGAAGTGCATGCAAGTCTATTGATATTTTTGGTTTCTGATGCACTGACCTTCCTGGAGAGTTGTTGGATCAAAAACCTAGTATTATCAGTCTAAAACTGCTAAAATATCTTAACAATAATGTAAACTGCAATAGAACCCAGAAGAGAAAACATTAATTAATGTTTTGGCTAAAGATTCCCTTTAGTTTAATGCTGACATAACATTTGCTAAAAACAAGCCACCAGGTGGCCATACATTAGAAGATGACAATGGGTGCAAAGTTAAAAAATCAGGCACAAAATGCTGCTCACCAGGACAGAAATGGTAAATTGATATCTAGGGGAACAACATTACTAAGCAATGTTAACACAAACAGTGGACTTTAATGTGTAGGTTGCAATTATATTAATTCTCCCCTACATGTTGGGATTATGGGGGAAATGCTGCATTGTGGATAAAAAGTACTTTTGATCAGATAACATATTTTACCTACATATTCCAAATAATTTGAGGTTGCTTGTGGTTGGTGCAATAGATAAATGGGAGAAGGATCTGTTACTGATACCTCCCTTGCACTAATTACCTATCCTTTCATTACACGCATTGATACTTATTCATGTCTCTGTATATTCTCTTCCTTCAGGTCTCTTTGGGATTACTGGAGCTACAGGTGAGATATTATTAGACTTGTACTTTGAGTTTCATTGCTAAGAAAAAAAAACAATTTTCTTTTGTACCATAAAGTTTTAAAGGTTTTTAAGCACGCACAGTCCCACCCTTCTGTCATTGAAATTGATCAGGTGCTTTGTGGTATCGATCAAATGATTCCCATCAGTGCGTGAGGATACACAAAAGCCTACAAAGGTTTACTCTCAGTGAAACTCATTGTGTGGCTGTTGATTCAGAGTGGAAATGTACTGCATCATTAATCAGGAAGTAAACACGGGAAATTGTCACTACAGCAGATAATAGAGAAGTGATATCACTAAGAGTTCTTAAAGCAAAACTATAGATAGATACTGTAGATGATTTATAGATATATTATAGATATATGATTCAGGGACATAACTACCGGGGGAGCAGGGGGAGCAACTGGGCCAGGGCCCGCACCCCTGCAGGGCGCCACCGCAGATGCCGGCTGGATTCGGCTGCAGCCGCAGAGAAAGATGACACGGACGAGGGTGGTGGCGGGCCCCGCTTCACGCCCCGCACCAGGGCCCGCCCCCACCTAGTTCCGTTACTGATATGATTATAGATAGACAGATAGATGATAAATGATAGATAGATAGATGATGATAGATAGATAGATAGATCCGCCGTTTTGCGGGAAATTCACTAATTGTTTGGTGAAACGGGACAAATTCGTCGATCACTTGTTGTTGCTTATAGTTTTGCAAACCCTCTATTATATTTCTTATATCTTTGTTATCATTTCTTTTTTACATGCCCATGTTTTCTGCCCTACCCCTATTGTTTCCTTTGCTTTTGCCCTTATATGTCTTGTCAGGGATCCCTTCCCTATTTACAAACTGTAGCTCCTTCAGCCATAATGGTGTGAAAACTAGTATCTCAGGAAGCCATAGTTTAGTAAGTCATGTTGTGCCCCTTGAGATCTGGTTGCTCAGTGGGTTTGTGATGATAACTGTGCATATTTGTATTTAATAGTGTGACTGCAATGGGGACTCAGCATTTAAATGCATGTGGTGGACCTGTCATGGTGTTGGTAGATCATTATATTTCAGCTGGTTGATAGACTAGAAGTGTTCACCAAAACCCAGGTTCCTTGTGGCTCGGTCCACTCATGAACAAGTTTCGCTCTGCAGAATGTTCCAAACAAACTCTTAAATATAGGCCATATAGTCCCTTCAAAGTGATGTCTGCCATTGCCCAGTACCACACCCTGCTGGTTAATGTTGAATTCATTTTCAAGATACTGTAATTATCCAACTGCAATCTCATTCTATTGTTCCATTGTACTCCAGCTCATACATTCTACTGGAAATACACATCTCATATTTGCCATCAGCCATTTAGCTTGTGAAGGACTTTATTGTGCCAGGGAAGTTGCTCTTGGCACAGAACCTGACAACAACAATGGCTTTTCCTGATCATTAGGTTCTCATCATTAATGGTATGATCCTATCCTGTTGTCATATACTTTTATACAATTCTATATTCTTTGGATTCAGTTGTTCCCTCTATTAACAAAAACATGAGCTCACTTTGTCCCTTAATTAATAGTGCAGCAGTGGTGGTATTTTTTAAAAAGCTAATTGTTCAGTAATTTTCAGCATAGTCAAATACTATTGTCCATTCTGGTTTCACTCAAAGGTCTTCTCATGACTTAAAGAGCACTTTTATCAGAGAGTTGAATCCAGCTCACTACTACGGAAGCAAATGTATATATAAAAGCAATGGGGGAGTCATGGGGTAATGATTTGAGAACTCTGATGCTGTAATGCATTTCACTTTGTGTTTTGGCTTTTTTTTTAATCAGGAACAACACAAGGCATTGTGGGTAAAAATGGATAGCACTTTCCCCTCATTTATCACATTTCTAAGAGGTGCAGGGTACATATTAGTGCATATTAGTGCATAAAACCATCCTTTCTATGATTACTATGTCAAATAAATCGTGCTGTATTTCCAGCATTATTTTTTAGATTTTATGGATGCAATACATTTCCACTTTAAATTAAGTCATATCAAAATGTAAATGAGGTGCCAAGGGCAATATTATAAGCCCAAGAACTCTTTCTCAAGTACATTTAAACAAGCAAAAACTTTAGGTTCCCACATTAATTGTATATTTCCCTGCAGAATGTGGAATACCGTTGGTGACCAGCCGAATTGTGGGGGGGCAGGATTCACAGGAAGGACGATGGCCCTGGCAAGTCAGCTTGAGGTTTAATGGACAACACTTCTGCGGTGGAACTCTTATTAACAGCCTGTGGGTCGTCTCTGCTGCTCACTGCTTCCCTAATCCTAGGTGGGTAGCAAAAACGGCAGTTGCTGTGGTATGGTTGGGTTTGGACATAGAAGGTCAACTAATAATGAATTATTATTTCCATGGATTCAATTTTTTTAAAGAGTAGTAAAATATATTTATGTTCTTTTCTAGCACTGCAAGTTCTGTCACTGTGTTTCTTGGGTCCTACAAGATAGACCAGCCAGATGGCAATGAGGTTCCCATTGCAGTTAAGAGCGTATATAATAATCCCACTTACCATACAGAAGGAGACAGTGGGGACATCAGCCTTATAGAACTTGTGAAGGAGGTCACCTACACTAACTACATCCTCCCAGTTTGTCTACCTGATGCTAATGTGACTTTCCCCAGAGGCCTAAAATGCTGGGTGACCGGCTTTGGAAATATTAAATCTGATTGTAAGTATCTTTAATTGTTAAGATATATATCAAAGTCTGTCATCATGAATGTACCAGATATACTGCAACTGATATTGTGAACCCACCATGAAAATTGGAATTCAATCCAAAGCAGATAATTTAATGTTAAGGGCAGCCCATCCCTCAAATGTTGCCTCCTCCATAAACAACATCTGGTAAGATCAGTCAAAACATAGGCTAGCTCTGGTACTATAAGGCAGGTCTGTCATTCTTTGGAACAGATAGATGATAGATAATGGATAGATAATGGATAGATAGATGATGATGATAGATAGATAGATAGATAGATAGATAGATAGATAGATAGATAGATAGATAGATAGATAGATAGATAGATAGATAGATAGATAGATAGACAGATAATATATATAGATGATAAATAGATGATAGATATATAATACATAGATAAGAGATAGATAAATAGATAGATAGATGATAGATATATAATGGATAGATAGATAGATAGATAGATAGATAGATAGATAGATAGATAGATAGATAGATAGATACTATACCATCTTTTCCTAACTGAACATTTTATTTCTTAGCCAGTCTACCAAGCCCAAAGACCCTGCAGGAAGTAGCTGTGCCTCTGATTGGTGCAACCGAGTGTGATGGTTATTATCAAACCCCAACATCTGCTGGAATAAGTACCCTAAGGATTCACAATGACATGATATGTGCAGGGTACCTCAATGGCGGCAAAGACTCCTGCCAGGTGGGTTGATACAGTGACCAATTTAATCAACAAAAATATCACATTTTCTGTCACTTCTTAAAGGTCCAAAAAACTGTAAAACTGCTGCTGTGTAGCCATGGGGACAGCCATTCGAGCCCAGGATACACAGTAGATAACAGATAAGTACTACTATAGTTTATATAAACAAGCTGCTGTGTAGCCATGGGGGCAGCCAATCTAGCACAGGATACACAGTAGATAACAGATAAGTACTACTATAGTTTATAAAAACAAGCTGCTGTGTAGCCATGGGGGTGGCCAATCTAGCCCAGGATACACAGTAGATAACAGATAAGTACTACTATAGTTTATATAAACAAGCTGCTGTGTAGCCATGGGGGCAGCCATTCTAGCACAGGATACACAGTAGATAACACATAAGTACTACTATAGTTTATAAAAACAAGCTGCTTTGTAGCCATGGGGGTGGCCAATCTAGCACAGGATACACTGTGGATAACAGATACGTTCTGAAGAATTCCATTGTATACTACAGAGCTTATCTGTTATCTGCTGTGTATAATTTGTGTTTTCTCCTTCTTCGGCTGTAAATGGCTGCTCCCATGGCTACTCAGCAACTTATTTATATAAACTATTGTAGAGTCTGAAACAAACCAGTTTTATCAGTGCTACATGACATTACATTACATAGTTACATAGTTAAATTGGGTTGAAAAAAAACAAAATCCATCAAGTTCAACCCCTCCAAATGAAAACCCAGCCCCATACACACACCCCTCCCTACTTTTAATTAAATTCTATATACCCATATCTATACTAACTATAGAGCTTAGTATCAGAATAGCCTTGGAAGTCCCTCTTATAGTCATTAACTGAATCAGCATCACAACATCACCCGGCAGTGCATTCCCCAACCTCACTGTCCTGACTGTGATGAACCCCCTACGTTGCTTCAAATGAAAGTTCTTTTCTTCTAGTCTAAAGGGGAGGCCTCTGGTATGTTGATCCACTTTATGGGTAAAAAGGTCCCCTGCTATTTGTCTATAATGTCCTCTAATGTACTTGTAAAGTCTAATCATGTCCCCTCGCAAGCGCCTTTTTTCCAGAGAAAACAACCCCAAACTTGACAGTCTCCCCTCATAATTTAACTCTTCCGTCCCTCTAACCAGTTTAGTTGGACTTAGTCTCTGCACTCTCTCCAGCTCATTTATATCCCTCTTAAGGACTGGAGTCCAAAACTGCACTGCATACTCCAGATGAGGCCTTACCAGGGACCTACAGATGCAGCCACTTTGGTTTGTCTGTTTGACACAGAATAACTAAACACAGACATCCCATTTATCTCATTTAACACAGAAAACTGTGTCACAACATCCCATCTAATTAAAGCATTCACCATTGTGAACAATGGAGCTTTGGTATGCTAATGAAAAGGTTAAATGCATTAAATGAGTTAAGATGACTTAAGATAACACAGTTTCTTCAATTACCCATGAGTCATGACGCATTTAACTCACAAATCCAAGTGGCTTCATCTGTATAAAGAGACATAATTATGTTTCATCCCTTGAGTTAATGCCCTTTTTTATACAAGACAGAACTTTATTTGCTTTAGTAGCCACAGAATGACACTGCCCAGAATTAGACAACGTGTTATCTACAAAGACCCCAAGATCCTTCTCATTTAAGGGAACTCCCAACACACTGCCATTTAGTGTATAACTTGCATTTATATTATTTTTGCCAAAGTGCATAACCTGCATTTATCAACATTGAACCTCATTTTCCAGTTTTCTGCCCAGTTTTCCAGTTTAGACAAATCACTGTGCAAAGTGGCAGCATCCTGCATGGAACCTATAGTTCTGCACAATTTAGTATCATCTGCAAAAATAGAAACAGTACTTTCAATGGCCACCTCCAGGTCATTAATAAACAAGTTGAAAAGCAAGGGACCTAGTACAGAGCCCTGCGGTACTCCACTAACAACACTGGTCCAATTAGAAAATGTTCCATTTACCACCACTCTTTGTAGTCTATCTTTTAGCCAGTTCTCTATCCAGGTACAAATACTATGTTCCAGGCCAACATTCCTTCATTTAACCAGTAACATTTTGTGTGGCACTGTATCAAATGCTTTAGCAAAGTCTAAGTAAATCACATCCACTGCCATCCCAGAATCGAGGTCTCTACTTACATTCTCATAAAAAGAAATTAAAGGAAAACTATACCCCCCAAACAATGTAGGTCTTTATTAAAAGATACTGAGTAAAACAGCTCATGTGTAAAACCCTGCTTCATGTAAATGAACCATTATCATAATAATATACTTTTTTAGTAGTATGTGCCATTGGGTAATCATAAATAGAAAATTGCCATTTTAAAAAATAAGGGCCGCCCCCTGAGATCGTACGATTCACTGTGCTCACATACAAACCACATGTAAGGTCACATGAGCCAATTAACAGACAGAGTTCTGCCTTTTGCTTCCTCACTTCTTCCTGTTACAGTTAGTGTTGTAGTATTTCTGGTCAGGTGATCTCTGAGGCAGCACAGATAGAGTCACCAAATGGTGGTTCAAGGCAAGAGATGTAAAAGGGCAATATTTATGTAAATATATATTCCAGTTTGGTAAGATTCTTTAATATGTCATTCAATTTGATATAAACTATCTGTTGCTTAAGTATTCATTTTGGGGGTATAGTTTTCCTTTAAGTTAGTCTGGCAAGATCTATTACGCAGAAAACCATGCTGGCACAAACTCATATTATTGTGATTTGCTATGGAGTCCAGTATCTTATCCTTTATTAACCCTTCGAAAAGCTTTCCTACATTATATTTTCATTACTTGAATTTTATATATAATTATTTTTTTACCTCCCCCAACTGAAAGATTGCTAGAGTGAACATATCTATAAAAACAAATTATTAAAATGTTATTACTTCTTTCAGGGAGACTCTGGGGGACCGTTGGTTTGTTCTACAGGTTACCAATGGTTCTTGGCCGGTGTGGTGAGTTTTGGTGAGGGCTGTGGGGAGCTGTACCGCCCAGGTGTATATACTCTCCTGACCAAGTATAATGACTGGATAGCGTCAATAGTCCCTGACATCTCTGTGAATGTGAAGTCCGCCACATTTTCAGGACCTATCATTTCTCTGAATAACACAGCTCCAGCCATCATTGCTTCCACCCTACATATCAGTTGGATAACTACTATTCTGCTACTTTTCCTATGACGTCCTAATGAACTACATGGTAACTTAGAAAAGACACATATTTGGCAGTTGGAAGTATCAGCAACCAGGTTGGTAGAAACAACCAGGCTGAAACTGGGATTGTCCTCCACCCACCACCATAGATGTTGATCTATAAATAAATTTCTTCCAATGCCTCAATCTTCTTGAAGATAAAAGAGAAAGTGAACATGACCAAACAGTTTCAGGTTACGTCTATCAAACATAATGAAAAAGTAAATAAATAGAATGTAAACAATTTGAGTCATTGGAAGTAAATTACTGAGAACCCACAAGTCTAAGCACACTTCTGGAAGCATTTCAACTAGATGTTGGTGGGTTTGGTTTCTATTCATAAGAAGTTGGTCACCGATGTTGTTTGGGGCGATCAGTCTTGACTTGGCTCAGTGTTCCATTTCATGAGATGTTCAGTTGGGTTGAGTTCAAGGTTCTGTGCAGGTCAGTGAGGGTTTTCCACTCCCGTCTCTGCAAACCAGTTCTGGACTGACCTAACTTTGTGCGTGGGGTTATTATGGATAGAGACCTCCACAAACTATTGCCAAGAAGTAACAGAATCGCCAATAATACCCAATTTCAGTTATTAGAGGGGCAGATACAATAGTTTGGTTTGCCCATTTAAAGTATTTCATGATGCACGAAAGAGCTTCAAAATAAAAGATGGACCCATTCGCCTCTTCTTGGTGAGAAGCACAAGCCAATGGGTTCTAAAGCTGCTGTTGTCAGCACTGATGTCATGTAGATAAAGGTGGATAAAGACATTACACTGTGTTTGCTGTTAATAAAAAGTTATTTTTCAGCTTCTATTCCTGTAACTGTAAGTCACTGCTGTTGTTGTGTATTGTATATGTTGAAAAATTATTTTTTTATTTTTAATAAACGGACAGTATTTAAATGTTTTTATGTAAATAGTATTTAATGGAAGGCACAAAATAAAACAGTAACAACCTTGAGCAGTCCTGTGCATGGAGAATGGAGACGGTTATTGTAGCAATAAGCACAGCAGAAAATATATTTGTGGCAAATGCCTTGTTTTTGCTCTGGGTACCCCTGGAACTATAACAGGGTTGCTGTTACCCCAATGTTTCTATATATCTGTAACCTTGTTATGAGCTAAGGGGGCCCAGTCTGAAGGTCAGTTAGGGGGAGATTTGGGGTGAGTGTTTATTTGTGCCCTGGGTACCCCTGGAACTATAGCAGTGTGACTGTTACCCCAATGTTTCTATATATCTGTAACCTTGTTATGAGCTAAGGGGCCCAGCCTGAAGGTCAGTTAGGGGGAGATTTGGGGTGAGTGATTATTTGTGCCCTGGGTACCCCTGGAACTATAGCAGGGTGACTGTTATCCCAATGTTTCTATATATCTGTAACCTTGTTATGAGCTAAGGGGGCCCAGTCTGAAGGTCAGTTAGGGGGAGATTTGGGGTGAGTGCTTATTTGTGCCCTGGGTACCCCTGGAACTATAGCAGGGTGACTGTTATCCCAATGTTTCTATATATCTGTAACCTTTTTATGAGCTAAGGGGGCCCAGCCTGAAGGTCAGTTAGGGGGAGATTTGGGGTGAGTGCTTATTTGTGCCCTGGGTACCCCTAGAACTATAGCAGTGTGACTGTAACTCCAAATGCTACAATATTTCTCTAACCTTGTTGATATACTGTAAGGTATCCCTTAGAAGTAAGTATCACTACAAAGACATTCAAGGGTAAATTGTTAATGGTGTAACATGCTTACCAATTGCCAACACTTGACAACTGCCTGATTTACCAAACAAATCAACAGCAAGTTGCAATTTACACAGTTCGTTGTGCAAGCACAGTTATGCTCAAATTCGGGGGGGGGGGGGGCTGCATTGTGATCAAACAATATTGACTTGTACTGTTTCTTTTGTGCTGAACATAGCATGGGTTTAGTAAATTAGGTCTCTGGTGTTCCAGGCCAAGGAATACACAGCACTGAGTAATAGGTCTTTAAGGATAACTTTGCCTTTGGGACAAGCTAATGACCTATTTTACTCAGAGTACCCTGGATGAGAACTGAGTTGTTGCTACAATAGTAGTAAGTCTCTGCATTACATATTGCTCCTGTATACATTCCTGTTTTCATAGGGATTCTAATAAAGTGAAAAGATGAGATCTCATCTATCTGTGAAGTGTCGTTGCTTATTTTTCTCCTACCTCTGCAATAAATCTCTAGAAATAAGTCAAATCAACTGGACTTGCTGTGTTTTTTCCTTGAAGACATTTCACCAGTCATCCAGTTGGATATACCATGACCCGGATGAATGAGAATCTACACAAACACCTCTGCAATTAAATATCCTGAAGACTAAGAAAGTGCAGAGGAAGGGTGGAGGAAATATATGTCAGGAGGCAGGGTTAGAGCAGTGGATGGAGAATATAGAGAAAGAGACCCCAAGTGGGATATGAGGGGGGGAGGTAGGATATACCAGAAACTGGAAGATGAAAGAGATAAAGCATAGCGGTATATTTATCAAAGAGAGAAGTTAATAGTGAAGTTCCGCCACTAGAGTGAAATTCTGCCACTCTCTATTCATTTCTATAGGATTTTTATAGGCGTATTTATCAAAGGGTGAACTTTCACTTCACCCATTGATAAATACGCCTTTCAAAATCCCATAGAAATGAATTGAGAGCTGTGGAATTTCACTCTAGTGGCGGAACTTCACTCTTTGATAAATTTACCCCATAGTGTATGAGAGGAATGTGTTGAGTGTGTGAGAAGGTTGCAATAAAATAGGAGTTCAGGTAGGAGGGTGAAGAAGTGAAGGAAAGAACACAGAGACTGGACATGTGTGGCAGAAAGGAGACGAGGAGAGAGAGGACAAAAGCACCCTAAAGCACAAAACGTCTAAGGCTAGGGATGCGTTTTGGAAGTGCATAGACATAGATGTTTCTAAAGAAAAAGTAATCATAGATCTGGGGGAAAAAATGGGGGAAAATTTCAGACCTACTTCGGTTTTCTTTACGTTAAATAATACATTGGTGGTGGAGTAATTAAGGATCCCTTATGTCATCCAGTGTTAGAAGGTGATGTTCAACCAAATCAGACATCCTCTTACCTATAGCTCACATCCAATGGAATGTGCATTTTCACATTAGTAAGTAAGGTTGAAAAAAGACACACGTCCATCAAGTTCAACCTTTTTTCTTTTTATTAACTACCTATCTGCCAGTTGATCCAGAAGAAGGCAAAAAACCCATCGGAAGCCTCTCCAATTTGCCTCAGAGGGGGAAAAATTCCTTCCTGACTCCAAAATGGCAATGGGACCAGTCCCTGGATCAACTTGTACTATGAGCTATCTCCCATATCCCTGTATTCCCTCACTTGCTAAACACCATCCAACCCCTTCTTATACCTATCTAATGTATCAGCCTGTACCACTGATTCAGGGAGACAATTCCACATCTTCACAGCTCTCACTGTAACAAACCCCTTCCCAATATTTAGGCGGTTCAACCCCAGAATGTGAGTCGTAATGAAAAACAGAGTGTTTCCCTCTTACTAAAGCTTCAACACTCCTGGGGTGAAAGTTGCTAAATAAACCATTTGTCTTACCAACCAAAGATGTAGGGTCCATAACACATAATTAATTATGATATTTTGGAAATAGAGGAATTATACAATAAGCAACATGGATGATAACATTTAGGGAAATAAAAAAAAGTCTGTGCTTAGCCATTGGGCTATTTAATTATACCTTGAAGAACAGAATCTGACCTACAGGCCTTCATGAATGGTACTGTCCTAAGTCTATGGTCCAGGGCCCACAGTATTAATTACCCCTTTTATACAAAAAGATTGTATGGGGTATTGGGACCAATGCTCACCTGTTTTTCCACTTGACTCACCATAAACAAGATGGAGGGGGTTGCAGAGGTTCTCCTCTGGGGGGGGGGGGGTCAAAATCACTTTTACTCAGGCAAAGTATTCTACATGAAGAAGTTGTACCAAACACACAAGGGCTGGTGAAGTGGGGGCAAACCCCTGCACGTTTATTGGTATCAAGTGATGTAACATTTGGGGGGCGGACCCCTTTGTCAGACATGTATTCTACATGAACATGGAGATGAGACTTTCTAAGTATTTCTAAGTAGTTTAGTAGAAATGGATCTTTTTGCCTTGAGTAAAGTCAGCAATTATTTGCATTAATCTGCGTCTCATCCTCTTACAGACAACATTTTGTCTAATTATTGTTGTTTGTTATGAGCCAGGGATGTTGTGTGTCAGATCCTTGTGTGCATCATCATCCCATACTGATCCCTGCTGACCTGGCTGTGTGCTCTCCACAAACAATATCACTTTGCATGGATAAAAGCCATCTCTTCCGTCAGGTGCATCTTCATTTTGCACTGACCTGTCTCTCGGCGTTTTCATTATAATTCATGACTAGTTCTATCATCTTGGGTGATCACTTAACGGAGTTCTATCTTGTGCAGTTATTCTTACACAGGTACCTCTCACTGGACTCATGGACCCTCTGAATAAGATGCTGCACATTACCTTTCTCCTGCTCACTGGTAAGGACACTGAGCTACTACTTGATTCTGTTCATTTTATAAGTGAGTTTAATGGGGATTATTCTCTTAAACTTAAAAAAAAAAACTCAATCGCAGAAAATAAGTTGACCAAGCTTCTTCAAGTTTTTTGCAGTTAGAATTTTGGTAAAAATAATAGGCCTTCCTCTGTCTGCCTATACTCAACAGAAACTAGATCATGAAGATATTTTTTAGATATTCATATATTTAGGGCACTCAGTGCTATGTTGTATTGACCAAAACGTTAAGATTGTTTACATATTTTGTGATGATTTCCAGAGCCTTCAAAAGTTTTTCTGCCTCATTTTTTGGACAAGGACACATAATATGTTATGCTTGTGTTGCTCTCCAACTCTTTGACCAGAAAGTTAAGATTGCTTAGATATATTGGCGCAAATTCACTAATTAGTGTTAATTCGCTAGCGTTTGGCATTTTTCGTTACTGCGCAAATTCACTAACGAACGCTGGCATAGTTTCGCTAGTGTTACTTCGCACCCTTACGCCAGGCGAATTTTCGCTAGCGACGTAACTACGCAAATTCACTAACTTGCGCAGTGTACTGAACGCTACCTTTTACGCTAGACTTCCTTCGCCACCTCAGACCTGGCGAAGCGCAATAGAGTAGATAGGGATTGTTCCAAAAAAAGTAAAAAAAAAAACGCTGGCTTGTTTTCTACATGATGGGTGATAGGCTGAAAAAGATCGAAAATATTTTTGTGGCTCCCCTCCTTCCCCCCTACATTTCCTGACTCATGGCAACTTACCTAGACAGTGGGCACATGTGTAGGGCAAAATAACATTTTTATTTGCTGATATGAAGATTTTCTAGGCATTTGTAGTGCTGATACGTGTTCCTCCATTGAAATTTGAATTTGGCGCCGTATGCAAATGAACCATCGCTAGCGAAACTTTGCTTCGCCTGGCGAATTAACGCTAGCGCAACTTCGAAAACTTACGCTACCCCTGTGCGCAACTTCGGATTTTAGTGAATTTGCGGAGCGCTGGCGAAAATACGCCTGGCGAAGTTGCGCCTGGCGCAACTTTGAATCTTAGTGAATTTGCCCCATTGTGATGATTTCCAGATCCTTCAAAAGTTTTCCTGTCTGCCTTTTTGGACAAGGACACATAATATGTTAAAGCAGTGATACCCAACCAGTATCTTGCCAACCCCTTGGATGTTGCTCCCAGTGGCTTCCAAGCAGGTGCTTATTTTTGATTTCCTGGCTTGGAGGCAAGTTTTGGTTGAATAAAAACCAGATTTGTAGCCAAACAGAGCTCCTTGTATGCAGCCAGTCCACATAGAGACTGCCAAATAGCCAATCACAGCCTCAGGAACTATTTTCATGCTTGTGTTGCTCCCCAACTCTTTTTACATATGAATGTCTCTCATGAGATAAAAGGTAGTGGACTCCTGTGCTAATGGAACAGATTGAGAGGGAGGAGAGGTTCTAAGAATTTTAGCATGAACAATGTCTCCGTCCATAATTCCTTAATTAAGGGGTAAAAGCCTATAATTATTGTTTGTTAGACAGGGGCCTATTTACTAAAATTCAGATTTCTATTTTTTTCACAAATTGTATTTTTTTCTCTAAAAATGTGTGGTTTTATTATTATTGCGCCAAAACTCCAAAAAATTGAGATTTATTAAATGTAAAAACTACAAAAAAAAAAAAAACCTCTCCAAATAAGAGTAGTCAAGGTTCCATAGAATTCAATGGGAGCTGTGCTTATCCTATTGGACATTTTCAGACTTTTAGAGGTTTTCGTATTTTTTTCCCCTAGTAATTGTCCAAAAAACTTGAATTTTTAGAAGTTTTAAAGATATGTATATTTTTTTAGTACATCTTTCAGCAATTTTCGCGAAACAGACAAAAATTAGTGAAACGCATTGAAGTCAATGGGCATCAAAATTATTTTGACATAGGCGACAATTATTATACACAAGACTATTTGGTCCAAATGCATTAAAGTCAATGGACATCATTTGGACGCTCAAAAATTTGTATGCATACAGATGAAGCCACTTGGATTTGTGAGTTAAATGCGTCATGACTCAGGGGTAATTGAAGAAACTGTGTTATCTTAAGTCATCTTAACTCATTTAATGCATTTAACCTTTTCATTAGCATACCAAAGCTCCATTGTTCACAATGGTGAATGCTTTAATTAGATGGGATGTTGTGACGCAGTTTTCTGTGTTAAATGAGATAAATGGGATATCTGTTTAGTTATTCTGTGTCAAACAGACAAACCAAAGTGGCTGCATCTGTACGTTAATTTTTCCGTGTGTCAATTTCTTTTGCCGCGTTGGATTTTTTGACGGCATTGAAACTCTTAAATTTGCCCATCACTACTCCAAACAAATCATTTTTCTTCAGGTTTTCATAAGAGGACCGATAAGGTTTTTTGATAATAGCTCTTTCCACTTTAATCAGCTCTACTGAAATTCTATTCAACCTTTGAATCAAATTATTTTGAGATGCAAAAAAAATTTAAAAAAAAAAAGAAATTAAGTCAGGTATTTGTTGGGGCTTTTCCTTCTAGTTTAAGGGTTTGCTTAAACCTCCTAGTATGGAAGGATTTGGGAATAACTGAGCTTCCCTTCAACAGTATTTAAAGGATTGAAAAAATATAATTGTTTTATAAATGGCAAGTTTCTGAAATCGCATATTTTTATTTCATTTATACAGTATTTTTATTAATCACCAAGTTTTCTATGTCGCCATTTTCCAGATAAAGATCAATATGATTGTTGTGTTGTAAAGAGCAATTAACTGACTTACTTTAGTTTATTTACCGGTATATTTTTTAATACATACAGCTGTGGGATCCTTTATCCGGAAATTTAGAGGTTTTATTTGTTTCTCTCCCTTGATTTAAAGAAATGTGAGCTGACTTTTTCCATAAATCATTGCGCTAGGAGATCCGTATTCCTCAGATACAGAGAGGACCACATGTCCTGTGAAATTCAATAGGGCTCTTGCACAAGGGCGTTTTTAATGCATGTTGAGAGTGTAAAAGTGGATTGAAGTTCCACATTAAAGGCCAAATAATATAGCTAGGATGGAATTCTCTGGCTCAATGTAGCAAACTACACCTTTAGATGTGTCAGGCACTAGCAGGTAGTTACCCCTATCTGCCTGGGACCATTGCAGACAGCACAACTATAACATTGGATTCAGTTGCTCCAGATTGAAGGTCAACTAGGATGTCATTTGAGGTGAATGCTTTCTTGCTAGATGTCTTAGATGTTCATAAAATATAGTAAAATGGCAATGTTTTCATCTATTTGTAACCTTGCTATGTGGTGAGTCTGTCCAAATGTTGGACCAGTTAGGATGGCCTGTACCCAAAACAACACTGATATAAAGCATATTGTACATCAGTGATCCCCAACCAGTAGCTCGCGAGCAACATGTTCTCACCAACCCCTTGGATGTTTCTCCCAGTGGCTTCAAATCAGGTTCTTATTTTTGAATTCCAGGCTTGGAGGCAAGTTTTGGTTGTATAAAAACCAGGTGTACTTCCAAGCAGAGCCTCCTGTAAGCTGTCTGTCTACATAGGGGCTACCAAACAGCCACTCACAGCACTTATTTGACATCAGAAAAATCTTTGAAGCAGGCACTCAAAAAGGCAGACTTCCACCAGGCAAAGGTTTTCAAAGTGAAAAGTAGTTTATTATATCCATAGCCTTACGCGTTTCGTGTTAGCAAACACTTAATCATAGCCTATAAAATTATTCAGGCGCCCATTGACTTTAAGGCATTTGGACAAAATAGTCGTGCGTAGAAAAATTTTCACTTGCGTCAAAATTGTCCCGCATTAAAATTATTTTTACGCCCATTGACTTCAATGCGTTTCGTGAATTTTTCTCCGCAAATTTTTCGCTAAATTCATGAATATTTCTGCAAAGCAAAACAGCACAGATTGGCCCATGACTAATGTCTACCTATTTCCGGATGGACCAAGCCCTAGTGCAAATGCCCTTTTAATTAAATCTTGTCATTCAATGTTGATAGGGTTATGTTCTACTGTTTCTGTCTGTGCTCCAGAAACTGCTAATGTTTTCCAATCATGTTTCCTGCAGTATTTCAACAGAGTTCTTTAACTTTATAATCCTAAAGAGGGTGGATTTTAGGACAATTAAAAGTTGTCTTACCTTAGAGCCTCCAGTAGGCTGGAATCAATTAATGCAGGAGGTGGTAGGACTGCTTGAGGGAGTGACTAGGTTTTGCTAGACCAAGGATTTACAACCCAAGTCCATGACGTACCTCTAACAATGCAGCTTTTAGGGTTATTTCTAAGTGAGCACATGAGCAGCTGTCTAATCCCTGCAATTAATGCTAATAAAGATTGATGCTTTTCCCTACATGTCTGCTTGACTTCTAGGAAGAAGAAGTTAATTAGAAGGAAGAATTTAACTGGAGTAGAAAATAAGTCCTTTACAAGTGTCGTACAGAGGAATTATCTGAGGGTCAACCTCAGATAATGTTAATTTGTGCAGTACAAATAGAGGATAGAGAGAAAATGATTGTATTGAGCTCCAGCATCTTATTCAGCATCCTACTGGAAAGTGCTTCCAGAGATGTACTAGGAGGCTTCCATCCCTCTAACACAGGGCAAAGGAGATCCTTGAAACCCAACCTCCAGGGACTTGTGCTGAATATATTAAATATATGAAACACTGAACATTCCTAATTACTTTTTAATTGTTTATTTCCATTATATGTTAAACCTCATTTTTGTACACTCAGATGATTTGTATAGAGATACCCAACAGGTTTTAAAACATCGACCTAATCCCTTTCTCTGAGACCATTTCTGAGCACTTCCATTTATCAGCTAAAGTGGACTTGCACTTAATTACACATTACATATATTTACATTACAATTTGATATTCTAACTTATTGTAGGCTAATAACTCATTGCAGATTGGTTTCTATTGGTAACTGTCGATTGGATCATGTGCATCCCTTGTCATTCTCTTCTCTTCTAGTGGCTTCAGATAATTCCTAAAAAATACTGCCAGGACTCTCTTAAGGACAGTATAGTCAAAAAACAATAAGATAAGGATGTCAGCCAGGCTGTTATGGCATTAAAAATTAGATTGAAGTTCAAAAAAGGGAAACAACTTCACATCGCAACATTATATCCCAGAATAATTGTCAAATAGGCCACAACTCTAGGCCTAGGAATCATAAATGCACCTTCATGTGTTGCTTTTGGGATGTCTGTAAAATGAAAGAAGTTAATTTCTCTTATTTGCTAAAAAAGTTAATTATAAGCAATACAATAAGATCAAGATTCTTCAGAACATGAAGGTTTATTTATGAAGGTCTGGTGGAAAGAGGAAGAAGATCTGAAAAACCAAGGCTATTAGAATTCCATCTACTAAGCACGTGCACCTAAACCTTCCAGCACTACCAGCAAAAGGGAGCCATGTATTTAATTACTGCCATGAGTAGGGTTCCCTATCACTTTGTGTCTCCCAAGGTTCCTCACTTGGTCATTTAGAATGATGGAGCTTTCCAAGCTCATGTGCCACCACCTGATGTCCATCTGGTTTGAATGAATGCCAAATGTGTGCCCTACACAGAGATGGGAGTACCTATCAGTGCACATAGGGGCAAATTCACTAAGATTCATAGTTGCGCCAGGCGTAACTTCGCCACACTTCGCCAGGCGTAGTTTCGCCAGCGCTTCGCAAATTCACTAAAATCCCAAGTTGCGCTCAGGGGTAGCGTAAGGTTGCGAAGTTGCGCTAGCGTTGATTCGCTAAGTAAAGCGAAGTTACGCTAGCGAAGGCTAATTTGCATACGGCGCCAAATTCAAATTTCAATGGAGGAATACGTATCAGCACTAAAAATGGCTAGAAAAGCTTCAAAACATCAAATAAAAATGTTATTTTGCCCTACACATGTGCCCACTGTATAGGTAAGTTGCCATGAGTCAGGAGATGTAGGGGGGAAGGAGGGGAGCCCCAAAAAAATTTTCGATCTTTTTCACCCATAATGTAGAAAACACGCCAGTGTTTTTTGGGACTTAGAAAAAATTTTGACTTTTTTTGAAGCAATCCCTATCTACTCTATTGCGCTTCGCCTGGTCTGAGGTGGCGAAGGAAGTCTAGTGTAAAAGGTAGCGTTCAGTACACTGCGCACGTTAGTGAATTTGCGTAGTTACGTCGCTAGCGAAAATTCGCCAGGCGTAAGGGTGCGAAGTAACACTAGCGAAACAACGCCAGCGTTCGTTAGTGAATTTGCGCAGTAACGAAAATGCCAAACGCTAGCGAAGTAACGCTAGCGTTCGGCGCTTAGTGAATTTGCCCCATAGAGTTTCACCTTTAGGAGCTAAGAGCATATCGCATTCGAGTAAAGTGCAAAGTAGAAAACATATTGAACTTTGCACTCATTCATTGATTTTGCATTTTGCCCCTTTTTATTTTGTACATGAGGAATCCTCATCAAGCATAAACACAGTTTAAAAAAAAAATGTTTGGGAAAAACATGAATCTGCCCAGACTATCAATGTCAGCAAGAACTTCTGGAATTAGAAATGATGCTTCTTACTGAGAAATTCAAAGCCTGGGGCACATTTATTAGTACAATTAGTCAGCTGGGAAAACAACTCATCCCTCAGAACTTGTTGGGCCAGAATTCTCCTCTTTGTAACACGTGTGTGGCTCCATGTGTAGCTTCCCAAGTCAATGGGTTGAAAACCGGTAACCTTAATCTCGGAGTCTGAGCCATTTCCAAACTGTATAATGACTTTAGTGATGTTCCCAACCCACTCAGACAGAATACTGTAGGATGGAGGGAGTTAACCTTAGCCACTCTTTGGGCAGGAAAGCGGAAAAAATGTTGACATAATGATTTGAAGTTTTTGTAAGGGGCAATATACAGACAGTATTTACTGTAGATAAAGGGGTTGTTCACCTTTGAGTTAACTTTTAGTAATCCTGACAATTTGCTATTGGTTTTCATTTTTTATTATCTGTGTTTATTGAGTTATTTAGCTTTTTATTCAGCAGCTCTCCAGTTTGCAATTTCAGCAATCGGGTTGCTAGGTTCCAAATGACCCTAGCAACCATGCATTGATTTAAATAAGAGACTGGAATATGAATAAGAGAGGCCTGAATAGAAAGAGGAGGAATAAAAAGTAGCAATAACAATATATTGGTAGCCTTACAGAGTATTTGTTTTTAGATGGGGTCAGCGACCCCCATTTGAAAGCTGAAAAGAGTCAGAATGATAAATGCAAATAATTCAAAAACTTAAATAAATAAATAATGAAGACCAATTGAAACATATCTATAAAATACCAAAGTCGTGATATTTTCCTTATCCTTGTTATTTCATTAAAGATACATCTGATCCCTCACTTGGCTCTGTTTCTCATCTACCCTCTCTATGACACTGTTTTGTTGTGTAAACTTTTCTCCATCGGTCAATCACTTATTGGAAATCTCTACAAAAAATGTATATTTATTGTAGTCCAAGGTACGGCACCTACCTCCTCATGTGAGCAAAGCCCATCCTTACATTAAAGAATAAAGGGTGTAACCAACAGCTGAGTCATTCAAATATCTAATACAAGTATGGGATCCATTAACCGGAAACCCATTATCCAGAAAGCTCCAAAAATCTCCCATAGATTCCATTTTATCCAAATAATCCACATTTTTAAAAATGATTTCCTTTTTCTCTGTAATAATAAAACAGTCGCTTGTACTTGATCCCAACGAAGATATAATTAATCCTTATTGGAAGCAAAACCAGCCTATTGGGTTTATTTAATGTTTAAATGAATTTCTAATAGACTTAAGCTATGAAGGTCCAAATTACAGAAACATCCCTTATTCGGGAAAACTCCAGGTCCTGAACCTCCTGGATAACAGGTCCCATACCTGTACTTGATCCCAACTAAGCTATAATTAATTCTTATTGCAAGCAAAATCAGTTTATTGGGTTATTTAATGTTTACATGATTCTCCAGTGGAGTTAAGTTGTGAATTATGGAAAGATCCCTTATCTGGAAAGCCTCAGGTCCTTAGCATTCTGGATAACAGGTCCCTTACCTGTAAACCATAAGTCACATCTTACAGATCATTCTTATCCACCTATTAATCTTTATCTACTGCCCCCAACATAATATCATCTTGTTGTCTTCTCACATTCTTCTCTCATAATATCATCATGTTGTCTTCTCACAACATTCATTTTGCCTTTAAACATTCATTATGTACATTGTATTATAATTTATAAACTCAGCCTAAATTCCCTGTTGTCAGGCTGCTATGTTTTTTATCAAAACCAAATAAGTAAAATAAACATATATGTGTGTATTTCTGAGTAACATTCAGGGAACAATTTGTCTTTGTTCATTAGTAGAACACTCCAAGGTGCAAATTCACTAAGCCGCGAAGCGCCGAACGATAGCGTTAATTCGCTAGCGTTTGGCATTTTCGCTACTGCGCAAATTCACTAACGAACGCCGGCGTAGTTTCGCTAGTGTTACTTCGCACCCTTACGCCAGGTGAATTTTCGCTAGCGACGAAACTACGCAAATTCACTAACTTGCACAGTGTACTGAACGCTACTGTACCTTTTACGCTAGACTTCCTTCGCCACCTCAGACCTGGCGAAGCGCAATAGATTAGAAAGGGATTGTTTCCAAAAAAGTCTAAAATTTTTCTAAGTCCCAAAAAACGCTGGCGTGTTTTCTACATGATGGCTGATAGGCTGAAAAAGATCGAAAATATTTTTGGGGCTCCCCTCCTTCCCCCCTACATTTCCTGACTCATGGCAACTTACCTAGACAGTGGGCACATGTGTAGGGCAAAATAACATTTTTATTTGCTGATTTGAAGGTTTTCTAGGCATTTGTAGTGCTAATACGTGTTCCTCCATTGAAATTTGAATTTGCAAATTAGCCTTCGCTAGCGTAACTTCGCTTTACATAGCGAATCAACGCTAGCGCAACTTCGCAACCTTACGCTACCCCTGAGCGCAACTTCGGATTTTAGTGAATTTGCGGAGCGCTGGCGAAACTACGCCTGGCGAAGTGCGGCAAAGCTCGGCAAAGTTGTGCCTGGCGCAACTTCGCATCGTAGTGAATTTGCCCCCAAGTATCTGTGCCATACCTTGAGGGTAAAGTAAACCAGGAACATATTCATATGAAAACATAAAAGATATAACAATAGGACAAGGGGTGGGATGTGACTAGAGAAGATGCTGATGAACCAGGAAGAATTTTCAGAATAATGATGGTACCAAGAAGGCAGATCTGTGAGGAGGCGCACAGAGAATAAAGGAAAGAGCAGAATAGAAGGGAGATAGACTCAAGGGTCAGAACTACCAGGTCATAGTAAAGTGAAAGATCAGGAGGAATAATCTAAGAGGATATTTAGAAGGAAAGTTTAAAGACATAAACGGGGAGATGCACGCCAACCAATGTCTTAACCCAAGGCATAATAATTCTCAGTGGTGAAACAAAGGACAGATATTTGAAAAACAACTACATAGAGATGTGGGTTACTGTCTAGTCATATTCCGCCGGATATTTACTAAAAGACTGGCTGGTTTTGGAGAGTTAGAGTAATACAGACCCTACGGGAAGATACTGAGAATGAAATCCGATAGAGAGGTGTGACAGGGAGGCAACAGAAACAGAAAACTTCATCCATCTCAAGAGACTTGCTGCTGTCACACCGACAAGATGAGGCTGTGTCTCTGGGCAGTGGCCGGGTGTAGCCTTCTCGCTGGTGAGTAGACGTCCAACTCTTGTATAGACTTAGCCAACTATGGGCCCATTCTGTCGTTTGTCAAGCCAGCACCTTCTTGTTTCCTATGTGTAAGTTTAATGGAACCCGTTTTGGTGTTTGCAATTTGCATAAGATAAAAGGTTGAATTATTAAGGAGTAATGTGATCATGGTGCATTGTGGGTCCATCCTGGAGGTTATTTACTAACACCTGGAAGGCGTGAAACGCAAGACATGTATGGGGACTGTGTTTTGTCTCAAACAAAGGCAGGTGTTAAATGTCACAACTCGTCTGTCTATTTATCTCTACCGGCGATACCGTTTGTGTTTCAGAATCCCCCCCCCCCCGATAATGACCATCTCTTATTTTGACCCCTGCAGGTTGTACAGTGACGGCTGCTTCTTCAGGTAAAAGATTTTCTTAATTGAATTCATTGTCACGGAAAGACTGAACACGTTTTTAAAAGAGGTTATTCACCTTTAAATTAACTTTTACTGTGTCTGGTTTTCATTTGTTTATTCTTTGTGGTTTTTGATTTATTT
Organism: Xenopus petersii; assembly: GCA_038501925.1. Taxonomy (NCBI): domain Eukaryota; kingdom Metazoa; phylum Chordata; class Amphibia; order Anura; family Pipidae; genus Xenopus; species Xenopus petersii. The sequence goes on from CM076688.1 coordinate 7,893,707, forward strand.
TGCTCCTCATTCAGCAGCTTAGAATTTAAGCAATCTAGTTGCTAGGGTCCAAATTACCATAACAACCATGCAATGATTTGAATAAGAGGAATATAAATAGGAGAGGCCTGAATAGAAAGATGAGTAATAAAAAGTAACAATAACAATACATTGGTTGCCTTACAGAGCTTTTGTTTTTCAGAAGGGGTCAGCGACGCCCATATGAAAGCTGCAAAGAGTCAGAAGAAAAAGACAATTAATTAAAGAAAGGATTGATAAATTGCTTAGAATTGGCCATTTTATAACATAGTAAAAGTTAACTTAAAGGTGAACCACCCCTTTAATTGAATATACATATAAAGAATCGTACATTTAATATAAATACCCAATTGTTTATTTATATGGATAAGGTTGGTGCATCAATTGTCTGTGCGGGGAATACATAATGGATGTTCTTTACACATTGCTCAAACATTACTCACGTGTGAGAGTCAATAACCTCAGCAACTGCCAGTGACTTTATTATAAAGATGAATAAAGATGCGTCACCTTAAGATATTCATGTCTGTATTGGGCAATGTATTTATGATCCGCACAAAAACAACCAAGACACTATATTGCAGTTTATTACAGGTCTATATTAGGAATTCAATTTTGCAGCCGTAACTCAGCCGGGAAGGGATCAAAGAGGAGTAAAGTAATACATAAAGTTAAATAATCTTAGTCATGAGGAAGGAGGATAAGATTTTGTTTCCAGAGAAGTTGACCACAATATCCAAGACAGTACATAACATCAGGTATTGTGCAGTCAACACAAAGTCTAAAATATAATAAATTGTTTTGTGTCTAAATTCTTCCAGCAAACAAGGCACAGTACTGTAAATTATAAGGGATAATGTACCCCCTACTGTAAATGATAAGGATATTAGAATTCACTTTGGGGTTGTTCTGTGACCATATAAAGGCACAAGGTTGCAGGCTGAGTTATACAGGGAACTCTGAGTATCACTCATGTATTATAAGGGATAATGTACCCCCTACTGTAAATGATAAGGATATTAGAAGTCACTGAGGGGTTGTTCTGTGACCATATAAAGGCACAAGGCTGCAGGCTGAGTTATACAGGGAACTCTGAGTATCACTCATGTATTATAAGGGATAATGTACCCCCTACTGTAAATAAGTATATTAGAAGTCACTGAGGGGTTGTTCTGTGACCATATAAAGGCACAAGGCTGCAGGCTGAGTTATACAGGGAACTCTGAGCATCACTCATGTATTATAAGGGATAATGTACCCCCTACTGTAAATGATAAGGATATTAGAAGTCACTGAGGGGTTGTTTGTGACCATATAAAGGCACAAGGCTGCAGGCTGAGTTATACAGGGAACTCTGAGTATCACTCATGTATTATAAGAGATAATGTACCCCCTACTGTAAATGATAAGGATATTAGAAGTCACTGAGGGATTGTCCTGTGACCATATAAAGGCACAAGGCTGCAGGCTGAGTTATACAGGGAACTCTGAGTATCACTCGTGTATTATAAGGGATAATGTACCCCCTACTGTAAATGATAAGGATATTAGAAGTCACTGAGGGGTTGTTCTGTGACCATATAAAGGCAAAAGGCTGCAGGCTGAGTTATACAGGGAACTCTGAGTATCACTCATGTATTATAAGAGATAATGTACCCCCTACTGTAAATGATAAGGATATTAGAAGTCACTGAGGGATTGTCCTGTGACCATATAAAGGCACAAGGCTGCAGGCTGAGTTATACAGGGAACTCTGAGCATCACTCATGTATTATAAGGGATAATGTACCCCCTACTGTAAATAATAAGGATATTAGAAGTCACTGAGGGGTTCTGTGACCATATAATCAGAGCTACTGGTCTTTTCACTCCAGTTACAGTAAATATTGTCGACCTCCAGTGTGTTATAAATACATTAAAAGTCACCAAGTAGGTGGGATATCCAGGTATGCGTTCAAACACTTGCTTTAGTTTGCTTTAATTAGCCACAGAACTCTATTATTACTATTCATATTCAGGTCCCATTATGAGAATATAATTTACAGGGTAGGAGTAGCTTTTTTGTCTCTTTTGCTGGGCAACAGGCAGGATATTAAACAGATATTGGATGATCATAGTTTTCCTTTCTCTGATGCAGTTGAGTTTACAGCTAGACAGTCGCCTTTGAACAAACATACTGTATGTTTTCATGGAGTATTGAAACTTACTGTGTATCTTGTTTATAACAAAGGTTGTGGCCAGCCCGTCTTCTCAGACCGCATAGTAGGGGGTAATAATGGCGTGTTTGGAAAGTGGCCTTGGCAAGCCAGCATACTCAATCAGAATTCTCACGTCTGCGGAGGTTCCCTTGTGTCCAGTAACTGGGTGGTGTCAGCGGCACATTGTTTTCCCAGGTGAGAAACCGGTAAAAATGGAATTACATTACACTTGGAGGATTCATGTGTTCCTATGGCAGTTGCAGATGGACTAACTAAAGGTTCTTTGTATTCTGGTTGTTCAACTTACAATTTTATTTTCCTCTATTTTATGTTTCAGGAGCTTCAAGATAGAAAATCTCCGGGTGTTACTGGGTTGTAACAGTCTCACGAATCTAACCTCAGAAGCAGTCATCACCCGTGTGAAACGCGTCATTACCTATCCATTGTACAAGGGAGATGGAAGCAGTGGAGATATATCTCTGGTGGAAATGGAGAGTCCCGTCATCTATTCCAGCTACATCCTACCCATCTGCGTCCCATTCCAAAATGATGACTTTCCATCAGGAAAGATGTGCTGGGTGACAGGCTGGGGAGACATTCAGACTGATGGTGAGGACAAGTAGAACGTAGGACATGTTCTTCCTTTTTAGATGTAATATTTACTGGTTTCTTGTTGGCTCTAACTTTGTTTCACCTCCTCATACCTATCATAATTCTCACTGTTGATGTTCACAATGGACTAAATTATCTATATGTAGCACCCTAGAGAAAGAACCTAGTAAAGATGGATGTCATTTTTAATATTTTACAACAATGTAAAATAAATTGCAGAGTTGTTTTTACCACGAAAAAAAAAACGTGAAATGATGCAGTTTTTAAAATTTTTTTAAAAAGATTTATTATACCCTCAAATTCTGTAGAAGTCAATGGCAGAGATTCCTTGAACATTTGAAGAGGTTAACAGCCTGGTTGATGTTTCAGTATTTGTCGGGTTAAAAAAAAAACTTGAAATGATTCAGTTTTTTAAAAAAATCTCAAATATTCGAGATTTATTATACCCTGACCCTGGAAATAGCTCAAATTCAAAAATACACCACCTAAAACCTGTGGAGGTTCTGTAGAAGTCAATGGCAGAGGTTCCTTGAACCATTTGAAGAGGTTAATGGCCTGGTTGATGTCCGACTATTTTTCGGGTTAAAAAAAACTTGAAATGATCCAGTTTTTTAAAAAAAACTCAAATAGTTGAGATTTATTATACTCTGACCCTGGAAATAGCTCTAATTCGAAAATACACCACCTAAAACCTGTCGAGGTTCTGTAGAAGTCAATGGCAGAAGTTCCTTGAACCTTTTGAAGAGGTTAATGGCCTGCTGGATGTTCGAGTATTTTTCGCGTTGAAAAAAAAACTTGAAATGATCCAGTTTTTTTTTTAAAAAAAAAAACCTCAAATATTCGAGATTTATTATACCCTGACCCTGGAAATAGCTCAAATTCTAAAATACACCACCTAAAACCTGTTGAGGTTCTGTAGAAGTCAATGGCAGAGGTTCATTGAACCATTTGAAGAGGTTTTGCCCAAAACTCAAATGATGATTCAAATGTTTTTTTTTTTTACAGAAAACTTGATCAAGTCGAGTTTTTGGGTTGTGGGACTCAAACTCGCAGAATTCGTTTTTTCACATTTGAGTTTTTTCTTAAATAAGATTCCATTCGAGTTTTGATTTCATTAGAGGTCATTCGAGGTTAAAAAAAAAAACTCTAATACCCCACCTTTGGTAAATTAAATAGACCCTCATTTAATGACTCATAGCAGCCAACCAGGTATGGTCTCTTTAAGAAGTGGTCAGCAAAAACTACCTGCTACCAGTTAATACTACCTCCTTTTTGTATGCTTTTCTTGTTCCTTGCAGCCACCAAGTTTTTGGGATGGAGTTGGTTCAGAAAAGCTCAATAATGAATGCTATAGACCGTATTATTTTGTATTATCTCAGTGTGAGACCCTCAGTTTAACCCAGATTTTTTTCTACTGCAGTGAGTCTTCCCCCACCATATTCACTCCAGGAAGTAGAAGTACCTCTCATCAACGCTTCTTCTTGCAACAATATGTACCACTACAACTCCGACCTTGACCCTGCCACTAAACTAGTGTTTGAAGACATGATCTGTGCCGGTTATCCAGAAGGCCAAAAAGATGCCTGTCAGGTATATATAGATATCTATTGGTGATACAGTTTAGATGAGGATACCAGGTAAGAGAGTGTTTCATATTATCTCTTCTCATTCTTTAGGGAGACTCTGGTGGTCCATTGGCTTGCAAATCAGGTAACTCTTGGTTCCTGACCGGAACTGTGAGCTGGGGGGATGGCTGTGCTGAACCCAACCGGCCAGGAGTTTACACAAAGGTCTCCAGTTTTTCTTTCTGGATTAATCAGTACATACGTTTGAATGCCAATGTTACCATGCCAACTCCACTTGGCAGCAGCAGTCTCACCAAGAGCAGCCCAGCAAAAGAAGTTGTAACCAACACTGACTATAAAAGCAGCATTAATTCAGTGGAACTGGGTGTCCATGGCCCTGCATGGCTTTTAGGAGCCACACTCCTTGCGTCAATTTTTAGAGGCTTCTGAAGAATGGATTTGGAATATAAATAGCTCAGAGGCACAATTTATTTTGCATATTATTCCCTTTATTCATACCACTTTAAGACCCTCCCAAGCGAAGATCACAAACTAGAGACTTTTCTACTGCACCTGAAGCTGTTTCCTTGGTCTTCAGAAATGTTTTGGATGTATTATTAGCAACTGCTTTTTCTCTATGATCAATTTTGAGCTTGACCAGGATCCATCCAACCTGATCGCCTGATGCAACTAACTTTTATACTATCCTAATAATATCCTTCTGTAAAAACCTTAGGTCCAATAGCTCACTGTATTACTGCCTTCATCCTTTTGCTTGCTCCTCCTGCTATTCACACATCCATCACATTTTGTAGCTGTGCTCCATCTCGTGGTCAAACATATGAAATGATTAAATTACCTTCATGATGTATTTCTATAAACTGCATACTGTCCATTTCTGGGGATGTCACATGTAGATATATTATATGTATGCAGAGATTCTGAACTCAAGGCTTAGAGGCCACACACACACAGGACAAATGTGATTATATTATTATTAGTATTATCATCTGTTATTGAGTTATATGCTGTTTAGTAGGTACTAGATACTTATATGTTGTTTAGTAGGTAGATATTATTATCCACACTATCTGGGACTGGCATCACTGTGCAACACTGATCTACTCTACTCCCTCTGCATATGGAGTCAGGGGAACAACAATGAACAAAGCATACTGCCCCCCATAATAATATCTGATGAAGCTGAAGGAGCAAACTGTTGGCAATAACAGGAATTCAGGTTGGGACCAAGGCAGGAGAATTAGCACCGGAGTGGCTCCATGAGGCAATATGCAATAACTTCCATCATCATGGCGGCATAAGCAAAGAAGAGTCACCCACATACCATCAGGGACCAATGGGAGAAGCAGCTGGGTCTTCCTCTACCAAGCTGAACATCTGAATGGTCTTCAACAAAGTTATGGGCCCATAGCTTGCTTACAACTCCTCTTGAGAACATAAGGACATTCTAAAATATTTGCAGGGTGGTAATTTGATAATGTCTCCTTGTATGTCTCAGAAGCACCTCAGCACACACTGTATATATGATTATTTATCAGGGGAATATAATAAACTGTCACATTGTAAATTGCACCTGTATCATATTTAGGGAATATATAAATACATTTTGAGTCATATATTGGCGTGGCACTGGGTTTATTTAGCAAACACAGGAGGTCCCTTTGTGCCGGTTCATTAGATGAGAGGTCTCCTTCATATCTGGATGCAGGAAAACCTAAAACATGATTTTGTGACTTCCGTGTAACATCTGGTAAGTTTTATACTGGTCTAGTAACCTATAGCAACCAATTAGCCAGTGGCATTTATTGGTCAGCTGGTTGAAAACAAACAATTGAATAGTTGCTAGAAATCAACACTGTGACTTCTATTACCCTTTTTTGTCTAAATGTGCCCATAATACAGAGAAGGGGGTTGTTTATGATCTTACAACCCTTGTTGCCCTTGCACTCAATGGGGCTCATTTATAAACATTGGGCAAATTTGCACCTGGGCGGTAACCCATAGCAACTAATCAGTAATTAGCTTTCCTTCCCCTTAAGGAAACTAGGTTTCCTTAAGGGGAAGGAAACCTAGTTGGCACAAAAACCCTCCCCCCCCGTGTGTTGCCCACCCTCCCTCCTCCCCCCCTGGCCTACCTGTCCCGCTGGGCAAATGCCCCTAACTTGTTACTTACCCTTCTGCGCAGGTCCAGTCCAGGGAGTTCACCGACGCCATCTTCTTCCACGCGATCTTCTTCCTGCTTTGACTGGCGTTTTGGCGCATGCGCAGTAGGAGCATTTCGCCGGTATGATCTACTGCGCATGCGCAAAAAGTCACAAAGTGAAATCGGAAAACTTTGTGACTTTTGGCGCATGCGCAGTAGATCCGTACCGGCGAAATGCTCCTACTGCGCATGCGCCAAAACGCCAGTCAAAGCAGGAAGAAGATCGCGTGGAAGAAGATGGCGTCGGTGAACTCCCTGGACTGGACCTGCGCAGAAGGGTAAGTAACAAGTTAGGGGCATTTGCCCAGCGGGACGGGTAGGCCAGGAGGGAGGGTGGGCAACACACGGGAGGGGGGGAGGGTTTTTGCGCCGACTAGGTTCCTTCCCCTTTAAGCTAACTGCAGGTCTTCTGATTGGTTGCCATGGGTTACTGCCCAGTTGCATATTTGCCCAATGTTTATAATTAGTGATGGGCAAATTTGTCCCGTCACGGACGAAAAACTCATGATAACGCCGATTTTGACGCCGGCGACAATTCGCTGCCGTCAAAACGGAAGCCGGCTTCAAAGTTGCCTTGGAAAGCAAGGGCTGGCAAGTCTGCTGTTAGGGGTATCTGTTAAAAGGTTGGAGCTTGGGCAGTTTGGTGCTTGGTTGTGAAGATCAAGGGGTGAGCACACAGCTTGTCTAACTCCAAGGGGCCCATTTATTAAACTTCTTCTTTTTTTTTGGTAGTCTCTTTCAGAGATATATTATACCCCAAAGCTGCTAAAAATCCGAATACGAAAACACTCCATCTCAAACCTGTCGAGGTCATGTAGAAGTCAATGGCAGATGTCCCAGAAGTTTTTATTCTTGACATCGTGATCTGTGCTGGATGATCCGCTAAAGTCAAGGGGTTTTGTCCAAAAATGGGATAAAGTCAAGTTTTTGCAGTGACAATTCGAGCAAGTCGAGTTTTTGGAGCACCAAATGTAATTTGTCACGATGTTGTTTTCGCTCTGACTTTTTCAAGAAGAATTATTGATAACCAATTTGTGGATGGGAGTTAGGTCGACTTTGTTGTCTTAAAAAAAATAGATTAATTTGAGGTTTAGTAAATAACCCCCGAAATGTTAGATTAGAGCTCACTGGAGAAAAACTCATGTATTTTCTCATCATTCCTATGGGATTTTTAGAATCGTATTTATCAAATGCTGAAATCTAACCTTCACTCATTAATAAATGTGATGCTCAAATCCCATAGAATAGAATAGAATACCACTGAATAGAAAGTGGGTGAGTTTTTCTACAGTGAGTTCTAATCTCACATTTTGCTAAACCTGCCCCTAAATGTTAGTTGCTCCCATAGCCATAATAAAGGGAAGCAGAATTGGACAACTGATGCCAATAGGCAATTTTACTGCAGTTTTTATATATATATATATATAGTTGAACTACAAACAACTGCTGACTCAGCGACCAGCAACTGAAGATACAGATCAGGAGGCAGGAGTTTGGGCACGCAGAGAGTGACGTAGCCGTGAAAGCAGAGACTGCCGTAGGCTAAGAAAGACAACACTGATGTTTAAACCAAACATTCCCACCACAAATTAAAAGAAAAACCTTGTGGAAAATCCCAGGTGTGGTGTGTTAGAGTTGTAGCACCTCGGGTGTTGTCCTGTGCTCACATTTTATTCAATTGGTAACAGCAGGGGACGGGGTCTCACTGGGTCCAACTGCAGCTCAAACTAATTCGCGAGCAGGGGCTTATGAATACACTACACTGAGCTTTGTCAACACTAAGGGGCCGATTCACGAATTTCGGGTGAAGGATTCGAATAAAAAAAAATTTGAATTTCGAAGTATTTTTTGGGTACTTCGACCATCGAATTGGTTAAATTCGATCGAATTCGAACGATTAGAAGTAAAAATCGTTCGACTATTCGACCATTCAATAGTCGAAGTACTGTCCCTTTAAAAAAAACCCCTACTTCGGCAGCTAAAAGCTACCGAAGTCAATGTTAGCCTATGGGGAAGGTCCCCATAGGCTTGCCTGTGATTTTTTAATCGAAGGATTTTCATTCGATCGTTGGATTAAAATCCTTAGAATCGTTCGATTCGAAGGATTTAATCGTTCGATCGAACGAAAAATCCTTCGATCGATCGATCGCAGGATTTGCGCAAAATCGTTCGACTTCGATATTCGAAGTCGTACGATTTTAATTCCCAGTCGAATATCGAGGGTTAATTAACCCTCGATATTCGACCCTTTGTGAATCGGCCCCTTAGGCACTTTCACAACTACCATGGGCTGAATTTTTTTTAAAAAAACTCGAAAAAAAATTTTCTTAACCCGAAAATGTGATTATTGACCAAGATAAGAAAAATTCAATTTTCGTAGAAAACACAACCGTATCCTTAATAAATAATCCCCTTAGTCTCAAATCTCCAATCAAGAACATTACTACACATCTCCCCTTGCCATGCAGTGTCTCTGCCTTTGGTGCCGTCTCAATACAGGAAAGGACAATCCATTAAAACCCAGAACAATAATGCACAGTACAATAAGGCAAAATACTTTAGGTCTACAATGGCCCCTGGAGTACTGTTCCTGTTTTATGCCGTTCCTGTTTTGTAGAGAAATAATATGTCTCGACGGGTCTTTGGAGTTGGTCTGTTCTAGTGAGAACTTGCCCGGTACAACGCAGCATTAGTATTTGTGCAACAGTAAAACAGCCACTTGAAGTCATTACACAACAGATACTATCAATGAAAGATACACACGGCTTAAGAAGAAAAAAAGACATGCCCTAAGGAAACCTGCAGCAATAAAAGCGGCTCCACAATGCGCACAATGCATGTAAATCCTCGAGAACAACCCCTGAAGTGACAGAAAAGAAACAAGGTGACAGTTTTTGCGAGACGATAATATTTGTACCTCCAGTCTGTATTTACCAAAGTTTGGGTCTTAAGGTTTCCGTTGTGATGTTAGGAATTTAATGTAACAATGCGGTGAATTCTCTACTGAAGCAGCAAGAAACCAGATATACCAGAGGAGTAATAGAGTCTCTGATCTTCAGGTACTGGTAAAGGAAGATTCCTCACGGATCCCAGGAGAAGCTGACCCACACGCTGACAGAAGAGTGGCCTGAGCTTCCAGGAAAGTAAAACTGTAGCGGGAAGATAATTCCGACTGGAGATATGTGGTCTTAATGATGACCTCTTCCTACAGGTATTTGGAGAAATGGGTCCTTCACAAGGTGAACCTCCTTGCGGAAAGGGATGGGGTTAATCCATACAGCTGAGAAGAACACAGATTCTCCTAGAGGTAAGTAACCATGGACCGTTGGAAACTTGGGTAAGTATGCAGTTCCAGATTTAGGAGCCAATTAATGATGTAAGCCCCCCATAACCATGCAATCAAAATGGAGTAATGCAGTAATAAGCTAAGCCAGAACCCAGAAGATCCGTCTCACCGATGCTGAGATGCAGAGGGAGAAGAACTGAGCCGAATCCAGAATCGAGCCGAAGTCAGGAACCGAGAGAACCACGGAGAATGCAGACACCGAAGTTACTTCTGGGTTGACGTAAGTATAACTGTGCCCCTTAAATTGTCAGAGAAAGGCAACTGCAAGCTCCGGCACAAAGCTGCTTTACATATGACTAACAATATGAAAGTACAGGTAGGGGACCTGTTATCCAGAATGCTCAGGACCTAGGGTCTTCTGGATAACCGATCTTTCCTTAAGATGGATCTTTATATCTTAAATCTACTAGAAAATCATGTAAACATTAAATAAACCCAATAGGCTGGTTTTGCTTCCAATAAGGATTAATTATATCTTAGTTGGGATCAAGTACAAGTTACTGTTTTATTATTAATGAGAACAAGGTAATCATTTTTAAAAATGTGGATTATTTGGAAAAAATGGAGTCTATGGGAAACGGCCTTTCCGTCTTTCTGGATGATGGGTTTCGGGATAACGGATCTTTCTGCAATTTGGATCTTCATTTCTACTAGAAAATCATATAAACATGAAATAAATATGGGCTCGTTTTGCTTCCAATAAGGATTAATTATATCTTAGTTGGGATCAATTACAAGCGACTGTTTTATTATTCCACAAGAAATCATTTTAAAAAATGTTTATCTTCATTTTTATTTGGATAAAATGGAGTCTATGGGAGACGGACATCCTGTAATTCAGAGCTTTCTGGCATATTTGGTTTCCAGATGACGGATTCCTGTACTCTCAGGGGACTGTTCATTGAATGCAAAGCAGCTTAATCCTTTCCATTCAGTCCTGCAGGCAAATTCCTTTTGATAATAAAATAAAGAACATCCTAGTCCAATCAAGGCATGCTCCTTGGCCACTCCAGGTCAGTAATCATGGGACCTTCCCCCAGGGGACCCTTATTATTATCCCACTGGTTACCTGGCTATCGGGGTGATAAAGTAAACTGGGGACCCCGATGAAAAGAAAATGTTTCTGCAGGCACAGTCCACCCTTGTTCCACCCACTCCTTAGAGGCCTCACCCTTTCATGGCGTTTGAATCACATCTTTCCATCTCAAGCCCCACCTCTGTCTTGAGGACCCGGAAATCAGTACCAGCTCTACCCCCCGGATGGCAGCTCTGGTATCATAGGGGAAAGAGCAAGTTATTGGAATTGTTTTTTAAGTGTGGGAGGGAACCAGAGTTCCCTGGTGGAAACCCACAAAGACTGTACAAGCTTGGTTGGGGGGACAGGTAACGGTGGAAAGGGGGCACACTGCCTTCCCAGTGGTAAATGACCCCTTTAGCCTTGTTAGTTAGTCTTTTAGTTGCCCTAAATGACTTTCCTGCTTCACTCACCTTCTATTCTTCTAGGGTAAAATCCATTAGTATTCTGTACCCATGTTCTATATTCGCTAAACCTCATGCTTGTGAAATAGGAGGAAGACTAAGACAGGTGACTAAGACAGGTATGTGAACGTTGGTTGAGATAAGATTCGATTTCAGCTTAGCTTAAAAAAAGGTTATTGTGATTTACTTGCTTAGTAAGTAATAGTCAAAATTGAACTCTCAGGTTGGGGGTTGGGTTGAAATTAAAAAGTAATGTGTAGCCTTTAGCCCTATTCTGAAAAATACAGAAGAATGCTCCTTAGGGGCAGATCTTCAATACAATACACGTTAGAGATACACCAACAGAGTTTGGATACCACTTAGGTGAAAGGAGTGGCTGATTGTTGGATATTCACCCAGTGCTTGTAGAGGCAAAACATTTGTTTCTATAGTCCCTCTAGCATAATTGTCCCCAACCAGTGGCTCACAAGCAACATGCTCCTCACCAACCCCTTCGGATGTTGCTTCCAGTGGCCTCAAAGCAGTTGCTTATTTTTGAATTCTAGGCTTGGAGGAAAGTTTTGGTTTCATGAAGCCAGGTGTACTGCCAAACAGTTCCTCCCGTAGGCTGCCAGATAGCCAATCACAGCCCTTATTTGGAACCCCCAGGACTTTCTTCATGCTTGTGTTGCTCTCCAATTTTTTTTTTTTCATTTGAATGTGGGTCACAAAAGTAAAAAAGGTTGGGGCTTTAGCTGCATGTTGAGATTGTAGCGGCATGTAGGTGGTACTGTATCTGTGTATGGGCAATGAACCCTATAATATATAAAGGCCACTATACTGTATGTTGTTAATCTTAGGTACCATGTCTTCTATACATGAATCATTCTCATGAAGTGCAGACAATACAGTAAATCCTATACTGTACTTTACAGATAATACAGCAAATCCCACAATGTGTAGGGCAACTACAGTACACTTGGACTCAATGAATCTGCAATAAAATTGGAAATTAAATTAACAGACCTGGATTGAGAGACTGGTTATTCGGGCCTGTTTGTCTGACACAGGAAGTAACTATCTGCCAGTTTATCTGATTCCGTGCCGGCTGTCACCTGGATGTGTGATGCACAGATATCAGATGTTTGCTAAGACAGTGGGGGTCATTTATCAACACTGGGCAGTAACCCATGGCAACCAATCAAATTGCTGCATTCATTATTCTACTTGCAGCTAGCTTTAAAAAGCTAACCACCAATTGGTTGCTATAGGTAACTGCCCATGGGCAAATTTGTCCAGTGTTGATAAATGAGCCCCAGTGTCACTTCTAGCTAGCCAAATCAAGCGCATTAAGTTTCCTGTAGGTAGTTTCCTATTCGATGCTATTTATATTGTGATAAGGATGCCCCACCTGCATTCTGTGTGTTATAGAACTACAACTACCACAGAGATCCTTCATTTTACTGACACCGATGTTTAGGAACCCTGTATATTAGTTCCCCAATATGTCTTTTTTTAAAGGCGCTATCAAGCTTTGGGCCATATTTATGAAAAACAAATGCTTTGTAAGGCTACAAATGTATTGTAATTACTACTTTTTATTACTTATTTTTTTCTATCCAGGCCTCTCCTATTCATATTTCAGTATCTAATTCAGATCAGTACATGGTTGCTAGGGGAATTTGGACGCTAGCAACCACATTGCTAGCAGTACAAACTGGAGGGCCGCTTAATAAAAAGCTATCAGAATATCACTCTCTACATCATATTGAAAGTTATATAATGAGACTGCTCTTGAAGGTGTAACTAAGTGATTACTGAGTACTTTGCAGTTGACCCAATTCATGGATTGACTCATCACTTTGATGTTTGATGAAGTTTGTCAATTGCTTATGCAACCACAGTAAGTTATCAATCATTTTCCTAGAAAATAGAATGTCCCTTAGCTCCTTCATCCAGATTTGCCTCCACTTGATGTATTTCCCACCAACTTGTAGGCAAGTGCTAAGTACAGGGCACATGGTTGCAAGGACGCCTGGATGTGCCTAGACGTGCAATGGAAGCCATTTACTGGACGTGACGTCATTCCAACAGAACTTGTTTAAGAAAAACTCAGCTTCTTTGTTTTGCAGTTTCTGTTTCACTTTGTATCCTTTGACAAGATATTCATTCACCAGTGGACAGCTATCATTTTTAACCGACCAGGATTTATCCGTAGCATCGCCTGTCAACCAAGAAAATACGTTAAAAAGAAACTTTTGTCCACATTTGTGGCAAACTCTTTTTGACTACGTGGTTCTACTGCTGGAGACAACTGTTTCCTCCTCTCGGTACTGAAGTGAGTAGAATAAAAGTCACGTGATTAACAGGAATTGACTTAGTATCTCCAGTAACTCAAGAAGATACTTTAAAAATAACTTTTCTCCACATTTATGGCAGATATTTTGCTCTGAACAGTAACCACAAGGTTCTACTGCCTTCCAGGTCTGGACTGGGAGTCAAAATAGGCCCCTGGCATTTCAAGTACACAGAGGCCCAACCAATGTCCCACCAGCCCACTCCACAGTGATTGTCTATGGCATCTTACAGCAGCCCGTCTGACATTTGCCAGGACTCACAGATTGCCAGTCTGGGCCTGCCTGGAAGCAACTGTTTCCTCCTTTTGGCACTGAAGGAATAGAATAAAAGTCATGTGATTAACAAGAAGCAACATAGGATCTCCAGTCAATGAAGAAAATACTTTAAAAAAATAACTTTTCTCCAGATTTGTGGTAGATCTCTTGTCTCTGAGCAGTGACCACATGGTTCTACTCCTGGAGGCACCTGTTTCCTCCTCTCGGTACTGAATGGAGTAGAATAAAGTCATGTGATTCACAGGAATTAACAAAGTATCTCCAAATAATGAAGATGATACCTTAAAAAAGAAACTTTTCTCCACATTTGTGGCAATCTCTTGGTCTCTGAACAGTGACCACATGGTTCTACTCCTGGAGGCAACTGTTTCCTCCTCAAGGCACTGACGGGAGTAGAATAAAAGTCATGTGATTAACAGGAATCAATGTAGTATCTCCAGTCAATCAAGATGATATTTTAAAGGGGTAGTTCACCTTTTAAGTAACTTTTAGTATGTTATAGAACGACAAATTCTAAACAACTTTTCAATTAGTTTTCATTATTTAATTTTTATAGTTTTATAGTTATTGGTCTTTTTCTTCTGATTATTTGCAGCTTTTAAATGGGCGTCGCTGTCCCCTTCTAAAAAAACGAATGCTCTGTAAGGCTACAAATGTATTGTTATTGCTACTTTTTATTACTGATCCTTCTATTCAGACTCTCTCCTATTTATATTCCAGTCTCTTATTCACATCACTGCATGGTTGCTAGGGGAATTTGGGCCCTAGTTACCAGATTGCTTAAAATGCAAATTGACGAGCTACTGAATAAAAAGCTAAATAACTCAAAAACCTTCAATAATAAAAAGTGAAAACAAATTGCAAATCATCTCAAAATAGCCCACTCTATGTCATACTAAAAGTTATCTCAAAGGTGAACCACCCCTTTAAAAAAATCACTTTTCTCCATATTTGTGGTAGATCTCTTGTCTCTGAACTGTGACCACGTCATTCTACTCCTGGAGGCAACTTTTTTCACCTCTCATTACTGAAGGGAGTAGAATAAATTAATTTGTTTACTGGGAATTTATGTGGCATCTTTAGTCAATCCAGAGGATACTTTAAAAAGAAGCTTTTCTCCACATTTGTGGCAATCTCTTGTCTCTGAACAGTGATCACATGGTTCTACTCCTGGAGGCAAATGTTTCCTCCTCTCGGTACTGCAGAATAATCATGTGACTAACAGGATTTTATGTAGCATTTAGCCAATCAAGAAGATACTTTAAAAAGAAACCCCAGTTAACTAGATATTGCAGAAAGGGTTACAAGCTCATAAAGCTTCATTTTTATATTATATTGTCCAGTAAAGCTTAATGTTAATAACATGTTATGGTATATTGTGTTGGCATGTAAAGTGGTTTTGTTTCTGGTCAGATTCAAACTCTTCCGTGTTAATAAAGAAATGCAAATGATATAATGGAAATAACCAGTGGGAGACATCCTTATATCTGTTACTTGTCAGGGATATTACTTATTCCTTATAATACATGAGTGATACTCAGAGTTCCCTGTATAACTCAGCCTGCAGCCTTGTGCCTTTATATGGTCACAGAACAACCCCTCAGTGACTTCTAATATCCTTATCATTTACAGTAGGGGGTACATAATCCCTTATAATACATGAGTGATACTCAGAGTTCCCTGTATAACTCAGCCTGCAGCCTTGTGCCTTTATATGGTCACAGAACAACCCCTCAGTGACTTCTAATATCCTTATCATTTACAGTAGGGGGTATTTATCCTTATCATTTACAGTAGGGGGTACATTATCCCTTATAATACATGAGTGATACTCAGAGTTCCCTGTATAAGTCAGCCTGCAGCCTTGTGCCTTTATATGGTCACAGAACAACCCCTCCGTGACTTCTAATATCCTTATCATTTACAGTAGGGGGTACATTATCCCTTATAATACATGAGTGATACTCAGAATTCCCTGTATAACTCAGCCTGCAGCCTTGTGTCTTTATATGGTCACAGAACAACCCCTCAGTGACTTCTAATATCCTTATCATTTACAGTAGGGGGTACATTATCCCTTATAATACATGAGTGATACTCAGAGTTCCCTGTATAACTCAGCCTGCAGCCTTGTGCCTTTATATGGTCACAGAACAACCCCTCCGTGACTTCTAATATCCTTATCATTTACAGTAGGGGGTACATTATCCCTTATAATACATGAGTGATACTCAGAGTTCCCTGTATAAGTCAGCCTGTAGCCTTGTGTCTTTATATGGTCACAGAACAACCCCTCAGTGACTTCTAATATCCTTATTATTTACAGTAGCGGGTACATTATCCCCTACAGACAGAGATTTGGGTCAATTCACAATAAAAAGAACTGAATGAGACCAACCATATTGTCATGCGTATTGCCAGCTTTGTGTACTGTTAGCTCTCCTGTAAAAACACAAAAACCTCATTATGATACAACTGCCTTCCCTTTATGGACCTCACAGATCATACTCTAGTCACTAAAGTGCTTCAATTCCTAATCTAAATCCCTGAGGGGCTTTGGGGCTCTTCAGGCAAGTTGATTTTCAAATCCACACCTAGACCTGGTGAAACCAGTCCATTGTTCTGAAGTGACCCATTCATATGAGATTTTTCGGGCTGTTTGGTGTTATTTTAACAGTCAATAGATGCATTGTATCATTGATACCTGCTTCACTGACATTTTGAGGAACATAAATGGGTTTCTTTCTAGAGAGTCCATGAATTTTACTCTATTTGACAGGGCATTGCGCAATCATATTTATACCTGAGATTACTGGGATCCAAGTCCTCTTTATGCAGATATGTTTACTTGAGATGATGATATGGACACATACAAACCAAGTAGTAACTGATGAGTTACCTTACTAACTGGTGCTTATCCTTTACAAAATTTCTGCCTTGGCTTATGAATATTCTCTTCAGCCTCATCCCTACACTGTCATTTAGTAGAACAAATATCCACCTGCCCCACCTTTAGCTAAATTGGACTCCTAAAACACATTATTACAGGGTCTCGCTTAAATAGCAACTAGCTAACTAGCAATTTAACTGTAATCCTTTTTGAGGCTGGCCTGGAAGATTCCACCCTGACTCTATTAGGAACAACCAAAAACAATTGCAGATAAAGAGATTATGTCTTATGTTGAAGAAGGTCAAGAGACTTATTATAAAGTAGGTGTCTACTGTTTACCTAGGCAGTCTAAGTATAATAAACTAGTATTAAGTAGATAGAGTAATGGATAAAGAAACTGGTACTACAGGGATTAAAATAAGAACATATTTTATAAAGAGTCAGGGTTTTATTTGAAATGGTTTTATAATTGTGTAAACGGGGGAGGAAATATATTCATAAATATATTATAGCTGTAAAAGTCTGGAAGAAATTTCCCATACAACCAGGAACTGATTTAATTCCCCTGCAGGTCAGGACACTCCATCTCAAATTAAGAGAGAAAAGAGTGCCTGCTTGCTGAGTCATGTTGGGTAGAGAATCGAAACTTCAAGTTTCCCTTAATCTAGGAGACTACACCGTCTACTTCGCTACTGTCCAGGGTATTTGTAAACAATCCAGAAAAGCAGCAGGCACTCACAGATCCCACAAACAGGCTTGTAAAAGAACTTTTTTTCAGGCCACAAAGTATGATTATGATTAAGTGCCTAATTGCACAAAATGCGTGAGACTATGTATTAATTTACTTTCTGGGCTGAAATAAAGTTCTCAGTTCTTTTACAAGCCTATTTGTGGGATCTGTGAGTGCCTACCATCCATGGTCGGACTGGGATGCCTTGGGCCAACCAGAAAACATTAGACTGTGGGCCCACTTTCCAAACTGTTATTCCTCCTCTCCTCACTCAACCTCTTTATTCTCCTAGTCTTTTATATTTACTTAATCTATTCTTCCATTATTAAGCATTTTTTCCCCCATAAAGAAATAAGGAATGGCCATGAAATTGGCCACATAGTAAGAAGCAGAAGGGCCCACTGGGAGTTTTCCTGGTATCCTGGTGGGCCAGTAACATAGTAACATAGTAAGTAAGGTTGAAAAAAGACACACGTTCATCAAGTTCAAACTTTTAGGTTTTTTTTTTTAATCTGCCTAACTGCCAGTTGATCCAGAGGAAGGCAAAAAAAACCATCTGAAGCCTCTCCAATTTGCCTCAGAGGGGGGAAAAATTCCTTCCTTCGGAATGGGTGACCTTGTGTCAGCTGGAAAGACCTACTGGTAAATAAAGCATTAGAGAGATTATTATATGATCCCCTTATATATTTATACATAGTTATCATATCACCCCTTAAGCGCCTCTTCTCCAGCGTGAACATCCCCAACTTAGCCAGTCTTTCCTCATAGCTAAGATTTTCCCTTTACCAGCTTAGTTGCCCTTCTCTGTACCCTCTCTAATACAATAATGTCCTGTTTGAGTGATGGAGACCAAAACTGTACGGCATATTCTAGATGGGGCCTTACCAGTGCTCTATACAGTGGAAGAATGACCCCTCCTTTACGTGACTCTATGCCCCTTTTAATACAACTCAAGACCTTATTTGCCCTTGATGCTGCTGACTGGCATTGCTACAGTCAAGTTTATCATCCAAGGTCCTTTTCCATAATGTATTAGCCTAATGTAGTCCCACTAAGGGTATAAGTGGCCACTGCCATCTTCTGTTTGGTTGGATACCTCCACCTTGAGCTGTAGGTCTGGAGCATGTGCACCCAGACCCCACTGCTAAGATTATAAATTTATTGGCCTTGCATTGGGAATATGTTGCTTTGAATGCTACAGCTAAACCCTTATAATTAAACTTAGATTGAGAAATTCCAGCATTCCCCAATAATTCAAGCATGCATGCAACCCAGCCAAAGAGGTGGGCACAACCATGATACACTGGGTAAAGGTCCCAACAAATGTTGGCCATAGAGCCATCCAAAAATATGCAACAATACGACAACCAAAGGTGCATTATGCTGGCATGACATAGACATATTACTGTAGTAGATGGAGCCCACTTTATTTCGACTGCTGACAAGTTACTGAATATTATTTCCCTTATTTACTTTTTTTTCCCCTAAAATACCTTTCCTGGCTCAGCCCCTGCAACTGGGTGACCTGGTTTGCTTTTGGTTTTAAAAACAAAACCACATGTAATAAGGTTTCTATGAATCTCCTACGTTCCTCATTGTTGTGTTCCAGTGGGCCAATCAGGGAGACGTTGGCAGGACGGAAGAGACAAAGGAGAGGAATGCCTCCAGGGATATGAGACACCAGGAACAAGCCAAACCACATTCTTAGGAGAGGGTGTAAGCTTCATCCTTTAACAAGCCAGATCAAGCCAAGCACTTGGAACCAGAGCACTTACAGTCGCACAACTGCTCTGCACAGCAACACATTGGAAGCTCTGCTGCATCTGCACCAGCAACCCTACTGTTTTAGGAAGAATAAAATGGGGAACTGGCTGCTTTATGTGACCACTCTATTGCTTTTTGGTAAGTAATACAAATATATATATATTCTTTTTAATCAAAATGTTATATTTCGTGTCCCAAAAGCAATGAGGGCAGTGGTTTTTTTTTTGTTTTTTTTTTTAAAAAAAATGTTCAGATTACACATTAGATAGCAGATAAGATCTGTAGAATATTTGACCTTTGGTATAAAGCCCAATTTCAATTGCCTCCATTGCAACAAAGAACTGTGTTTATATACACAATAATAGCGTTTCTGCAGCTAACACTCCAGTTGCACCAGTGCAGGTCAGCAGAGCAGTATATTTGAATTACTTTAAAACACTATGGGTTTTTTTTTTTAAATTAAAGTCTGAATGCCAAAAACTTTTTGGGGATTTATTATACCCAGAGGATGGAAAAAGTCATAATCCGAAAATCCGCATCTCAGACCTGCCAAGTTGAATATAAGTCAATGTGAGAATTCCCGAAGATATCCTGATCTGCGCTGGGTTTCATGCAATCAGATTTTCCATGTGGAAAATCAGGAGAATTCACCCAATTCGAATTTTAGGACGACTTTCGCGATTTTTCATGTTTTTTCCCACACTGGGAATTTTTCAGGAAAATGTGTTATTAAATAAGGGGAAATAACCCATGCGGATTTGGTCGGAGTATATTTTAGAAAATAATGAGATAAATTCAGATTTTGATAAACAAACCCCTATGATTTTTTGGTGATACTGTTCATTTAAGAACAGTCTCATGGGTTTGCTCTTAGGGAATGTGGCAGTTGTAGTTTAGTAAGCAGAGGCCCACTGAATGCTGACTGAATGTCAACTGTCATATTTGAAAGAGGCTAGAATTGAATTAATTGTGGCACTTTGACCGGTTGAAGGTACCTTTAGATATTCTCCCTCTTCTTCGGGATCAGGAATTGAATTTAGGGTTGAATTTGATTGGTGTGTCCTTTTCAGCCTTGAATTGATATGATAATTAAGGCTATTGCAGTATGTATTTAAGAACCATGGGATTGATAGTGAATTTATGATGACTAATCTAAGGCAGTCATTATTCCAAGGAATCATATCATTATTCATTGTGTAACTGGTGAATTCACAAGTTTAATACAACAGCAGTGGGAATTTACTGTTATTTACTCATTTAAATGTATCAAATAAATCCGGATTTCCTCATTTCAACTGATACTAAGGAGTCAACAAAATAATCTAAAACAGGTGGTGTAATGATACTGGAAATATAAGAAAGTTCTACCCACTGTTTTGTAGGAGGTGATGCCCAGGCAAGCTCAGGCAGATTTAATATCAATGTTGTGCACAACTGGGAGGCAGGGAGAACATCATAAATATATACACACTTCCAGTCATGGAAAATTATTCACTTTCTGGAATATTGCCTACCCACAGCAACTTGTCTTAGTTCCAACAGTTTTGGCCGACCACCATGGTTAAGTAGTTAAAGGGATCCTGTCATCGGAAAACATGTTATTTTCAAAACGCATCAGTTAATAGTGCTACTCCAGCAGAATTCTGCACTGAAATCCATTTCTCAAAAGAGCAAACAGATTTTTTTATATTCAATTTTGAAATCTGACATGGGGCTAGACATTTTGTCAATTTCCCAGCTGCCCCCAGTCATGTGACTTGTGCCTGCACTTTAGGAGAGAAATGCTTTCTGGCAGGCTGCTGTTTTTCCTTCTCAATGTAACTGAATGTGTCTCACTGAGACATGGAATTTTACTATTGAGTGTTGTTCTTAGATCTACCAGGCAGCTGTTATCTTGTGTTAGGGAGCTTTTATCTGGTTACCTTCCCATTGTTCTTTTGTTTGGCTGCTGGGTGGGGGAAGGGAGGGTGTGATATCACTCCAACTTGCAGTACAGCAGTAAAGAGTGATTGAAGTTTATCAGAGCACAAGTCACATGACTTGGGGCAGCTGGGAAACTGACAATATGTCTAGCCCCATGTCAGATTTCAAAACTGAATATAAAAATATCTGTTTGCTCTTTTGAGAAATGGATTTCAGTGCAGAATTCTGCTGAAGCAGCTCTATTAACTGATTCATTTTGAAAAAAATGTATTTTCCCATGACAGTATCCCTTTAAATGCTTGAGGTTGATAATAAGACAACATGTCCATCGAGTTCAACCTTTTGATGTCCTATAGACAGGTCTACTGGTGATTAAAACATCAGAAAGTTTATTCTAGCATCCCATTTTATAATTATCCATAATTACAGTTGTTAAGGGGCAGATTTATTAACGGTCTAGTTATATTTAACTAGAACTATGTCAGTAGGTCAGTTGCACAACATGTACAGTATTTCACTGTGATATGGCTAAACTTTTTAGCAAACAGTCTGTATCACTTAAACATCCTTTTTTTATTCTCTCCTTTAGTTTCACCGCACCCGTCACTATCCAACATCACCACAGCTGCCCCTCCTCTATGTGGCAATCCAGTGTTTTCAAGTAGGATTGTTGGAGGAACTGACACTAGGCAAGGAGCATGGCCTTGGCAGGTCAGTTTAGAGTTTAATGGCAGCCATATTTGTGGGGGGTCCATCATCTCCGACCAGTGGATTCTAACAGCGACCCACTGCATTGAACAGTAAGTATATAGTTACATAGTTAAATCGGGTTTAAAAAAGACAAAGTCCATCAAGTTCAACCCCTCCAAACGAAACCCCAGCCCCATACACACACCCCTCCCTACTCTCACATAAATTCTATATACCCATATCTATACTAACTATAGAGTTTAGTATCACAATAGCCTTTGTATTATGTCTGTCCAAGAAATCATCCAAGTCCCTCTTATAGTCATTAACTGAATCAGCATCACAACATCACCCGGCAGTGCATTCCCCAACCTCACTGTCCTGACTGTGATGAACCCCCTACGTTGCTTCAAATGAAAGTTATTTTCTTCTAGTCTAAAGGGGAGGCCTCTGGTACGGTGATCCACTTTATGGGTAAAAAGGTCCCCTGCTATTTGTCTATAATGTCCTCTGATGTACTTGTAAAGTCTAATCATGTCCCCTCGCAAGCACCTTTTTTCCAGAGAAAACAACCCCAACCTTGTCAGTCTCCCCTCATAATTTAACTCTTCCCTCCCTCTAACCAGTTTAGTTGCACTTAGTCTCTGCACTCTCTCCAGCTCATTTATATCCCTCTTAAGGACTGGAGTCCAAAACTGCCCCCATACTCCAGATGAGGCCTCACCAGGGACCTATAAAGAGGCAGAATTATGTTTTTATCTCTTGAGTTAATGCCCTTTTTATACAAGAACTTTATTTGCTTTAGTAGCCACAGAATGACACTGCCCAGAATTAGACAACTTGTTATCTACAAAGACCCCAAGATCCTTCTCATTTAAGGAAACTCCCAACACACTGCCATTTAGTGTATAACTTGCATTTATATTATTTTTGCCAAAGTGCATAACCTGCATTTATCAACATTGAACCTCATTTTCCAGTTTGCTGCCCAGTTTTCCAGACAAATCACTGTGCAAAGTGGCAGCATCCTGCATGGAACCTATAGTTCTGCACAATTTAGTCTCATCTGCAAAAATAGAAACAGTACTTTCAATGGCCACCTCCAGGTCATTAATAAACAAGTTGAAAAGCAAGGGACCTAGTACAGAGCCCTGTGGTACTCCACTAACAACACTGGTCCAATTAGAAAATGTTCCATTTACCACCACTCTTTGTAGTCTATCTTTTAGCCAGTTCTCTATCCAGGTACAAATACTATGTTCCAGGCCAACATTCCTTCATTTAACCAGTAACCTTCTGTGTGGCACTGTATCAAATGCTTTAGCAAAGTCTAAGTAAATCACATCCACTGCCATCCCAGAATCCAGGTCTCTACTTACATTCTCATAAAAAGAAATTAAGTTAGTCTGGCAAGATCTATTACACATAAAACCATGCTGGCATACACTCATAGTATTATGATTTGCTATGAAGTCCAGTATCTTATCCTTTATTATATGTTCTGATCTGTATTCCTTCAAAGGACATTGTGTTTTTTACTTTCTCTATGTAGTGATGGGTGAATAAATTTGCAAGACACAAAGTAATTCGTGAAACTGTGCTGACAATTTACCATAGAAAAATCCGCTGCAACAAAAAAAAATTTGACGCTCGTCAAAATTATTTGGACGCCCATTGACTTTAATGCATTTGGATAAAATAGTCGTACATATAAAAATTATCACTTGTTTTGATGCCCATTGTCTTCATTGTGTTTCGCGAATTTTTCACTGTTTCGCGAATTTCTCTGTAAAAAAAAGTGTCAAAGATTCTCCCATCAATATCTCTATGTCCTGTGCCCCCAATTACACAAGTAACTGTCCGATTTTCTGCACTTGTGGTTATAGCAAGAGTTTTAGATCACATTAGACATATGAGGGTTTGATTACTCTATGCTGTGCACCTATATTAGGATAGCATGCACTTAAAGGGATTCTGGCTGTGCTGAAATCTATTTTTCAAAAGAGCAAACAGATTTTTTTTTTATATTTGATCTTGAAATCTGCCATTGGGCTAGACATGTTGTCAGTTTCCCATGTGCCCTCAGTCATGTGATTTGGGCTCTGAGGTGTATTCAGTCACTGCTCCACTGCTGGAGTTGGAGTGATATCACCCCTCCCTTCCATCCCCAGCAGCCCATCAGCAGAATAATGGGAATTTAACAAGATAATAGCTTCCTGACACAAAAAAACAGCTCTCTGGCAGATATGAGAATAACACTCAATAGTAAAAATCCAAGTCCCACTGTGACTCCTTCAGTTACATAAAGTAAGAGAAACAATAGCTTATCTGAAAGCAGTTCCATTTTGAAGTGCTGGCTCTTTCTGAAAGACATAAAAACTATGCTGTAAAAATCATGAAAGAATCCCTTTAAAGAATAAGACAACCTCTACAGGAAAATATATAATTAAATTAGGATTCATGAGATCAGTTCATTTCATCAAATTGGGTGTTATCCATTGTCTGATACAGAACCTATTTTCTTTCCAGCCCTGATTTACCTTCTGGTTATGGAGTCCGTCTAGGCGCCTACCAGCTGTATGTGAAGAACCCTCATGAGATGACAGTCAAGGTTGACATTATCTACATTAACTCAGAGTTTAATGGCCCTGGCACAAGTGGAGATATCGCTTTACTGAAGCTGTCTAGCCCCATTAAATTCACAGAATACATTCTCCCAATATGCTTGCCAGCTTCTCCAGTCACCTTCTCTTCTGGGACCGAATGCTGGATAACAGGATGGGGAGAGACTGGTTCTGAAGGTAAGTGTTGAAGGGTAATTCTAGCTTCCAATAATTAAAGAAGCAGTGAAGTGTAACAATCAATGACTACATATCCATGCTGCATGGTGTGATAAAGTTGTGTTAAAGGAGACGTAAACCCAAAAAATAAATATGTCATATATTTTATATAATGAACTTATTAAAACTATTGAAGCCTAAAGTTTCAGCATATCAATAGCAGCAATGATCCAGGACTTCAAACTTGTCACAGGGGGTCACCATCTTGGAAAGTGTCTGTGACACTCACATGCTCAGTGGGCTCTGATTGGCTGTTGAGAAGCTAAGCTTAGGGCTCGTCACTAATTATCCAGCAGAAAATCAGCTTCCCTGGCTGTAATATAAGCTGATGCTACAGGTTTGCTGATTATTCAATTCTGATGCTAATTGCACTGGTTTCTGTGCTGCCATGTAGTAATTATGTGTATTAATTACTAATCAGCCTTATATTGTGACATTTCTATTCTATGTGTACTGTATATTGAGTGGCTCCCTCAGCTCAGTAAGTGACAGCAGCACAGAGCAATTTCTTCCAAGAGCAATTTCTTCTCCATCAATACCACCCAGACAGTTCCTTATATAGTGGGTGACCTGGAGAGGACTCAGATACCATTGGCTGATGTGGAAGGCAAAGGATGGATAATAATAACATTTGAGAATTTTTCTTTAATTCCTGGCTAAACAGACCACATTTTGTTTCCCAGTGAAACAAACCACTTGGCAAAAAATGTAGCTGCTGGCAAAACTATAAATTCTATAATGAAAATTTACTAGGCAGAAAAATGTGCTCATCCCTACAATGCATCAAATAAGCCTCATTCTTATCACATTCATTTTCCTGCTAAGGGCTCTTTGTAACTAACATTATCAACACATTGTTCCAGAGTTATAGAGAGATTAGATGGGGTAGTAGAATCAGGGAGTCAAAGGCCTTCACAAACTAATCATGAACTTTGTTCCTACCCAGTTCGACTGCAATATCCAGCAACTCTTCAGAAGGTGATGGTGCCCATCATCAACAGGGATTCATGTGAGAAGATGTACCATATCAACTCCGTCATCAGTGAGACAGAAATTCTGATCCAAAGTGACCAGATCTGTGCCGGCTACCAAGCAGGACAAAAAGATGGCTGCCAGGTGAGTCTTGTATCATTTGAAGGCCATTCCGACATATGGATGCCAGTGCTAATACCTTGAAATCTTCATCATGTAGATCTTCATCAACTTGTATTTAAACAAGTAATTAATATTGGTCATTCTGGTTCCAATAAAAACTCTTTCCCTAGTCTGTATTATCATTTATTGTTTTTGGTGTCTTTACAAAAGTCACGTTTTCTTCTTAAAAAGCCCAAGTTATATCTTGAACTGTCTTTATAATTAGGCACGTTGCATGAGTACCATAGGTCTAACTCCCCTGTGACCCATTATCCATAGCTGATTGCATTAGCGGTCAGGTCTGGACTGTCAAAATAGGCCCTGGCATTCCAATACAGAGAGGCCCAATCAACTCCTCACCAGCCCACTAAATAGTGACTTTCTATGGCATCTTATGGCAGCCCCTCTGGCATTTGCCAGAACCCACAGATTGCCAGTCCGGGACTGTTAGCGGTGCTTACTTTAATCACTGTAACAATTTCTATGATGGGAACATTCCCAAGTAATTGTCCCATACTAAAAGAAATTCAATAGGATGAAAAGAAACACATATTCAGGAACGTAAATTTAGGCGCACATCCATTTCTCTTCATACTTTTGACTTACTAGTGTATGGAGGTGTGTTTTTTTGTTTGTCAACGATAGTGATGGGCGAATAAATTAGACAGACACGAATTTGCAGCGAGTTTCACGGCAAATGAATTAATTTGCGAAACTGCGCACTGGCGAAAAAACTGCCATGTCAAAAAAAATTGTCGTGCCTCAAAATTATTTGGACGCCCATTGACTTCAATGCATTTGGACCAAATAGTCGCGCTTATAAAAATTGTCGTTTTGCGAATGGCACCGAGTCACCCATCACTATTCAACAAATATTAGGAATCTTTTATCTCTGTGGAAACTGAATGTTGGTTACTTGGAGGACATGTAATGCTCTTCAGGGAACAACATTTTTTCCTCTATCCAAGCAATCATATAAAGCCAGAAGCACAGAAATCCTGTTAATGCCTTAATTGCATCTGCCTTTTATTCTTGGCAAATATTTTGTTACCCAAAAAAATCTAGTTTATGTAGCAAATACTTTGTATCTGTTATTTAAGAAAGGCTTAAAGGAGACGTTTTGTGTGAAAATCAAGAACCTATCAGTGTATTGTACTATTTTGTATATAGAAGGAATGTGCTTAAAAAAAGTTGTGTTTCAGGCTGTTTTATTGATTTTTTCTGCAAAAACCCTACTAGTCCCACCCATCTGTTCCACTTCTTGCCCTCTAAATTGTATGGCTGGGCAGAGGAGCCGGCGGCACTCAGCTCACTGCACTGTATCATAGGAACCAATCAGCAGCTAGGCTGACCTAATAGAGAACTGAAGCCTGTCTTTGCTTGTGTGACTGCAGGGCTGTGATTGGCTGTTCCTCTCCTACTGTGCTTTTGGTAGGGACTGTTATGACACACCCACTCCTCATTTGAAACAGAGACTAGTCAACATCTATAGGGAGCTCAAAGAAAGGGGCTATTTTTAAAGATTATATACATTTTTAGCACAATGTAACACCAACACCACATATTTTTCATAACTGCCTACAAAATTATGATTTTTTGGTTATTCTATATGTCTACTTTAAGATCAATCTAGTTCAATGATCCCCAACCAGTAGCTCGTGAGTAACATGTTGCTCTCCAACCTCTTTTATGTTGCTCTCAGGGTCCTCAAAGCAGGTGCTTATTTTTGAATTCCAAGCTTGAAAGCAAGTTTTAATTCAATAAAAACCTAAGTATAGTGCCAAGTGGAGCCTCCTGTAGGACCTCCTCATCTTGTGTTGCTCCCCAACTCTTTTTACATTAGTATGTGGCTCACAGGTAAAAAAAAGTTTGGGGACCCCTGATCTACTTTATATATACTCCTTCTGCATTGGCTATTTAGAGAATGTCTTTAACGCTACTCTCTAGCCTATTTCTTAGCCTGAGACAGTGGTAGCCTTAACTGAAAGGGAGAAGCTCATTGTAGAGGGGTCTCTACCCATTTTAAAAGTAAATTTTGCTGGAATGGTGGGGATAGTAAGTATGGATAAGTCTAGATTTTGGCCAAATCTTTTTGCAGATTTTGTCCAAATCCCGAAATTGTTAATCTTTAAATTTGAGGGGGTTTGTTTGTCAAAAAAATTGTGAGTAAGCTCAACTGACTTTTTTTTAGATGTTTTTTTG
This sequence comes from Xenopus petersii, assembly GCA_038501925.1. NCBI lineage: Eukaryota > Metazoa > Chordata > Amphibia > Anura > Pipidae > Xenopus > Xenopus petersii. The sequence continues at coordinate 7,921,934 of CM076688.1, forward strand.
ATCGCTAGCATGTTAATGAAAAAACTCAGATCTATAGTGTTGACCATGTTTTGTCATGGGATAAAAACTTAATTGCGACAAAAATTGTCTTGTTATATTCATTCTAAAAAATGTAACTGTTTAAATAACTAAAAAATTTAAATAACTTGAATGTTGAACATATGCCTCCCATTGACATTTGTCAGGTTTCAGTTGCTACATTTTTTTTAATAAAATATACAATTGCTAAATGTTTTCATTAAAATACTCACATTTACTCAATCTGAGTTTGGAACAATCGATTCTGAAAAAAGTTGTGTTTTTGGCCACAATTTTTTTCAAATACATTTGCCCCTTGGTGTTCTGCCAAATTAAATTTTAAACCCTTAAGGTCAGAGATGATTACATTTTTAAATTATTTAAGAAAATTAATATGCAAATTAAAGTTTGGATTCCGCCCAGCCACATTTTTTGCGACGGATTTAATATTCTCCAAATCATAAATGGTAGATTCACTGCATCCATACTAAGGGTAATAAAACAATAATCTCACTTTAATATATAAATAACTATTTTTCTTTTGAATTAAAAGATCTATTTTCAGAATGAAGAATGTAAGAGGGTATTTATCAATGCTCATATGTTTTTCTGCCATTCAAATATTTTTGAGCTAAAAATCATGAATGTGAAAAAACTAACTTTTTGATATTTATTAAGCAAAAAAAAACCAAAAAACCATGAAGAACTTTGGTCATCTAAAATCATGGGAGATCATGTAAAAGTCAATGGGAGCTGTCCTAGGCAAAATGTAAACTATCCAATTCGAGTTTTTTCAATTCTTTTTTTAGCTTGTAAAAGGCATTAAACCACAAATTTTAATTTTATTCATTAAAGTTTTATATATATATATATATGATTTTTAATGAATATGGTAAATTTGTGGGGGTTTTTTGAAGTAAAAAAAATTACACAAATATGAATTTTGATCAATAGGCCTCCTCTTTTATTTTAAAGAACAGGCCTTAAGTTCATTCAGATAGAGCGATGACAAAACAATTACTGGCCAGACAGTCAATTAAGTTCTTTTTTTTTTTTTTTCCATTACAGGGAGACTCAGGGGGACCACTCGTCTGTAAAATACAAGGGGTCTGGTATCAGGCTGGTATTGTGAGCTGGGGAGAAAGATGTGCCGCTAAAAACCGACCTGGTGTTTATACTTTTGTTCCAGCTTATGAAACATGGATCTCTGAACGCAGTGTAATTAGTTTCAAGTCTTTCCCATCATCATCATCACCGTCATCATCATCAGTTCTCAGGGCATCAGCCATCTTACTTGGAGTCAGTTTGCTTTTGCATGACTGGTGAAATGTCGGACCTCAAATAACTCCATTTATGAAACTGAAAATGTTTAATTTACTGGAAACTTTTGTGATGAAACCATGCACGTCTATGGGGCTTTGTTGTGATGTGCACCATTAGACTGACCAAAAACTGTGAACTGTACAGTATTTCTTTTTTTTTTTTAGCCTTGCAAAATCCACTCGTTTTTGCATCTTGACACGCTTCAAGGTTGTTTGAGGCTTGTTTCAAGAACAAGAGGTCTTGATAATAAATAATTGTATAAATTGCAAGAAACGGAATACTATAAATGCTTTATATTTGTATTATTTCTTTACTTTTTTTTTTGCACATTTGTAATGTGCCAAGATTTCCCACAATGCTGTGCATTTGTGGCAATATATGTGTGAACATAGTGTAAAATGTCATTCTGAGGGATATACTTGTGAGAGCTGATAGTACTCAAAATTTAGCAAAATAAATTAAAAAAAAACAAGCATATTTAAGATGCAAAATACAATTTTGTGATAATGAAATGAATTTGTCAGCAAAAAAAAAGTAATGAGCACAAATTAATATCAGCAGAGATGTATTATAAATTATGTTAGCACAGAATTCTCTAAATTGCAAACATTATTTTTCTACTAAAAATTGTATTCAGAGACTACATTTTTATTTAAAAAATAAATCATGATTGCATTGTGTTTATAAAACTCATTTTGTGCTAGGGAAATGTGTTTTGTGTTTAAAATATTATTTTGTTAGTATAAAATGGTTGGGATGGATTTTATTTTTAGGAAGTGCATTTTGTTACAAAATGTGGTGCAAATGGAACCTAGTTATATCAAGGAAAAAAAAAAAACAAAAATGCAAACAAATTCATGATTTGCTTATTACGCTGTAAAATATAATTTCTTATAACAACATTTAAGCAAGTGATCATCAAATGAATTCTTTAGATTGCAAAAAAGTATTTCCATACTTAAATGATAATTTGTATTCACAGAATGCACTTTAAAAAAATGTAATTATTTTGCTTATAGCATTCATTTTTTGATCATGTATTTATCTATTTTTTTATTACAAAATGTTGTCAAATGGGACCTTGTTGTTCCAGCCTGCCATTGTCACAAAATACATTTTGAAATGAAATACCAAAAAAAAAAAAATGTTAATTAAGCTGGAAAACATCTTTGTGGTCACAAAATTAAGTATATGAATCACAAAAAAATTTACTAAAAAATGCAATATTTTTCAAATGTTTTTATGTTTATAGAAAACATTTTCTTTACCTGTAAAATTGAATGAATTGATTTTATTTACATGCATCTTGTAGCACAAATGGTACCTTGTTGTTCCAAGCATCGCCTTTCTAACTTTTCAAAAAGTTGGTAGGATTTATTTGAATAACACTAGTGACTACTGTGGACTCATTTATTTGTGTTGTCACTCATGCCAGTCTTTAAAACTGGGCTTTATCACTATGTTATTGTTCTGTAAAACTGGACTTTAGAAATACATTTCAGACATTGACTGAAAACTGAATTTTCGATACATTTACTGTATATGTGACGTCAGTTTTTTTTTGTTTTAGGGGCCGATTCACTAAGGGTCGAATATCGAGGGTTAATTAACCCTCGATATTCGACTAGGAATTAAAATCCTTCGACTTCCAATATCGAAGTCGAAGGATTTAGCACAGATAGTACGAATGAAAGATAATTCCTTCGATCCTTCGATCAACGATTAAATCCTTCGAATCGAACGATTCGAAGGATTTAAATCCAACAATCAAAAAAAGATAGCCAAGCCTATGGGGACCTTCCCAATAGGCTAACATTGACTTCGGTAGCTTTTAGATGGCGAACTAGAGGGTCGAAGTTTTTTTTAAAGAGACAGTACTTCGACTATCGAATAGTCAAACGATTTTTAGGTTGAATCCTTCGATTCCAAGTCGTAGTCGAAGGTCGAATTAGCCCATTCGATGGTCGAAGAAGCCCAAAAAAAACTTCAAAATTCAAAGTTTTTTACCTTCGAATCCTTCACTCGAAGTTAGTGAATCGGCCCCTATTAATGTTTTGTTGGGGAGTGCTGTGCTAAAGTGTCCAATATGATCCTTGGTAGGTAAATATTTCTGTGTTTAACAAACTGTGCAGTATTAACCCTTCTGTTTAATAGCAAAACACAGATCTTTTAGTCTTCAACTAATCAACAATCCCTGTGTCTTTAGAATGATCCAGCCCTAGCCAATAATGGATTGAAAAAAGAATCTTTAAAAAGATTTTTATTGTTTAGAGAAAAAACAACAACAAAGTAATGAGATCACAAGGGTGACAAGGGTTAGCTGCTGTCTCTGTTACTGGAATAGTACAGACTTAAAAATAAAATAAAAAAGCCACTAGATGTCCCCATATAGTCTTCTTGGAGCAAAGGCAATAGCTCACAGAACCATAAAACCTTTATAGTAATCAACACAAAATATACAACTAGAGATTCTCAAAGCCCTGTTCAAGTAACCTACCCAACCCTCTACCATGAAAAGTTTTTATTTTTACCTTGTATCTCTGTTGCTTTGTTGATTTTTACAATTTCTTCTTCACACAGAAGAGCGATACTATTAGGTAGTCATTTAGCAATGGCAGCCATACTGCCTAGAAACTGTCTTGGAAGTCAGGTGACTAAAACATAGTTGACTGGCAGTTTTAGGGTTGGTGAGGACCCTGTACTACAGTCAAAATATTTTAATATATGCAACTTAGATATGCACTGCTGGCCTTCAGCTGTTTTACCTACAATGAGTTGTTGTTAAAGTTTTTCACAGCAGTTTGGGCATTACTGATTTGTGTCCAAAAGAGATTGGGGGGCCAGCCATCTCTAACTCTGGAACCATGGGTGTCCACATAAGGGGGCAGTTGTCCCACCCTGACTTCTCCAGCTAGTTCCAAGAAATTGTTGGTACATTTAATTCCCAACAACACAAAATGTTTTTTAAACTTCCCACTTCCCAAGGCAAGTCTTAATCAGATTATCTTCTACAATGTCATGAATAGGTTCATCTACAGTCAGATACTACCCTATGTGATATAAGCTTACTTACCCCCCACCCTGAAAAATGTCTGCGGAATCCCTTGTCTGGAACTGCCAATAAACAAAGGGCACACAACAGAAGCAACTAAAGACTGAAATAATGACTTCTGATTACTTGAACCTGTAGTGCATTTCTTGTTTCTTTGTATGTTTTTATAAAATAAATCTGTAAAATATATGCACCTTTCTGGGTTTTCATTTCACAGACTATTGGAAACATCTATATGTTTGCCTTTTACTCGTTCCTCTCATGACACTCACTGAAAAAAGATTACCAGGCACTGGCTCTAGAGCAGTTGTAGAATCTTGATCCCCTCTGGTTCAGGGAAATCACTAGTAACATATTGGACCATCCTTCACCCCTTCACGGATGCAAGTGTTCGAGCACTAAGGGGTTCAAAATCTTGGGGTCTGTTGTTCTCTGCACCAAGTGCTGAATTGGAAACCCCTCTACCCCTCCTCCTGTGGACCCTGCACTTTTTCCCTTTTGTCCACGATTAGAGGGAAAGTTAGACACCTGTGGCAATATAGAAAAGGTACAGGGCAGAGTGAAATTGTGCAAAAAGCACATTTAATTTGCACACATTTTTTGCACTTTGCACTCAGACTTTATAAATGACCCTTCTATCTTCAGAAAGGTTTTGAGAAAATGTAGTGTACATTAGTAGAGACTGTAAGAGAGACCTGCTCAGGTTTGGGCATTAAACCCAGAACTGCTGACCCACAACCCAATTAGAATGTGCCAACTGGCAATGGGCACCATTTAGAACTCCTACTTGACCCTTAATGAGTTTTAAGGGAAGGCAACTCCAACCAATTAGCCTCTTCAGAAATGACATCACTATGAACCAGAAGAGACTTCCCTTTGGGAGTAGCATCAACCAGGTCTGGAATATTTTTGTTTTTTTCCATTTTCACATTTTACAATGACTTGTACCTTACCCAAGAACCTACATTACAGACCCAGTCCAGGGTTTTCCATCTCAGTGGAGGACTGTAGACTGTATTCATGCTCCCCAATGCCCTGCCAATTGGAAGGAGTTTCATCAGGTGGTCTTTGCTTTAAGTTGACACTTTCTGCCCACTAAACATTAGTAGTAGTTAGATTGGAAAGAACAAGGTGTTGACCTAGAGAAAATGCTTTATGGGGATGGAGCAAGAAACTGGATAAAAGTTAATGTTGATGGGAGTATAAGACAGAGCCAAAACACATTTTCTTCGGCACACTACTTACTTTCTTTCCATAGGGTGCATTCAACTCCTCAGGCTACTTCCAAGCCAATTTCTCATACAAGAATTCCCATAGGGAGGAAGCGCACCAGACACTTGGCTTTGCCTTTTAGAACATTTATTCCAGCAGAGTTGGCACAAGCTTTCAGGGTCAACCCCTAAAAAAGGAGGAAGGGGTTGACCCTGAAAGCTTGTGCCAACTCTGCTGGAATAAATGTTCTAAAAGGCAAAGCCAAGTGTCTGGTGTGCTTCCTCCCTATGGGAATTCTAGTATAAGACAGAGACAAGGGAAACGTTTCTGAAATTAAATATAATGGGGGAACTATTATTTTCCAAAAGAGCTGATTCATTGTTACAGCAATACAAGTGGAAATTCCAGAGTTAGTAGACCATATTATTGCATAAGTTCCTCAAGTACAAAGGAAAGTGTGACAAAGAGCATTATGCAACCATCATAATGTGTGTTTTTTTTTAGCATCTATAAACTTTTGTGTCTTTGTCAAATGTTATATGTCAACTAGAAGAGATCAGCACACAGATACAGCTTTCATAAATGTTTATTTTAGCATGGAAGTACTGACTTGCTTTTGCAGAAGTGACTGGCTCAGATTTGCCTACACAGATAACTTCATAAAAGCAATTTCCTGGTCCCATTTACAGTGTAAAAATCTAAATAAAATATAAGGACATATCTTGCCATACAATCATTTACCCAGCAATGTCCACATCTGCTGTGATTGTGCCCTTTCTTACCATTGGAACTCATGGGATAGTTAAGGTGGCTATACACAGGCCAATCAATTCTGCTGACCTGACCCCTCCAGACTTACTAGCAGCTTACTGAGGTTTATGGGGGCATTGCAATGGCTAAAAATCTGGTAGATAATTATGGGACAGGCAAAACAAATCCTACTAGATGAGTATTTCATCAGTGTGTTGATGAGGTCCTTTCTCAACGGGTCTTCCCATTATGAGTCATTTGTTGGCCTATTGGCCTGGGTGCCAAATAAATTTGGCCCAGCATATTAGTTGCTAAATCAGATAAAGAGAAGATCATTTGGTGACTAAAGGTTGCCATACACTATAAGATTCTTGGTTGGCAAGGTTGCCCAAATGAGCGGATCTTAACCCGATATGCCAACTAACGGCTGGGCGATATCGGATGAATCTAAGGGCTGAATGATTGGATTACAATACTACGAATGGGCTCCAAAGGGTCGCAGGACCGCATCAACTAGCCAATGCGGTCCTGGATCATACGAAAAAAATCAAACTTGTCCGATCGATATCTGCCCGATTTTTGGCCTGATATCGATCGGGACGACCCATCGGGAGCCCCCACACATAAATCGGTCTAGAGGACCGATATCGGCGGCTTTAATCTGCCCGTGTATGGCCACCTTAAGCCAAACCAGCAGATCTTTCAGCTTATGCCCCCACTTTACCAAAACCAGCTTTCTGTTCTTCAGAACAAGTGCAGAAGAGAGTGTTGCAAGTTTGTTCAACTAAAACATCAACTTCCTAGAATAAAAACAAGTAACTCATTAAAAATATTGATTTAGAAATGGAGCTAATACTTATAGCCCTCTTGGTAAAGGACTGTTTGAGTTGAGTTAAACACATTGGGGTGCAAATGAGCGCTGTTTGTAATGGTATAAGGATACAGCACACTTGTAAGACTTACTAGCTTCCCACCATCTCATTCATGTCATATCTTAGTCCTTAATTTATTACAACCTCTATCCTATAAGAGATATTTGTATTGGGTTTATTGGGTTAGTCGTTGCTGTACAGTAGACATGAATATTGGTCATCGTTAATTATATGGTCCAGGGATCAGTGCTTCTTCTTCTACTTCTCTTCTTCCCATGTCTGTTTGGGTTTCCTCCCACTGTAAAGATACAAAATGTAATTTCCTCCAGTGACTCACTGGGGGTTATTTATCAACACTGGGTACATTGAATGAGTAAATGAGTTACTGGCCAGGGGCAAATTTGCTCTTGCATATAAAAATAAAATATATAAAATAAATATATACAGTATGCCATACAATGTAACTAGAAGGGAACTATTGGTGGGGGTGGCTGGGAAAGCAGCCTTATATGGTGCAGAGCTGTCAGCCTATTCACATTGGTTTAATTGGGAAATCCATTAACCAGTAATTCACATGTCTTGGTCCCCAGCCAAACAACCATAACGACTGCTCCTTGGACAAAGCACGTCTGGGCAGGGTGGACCTTTAATGGATGGTATCAGTTTGCGCACTGGTGGTGTCCATTTTTTTATGGCTGCAATTGTGTAATTCACAACTTAAGTAACAGCTAAAGGATCTAATTAAAGATACACAGAAGGAATAATGGGGATGTAATGCTGCATTGTCAATTAACTGGGCGCTTCCACTTCAGCTGGTAAGTACTTTACATATCAAAGAGGCAACGATTAACACAATATGTAGTAGGGTCTCCCCACACCTGGATAATAATAGCTGTCAGCCCTCTGTTCCCTGGAGAGTTCTTAATTACCTTCCTGGCCCATTCTGTTGGTTTACACAGTAATATTGCCCCTTATCAGTGGCGTAACTACAGAGGAAGGGGGGGGGGGTACAGGAGTGTAGCCCCTAATTAAAGAGATATTTTAAGATATCTTTGTAGAACAGGCCAACTCATCAATGTTTTGGGGTGTCCAATTGAATCTGCTGTGGGACCCAGTAACATCTGATTACACCACTGCTCTTTATTGATTAGTTACAAAGTAACATTATAAGTTTGGTTGAAAAAAGACACACGTCCATCAATTTCAACCTTTTAACTTTTTTTTTAACCTGCCTAACTGCCAGTTGATCCAGAGGAAGGCAAAAAAAACCCATCTGAAGCCTCTCCAATTTGCCTCAGAGGGGAAAAAAATTCCTTCCTGACTCCAAAATGGGACCAGTCCCTGGACCAACTTGTACTATGAGCAATCTCCCATATCCCTGTATTCCCTCACTTGCTAAACACCATCCAAACCCTTCTTATACCTATCTAATGTATCAATAAGTATGTTGAGACTATATACTACCTACAGTATATGGATTATCCCCCCTGTAGTGCCTCTTAGTTATCCCTCAGCAGCACAGAAATTGTGTCATTTGGGTCTGTTGTAGCACAAAAGTCTTTCCCTAATCCGATTGCTGAACTGATGTGGGTTAGTTCTCATCCTTGTACGGTCAACTGGTTAAAGAGCTAAACAGGTAATAATATCAGTAATCCTCTGAAAAATGATCCAGTCTTATAGTTTATGGCCGGCTTAAGTCTCTATGTGTGTCATAGTTCAAAAGATGGCACAATTTTATAGAATATGGGAAACCCTAGCCATTCTAGGGACACTACATGGAACCCTTGACTGATGGTGGAACCTTCCAATGGGCTGCACAATGGCAACATGAAGTGGGTTAAAACAAACAGAAATCCGGTATGTCTGTCACTTTGTGCTTGCTATTACTCTACACAAACTGGTTTGTTCACATTCCCAAGGACAAGGAAGGGGTATACACACACACACACACACACACACACACACACATATATATATATATATTCCAACCCTGTCTACAATGTGGCACACAAAAGAATAAAGCACAGACACTGGAGTCTGAGGAGCACACCATTGGGATTATCTCTTTATATAAACCACAACTCAGCAAATCCTTAACTTGGAAGAGCAATGGCATTCTGGGAGTATCCAGGGGTCTTCCAACTTCTTCTAGGTAAGTTTCTAAATAACCATGACTAACTGTCAGCTTCTAAAGGAACTCAGAATTCTTTAATTCATACAATAGGATCCAACCCCACCCCGACTTTGCTTTAAAGGAGAGCTATAATGCTCCAGCGGCAGCCTATTAAAGGGATGGGGATTGTATCTTGGGACAGTGAATAGCATAATATAAAAAAAATTGTCATGCTAGTTTCCCTTTAATGCATCCAGGTTATAAATAGAAGTTATTGATGAGACAACCAACTCAATCTCACTACCTGGGTTAAAATGACCGCCATTGTTGAGACTTTTTGTGAAGATGCCAGCGTTTTTGGAGAATTTTACAGTATGTTCAGAAGAACCATTAAATAAATAGGGGTTTGTCACATGGTGCAAAATTGAAATACATTGTTATATAGTTCATATGGGTTAATAAGAAGACACAATCAAGTTCAACAATTCAGTGTAAAGCAAGTGTTGTTTGTTGCATTGTTTCTGTCTAATTAATGTCTTTCCTATGGGCTGATACACAAAACTGCGGTGAGATATACAGGGTGGAACACTGGGGGGCAAATTCAATAAACGACGAAGCGCCTAACGCTAGCGTTAAATCGCCAGCGTTGCACATTTTCGTTAATTCGCCGATTCACTAACGGACACTGGTGTGAATTCGCTAGTGTTACTTCGCACCCTTACGCCTGGCGAATTTGCGCAACGGACGTAACTACGCAAATTCACTGACATGCGCATTTTTCTGAACAATACCTTTTACGCCAGACTTCCTTCGCCACCTCAGACCAGGCGAAGTGCAATAGAGTAGATAGGGATTGCTTCCAAAAAAGATAAAAAATTTTCTAAGTCCCAAAAAACGCTTTCATTTTTTATGGGTGATAGGCTGAAAAAGATCGAAAAAATTTTTGGGGCTCCCCTCCGTCCCCCCTACATTTCCTGACTCATGGCACCTTAACTATACAGTGGGCACATGTGTAGGGCAAAATAAACATTTTATTTGCTGTTTTGAAGGTTTCCCAGGCTTGTGTAGTGATGCTACATATTCCTCCATTGTAACTTCAATTTGGCGCCGTATGCAAATTAAGCATCGCTAGTGCTTGGCGAATTAACGCTAACGCAACCTTACGCTTCCGCTGAGCGCAACTTCGGATTTTAGTGAATTTGCGTAGCGCTGGCGAAAATACGCCTTGCGAAGTGTGGCGAATCGGACACTGGCGCAACTACGAAGCTTAGTGAATTTGCCCCTGGGACAATGAAAGGGTCGGAGCAATTGATAAAGACAAGGGGAAATATGTCGGAAAGGGTTACTGCCTGCTCTGCTGTTATTTCACCTGTAGAAATAATGATTGGTAGCTAGTAATGTGTGAATAATTTCGCCTGGCACAAATTTGCAGTGAATTTCCGCATTTCGCCACCAGCGAAAAAATTCGCTAGTGATAATTCACTGGTGTCAATTTGCGATTTTCACAATTTTTTCTTGAAAACATTGAAATTGCTGGGGTTTTTTTTTGTGAAAACACTCGAATTGCTTGATTTTTCCATGAAAAAGTTTGAATTGCTCGATTTTTCTGCGAAAACGTTTGAATTGCACGATTTTAGTAAAGAGCACAGAAATAGGGTGTTCAATTAATAAATTAGCATATATAATTATACAAACATCTGAATACACAGTATATAAAGTGCAATAATTCTCGACTCCCCAGTGAATAAATTAGTGTCCACGATTTTAGTAAAGACATTCAAAGTGCTCGATTTTTAAGGAACTATCAATGTTAAGTTAATATGAGGAATAAAGGTAAGGGCAGCGTTTATTTTTACAAGCAGCGACTATTTTTACAAATAGTGACTATTTTTAGGTTTGCTGTCAAAGGCATAAACCCACACTCATTCCAAAGATTCCCCACGCCTAGTTATTTGTCAAGAGCCAGTGGTAGGAGAACAGCAGCAGCTCCTCCCCCTACCGGTGAGTGCAGGGTACAAGCAATATGGCAGGCTCCTCCCAGATTAGAAAAATTAAGGCAAACTGTGCACCATAATTGTAATTCAAACCCATTACTGCACTCAAAAACCCCTCACACAGTCATTTTGGCGAGGGGACAGTCGGTAGAAAATTACGCTTGTGAGAAAGGAAAAATCTTTTGAAAAAATAATAAAAATATGAATGCAAATACGAAGAGAACTAATATGTTTTGAAGATTTACATTTAATTTAAGCATACTAACATTTTCATAAGAGGCAGAATTAGAGCTGTCAGGCAGGAATAGCAAGTCAGAATACCCAATAAAAGCAACTGGTGGCTGGAACAAGAATCTCACTTTGGTGACTATTTAGAGCTACATTCCTATCCGTTTGGGAAATGGCCCTGTGTTTTGTTAAATGGATCCTGTCATCGGAAAACATGTTTTTTTCAAAACACATCAGTTAATAGTGCTGCTCCAGCAGAATTCTGCACTGAAATCCATTTCTCAAAATTTTGAAATCTGACATGGGGCTAGACATTTTGTCAATTTCCCAGCTGCCCCTGGTCATGTGACTTGTGCCTGCACTTTAGGAGAGAAATGCTTTCTGGCAGGCTGCTGTATTTCCTTCTCAATGTAATTGAATGTGTCTCAGTGGGACATGGGTTTTTACTATTGAGTGTTGTTCTTAGATCTACCAGGCAGCTGTTATCTTGTGTTAGGGAGCTGCTATCTGGTTACCTTCCCATTGTTCTTTTGTTTGGCTGCTGGGGGGGGAAAAGGGAGGGGGTGATATCACTCCAACTTGCAGTACAGCAGTAAAGAGTGATTGAAGTTTATCAGAGCACAAGTCACATGACTTTGGGCAGCTGGGAAATTGACAATATTTCTAGCCCCATGTCAGATTTCAAAATTGAATATAAAAAAATCTGTTTGCTCTTTTGAGAAATGGATTTCAGCGCAAAATACTGCTGGAGCAGCACTATTAACCGATTTATTTTGAAAAAAATGTTTTTTCCCATGACAGTATCCCTTTATGGCTTTGCATTCCAATCCCACTGCAGAACAGCCATTTGGAGACCCAGAAAAATGTGTTTATTGGAATCTTTTAGTTTTTTCCATATGAGTGAGAGTTGTTCTTTGTCATTGCAACCAGTAAAATCAGAACCATTGAGAAGTTATGGCCAATAAATCGCTAGAAAAAATAAGGCAGAATGTTTGCAAGAAAATCTTTGGAACCCGAGAAATGGGTTTGAGTGGGTTCCTCAGCTCAGAGAATCTGCAGATTATATTAATAGAGTAATGATGATTAACGCTTCCACTCTTCTGTCTCTTCCTCAGTTACTTCCTCTCCCATTTGGTTGGCCACCACAGTCTACTCTGCTCCAGCTTGTGGTTCTCCCATGGTCTCAAGTAGAATAGTGGGAGGTACGGCTGCCACAAACGGAGCGTGGCCCTGGCAGGTCAGTCTGCGCTACCAAAAGTCACATATATGTGGGGGTTCAGTGATCTCCAATCAGTGGATTATGACAGCTGCTCATTGCTTCCAAAAGTAAGTTATTTATTATTAGTGTATGTGAGAGGGTGAATAATATGTTGTAGGTAGTCTAGAGAGTACTCTAAAAATACTGCACAGACTAACCCTTGTTAATACAGTGACATGGTTATTAGGGGCACGATATAGCTCACCCCAAAATATACCCAAGTTAGCATTTAGTCTGGGCCCCTTTAGCTCATAACAAGGTTACAAATATTTATAAACATTGGGGTAACAGTCACTGCTATAGTTCCAGGGGTGCCCAGGGCACAAATAAAGACTCACCCCCAATCTCCCCTTAACTGGCCTTCAGGCTGGGCCTCCTAAGCTCCCAACAAGGTTACAGATATATAGAAACATTGGGGTAACAGTCACCCTGCTATAGTTCCTGGGGTACCCAGGGCACAAATAAGCACTCACTTCAAATCTCTCCCTAATAAGACCTTCAGACTGGGCCCCCTTAGCTCATAACAAGGTTACAGATATATAGAAAGATTGGGGTGTCACCCTGCTATAGTTCCAAGGGTACCCAGGGCACAAATAATCACTCACCCCAAATCTCCCTCTAACTGGCCTTCGGGCTGGGCCCCCTTAGCTCATAACAAGGTTACAGATAAATAGAAACATTGGGGTGTCATCCTGCTATAGTTCCAGGGGTACCCAGGACACAAATAAGCACTCACTCCAAATCTCCCCCTAACTGACCTTCAGACTGGGCCCCTTTAGCTCATAACAAGGTTACAGATGTATAGAAACATTGGGGTAATAGTCACCCTGCTATAGTTCCAGGGGTACACAGGGTACAAATAAACACTCATCCCAAATCTCTCCTAACTGACCTTCAGACTGGGCCCCCTTAGCTCATAACAAGGTTACAGATATATAGAAACATTGGGGTAACAGTTACCCTGCTATAATTCCATGGGTATATACAGGGTAGAAAATAAGCGTTCACCCCAATTTCACTATAATATGCTTTTATAATGGGATTATACAATGACATTTTTAATCATCACCTAGGGGGCCACTGAAAAGTTTGGGAGCTTATGTTCCACACTGAAAAGACTGAACAAAATAGGGGTCATTGTTGACCCTAGGGGGAACAAATGCAAGAGTACACTCTTTAATGCCCATTCTGGGAGCACATGGGCCCCCTGGGTACTGCCCTCTGCACTGAGCCCGGATTAAATATTTGCCTCTCTAACTGAGTCAGCGCTGGATCCATAGGGTAGGGCACAGGTCTTTGCACTTTGCTTTCTGAATGCAGAGGCCCGGGGCATGCCGTGTTCGGCTGGGCAAATGTGGCCTCTAATGTTCACTTCCAAATGAAATATAGTAGGGGAGCCCTGCAAGGGCAGTAGCTCACTCTGCTGCTTTGTTCTTGCCCCTCCAGCTCCTTGTTTTCATCCCAGTATCAAGTTCGGCTGGGTGCATACCAGTTATCTCTCTCAAATTCTAATGAGATCATATCCAATGTGGAGAGCATCATTGTGAACTCCAAGTACAACAAGGACACTAACTCTGCAGACATTGCTCTAGTGAAACTAACAAGCCCCATTACCTATACCAAGTACATGCTACCTGTCTGCCTACCTTCAACTTCAGCCAACTTCACTGAAGGCATGGAATGCTGGGTAACTGGATGGGGCACAATCAACTCTTCAGGTGAGATGTTTTGTATGTAATGCAATGCTATGTGAGGTGCTGTAGTATCTTCTCATGCTAAATGGTTGTTATTTCCTACTCTTTTTCTTCTTTCACAATTACTCTCGCATTATCCTATTTTATCTGCTTTTAGGCCATTTGCCAAAAAAGCCTTTTATGGGGGTTATTTATCAAAGGTCGAATTTTAGAGCTACTGTATATGAGTTTTTTAAACCTTGAATGAACTTGAATTAACTCACAACTGGAATAGTTTCTAATTTAAGAAAACTTGAATCAGTGAGTTTCAGTTAACAACTTGAAAACTTGATTTAATCGAGTTTTTGGTGAAAAAAAAACTTGAATTGCATGAATTGATCAAGTTTTTGAGCAAAACCCTCAGAAAAAACTCATTAAGGCTATTAACATCTGCCAATTGTTCAAGGGACCTCTGCCATTGACTTCTACATGACCTCAACAGGTTTTAGATGCTGTATTTTCCAGGGTGAGGGTATAAAAAATCTTGAGTTTTTTTAACCCAAAAATTTTAATTTTAACTCCAATATAACCTTAAAATCTTGAATATTTTATGGAAAACACAACTTGAACCAATATAAATTTGCCCCTTAATGTTGTGTAGTCACTCTGCCACTTTCCAGTTGGTTATTAAACTACTATATAATTATTAGGATTATTCCAACAAGCTGTTTGTTTGGGTCAAGTTCCAGAAAGTTCAAAAAATGTGAGACTTTATAAAGGATGATGGCAAAAGTGATCTTTTGTAAGTACCAATTCAATCGATGTATCTAAACATTTTCAAAGATTGATCAATCAGCTTTGCTTAATATTTATAATATATACCTGTCTAATAGTCAATATGTTGTCTTGTCTTACAGTGAGCCTTCCATATCCTCAAACTCTCCAGCAGGTGATGATCCCTCTTATTAGCAGGAACACATGTGATCAGATGTACCATAATGGCACCAAGATCAGTTCCAGTGTTACCATAGTTCCAGTAGACCAGATCTGTGCTGGGTATGCAGATGGTCAAAAGGACTCTTGCCAGGTATGCAGGTCAACCAACCTTGTATTGGGTAAACTATCATCAAACACAGATAATTCCCCTCTAAACCTAAACTCCCTAATCTGAGCCTTTGTGTTAGCTCACTGTTGGGTCAGTTGGTTTCTTTCCAGAGGTTCCAAAATGTATAGTGATTACAAAGATACTGCAAATGCCACAAAGTCTTCTACTGGTGTCGGAGAAGAATGTACTTCAGTTGTCATTACCCATTCTTTAGCATTAGGCAAGCTGGAGTTAGTTTCCATGAAATGAGTTTGAAAACATATTCTTTTTTTCTCTCTTCCAGGGAGACTCCGGGGGACCCCTTGTCTGTAAATTACAGGGAGCCTGGTATCAAGTTGGCATTGTGAGTTGGGGAAAAGGATGTGCCCTTCCAAACTACCCTGGAGTTTATACCCAGGTAGCTGCTTACCAGCCATGGCTCTCGACATATAATGCAACAACTGATGTTTTAACCAAAGCAGATGCTGCCGCCAGCACAGTTAGTGCAGTCGCAACAACTTATGTGGCTTCCACAGATGATATGAGCACCATGCTTAATGTAGCCACTATCAATATTCAAGCTAATAAAGTGACAGTAGCTAATGCTAATACTCTATTTAAATCCTCTTCAACAACACTAAGTATATCAGTGCTATTACTTGGATCCAGTGTACTTCTGTGTTGGCGACTCACAACTGACCATTGACCATTGAATATCTATTTTTATTAATTTGTGCTTCCTTGTGTATGGTCACAGTGAGTATGGCGCTCATTCTATATAAAGCTGAATTGAAGAAACCACACACCTCACAAGACCAAAACAGAGTGTCCTGGTGCCTGGTGGTAGAGGAATCAGCAACCTCTAAGCCAAGGTACCTAGAAATTCACCGGCACACAGGAATCAAGTTAGCAGGGCAAGCCCTTGCAATTTTATTAATGCTGTGCACTGCTAACTTGATTCCTGTGTGTCGGTGAATTTCGACGCTCATTCTATATAAAACATGGAAGCAGCTCTATATTTTTTGTCTTGCGTATGGAGTAAGCATGGGGCAAAGCAGCCATAAGAAAGGAATAGCATGAACTGAAGTTCTGTGTAGGGGAGACTAGAAATACTGAAAAGAAAGATGTGACTCAAACAGTCAGATAAATATATTAAGGACTGTGGGGACACCTTGATAATAATAACCCTACGAAGCTGAACTGGACCCATCCATACAGTATATATATATATATATATATATATATATACTGCTAAAAGTACTACCATGTCACATTAACCGTATACAATATATGTTCTCAAACTGAGGGGATAAGTTCCCTGAAGGGGCCCATGAAATGGATGGTTGCTGGACCTCAGACTCAACACCACAACGGATTACGTTTGTGGGTGAACCATTATTTTTTTATCCTACATAAACCAAGATGGATGGCAGTAGATTATATATCAGCAACATTGTTTTGGTCTTGTTTTAATGATCATGATGAGCTACAAATGGTGTCAACAGAACAAACCTTCCTACATTAACCAAGATGGTTGGAAGTAGATTAGATACAGTATCAGCAACCTTGGTTTGGTCTTGTTTTGAGCTACGAATGGATGGTGTCAACCCAAACAAACCTTCCTACATAAACCAAGGCTGCTGCCAGTAGATTAGATATCAGCAACCGTTGTTTTATCTTATTTTAATAATAGCAATGAGCTACAAATGGCTGATGTCAACCCAAACAAACCTTCCTACATGAACCAAGATGGCTGGCAGTAGATTAAATATCAGCAACCTTGGAATGGTCTTGTTTTTATAATCACAGTGAGATGAAAATGGTTGTATTCAACCAAACAGTCTAAAAATCCTTCAAGGATAATATTCTCATATAAAGAAGGTTAGAGGTGTCCATTTTTAATGATGAGTAGTTTCATTATTTATTTGTGTTAAAACAGAGTCACTTGTCCATCAACTTTAATCTTTCAATGTAATACCCAGCATCACTGACCCAACTGCTATTGCTAAGTTCTATATACTGTAGGTGATATGTATTACATTTTTTGGTAAGAGGAATAATTTTGTGAACCAACTTGATTATTATTGTAAATATTCTTTTTTATAAGGATCTGACTTATCCATCATTCTACAGAGATTAAACACGATTGCAATCATTCCTTGACTAGTGTCACTTACCTAACACATCCAAATGTACTATGGACAATTGTATCAGGAGCCAACAAACCTTCTTGTATAGTTTTGGAGTTTTGAAGTACAGGTTGAACAGACACACTCCTCATACCCACGTGTGATTTGCATTGGGAAACAAGGACTTGGATGGGTGTTGCTGAGGAGCAGCACTGAGCACTAACACCCCATTTAACAGAATGGTGTTCTACTGCTCAAAGCAGCAGTTGAACAACATAATCTTGTTGCTAGGGTAACTCATCCTAACAAGGGCATAGCTTACTGGAACATGAATAGAAACAAACTGAATTGTGTTTAAAAACTGCCATTCATGACTTACCTTTATTTAAACCAGAACTATTTTTATATTGTTATTGTTTGTGAAATAAATGTTTTTTATACAAATTGTCAGAGTGTGTCTATCAATTAGCGAATTAGTGAATATAAGTCTGACAATATGGCTAGAAATACATTGATTACATATGGAATAGTTGTAGATGAAATCATTTAATAGGCAGAAGTAGCAAATTAAAATTACAGAATTTGACCAAATTTTACACATTTCGCTACAATGTTTTTTGTTTTGCTTTTAATTTATTTTTATTTTGCATTTATCTGATACAAACATTTGGTTCCTGTAGTACATACGGAGCATGGGCCATACAGAAATATATGGTGACTATCTGTTCAACACAGAACAAAATCTAAATTATTTCCAGAAATTAAATTTTACTCCATTAAAGTTTGTGTAGACTGGGGACACCACACATTCTACATCTCAAAGTTCTTTTATTAGGTTAAAATTTTACCCAGAATGGATGGTCTATAACCACCACAATAGATATTAGAACCCATGCCACTTTATTACTTAAAGCCCCGGAAAGACATTTTGATATATATTTTATTTACATGTAAAATGTAAGTTTTTCTCTTTGAAAAGCTCATCCAGCCTGTCATAATCACTGGGGACCATTAAAAGGCAGAATCAATTACTAGTTCTTTAATATAAAACTCCATCATTCCCTAGTTTATTTTAGCATTTGTCAATCCATAAGATTAACCTCCCATGGTTGCTGTGCTTACTGTTATGTAGAGTTTCTCATCTCACAACAATACGTGGTAAAAGTCAAGAAATTTTCATACAAATAAAATTCCATTGGGCATGCCCCTCTTGAATTTTACCAAAGCAGCACAACGGCTAACCAACCATATACTTACAGCAACTAGGAGGCTCATATGCTCAAAGTGGAAGCAGAGAGGGATACCCACAATGAATGAAGTCCAGGAGAAAGTAATGTCTGCCTATGACAATATATACGGTAGACAAACTGGGTATACTGTACCTCTTCCCCAATACCTTCATCTCATTAACATGATCCAATGGAGACTGACCCTTTCCATCTACAGGTATTGCTCACATGCTGAAGTTTTTGTTTTCTGTTTCTTCGCTTTTTATTTTTCTCTTTCCTTTTCCTTGTGGCTATTATTTGTGTCAAAATATCAATAAAAAAAATTTTAGTTAAAAAAATTCTATTCTCCTCCTTTTTTTCTGTATTGAATGCTCCTGGGTCAGGTTTTTATACAAAAAGTCAATAAGATGCTGTGGAGGAAATGGAGAAAAGTATATCATGCTGGTCTTTCCGTAATTTGGATCCTCATACTTTAAGGGGCACATTTTTTTTGCTACTTCGACCATCAATCTGGCTACTACAACCTTCGACTACGACTTTGATCGATTCGAACTAAAAATCGTTCAACTATTCCACTATTCGATAGTCGAAGTACTGTCTCTTTAAATAAACTTCGACCACCTACTTCGCCACCTAAAACCTACCGAGCACCGATGTTAGCCTATGGGGAAGGTCCCCATAGGCTTTCTAATTATTTTTTAGCAAAGGAAAATCGTTCGATTTTTCTTACGATCGTTCGAATGAACGAGTTGCGGTAAATCCTTCAACTTCGATATTCGAAGTTGAAGGATTTTACTTAGATGGTCGAATATTGAGGGTTAATTAACCCTCGATATTCGACCAATAGTAAATGTGCCCCTAAATCGACTAAATATTTATTAAACCCAATAGAATTGTTTTGGGTCCAATAAGGATTAATTATTTCTTAGTTGGGATCAAGTACAATGTACTGTTTTATTATTACAGAGAAAAAGAACGTTATTTTTAAAAATTTGAATTATTTGTTTAAAATGGAGTCTATGGGAGACGGCCATCACATAATTATGAGCTTTGGGTTTCTGGATAACAATTCCAATACATGTACCATATTTTCTGAAATTATATTTCAAAGGGTGAGACCTCAGTGCTGACTTTGATAAGAGTCTGAGATGAGTCTTGGTTAAAACATTTTTTTGGAAGAACTGGTTTAGATTATGAATTCCTGAATTTATTTCAGTCATCATGAAGGCGTATTCAGTAAGTCACATTGGAGCGACACTCATCAATGGAATACAAAAAAAAATCTGGCTCTTCCCTGTTCAAAAAACAGACTATAATAGATGAATAAGGAATGAGATGAAACAACTATATTGCTGAAAATATGGCTGAAAGAGGGATGAATAAGAATAAGCCAAGGACTTTATTTTAAAAAAAAAAGTGATATTAGTGCATTGTCTGGTAGTAATAGGAGACAATACAATGTAGATAATACATTTTATTTGAATTGCACGAAAAAAACATTACAGAATTAATCGGATGCACTTTGGAGTCAACGTTTTTGACACCACAAAAGGGTCATTGTCAGGTATTGTCCACCCCGTGTTGTCAATACAATGAATCAATACAGGTTTGATACTTTTTGATGTGGAGAAGTCAAGAATGCAAGTAGTGAAAGTAATTACATGAAATGTCACAAATTCAGGATAAATAGGTGCATTGGCACAAGATGAAAGTTGCTTAGAGAATGTATGGATGACTAGTGAGGGCCCTTTTGTCCCTGACAAAGAAGAGCTCCTTCACCACAAGGCTAGGGGGATCCCTTTATATATATATATATATTTGCCCTATGT
This sequence comes from Xenopus petersii, assembly GCA_038501925.1. Classification (NCBI taxonomy): domain Eukaryota; kingdom Metazoa; phylum Chordata; class Amphibia; order Anura; family Pipidae; genus Xenopus; species Xenopus petersii. The sequence continues at coordinate 7,942,698 of CM076688.1, forward strand.
GTTTCGTACCCACAAGGGCACTTAATTATGTGGGTACGAAACATGTAGGGCGGATGGAGATGCAAGGAAATATATTTTTTAACTTTGTCTAATAGAGATAACTTTTTTTAACTAAAACATTTTGGTCCTGTGGATCCGCTTGAGTGCTGGACAGCACTGCTTCTTCTTCGAATTTTCTGGCGTGCCGCTCCCTAAAGCTGGGGGCCTGGGGCTGGTGTACCCAGACAACATCTACTAATTGGTGAGCTATCTACAGTACATTCTGGGCACCTTTTCTCTCTCCTCATGCAACACAACAAAAAAATATATTCAATATAAAGAATGGATTTGCTTAATGTCTGTCTTTGCAAAATATTTTCCTGAATATAATATATTGCTTTGTATTTACACCACCAACCAGTGAGCTTGAGCTGTACATTGCAATATATCCTTGTACCTGATTGTTCTACAACGCAAGCCCATGTTGACTAAAGTTGGCGTCAATCATCACACTACAATTGCATTGAACCTTGCAAAGCACAACAAACGGCTGTACAATAGAAAGATAAAAAAAATAGAAATATAACGTGTTTGCCTGGGGCACCTGCTAACACACAAACACATTATTTCTATTTATACCGCATCATTGTTAACTATAGCACTTTACAGAACAGGCATAGGAGTACTTATCTTCTCTTCCAATGTCCCACACTTTTACTTCTTTTTTTCAACTTAAACACACACATTGTTTGCTTGGGTCAAGTTTTACAAATTTTAAAAAATTTGGGACTTTTGAAAGCATGATGGCAATTTATGTACACAAGGGATTTCTTGGGAGAAACAAATCCATCTATAAGAAGACATTGTCAAAGTGTAACCCCACCCCTATTTTAGTTTAGGTAGTTACAACTCTGCTTTATATTTTTAATGTTTACCTGTCTAATTGCGAGTGTGGTGTCTGGTCCTATCTCATTACAGTGAGCCTTCCATCTCCTCAAACTCTCCAGCAGTTATTGACCCCTCTTATTAGCAGGGACACATGTGAGCACATGTAAAATGAGTTCCATAAGACCAGATCTGTTCTGGGTATTCAGCTGCCCAGAAAGATTTGTGCCAGGTAGGTCATCCAAGCTTTTGTTCTACAAACATGAAGTCCCTCTAAGCCTTTACTCGCATAGATTCCTAGTTCGAGTCCTTGTCTTGATCGGTCAGTTTGTTCCTCACCTGAAGTTTCTAACTATTTAGGGATCCCAATGATAAGTCAACTCAGATAAGTATACCAGTGCTATTACTCAGTGCCTTTGTGTTTCTGTGTAGGTGTCTCACAATTGGGAATTGACGTAAAGCTCATACATTTAGAATTCGTTATATTCTTATATTTATATTCTTTTGTGCTTTCTCGTGTTGGCACTCATTTTTGGATATGGTCAAAGTCAGCATGGTGCTCGTTCCATATAAACTGCAGAAGCAGCTCTATGTCCAGGGTCGAACTGGGGAGTCCTAGGCCCATGGGGTTCCATCCTTAATGGCCCACACCTTTTACTCCTCATGCCCTGCCCACCCAGTCTGACACTATATATGTCTTCTGTTTTGTACATGGAATAAAAAACAAGCATGGAGCAAAATCATCCACAAAGAAAGGAACCACATAGTAAAGTAAAGTTCTGTGTATGAGAGATTTTATAAAATAAGAAGAAAGATGTATCTCCAAGAGGCAAATAAACATATAAAGGACTGACAGAGACACAGTAAAAAGAATAACCCTAAATAGATGAAAATGAAATTAAATTTGTTTTTTTCAGCACAATTAAATATGACACTCAATCTCTGGCTCAAGATGAGCCCATGATGGTGTTGAGAAGTGTCCAGATGGGTTTCTTGTGTACCTCCATTCTTGCACTTTGCAATGGGATAACCTTGCAACCCTATGTTGCGATTTATGTATCAGTGCAGACAGATGTGACCCATGTATTTAATATATTTGTTGCTGTATGTTGCTGGATTAAAATGAATGTTATTGTTCACATTAGATGACAATGCTATTAAAACAGGCTTGTCTCATTGGAAACACTAACAACTAAGTGGCATTTGGGCTTGATCTTCTAAGGAGGACATGAAACTGATGGGTAGGGACCCCAGATTGAATTCCACTGATGTTTGCCATTACGGGTAAATGCTTATTTTCCATCCTATATAAGCCAAAGTGACTGGTACAGGTATTGGACCTGTTATCCAGAATGCTCAGGACTTGGGGCTTTCCTGATAACATATCTTTCCATAATTTGGATCTTCATGCCTTAAGTGTACTAGAAAATAATGTAAATTTAGGCATAAACAATAGGCTGGTTTTGCCTCCAATAAGGATTAATTATATCTTAGTTGGGATCAAGTACAAGCTACTGTTTTATTATTACAGAGAAAAAGGAAATCAGTTTTAAAAATGTGGATTATTTGAATAAAATGGAGTCTATGGGAGATGGCCTTTCCGTAATTCGGAGCTTTCTGGATAATGGGTTTCCAGATAAATGATCCCATACCTGTAGTTCATTAGACATCAGTAACCATGCTCTTATTTTGTTGATCGTGTTGAGCTGGAAATGGGTGACTTTAACCCAAACTATTGAAATGCATACTGGGATAATATTGTTAATACGATTATAATGCTGCCAAGGGTTTAGAGGTGTTAGTGTCAGTTTAATGATCTGATTGAATAAATTGCTTGTAAATAGTATTTGTGATTATGTATTTATAAAGATAATAATACTTAGTTCATCTATTTGTGTTGGAAGATGTCCATCAAGTTCAACGTTTCAGTTTAACACCAGAACCCTAGCGCTATAAGAATACAATTAATGGGCTGTTTTTGTTTTTTTGACAGAATTTCCTATTAAGCAATTTTAGTGTTGCTGTTTGTTGAATAACATTTTCTGATAAAAATTGACAGATTCTGTCCATAATTTAAGATGGCAGAGGGTAGGAGTTTAGGCAATGGCGTAACTAGATATTACTGGGCCCCACAGCAAATTATTTTTCAGGCCCCCAAAATGTTTAGAGGTTGACTTGTTTCTCCAATATTTATTGAAATTGTATATGAATTAGGGCCTCGTGGGGCCCCTATACCTCCTGGGCCCCCCTGCAGCCGCAGGGTCTGCTTCCTCTATAGTTACGCCCCTGAGTTTAGGCAGATACTGTGACTTGATATATATAGAAATAAGGCTGCAGAACTCATGTGTCTTTGCTTCATTAAAAGCAATTTCTCCAATCCATGACCACATTGTGTTGAATATGTCAGTGTTTTATTAAAGGGTGGAGACAAAGTTTGGAAGTAGAAATGCATTTAAAAAATAGGAGTTTATCATACAAAAGTAGAACAAAAACAAAATCACAGAATTTGACCAAATCCAACATATTTTAATACTTCAATGGTATAAATGGGGCCAACAACATTACAATGTACAATGTAACCCAGAAACATATATTCCATAACACTCTTCTAGCACCGTAGAGTTTACAACCTATGCTACTATATCGTTTAAGATTCAGGAAAAACATTATGCATTCAATGTAGAATTTAATTATTCTTTTAAATCTCATCTCTCATCATAATCAGTGGGTGGGGTCACTAAAGAAAACATAATATATTTAGCTCCTTTAAACTGTTAGTAGAGCTTTCACAGTTTTGAGTTTCCTCGGTTGGTGTACTCTGTAGAGGTTTATACGGACTCCTTGCTCCTGAAACATTTTCATAAAGCTATAATTGGTGAGTCACTATGATGCTATGGGGGAAATAGAAATATTTAGATAACACTAAATGCTTTTGTGGAACCTGATTGTCCTAAGATTAGTCAGGATAGGCTAGGCCCCTTAAGAGGTCACTCTAGGAGTGACAGATAGACAGGTCATTTAGCTGAGCAGCTCAAGGCTCTGACGAGGAGAGTCAAAGGGATTAAGATCCCGGGTACTAATAGACCAGAATAGGGACTAAGTGTATAGGAACAGGGTATATAGATTCCCCTCAGGTTCCACTTAGGGAAAAGGCTGAAAGCTGGGTGTACCTTTATTGCTGCTGAGCTTGTCCTCTTGCCTGTGGGGACTAATACTGACCAAATGGTGCTGTGAGTATTGCCTATTCAATGTGATGCCAAATCCTGTCATGCTCTATTGTATACTCCACTGAGGATTGTGTATGTTCAATAAATATGTTTATGGTTAAGTTATAAGAACCACTGGCGTCTAATTATTATACCCTGCAATCCAGTTACAGTTCATATTACACTCTGCCTCCACACCGTTGCGAGGGCTTACTCCCTAAGATTAGAGGTCTCATCCAAAACACATTTATTGGGAGTGGAGCTAAATAGTAGTGTACAGTACACACAATTTACTATAGCGCTACACTAGATCCAAATCTGTTGAAAGCAAAAACAGGACAGATAAGATGATGATGAAATAGAGAGAGAGATATAGAGGTAGATAGATAGATAGATAGATAGATAGATAGATGATAGATATAGATCGATAGATGAAAGAAAGAAAGGAAGGAAGGAAGGAAGGAAGGAAGGAAGGAAGGAAGGAAGAAAGAAAGAAAGAAAGAAAGAAAGAAAGAAAGAAAGAAAGAAAGAAAGAAAGAAAGAAAGAAAGAAAGAAAGAAAGAAAGAAAGAAAGAAAGAAAGAAAGAACGAAAGAAAGATCTAGGGCTAATATTTCAGTTTTTTCAGCAAGGCAATTTATTTCAATATTTATTTCAATTTCACTTGACTTCTCCTTCCAGGGTCATAGATAGATAGATAGATAGATAGAGTAGATAGATAGATAGATAGATAGATGATAGATAGATAGATAGATAGATAGATAGATAGATAGATAGATAGATAGATAGACAGATAGATAGATAGATAGATGATAGATAGATAGATGATAGATAGATAGATAGATAGAGTAGATGATAGATATAGATCGATAGATGAAAGAAAGAAAGAAAGAAAGAAAGAAAGAAAGAAAGAAAGAAAGAAAGAAAGAAAGAAAGAAAGAAAGAAAGAAAGAAAGAAAGAAAGAAAGAAAGAAAGAAAGAAAGAAAGAAAGATCTAGGGCTAATATTTCAGTTTTTTCAGCAAGGCAATTTATTTCAATATTTATTTCAATTTCACTTGACTTCTCCTACCAGGGTCATAGATAGATAGATAGATAGATAGATAGATAGATAGATAGATAGATAGATAGATAGATAGATAGATAGATAGAGCGAAAGAAAGAAAGAAAGAAAGAAAGAAAGAAAGAAAGAAAGAAAGAAAGAAAGAAAGAAAGAAAGAAAGAAAGAAAGAAAGAAAGAAAGAAAGAAAGAAAGAAAAAGAACTAGGGCTAATATTTCAGTTTTTTTCAGCAAGGCTATTTATTTCAATATTTATTTCAATTTCACTTGACTTCTCCTTCCAGGGTCAGCAACCTTGGTGTAGTAGGATGGCCTAGAAGAATTGAGGGTACTGTGCGGTACTGACTGGGGCATGATTTCAGATAACAGATTGAGCATACTTAATTTTCACACGAACGACATGATCCCTTCTGAAATAACAGGTGAGACGTGTGCATTGTGTGTGCCATACACCAACGATGTTTTTATGCTGTAGTGTCCAGTAACTTGGACCTTGAACTATTTATACCACTGCTACTGGGCATCTTATTCCTGAAATGAAGAACCCAGATTAGTTATAAGATTTCATTCATATCTGCCATAGGTTTAACACCTGCCCTGCCAAAGACAAAGGGACAAATAAAAAAAAAGCCATGCACATCCATGCATTCCGCAAGTCAAGAGAAAACAGGTAAATTTGACATTTCCAGCATCTGTCATGCGAGACGGAACTGTAACCAACAAAAGTAATCTTACCTTTAAGGTCTGGAAACCTTTGTATAATTTGCATAGCTTATTGGCAAAGTGCGCAAATTGTCTGCATGGACAGGTTTTTTTACATTCCCATAAAAAGGGGGAGGGTCGTGAACATCTTCGCAACGTGTAACACAAAGGGACGCAACAAGGTGTCTGATCTCATGTGTGGGAACTAGTGGGACACTTTCTCCAGAGATGCTCGGCAAACCATGCATAAGCTCCATCTCACCATCAACTGACATTCATAACACAGAAAGACAATGACATACATGGAATTGACTAGGGTCCTTCTGCTTCTGCAGGGTAAGTAAGTGGTTATATAATGGGATGGTGATTATGTTTAAAGGTCCATATGTTAAGGATAAACATTCAGTTTTGACAATTGCCCATTGTGCTGAATAAATGTGTGAGATTTTTCTTACCAGTGGGGTCTAGGGTTGATAAAGACTTTAACACAACTGAAATAGGCAATGGCGAGACACAACAATGAAGATGATAGTTCCTCATACTCTTTGCTGGAGAGCCACCGACTGTCATATGTAGGGCCAACAACTGTAATAAGTAGTCTGACTCCAAAACCATCTGCTGAGTGGGAGAGCGTGGTCCAGGAATTGACTTGGTGGTGCCTTTACCAAGCTATCTCTACTAGGTTCCTCCTTAGTTTCTAGAGCTATTTGTTCAAACAAGGATTTGTTTAAACTATTGCGAAAATGAAAATTTAATATAAGCTTCATCATACTGAAATACAAAACTTTCAAAATACAATCAATTAAATACCTAAATTACCTCAATTAAGTACCTTAAGTCTACTATGCAAACTTTAAATAAACCCTATAGGCTGTTCTTCTTCCAGTTACGATTAATTATATCTTATTTTGGATCAAGTAGAAGGTACTGTTTCATTACTACAGAGAAAAAGGAATTAATTTTTAAAAATGTGAATAATTTGATTCAAATGGGAGATGGCCTTTCTGTAATTCGGAGCTTTCTGGATAACGGGTTTCCGGATAACGGATCCCATGCCTGTACAAACAAAATCTAACAAACTGCCTTTTGCACAAATCCTGCATGTAGAGAGACATGAAGTCTGGTGATTTTAATAGAGTGAGATCGAATGCATCTTCTAGGCAAAAGGAGCCCCCCTATAAGATATATTGGATTTAACTGTCAATGAATATGTGACACCCAACTGCTGCATGAAGAGAGAATGAAGAGAAACAGATGCTGAGAGAGGAATAGTGAAGATAAACTTGATTATTTCAGAAACGGTACAGAATATTTAATTGATTGTATTTAGAAAACGTATTATGCTGAAGCTTACAGTATATTCAATTTTCTTTTTCCCTTTTAAGAGTTAAGAGGAAGCAAGTGAATTTGATTTAACGCTAGCAGCATTCAAGTCCTGCTCTGTACCAAGAGACAAAACATGCCTGTCCCTTAGGGATGGGCGAATTTGACCTGTTTGGCCAAAAATCTGCCACAGGTCGAAATTCGCCAAATTGAATTGAATTCTATGGGCAACAATTTTTTTTTAATAGCACCCATCTAATAGAATCCTGCATTGAATATTTTTTTCAACAGAGGTAACAGATTTTTTTATATTTGATATGGTGATGGACATGTTCTTAGTTTCCCAGGTGCCCTAAGTCATTCTTTATTCCTGTGCTCAGAATTGGAGTGAAATCATCCCCTCCCTTTTCTCACCAGCAGCCTATCAACAGAACACTGGGAAGGTAACAAGATAACAGCTCACTGACACCTGCATTGCTAAAAAATGCTCCCATGCCCCACTTGGTGGTAGATAGGAAAATAGCACTCAATGGTAAACATCAAGCCCAACCGTGACTCCTCCAGTCACATTGAGTCAGAGAAACAATAGCTTGTCTCAAAGCAGTTCCATTGTGAAGTGCTGCCTCTTTGTGAAAGCACAGGATCAGGCAAAATGAACTGAGATGGCTGTCTGCACACCAATGTTACAACTAAATAAAATACATTTATTTCAGCTCGTCTTGATCCATTTTATTCAAAGTAACAAATAAGAATACTGCTTTGAATATAAATACAGAAATAATGATCTGAAATATACTGCCAAATCTATTCATTTTACAATATTTAAGAATTTGTCTGTTGCATTAATGCAACCATATTTTTTAAAAATTTTAAATAATTTGAGAATGGGCAGCAATGCTAGATTGAAAAATTCCAACAGTATGATCTCTGTTGCCAATGAAGCTTACCTGTTGTACAAGGTTGAGGTTAGGGTGGGCAAATGCTAGACCCTGAGGCAGGTTCTGAAGATGACCACCTATCGTTTGTAAACAAAGAACTGATCTTCTAACAATAACTTAACTGGCAACAAAGATGGCTTCACCTTTCCAGGAACTGGAGGGTACAATTATAAACCTGGCCCCTTGGGGATTTTCATTACATTGTTGTAGAACTCTATTAGAATAATTAATCACCGTGATAAACAAACAATTGTAACTCTTGTTTGAACTGAGAATACTACCAGGCTTGTGAGGACAGCACAAAACACTATACAATCAGTATCACACCCTCAAAGTCTTGTTTCAGAATGAATTTTTAATGTTAATATTCCCAATTTAGAAATGGAGTTTCCTGTCTTTTTATTTTTCTTTAATGATTAATTAATCATAATTAATCGATGTACCTTAATTAATCATTGCTGTATCGTAAATCACCAAATTGTTTCTAAAATCCTAATGTCTCAATTGTCCTCTAACCTTCAGTTTGTAAACTCTAATTTGTAGGGCCCTCTAATCCTATTGTATCTGTAACCCCCTGTTTATTATCCACCATTTATTCCCTGTTTGTTATAACCAAGGTAAAGCACTGCATTTCTTGTCGGCGCTATATAAATAAATGATGATGATTAAATATATGAGCATTATTATGTACAGACGTTCTTGATTATCTAGGTATTTGGAGTACTTTGAGCAACATTCTCCAATTTTTCATTGTAAGAAAAATGTACAATTTAACTAAAAGGTAAAAAAAAAAAAAAAGCTCTTGGAATTGTGCATTTTTGGAGTTTTAGTAAAACAAATATGAGATGTTGCCACTCAGGACTTCAGCAAGAAATATCCACCCACCTCAGGTGCCTCGTTGGCTTTCCCCAGGTTTGCAATAGGGATAATGATTGTTTTTCTGTTGGATTTAGGGTGTTACACAATTTTCCATGCAGCAATAATAATTCCCAGGCAGAAGGTTCTCCCTGTGATATGGATGATAATGTTGGCACTAAGCATTGTAACTTCACAAGCATTGTGACATTTCTCATCCTCAGCTTCTCTCTCACCCACAATCTTTGCCGACACAAGTTCCACCCGACTGGTTTGCGGTTCCCCATTGGTCTCCAATAAAATAGTTGGAGGAACTGATGCACCAGATGGGGCATGGCCTTGGCAGGTCAGTCTGCGCTATAAAGGGGGACATATCTGTGGGGGGTCCGTGATTGCCACTCAATGGATTCTGACAGCAGCCCACTGCTTCTTTAAGTAAGTCTCTCTTTGCAAAATGTATTATTTTTTGTAGTTTCTATTTGTAAGACAGCAGAGTGGCACAGCATCTTTACCATATAACTTGAGCTTTTGTATATGGTGCAGCAATAAACTCTATCGGATGTAATATTGTGTGGGCTAGACACTATGGGCCAGATTCAATTCATCGAGAAAAGTTATCTCCTGGTTTATCACCTGAAAACTCATAGACAAGATTCAATTCAAGGAGAAAAAACTTTTCTCCTAATTCACTTCCAGTTTTCCCCTCCATAGACTTCAATAGAGTTTTCATGTGATTAACCGTTTTTCTGAATTAAATTGCATCTCAAAATGGAATCTCATCTATGACTTTTCAGGAATTGAATGTGGCCCTATGTTTGAGGTATTACAACGACCAATCCCTGATGAATAGTTTCTTGTCTAACATATAGGTGGTTGGTTATAAAATATTGATATTACAGAGAGAGTTTTTTAATATGTGAAGACGAAAGGGCTCATTTGCAACCCCAAGTGCAGCAACAAAATGCAAACAAGGCAGCAATTATATAATATACAATAATAAAATAATAAAATGCAAAGTGTATTGTGAAGCAGTTGTTTATTTTGTTGTACTGGGCAGTGCTTGAAGGACCCATGGTAATGTTCCTTGTTATTCTCCCACCAGTTCCCTGTCTCCATCAGACTATACAGTTCGGCTGGGCGCATACCAGTTGTCTCTGATAAGTCTTAATGAGGTCACGTACAAAGTGGACAGCATTATTGTGAACTCACAGTTTAGCAGTTCAGGACATGCTGGAGATATTACCTTACTTAAACTGGCAAGCCCCATGACTTACACCAAGTACATCCTACCTGTCTGCCTGCTTTCAACATCTGACAGCATCACTGAAGGCATGGAATGCTGGGTAACTGGATGGGGCACAATTAGCTCTCAAGGTGAGGGTCTAATCATTTAAATACAAAATATGTGAAGACATCTTTTCCACCAAATGTCAGTTTATTGCTCCTTAGAGACACCTTTCCTGCAGAGTAAGCCTCAACGTACTGTCTTGGTAGCTTGGAGATGAAGTGTTAGGAATTGACTGGTATATTACGAATAACCATTTGCAAATAACTGAGGTTCAGAAAGAGGATTTAGTAGAAAACACAGAGAAACCACAAAATTCAGTATATGGAGCCGACAATAAAAAAGTCCAAGTTCAGGAAGCGGCAATCAAAAACGCCGTCAAAGGGCAGGGCAGGCATAAAACAGGCAGAGACAAATTATGGTGGAAAGATAAGGCAGAAACAGAACTTACAGGATTCAGGATCAGGAAAAGGAGCAAGAACATGAACATAAGGCTTGGGCAACACAATAAGCTGAATGTTCCAGCACAGATAAATGGTGGTGACAGGCTTAAATTACCCTTTAATTAGGCTACAGCTGCATCTGGATTGAGAGCTTGGACCAGGGAGTAGAGGGGAGAAACAATCAGCACTTGCCAGGCCCCATGTTCTCAACCACAGAGTTCTAACAAGGAGTAGCACTTGATTTACTATACAAAGTATTATCAGAGGTGAACTTCACTCATATATATGTTCTAAATGTGTATCTGTATCATAGTGACATATCAGTGTCTCTTTTCAGTGAACCTTCCATATCCTAGGACCTTGCAGCAAGCGGTGACCCCATTTATTAGTAGGGCAAATTGTGAAAAGATGTACCACATTGGATCCCAGGATGCTTCTAATACTGTGAAAATACCAGCAGATCAGATCTGTGCTGGATATGCAGCTGGGAAGAATGATTCTTGTCAGGTAGGTCTGATGTCTTCTTTACCACCAACATTTCACTTCAAAATTCATAAACCTAATGCTCCATCTTTAACCTGATTCCTGGAATAGATGTTCTTGCTCTGACAATGAAGCTCAAATGTTAACGCTCAGGGTTTCATCTATCATGGAGTAACTGCTTTTTCATTAGTGTATGTAGGACAGTGAGACCCAAACCCATCTAGTTCTCAGATTTGAACCTCCTTCTTATGATAGATGTTCCAATTCTGACTCCATGATTTAAGGGTTAATTTATCGTGGAAGCACTGTTTATCAATTACGCTACTAATACCCAGTCATGTAAGTGCAAAGCAGTATAATTTTGTTTAGTTCTAGTGTACCATGGATGGTTAACATTTATGATCACCGTGATGCTTTACCCCAGGCAAGAGCTCCAAGCACCAGCCTGTGGTACCTTTAAGCATCACAATATTGACTGCCTTTCCCAGTAATCTCCAGAGTAATTGTTGGCACATTGTGTGTAAGTTGTGGCACATGTTTATTTCAGTGGGAATGCATCACTTCCAGCAAACCACTGTGCTGACAACTGCAATAGCCCCCAGTAGCAATTTGATTGGCATTAGCTGTTTGTGTCCATGGACGTAGCCCACTGGTGGAACTCTGGAATTCCTGCCAGGTTCAGGCTTGGGATAATGCCAGGGTTTCTTAGCATGCATGTAGTTTTAGAAAATTCAGCCTGGATGGGTACATTGGCATTAGGTGCAAGTTATTTAAAGCATATGCACTTGGTGTTAAAAAGAGCAGAAATCACTAGCTTGATATAAATTCATAAAGTGAGCTCATGGGTAACACTAGTCAATGTTATCTGGAACTAATGGTCTCCAAAATATTCACTTTCCTGTCTGTAACACTCAACGACTGTCAATCATTCCATGAACCCCATTCAAAGTTGCTTTAAAACAGCCAACCAGCTGCTACATTCTTGTTGGTTGCTATGGAGCACTAGATCTGCAGGAAAACTCCAACCACCCTGCCAGGCTGATATCTGTCAAAAAATCCAGTTGGGAAACGACCATATTGATGAGTTGATGCAGTCACTGCCCAACAGGTTTCTGTAGCTCCATAGTATGGCCCTCACATCAACAAGTGGATGAGCCATATTACAGTCCATTGCATAGGTGGTGACATTGGGCTTATCTGGAGAGAATACCAAATGAGTGGACATTTGCATTACTGACCTTTCCAAATGAGTGGATCTTACCATTTATAAAAGATCTTCCTTGATTTTCCTGGTACATTCTGGTAGGATTGAAGATTACAGGTATACTGCCCTCTAGGTATTCAGCATCTATAACTACACCATTCAGGATTTTCAGCCAACTCAGTTTTGCAGTGTCAGGAGCCTATGGGCTCCTAGCAGGAGATGTCCGGACCAAGGAGGAAGCTTAGGGTTAAAGTCCAAGTTTGCGGTATCTAAAAGGGGTCAGACGTAAGCGTAGTCAAGTTCAGGCAAGAGTTCAACAAGGCAGTCAGAAAGAATCAGAGTCAGGCTAAGGGACAGGAAGCCGGGAAACAGCAATTCAGGACCACCTGTATCATGGGCGCAGCCATCTTTGAAGGAACACCGCCGGAGATGCGAGCGTCAATGGGCACTCCTGACATGCAGTAGATAAGTAAGATGTATTCAGAATTTCGTGTCACATAATGCCAGCATGAGCTGTATCATTTGAGGAACATCTTACTGACCTTTAAACCTGTAGATTTTACTGGAAATATATTCTCCAATTATAGCCATTGTTGGTTTAGCACATATGGACTTGGGTTGTCACCAGGTTCTGCATTAGTCCTAATTCACTTTGGCCAGATATTTCCCATCTCACAGTTGAATTCTGATAAAAAAAACCCTCTTTTTATCTCACAGGGTGACTCCGGGGGACCCCTTGTCTGTAAATTACAGGGAATCTGGTATCAGATAGGAATTGTGAGTTGGGGAGAAGGATGTGCCGTCGCCAACCGACCTGGAGTTTATACCTTGGTACCTGCTTTCCAGTCATGGCTCTCCTCATATAATGCCATAGAAAACCAAGTAAACATCACATCAGCACCCACCACTCAGAGAGCAAATACATCCTCCTCATGTTCCTTAAATAAATCGACCTTTCTATCTGGCTTCCTACTCTGCATCTGGCTCATTGCGGTGGCCAAGGACTAAGCTAGATCTACTAAATACAATATCAGCTTGAGATTTGCTATCATAGCAGCAATTCCATAAGCACCAGGAATCTATCCCTATCCCTATCACACCAGTTCTATCAGAAGCCAATTGTATGTTGTTGGAGTAGGGAAGGAAACCAGAGTACCCATGGAAAAACAATGGCAACACAGGGACAACAAACACACTCCTTGCAGAGGATGTCCAGGCTGGAATCAAAATCAAGAACCCAGAGCTGCAGGGAAGCAGTGCCACCCACTGAACCACCATCCTGCCTAGCAATAGATTAAATATGGTGGCACTGACGCTATTTTCCATGACACGTTTCACTGATCACTGATCAACTAATCACATACCTGAGGGGATAAAGTTTACTTTAGTGCCTTTTCACTACAGTGGTTTAATTATTGTGATTTTTATTACTTTAACTTTAAAAAAAACATACTTTTTCATGCTTTTAGTCCTAATGTTCTGTGTCAGTTTAAAGGAAAAGATCTCTTAACCTTCATGGGGGGCCAATCTCTGTACATGTAAAAATAATATATTAACATTATATATTAATATATATTAATATATATAACATTATATAAATAAGTTATGGTTGCACTGTATTTAAACATAAAATTAATAAATAATTCACACATAATGTTGATATCTCAGTACCATCTTGCTGTTATCTTAGAGATTATTATGTAATTGTATTCTTCATTATACGACACAGGAATCAGACATGGGGATAATGGACAGACTTGTTCAGTGCTGGGAAACTGGGCTTAAAGCTTCCAACTCCAGTTGCAGGAACAAAGAACATGGAGTCAGATTGATACAGATCAGATGGGATTCTCATTGGAGGATTATTTTGCATATTAAAGCAGCCACTGGCTCTGTAGAGCTGGGGAAAGTTTTATTGTGCAATTTTGCTTTTAACAATACGACCTTGATGTTCCTGGGCTACAACTCCAACAATGCCTTATCTTTAAAAATATGTGTGTTGGGATTTGTAATTTATCAACAACTAAAGGGTGGTTGAGAAGTGCAGTGCAAGTGTTTAGTGCCCCTTATCGTTAACTTTTGCTTGTGCTACTCTGTAGAGCATCGAGGGAAGACAAGTACATTTGACATTTTCAACACCAACCATACAAGAGCAACCTGAAAGATGAAAATCATAGCTTAAGGCTCAAATACCTTTGTGCATACGGTATGCTTTATTGCCAAAATACAAGTATAACCTACACAGACAGGGTTTATTTACATTCCTACAGTAGATGGGCCAGACATATCTCTATGACTTACACCTGGATGCACCCTGACATACAATTGGACACAACAAGGGTGCCTGACCTCATAAGTGGGAGTGATGGTCAGCAGCTTGAGCCATTTTTATTGAGCTTCAGTTCTTCAGAGCTTCAGCATAGGAATTCATAGTTCTGTCAATGATAGCAAGCATGGCCAAACCATGATACTGCCACCACCATGTGTCACAGCTGGGTTCTTACGCTGGAATGTAGTGTTATCTTGCACTAAACATAAGGATTTTCATTCAGACAGTTCTATTTTGGTCTAATCTGTCTCAAGATACTTCCAGGAGCTTCCTAATCACTGTATCCATGTGATCTTTAGATGGGCAGCAATGTTCTTTTTGGATGTTGGAGGGTTTCTCCTTGCACCCATGCCAGGCACACCACTGAAGTTCAATGATGTCTCTGGTCAAAGTACATTTTATAGTTGCAGGTGATTTTTGGTTCACAATATTTGTTCTCTATTGAGCTGTAGATCTAAAAGTAAGGGCAATATATTCACTTGTGATGAACACTGAAGCTTAACTTGCTGGCTTTTTGACATTACTTCTAAGTTGAAAGGACAGCAGTCCGGTGGGCAGAAGAAACAGGTGCCTAGGGTGCAATGTTATGGGAGTGCTAAACACATACTTCTTCTGTATGCCCATCAGTGCCATTGTCTGCTGCCTTCTGCGCCTGTCAATCCGACCCCCCTCCCTGGTCGTTACCATGGCTTTAAAGCTGGTGTGCCCAAAACGTAGATAGGGACCTACCAGAAGACCTTTAGCTGGTGATCAGTAGATCTTAAGACACGGTCAACAATCATTTTGTCTAAATCAACCTCCGTGCTTTTCATTCAGATATTTACTATGTTAAGGTTACAGAAGAAACACTATACATTTTTATTTTCATAAATCAATATGTTCCATGAAACAGAATGCTAACAATGCTTTTATGGATATAGATCATAATGGGACAACATCACTAAATGTAGATCTCGCATTAGTAACGTATGGGTACTCCTGCTTTAAAGAATGGAGTCAATACATGCAACACTGGAGAATTTAAAGCATGCACTTGGGGTTTGAAAGGAGCCCCAAAGTTTCTCATCCGCCTCAAAAATAGCAGCCAGCATAATGCCCCTGCCACCTGGCATTTATATTGATAGTAGTGAATGAACATTGCCATATTAGACACCTATGAAGGTGGTGGACACTCACTTCAGCTTAATTGACACCTTGATGGAAAGCGGGTTGGGAAGCAATAAGATATTGGGTGATATTTCCTGAATAGTTAGAAAAAAATTATTGTTTGGTACATAATTCACAGTAGAACATCACCAATGCAATCCAAAAATACCTGGTTACTCCAGTTTCAAATAACAGGCTCAAAAGGAAGGTATCTGGAGTTTCACTGCATGTAAAGAATGAGTTTTAGGTATAGAGATCCATTATCCAGAAATCCCTTATCCAGAATGTTCCAAATTACGGAAAGGCCACATCCCATCAACTCAATTTTAATTAAATAGTTCAAATTTTAAAAAGCAATTTCATATTTCTCTATAATAATAAAACAGTAGCTTGTACTTTATCCAAACTAAGATATAATTAATCCCTATTGGAGGCAAAACAGTTCTACTGCGTTTATTTAATGTTTAAATATTTTAGTAAACTTAAGGTATGGAGTTTGAAATTAGCGAAAGACCCCTCATCCAGAAAACTCTAGGTCCCTAGCATTCTGTATAACAAGTTCCCCACCTGTATAAATAGATGATAGATATATAAATAATACATACAGTAGATAGGTGGTACCAGCTTTGCCAGGTGCTTTCTACAGGGTCCAGCCATACACCTTCTCAGGCATTATGTTTTAAGCACATCAGAGTCCTTCCTAGAAGCTAAAATTTCCACTTGGGAACTAACGACTGACTCCTGGGTGTGGCACAAGGTGGCCTTTCCTAGCTATTCTCTCTGCCTATATCCCTAGGGTTGCCACCTGGCTGATATTTAACCAACCTAACTGGCAAAATACTTGCCAAGGACAGGGCCAGTAATATAAATTTACCGGCAATGTATATGCTGGTAAATTTGTAATAGCTAGTCTTCTGACACTGGCATGCCTCCTATATACCCCAAATCCCCTCCTGATCTGCCCAAAATCCCCTCCCAAGATCCCCCTCTACTAGCTCAACTCTCGCATTCAGCTATCATAGAAATTGTCCCTGGCCTGTTCACATCATTGCCATGCCTCTTACATCATTGATCTGCCCCTTCATGGACCCCTGGAAGGTAATGTATTGGCCAAAAGGTGGCAACCCTCATCATCTCTAGGAAGAGCTATGACACAACCTATCCCTGTCCTGGCTAAACCAGACAGCTTTCCCCACCTGGTATGCTCCTTCCAGTTTAAGCATATCAAGCTCCTGGCTTGCTTCCTTAGATGTTCACATTGGCCAAAACAAACCACGCCCTGTCCTGCCTTTCCCGTATGCTTTGGCTCCCTTCAACTTTTCTGAAATCTTTCCAGGAAGGCTTATTTCTCTGGCACTCTGGTTGTAAAAATTGCAACTTTTACTATAAACATGATAGTAAACTCTAGACACAAAGATAGTAAGTCTCTGCTACCATCTGTTGGTGAAAAATATACGTTAAACTATTAACAAGACAACTATCATCATCTATTGGTGAAAAATATACATTAAACACAACATGAGATTGTAACCTTTTTGTCACCCTCTTACACTCCGATCAAGCAGGCTTAATTAAAGCTGTCCACACCAATACCATAGGGCTCAATAACGTCTCCAAGTGCGGTTGTGATCCTTACGATTTCCCAGAACCCAGATTTTTTATAAACTTGCAGCTATATCTGGTGCAGGTTTAACAATTGGCCTACAGAATATCTAAGTAGATATGAGATGTGCCATTCTGCATGTGTTGCTCTGTAGCGACCCAAGGGATGTGAATAAACTTGACATTTCCAGTGTCTATCATGCAAGCACAAAGAAACAATGTTAAGCCAATAGGGAAATTACGCTTTGAATATGCTGTATAGTGTAGTGCCAACTTACTAAAACAATCTATAGTACAGTCAGGTTTTCTTGCGTTCTCATGAAACACAAAGAGTTGTGTGTATTTATGGGGTTGTGTGTATTTATGATGTGAGTAGATCTGGATGCACTCAATGACACAACAGGACACAACAAGGTGCATGAATTTATCTTCTCCAGAGGTGCAGAGCTCACCATGCACACGCTCAATCTTAACATCCACATCAACAGAAATCCAGAATGCAAAAAGACAATGATGACCATGGAGCTACCAGAGGTCCTTCTGCTTCTGCTTGGTAAGTAGTTATTTCATGACGTGGTAGTTTTGTGCTTAAATCTCTAAATTAAGAACAAACGTGTAGTGATGAGTAAATTGGGGAAATGCTTTTTCCAGTGGGGTCTAGGGTTGGTATTGAGTATTTCCCTACTGAAACAAGTCCTACGGCGGCAATGTTTAATTAAGTTAATAGAAACCTAGTATTAAAGAAGGTCATTTATGAAATATTTATAGGGTATTAAAGTTAATTAATTATATTTTTTTAATATAGAACATGTTTGCTTTGTAGTAAAAGCCTCCAGAGCATTATCTATACATTCTACAACATGCCATCAACACCTTCCCAAAGCAATAGGATTGAATGGCATTTTGATTTAGAGGACTCACTATGTTTAGAATAGAACATTCTAAACACTCTACTAGACTCCTCCATATGTAGCCCACCTTTGAGTGTGCTTTCACTGTGTATTACTGCTATGTTTGACCAGGCTAAGGCTGCTTGTATTTTGCCCAGGACCCACTTGTACCTGTGCAACTCCCGGTACCTTGTACCCTCCTTCTGCTAAGAGATCCAGCCAGACAAGTTTCTTTGCAGCAAACTGTAACTTGTTTACTTAGCTTAGCAGGGTAGTGGTGTACAGCAATAATCCCTCCAGCGGGATACAAGTTGCTCCACGTAAGATAATACACAATACAGGTAAGTTTGTCAGAGCAGCAGAACAGAAATAACAGATTCAAAGTACAATTACCACTCTCACTAGACAATATCCTTCCTGAGGAAAAAAACTAGGCCTTGGGTTTCTCAGCCTGGGGTCTTGTGTCTTAGCACCTTACTTGGTCCTCACCTCACCCACTGTGTTCAGCCTGGGGTCTTGATACCCTATCTGGTCCTCAAGATCACCCACTGTAGTCCCTGCTCTAGTGGTTTACACACCAAGGGGTCCTAACCCCACTGCTTCTCCTTGATGGAGCCACAGCTGCTCACTAGCTACTATGCAATTACTCTCACTCCTAGAGTGACTATAACAATGCTCAGTACTACTGTCTAGGCTTTTCTATGGACCAGAGCCCTGGTACTGTAGCACCTCACTGAGAGGCACGGTCACAGGGGAAAGACCCTGAGCACATGTGTTCTTTAATTATTTATAATTTTAACCACTGTCATCTAGTGGCAGCTTAACTCCTAAGGACCCAGGAAAGAGACATAGCTGT
Source organism: Xenopus petersii (assembly GCA_038501925.1). NCBI lineage: Eukaryota > Metazoa > Chordata > Amphibia > Anura > Pipidae > Xenopus > Xenopus petersii. The sequence goes on from CM076688.1 coordinate 7,961,882, forward strand.
CCAGGTAAACATACAGGACCGCTTTAGTTGATCAAATCCTAAGGGGAAACTGCCTGAATAAATATACCTGAACCTCAGGGTCCCTACACATAAAAGTAGTTGTTTGGGGTATTAGACCTTGCAGTAGCTATCTATAAAGGGTAGAAAAAAACATTTTGACGTGCAGAAAAGAGTAGGAACTCCAAGCAAACATCTGCAAGCCATTTTGTTTTTCAAACCATGGTTTGGACATCCCTAGAGAAGTTCTGGATGATAAGGAAGCTTAAGAAATTTCTCCACCTGTATAAACAGAGAGTTGCTGTACCCTTTCAAACCCATTGTTTTCAAACAAGGAACTGATCATTTCATAACAATCCACCTACCAAAATAAATGAATTCACCTTCCCAGGAACTTGAGGATGCAAAAGGAGTGCTAACATCTTAGGGCTTTTCATGATATCCTGTGGAAATCTACTAGATGAACAACTCATTATAATAAACAAGCCTATGTTACAGTAGTCTTAGCCAACTGTTAGGCCAGTAGACATAGCACTGTGCAACCTGATCAGTATCAATTTCCCATGAGCATCAGGCCATATGGACAACTGCCTCACGCAGGACCTCTCTGAGGACTCATTTACTATATAGCTAAATATACCCAACTGAGATGTATGGTTCCATTTGCTTTTGTTTTTCTATAATCCCTAAATAATCTCATAGTTTCTAAATAATCGCAGTATGATGGACAGTATTTTTCCTCCAGCAATAAGAAAATGAACTTCCATAAAGTCATTTGTCAGTAACTTACTGAAAAAGAACACGATTTTATAATTTCATGGAATTTACCCTGTTTTGATATATTTCCATGGTCATAGAAATGTCAATGCCAACAGTAGTCATAAGTCGTTGGTACTGGTACCATGCTTTCCCTGATGCATCCAAAGGATTACTGCAATACAGTCTGAATTTGAGAGGAGGCATATGAGATTATGGATATTTCCATTTAGTTGTAAATTATTATTTATTTTGTGAGCAATTTAAGATGCAGCCACTGAGCAGCAAGCCCATGGTTGGCATTCATGGCTCTTCCCTGTGTTACCAATAAGCATAATTTGTCTTACAATTTTCTTGAAACTCTCCATGGAATAATAATAAATATTTGACTAATTCCTCAGCAGGTAGTAGGTTCTCCCTGTGATATGGATAAAAATGTTGGTGCTAAGCTCTGCAATTCTGACATTTCTCTCCTTCAGCTTCTGTCTCCCCCACAGCTTCTGATGACCCAACCTCTACCCCACAGGCTTGTGGTTCCCCATTGGTCTCAAGTAGGATAGTGGGAGGTACTAATGCCACAGATGGGGCACGGCCCTGGCAGGTCAGTCTGCCCTATCGCAAAGTCACACATTTGTGGGGGGTCTGTGATTGGATTCTGACAGCTGCCCACTGCTTAAAGCTGTAAGTGTGTCATTTCCTTAATGGTATTTTTTCAGCAATGTGGCACCATGCCTTTCTCATATAACTTGGGACCCTCCCATATGGTGGAGCACCATCCTCCACATCACCACAGATAAATATTATAAAGCTCAGACCTATCCAGTTGGAATAAGATGCATATCAGATCATCCTCTTAGTACTGAATACAACTGAAATGGATCTGCCTTACAGACCTGAATCACATAGTCAGATGACCACTACCAGTTGGGATGTAGTGCTAAGTAGACCAGGTAGTCTGATTATTATAATGATCATTTCCTGACAAACGGAAGACAATTTATACAAAGAAGCCTGTGTAGCTTGAAGAGCTTATGGGACCTCATGATCTTCCTTTACATCTCTGTTAGATTATTTGGGGGCAGATTCACTAAAATGCGAAGTGGCTAACGCTAGCGACATTTCCCCAGCGATGTCATCGGCAGCTTCATCGCCAATTCACAACAGGCGAAGTCGACAATTTGATAGCAAACCATTGCTAGCGACTTTTCACTCTGACGAACGGTCGTAACTCTGTAAATTCACTAAGATGCGAATTTTACAGAATGTTACCTTTTTTGTCAGAGTTTATTTTGCCACCTCAGACCAGGCGAACTGCTAAATGAATCTTCATCTTCCTCAATCTTATGTCAGTGACATCCTATCCTGTAAGCCGGTAATGCATTGTAAAAAATACGCTGGCGACTTTCTTTTTTTTCTTCTTCTTTTTTTGAAAGAAGTGTAATTCGCCCTTTAGTGAATTTGCCTCCACATTTGTTGCTTCTTCTTGTACAAAATATTCAGTAGACGGAAAAGAATGACCCACAATTTGCACCACCCCATTAATTATTCAGTGAGTCCCAAAACAGAAAGTGAAACATAAAACGTAACCTTTATTAAATTACTTAAAAATGACCAAATGAGAAAATTCACACACAATTAAAAATACAAGAAGGAGGAGCATATCCAAAGCTTAAAAGTCCTGTACAAGAGGGCTAAAAGCAACTACAGTAGTATTAGGTACCCAAAGGGTTACTCCACTTTTATGTACAAAAGTTTGTCAGATGCGCAAGAATTGTGGGCAATATTGCTATTGAACCCACATCATAACCGTAACCCCTCTATATGACAGAAATATAGTGACAAAAAATCTGTCATCGAGGGTTATATACTCGGCATTGCCCCCATTTAACCTCTGTAGAGTCTTTGGCCTATCTTATCACCATACACCCCCAGCGTTCCTGGCGGGTCCGTGATAAAGTAAATTACGGCGCAGGTATCATTAAGCTAACCTTCCTCGGTATACCCCCAGCGTTCCTGGTGGGTCCGAGGCAAGGTAAATTACGGCGCAAAAGGACTTTGAGTTAAAGCTGATGTGCTACCTGCCTAATTGATCTAAAATAACTGAGAGGCGCCTGACGCGCGTTTCACTCGCTCAGCGAGCTTTGTCAAAGGCAATCTGCGGCGCGAAGAGGAGTGCATCTACATATAGGTACGGAGAGAACCGTTACAATTCAAATCAGCCAATGCGCATTGGTCTAAGACACGTCAGCCAATGCGCGCACTTACCAGGGCAGATGGGAGGAGCGAGCACAGCTCATTCAATGTTCCCAGTATCCGCCAACTTGAAGTTACTGTGCTGATACAATACAGAGTATCTGCTTGCTTTGTCAGTATTTCAGGGAGACATAGTTACAAAACTGGTCATATATTTGTCACAATTCCTTTAGACACGTTAACTAGTTTCCGGTGCTAAGGGAATGGATATCGAAAGAAATAGATATTTAATGTATGGCTAAACATAATCAATTTTACATTATAGCCAAAATAATGCCTGGCACATCATTATAAGGAACAGGAGATTGTCATGGGAATGTCCTGAGTATTTTAAATAAAAATATTCATAGTAATACTCTCATTCATCCCATCAGGGCCCATGGCATGCATATTGAAAATCCATTCGCTCTCCTTTGCCAAGAGTGATGACTCCAAATCTCCCCCCCTAATTCCAAGAGATATTTTGGATAAGCCAGACACTTGAAGACCCTTACTATTATGATTGTGACATTCCAAAAAATGTCTGCTCACTGGTGGTAATTTCTTTTCTGATTTAATCCATTCCTGTGCCTTGTCAATACTTGTTACATGTTCTAGTACTCTTTTCTTCAAAGCACGATTTGTTTTGCCAATATATATTTTCCCACAAGGACAAGTCAGCATATAAATCACACAATCAGTATTACATGTGAAAAATTGAGTGATATTGTGTTGTTTGCCGAACCTATCAAAAATCGAAGATTTGTTATGCATATACCGGCAAGCTCTGCATTTCCCACATGGGAATGTACCAGTTCGTGTTGTTTTATTTGTATGTTTGCCAAAATGGCTCCTGACCAGTCGATCACGAAGATTGGGTGCCCTACGACAACACGTCAATGGTCGTGGTCCCAATACATTCGATAAAACTGGATCCGTCAATAGAATGTGCCAATGCTTCTTAAGTATGGAGTCAATATATGGCCATTGTTTACAATACGTACTGATAAAGCGTACTGTCTGTGCCTCTTGGTTACCAGACTTCTTGGTTCTATTGAATAAACTGTCCCTTGGGGTCTTGAGGGCCCTTGAATAAGCTCTCCTGATCAATGTCAGGGAATATCCCCTTGCAATCAAACGTGTAGTGAGTTCACTAGATCGTGCCTTAAAAGTAATAGTGTCTGAACAATTACGTCTTAACCTGATGAATTCCCCTGTTGGGATGCCCTTTTTGGTGGATGCCGAATGATGACTCTCACAGTGTAAAATGGAATTGGTGGCCGTGGTTTTCCGAAATAAGTCGGTAGAAATGGAACCATCATCATTTAATGTGAGGGTGATGTCCAAAAAGTCAATGCTACGATTACTAATAGTGTGCGTTAATCTAACATTCAAGTTATTATCGTTCAGTGCCAATAAAAATTCACTGAGTAATTCCTGGCTACCGGTCCATAAAAATATCAGATCATCAATGTAACGGTACCAAGATGAGATGAAGGGTGTGAATCGGGACATTGTGTCACCAAAGACCCAAAAGGCCTCCCACCAGCCCATAAAAAGGTTCGCATAGGTGGGTGCAAACGCAGCTCCCATGGCCACCCCTCGCACTTGTAAATAAAATTTCTCATGGAACACGAAGAAGTTGTGGTTAAGACAGAATTCGATTAGATCGGCCATAAAATCAATATATTCGCTGTCCCAATCACTTTCAGTTTCCATGAAAAATCTTGCTGCACATAAGCCATTTTTGTGCGAGATGGAGGAATACAATGATTCCACATCACAGCTAACCAAAAGGGTGCCAGGATCAGCCTTCAAATGTTGGAGTTTGTGTAATAGATCACCTGTATCTTGGATATAGGAGGGGAGATTCACAACGAATCTCCTCATTTTGGAATCTATATATTGGCTGGCTTTCTCACACAGATTCCCATTACCCGAAACAATCGGACGGCCAGGTGGTTTGGAGATGTTTTTATGCACTTTCGGCAGCATGTAAAACGTGGGGGTGACAGAAAATACATTGAGCAAAGCCTTATATTCACCTTTATTAATCAGACCAGTCTGATGGCTATCCAAAATGAGAGTATTATACATAGCTCTAAATGAAATGGTCGGATCACTATGTAATTTGTGATAGCATTGGTTGTCATTTAATTGTTTTAGAGCCTCTGTCAAATACATGACTCTTGGCCAGATGACAACATTCCCTCCTTTATCAGACGGCTTAATAATAACGTCATCCCAATCCCTGATTTGTTGTATAGCTAAACGTTCAGTTCGTGTCAGATTATCCTGGCTAGACTTAGGCAAATTCATGAAGTCTCTCATGACCAATTCACCAAAAATGTTAACAGCTGGGCAGATATTTTTTGGTGGCATAAATCGGCTTTTAGGTTTCAAGGTATGTACTGGTTCGGTTTGTTCAGAGATTAAATCTTCTAGATCAAGGACTGCTTGATTAAATAATTCATTCACATTAGCCGACTGAGGAGACGGATTCATCAGATCATATGGATTCATGGGATCCAGATTAGAGGATAATGGATTAAGTGTCATTCTATTATGTACATTATCATCTTTATTAAAGTACTTTTTCAAAAGGAGTTTGCGACAGAAGAGAAAGAGGTCTTTATACAGGGAGAAAGAGCTGATGTCAAAGCTTGGGGAGAAAGATAAACCTTTACACAGGATCTCATTTTGGGTGGTCGTGAGAACATGGTCGCTCAAATTGATAACGTTTAATGTCTCCGAGCCCTGTATCTCCTGTTGTCCCCCCTTTCCCAATGGTTCTGTCTCGGATAAGCCCATCTGTCGCGATTTCTTAGCTCCCTTCCCCCCTCTCCTGATTCTCTCCTAGAACATGTAACAAGTATTGACAAGGCACAGGAATGGATTAAATCAGAAAAGAAATTACCACCAGTGAGCAGACATTTTTTGGAATGTCACAATCATAATAGTAAGGGTCTTCAAGTGTCTGGCTTATCCAAAATATCTCTTGGAATTAGGGGGGGAGATTTGGAGTCATCACTCTTGGCAAAGGAGAGCGAATGGATTTTCAATATGCATGCCATGGGCCCTGATGGGATGAATGAGAGTATTACTATGAATATTTTTATTTAAAATACTCAGGACATTCCCATGACAATCTCCTGTTCCTTATAATGATGTGCCAGGCATTATTTTGGCTATAATGTAAAATTGATTATGTTTAGCCATACATTAAATATCTATTTCTTTCGATATCCATTCCCTTAGCACCGGAAACTAGTTAACGTGTCTAAAGGAATTGTGACAAATATATGACCAGTTTTGTAACTATGTCTCCCTGAAATACTGACAAAGCAAGCAGATACTCTGTATTGTATCAGCACAGTAACTTCAAGTTGGCGGATACTGGGAACATTGAATGAGCTGTGCTCGCTCCTCCCATCTGCCCTGGTAAGTGCGCGCATTGGCTGACGTGTCTTAGACCAATGCGCATTGGCTGATTTGAATTGTAACGGTTCTCTCCGTACCTATATGTAGATGCACTCCTCTTCGCGCCGCAGATTGCCTTTGACAAAGCTCGCTGAGCGAGTGAAACGCGCGTCAGGCGCCTCTCAGTTATTTTAGATCAATTAGGCAGGTAGCACATCAGCTTTAACTCAAAGTCCTTTTGCGCCGTAATTTACCTTGCCTCGGACCCACCAGGAACGCTGGGGGTATACCGAGGAAGGTTAGCTTAATGATACCTGCGCCGTAATTTACTTTATCACGGACCCGCCAGGAACGCTGGGGGTGTATGGTGATAAGATAGGCCAAAGACTCTACAGAGGTTAAATGGGGGCAATGCCGAGTATATAACCCTCGATGACAGATTTTTTGTCACTATATTTCTGTCATATAGAGGGGTTACGGTTATGATGTGGGTTCAATAGCAATATTGCCCACAATTCTTGCGCATCTGACAAACTTTTGTACATAAAAGTGGAGTAACCCTTTGGGTACCTAATACTACTGTAGTTGCTTTTAGCCCTCTTGTACAGGACTTTTAAGCTTTGGATATGCTCCTCCTTCTTGTATTTTTAATTGTGTGTGAATTTTCTCATTTGGTCATTTTTAAGTAATTTAATAAAGGTTACGTTTTATGTTTCACTTTCTGTTTTGGGACTCACTGAATAATTAATGGGGTGGTGCAAATTGTGGGTCATTTTTTTCCGTCTACTGAATATTTATTATTAATCCTTGACCCTGCACACCATTTTTTGTGCTTTTCTTTTTGGTGGAAGGTGCTATATACTCCTATTTTTGCATATTATTACGCCATTTTCTCTCCTTTGTGGAGTTCTCTCGGAGTAGCACACACCAACCCACTTGATCTCTCATTATGGCTAACCCAATCCCCACATTACAATCCCGTTTTGATAAATGGTCATCTCAATTTTCTGATGTATTCTCTGCTAACAATACAGCTTCTGCTGGTAATTCAGGGGAGGAAGGCAATTGGAAGGTGTTGCTAAGGAATTACCAACAGCAACAGGTGAAACTTTCCAAAGCATGGTGGACAGTATCTACATATAATAAATATATAGAGAATAACATTGTCCCCAGAGGTTTGAGGATTAAAATCCTCCCAACATTTGTAGTTGATGATGAGCCATTCAAAAAGAGGTGGGAAGATGTATTACATAATTGTTCCATGCAACTCCTATCTTTAGCATGTGAATACGAGAACCGCAATGTTAAAGACTTGACGGTCAAGATCAGTGAATTGGAAAAGCAAATCTCAGAATTTTCCCAGAATGAACAGTTTTTACTACGTATGACCAGGGTTAATTCAGAGATCGATAGAGCAGTGCAAGAAACTATTGATAAAAAGAAGCAAAAGTATATGAGGGATATGACAGATTACTCTATAGGGACAATTTATAAATGGAGTCGGAAAACGGTTAATACGAGACAGACCTCACAGAGTGACCTTACTGCCTCTGAAAAATCAGCTGATGAACAGACTAACCCCTCCAATAGCAATAGGATTGATGATCCTTTTTTAGGGTTAGGCAACAGAAGAGAATCAGGAGAGGGGGGAAGGGAGCTAAGAAATCGCGACAGATGGGCTTATCCGAGACAGAACCATTGGGAAAGGGGGGACAACAGGAGATACAGGGCTCGGAGACATTAAACGTTATCAATTTGAGCGACCATGTTCTCACGACCACCCAAAATGAGATCCTGTGTAAAGGTTTATCTTTCTCCCCAAGCTTTGACATCAGCTCTTTCTCCCTGTATAAAGACCTCTTTCTCTTCTGTCGCAAACTCCTTTTGAAAAAGTACTTTAATAAAGATGATAATGTACATAATAGAATGACACTTAATCCATTATCCTCTAATCTGGATCCCATGAATCCATATGATCTGATGAATCCGTCTCCTCAGTCGGCTAATGTGAATGAATTATTTAATCAAGCAGTCCTTGATCTAGAAGATTTAATCTCTGAACAAACCGAACCAGTACATACCTTGAAACCTAAAAGCCGATTTATGCCACCAAAAAATATCTGCCCAGCTGTTAACATTTTTGGTGAATTGGTCATGAGAGACTTCATGAATTTGCCTAAGTCTAGCCAGGATAATCTGACACGAACTGAACGTTTAGCTATACAACAAATCAGGGATTGGGATGACGTTATTATTAAGCCGTCTGATAAAGGAGGGAATGTTGTCATCTGGCCAAGAGTCATGTATTTGACAGAGGCTCTAAAACAATTAAATGACAACCAATGCTATCACAAATTACATAGTGATCCGACCATTTCATTTAGAGCTATGTATAATACTCTCATTTTGGATAGCCATCAGACTGGTCTGATTAATAAAGGTGAATATAAGGCTTTGCTCAATGTATTTTCTGTCACCCCCACGTTTTACATGCTGCCGAAAGTGCATAAAAACATCTCCAAACCACCTGGCCGTCCGATTGTTTCGGGTAATGGGAATCTGTGTGAGAAAGCCAGCCAATATATAGATTCCAAAATGAGGAGATTCGTTGTGAATCTCCCCTCCTATATCCAAGATACAGGTGATCTATTACACAAACTCCAACATTTGAAGGCTGATCCTGGCACCCTTTTGGTTAGCTGTGATGTGGAATCATTGTATTCCTCCATCTCGCACAAAAATGGCTTATGTGCAGCAAGATTTTTCATGGAAACTGAAAGTGATTGGGACAGCGAATATATTGATTTTATGGCCGATCTAATCGAATTCTGTCTTAACCACAACTTCTTCGTGTTCCATGAGAAATTTTATTTACAAGTGCGAGGGGTGGCCATGGGAGCTGCGTTTGCACCCACCTATGCGAACCTTTTTATGGGCTGGTGGGAGGCCTTTTGGGTCTTTGGTGACACAATGTCCCGATTCACACCCTTCATCTCATCTTGGTACCGTTACATTGATGATCTGATATTTTTATGGACCGGTAGCCAGGAATTACTCAGTGAATTTTTATTGGCACTGAACGATAATAACTTGAATGTTAGATTAACGCACACTATTAGTAATCGTAGCATTGACTTTTTGGACATCACCCTCACATTAAATGATGATGGTTCCATTTCTACCGACTTATTTCGGAAAACCACGGCCACCAATTCCATTTTACACTGTGAGAGTCATCATTCGGCATCCACCAAAAAGGGCATCCCAACAGGGGAATTCATCAGGTTAAGACGTAATTGTTCAGACACTATTACTTTTAAGGCACGATCTAGTGAACTCACTACACGTTTGATTGCAAGGGGATATTCCCTGACATTGATCAGGAGAGCTTATTCAAGGGCCCTCAAGACCCCAAGGGACAGTTTATTCAATAGAACCAAGAAGTCTGGTAACCAAGAGGCACAGACAGTACGCTTTATCAGTACGTATTGTAAACAATGGCCATATATTGACTCCATACTTAAGAAGCATTGGCACATTCTATTGACGGATCCAGTTTTATCGAATGTATTGGGACCACGACCATTGACGTGTTGTCGTAGGGCACCCAATCTTCGTGATCGACTGGTCAGGAGCCATTTTGGCAAACATACAAATAAAACAACACGAACTGGTACATTCCCATGTGGGAAATGCAGAGCTTGCCGGTATATGCATAACAAATCTTCGATTTTTGATAGGTTCGGCAAACAACACAATATCACTCAATTTTTCACATGTAATACTGATTGTGTGATTTATATGCTGACTTGTCCTTGTGGGAAAATATATATTGGCAAAACAAATCGTGCTTTGAAGAAAAGAGTACTAGAACATGTAACAAGTATTGACAAGGCACAGGAATGGATTAAATCAGAAAAGAAATTACCACCAGTGAGCAGACATTTTTTGGAATGTCACAATCATAATAGTAAGGGTCTTCAAGTGTCTGGCTTATCCAAAATATCTCTTGGAATTAGGGGGGGAGATTTGGAGTCATCACTCTTGGCAAAGGAGAGCGAATGGATTTTCAATATGCATGCCATGGGCCCTGATGGGATGAATGAGAGTATTACTATGAATATTTTTATTTAAAATACTCAGGACATTCCCATGACAATCTCCTGTTCCTTATAATGATGTGCCAGGCATTATTTTGGCTATAATGTAAAATTGATTATGTTTAGCCATACATTAAATATCTATTTCTTTCGATATCCATTCCCTTAGCACCGGAAACTAGTTAACGTGTCTAAAGGAATTGTGACAAATATATGACCAGTTTTGTAACTATGTCTCCCTGAAATACTGACAAAGCAAGCAGATACTCTGTATTGTATCAGCACAGTAACTTCAAGTTGGCGGATACTGGGAACATTGAATGAGCTGTGCTCGCTCCTCCCATCTGCCCTGGTAAGTGCGCGCATTGGCTGACGTGTCTTAGACCAATGCGCATTGGCTGATTTGAATTGTAACGGTTCTCTCCGTACCTATATGTAGATGCACTCCTCTTCGCGCCGCAGATTGCCTTTGACAAAGCTCGCTGAGCGAGTGAAACGCGCGTCAGGCGCCTCTCAGTTATTTTAGATCAATTAGGCAGGTAGCACATCAGCTTTAACTCAAAGTCCTTTTGCGCCGTAATTTACCTTGCCTCGGACCCACCAGGAACGCTGGGGGTATACCGAGGAAGGTTAGCTTAATGATACCTGCGCCGTAATTTACTTTATCACGGACCCGCCAGGAACGCTGGGGGTGTATGGTGATAAGATAGGCCAAAGACTCTACAGAGGTTAAATGGGGGCAATGCCGAGTATATAACCCTCGATGACAGATTTTTTGTCACTATATTTCTGTCATATAGAGGGGTTACGGTTATGATGTGGGTTCAATAGCAATATTGCCCACAATTCTTGCGCATCTGACAAACTTTTGTACATAAAAGTGGAGTAACCCTTTGGGTACCTAATACTACTGTAGTTGCTTTTAGCCCTCTTGTACAGGACTTTTAAGCTTTGGATATGCTCCTCCTTCTTGTATTTTTAATTGTGTGTGAATTTTCTCATTTGGTCATTTTTAAGTAATTTAATAAAGGTTACGTTTTATGTTTCACTTTCTGTTTTGGGACTCACTGAATAATTAATGGGGTGGTGCAAATTGTGGGTCATTCTTTTCCGTCTACTGAATATTTATTATTAATCCTTGACCCTGCACACCATTTTTTGTGCTTTTCTTTTTGGTGGAAGGTGCTATATACTCCTATTTTTGCATATTATTACGCCATCTTCTTGTACAAAGTAAGTTTTGTAAATGGTATTTCCCCTTGGATCCCAGCATTACAGGGGCTCCTTGTTCTATAATAACGTTTTCTTGAACTTAATGCCCCATGGTGCTTGTTATTTTCCCCCCAGCTCCCTGTCTCCATCAGACTATACGGTTTGGCTGGGGGAATACCAGTTGTCTCTGACTAGTCCACATGAGATCACATCCAGTCGATAGTATTAATGTGAACTCAATGTATAACAGCTCAACAAACAGAGCAGATATTGCCTTACTGAAACTAACAAGCCCCATCACATACACCAGGTCTGCCTACCTTCAACATCTGACAACTTCACTGAAGGCATGGAATGCTGGGTAACTGGATGGGGCAGAATTAGCTCTGAATGTGAGTAACTGAATAAAGGGATTTTGTCATGGTTCAAGGGGACCTTGCAAGGGGACATGATACTCTTTACAAGTACATTAGAGGACATTATAGACAGACAGAGGGGGTCTGAAATAACATGGATCATCGCACCAGAGGCCACCCCTTTAGGCTAGAGGAGATAGTAACGTAGAAGGTTCTTCACATGAGGACGGTGAGAGTGGGGAATGCACTGCCGGTGATGTTGTGATGCCGATTCAGTTAATGACTATAAGAGGGGCTTGGATGATTTCTTGGACAAACATAATATCCAAGGATATTGTAATACTAAAATCTACAGTTAGTTTAGATATTGGTGTATATATATATATATATATATATATATATATAATTTATGTAAGTGTATGGAGGGGTCAGTTTGAGTGTGTGAATGTATGGATGCTGGGTTTCATTTGGAGTCTTGAACTTGATGGACTTTGGTCTTTTCACAACCCAACTTAACCATGCAACTATGTAATTTTACACTGGTCACAGTGAGACCTCTTGTGTCTAATCTATCAATAAACAATGCACAACAACACTGAATATATTTACAACGTGTTTAAATCTGTCTTTCATATCTTGTCTGTTTTCAGTGAATTTACCAAATCCTCAGACCCTGCAGCAAGCGATGACCCCATTTATTAGCACGGCAACTTGTAACCAAATTTACCAGGTTGACTCCCTGGTGAGTCACATAATTTCACTAGAGGTCCTCTGCATTACCTATTATTAATATATTACAGACATTTATCACATCACTTTGATGTAGTAGTCCAGCGTGAATATATTGCAATATGTGCTCAAACAATCCCTGTTTTGTTTAAAGGGGAGGGCATTCATAGCTTAAGGCACAAAATGTCTCAGTGTTCTTAATATATTGATAATGGGTTGAGCGCAGAGGACCTCTTGTTTTTTTATGTATGAATTTTGTGCGGTCACAGCCTCATTGAAGCAAAGATAAATGAATGTGACATTCTGGGTTACAAGCCTTGAAGACAACGCTAAACCTTTGTTAGATTTGCATAGTATGGAGATTATTGCTATACTACCCCCTTACATAGTCTACATCTGCAACCGCACATCTCTGGATTTTCAGACAACTTTCCTATGCAGTAGATACACAAATAAATACACAATAAATATGTGGTATATAAGGAAAGCTGTCAGATTGGCATCATGCAAGGCTGTATCATTTGAGGAACATCTTCTATTCTTCTAACTGGATGTCTACCCTATAGCCTGATCATCTCCAGTGACAATTTGATTACGTACACAGGGACTTCCCAGTTCTGCAGAGTAATGTTAGTAGGTTCTCTACAAGGCCTAAAAACAAGCTTGGTCAGAAATTTACCATCTAGGAACTGAAATAAATGTCCTTTTTGTCTTACAGGGAGACTCCGGAGGACCTCTTGGCTGTAAATTACATGGAGTATGGAATCAAATTGGCATTCTGAGTTGGGGGGAAGGATGTGCCATCCCCAACCGACCTGGTGTTTATACCCTGGTACCTGCTTACCAGTCATGGCTCAACACAACAGAAGAGAAAATTATTGTAGATATTGTGGGCACAGCAAATAGTGTATCCACAACAACCGCCACTCTACAGGAGGCCAATACCACCTCCTCATGTTCCTTAATTAAATCAGCCCATCTGCTTGGCCTTTTGTGCTTCTGCTTCATTGTGTTTGCCAAGGGCTAAGCTAGATCTAATGAATACAATCAATTTTTGTGATCCACTCCATACCAGGAACATCAAGAATATCTCAAGCCTAGATTTAAGATCTAGGCTTGAGATATTCATTCTTTTTTGGGGCACACTTTTGGTATCCAGTCTGATAGACTTGATTGTACTTTCCTGTAATAATATAGTTGAGGGGTTAAAAGTTTGATTAGGAAGACATCTCCTAATGCAATTTCAGATTTGTCCATAGACTTCAATGGAGTTTTCTTGTGCTAAACCATGAAATAAAGTTTTCTCATTGAACTGAATCTGATCATATATATTTGATACCATATCCTGACAACCTATATGGAAAAATAATTATTAATATATTTTTCTTTGGTAATGCATGGAATATTAAGTATTTCTGATCTAGGTGGGTGCTGCATATTGTAATTCAACAACAATTAAGTTGTGATAAACTGGGCAACATCAACATATATTGACACAGATGCTTTCTCTTCTATACCTCGTATACATCAGCCTACTTCACTGTTGAAATGCAATATTCCCACTACTGTAGGCACCATCTCTCCCTACTATACCTGCTATCCCACAGTCACACTCCCTTCCCAGAGACTATTATCCACTGTTACTATAGGCACCATCTCTCCCTACTATACCTGCTATCCCACAGTCACACTCCCTTCCCAGAGACTATTATACCACTGTTACTATAGGCACCATCTCTCCCTACTATACCTGCTATCCCACAGTCACACTCCCTTCCCAGAGACTATTATCCCACTGTTACTATAGACACATCTCTCCCTACTATACCTGCTATCCCACAGTCACACTCCCTTCCCAGAGACTATTATCCACTGTTACTATAGGCACCATCTCTCCCTACTATACCTGCTATCCCACAGTCATACTCCCTTCCCAGACACTATTATCCACTGTTACTATAGGCACCATCTCTCCCTACTATACCTGCTATCCCACAGTCACACTCCCTTCCCAGAGACTATTATCCACTGTTACTATAGGCACCATCTCTCCCTACTATACCTGCTATCCCACAGTCACACTCCCTTCCCAGAGACTATTATCCACTGTTACTATAGGCACCATCTCTCCCTACTATACCTGCTATCCCACAGTCACACTCCCTTCCCAGAGACTATTATCCACTGTTACTATAGGCACCATCTCTCCCTACTATACCTGCTATCCCACAGTCACACTCCCTTCCCAGAGACTATTATCCACTGTTACTATAGACACCATCTCTCCCTACTATACCTGCTATCCCACAGTCACACTCCCTTCCCAGAGACTATTATCACACTGTTACTATAGGCAACATCTCTCCCTACTATACCTGCTATCCCACAGTCACACTCCCTTCCCAGAGACTATTATCCACTGTTACTATAGACACCATCTCTCCCTACTATACCTGCTATCCCACAGTCACGCTCCCTTCCCAGAGACTATGATCCCACTGTTACTATAGACACCATCTCTCCCTACTATACCTGCTATCCCACAGTCACACTCCCTTCCCAGAGACTATTATCCACTGTTACTATAGGCACCATCTCTCCCTACTATACCTGCTATCCCACAGTCACACTCCCTTCCCAGAGACTATTATCCACTGTTACTATAGGCACCATCTCTCCCTACTATACCTGCTATCCCACAGTCACACTCCCTTCCCAGAGACTATTATCCCACTGTTACTATAGGCACCATCTCTCCCTACTATACCTGCTATCCCACAGTCACACTCCCTTCCCAGAGACTATTATCTTCCTAGACTGTGAATAATAAATCTGTTACTTGAATTTTTAATTGCTTATACATTTTTTAGGATCTTTCTGGTATACGAGAAAGATTTATGTTTATACTGTGATGTCACTTCCAGGTCTCTTGGATCATTGGGCAATTCTCACTTTCCCTTATTTTCCTTAAAGTACCAGTAACTTCAAATGTTTTTTAAAAAAAATTGCTACATCTTTATTAAGAAATAATAATTAATTAAATATTTAGTTGGGATCAAGTACAAACTACTGTTTTATTATTACACAGAAAAAAGAAATCATTTTTTTAAAAAAAATGTTTTATTTCATTATAAATGGAGTCTATGGGAGACGGCCTTTCCATAATTCGTAGCTTTCTGTATAACGGGTTTTCGGATAACGGATCCCATATCTGTACCTTATGGCTGATGTTAAATACAGGGACACACGGCAGGGTTACTCTGACCTATTACTGTACATTTTGTACATCACACACAGTATAAATAAATATTGACAATAAATAGTGACTGACTCATAAAGTGCATGATGATTATAACTGTTCAGATTAAACGTTGGATTTCCACTAAATAAAATACATTTTATTTCACTTCTTCTGTCTCTTGGATTTCTGTATTCCCTTTCTATCCCATTGACTTTTATGGCTTATCTTCTGGGCTTCCCCCTCTTAATGTCTTTAAAGGGCTGGTTTACCTTTAATTTAACTTTTAGTATGTTATAGAATGGCCAGTTCTAAGCAATTTTTCAATTGGTCTTCATTATTCATTTTGTTATAGTTTTTTCATTATTTGCCTTTATCTTCTGACGCTTTACAGATTTCAAATGGGGGTCTCTTGTTCTAATCAATGCATGGTTGCTAGGGTAATTTGGACCCTAGCAACCAGATTGCAGGAGAGCTGCTGAATAAAATGCTAAATAAGTCAATAACCACAAAATAATAAAACATGAAAATGTATAAAAGTACAAAAAGCAGGGAATGAATTAAAAGTGTAAGTTAAAAGGCCAGATAAAGTCCTGTATAAGGGCAGAATAAACACGGGGAATGAGGACTGATATGGTCGTGATTAAACTGATCCGTTCCTCAAGCCTCACTTATTTTCTGCTGATATCGTCCGTTTGTGTAACAGTCAGTAAATATAGATATTTAATAAGAGAAAGACATTTGAGCTCATTACAAGCGTCAGGCTCATTTATATGATGTGCAGTTAAACAGCTGTTTGCAGCTCTGGGAGGCTGGACATCGGGTCACATGACGCACCATTATGACATCACCAGTTGCGTTCAGTCAACACTTCAACTTGCCTTACAGCTGCACCACTATGACATCATCATCACCATGGCAACGGCATCAGTAAACAAGTCAATGCCATTATGACATCACAAGGCATCCTGTGATAAGTCAGTAAACACATATTAAGCATCAGTTTTCCTGCATCTTCGCATCGTGACGCATCGCAGAAAAACTTCCCCGCTTTTACTTTGACTTTTCTCAATTCTCTTTCTATTCTCAATTTTCTCAATTTCTTTCTTTATTTCTTTCTTTCTTTCCTTCTCAATTTCATCTTTATTACTAGGTAAGTGAAAAAAAACCCTGAAATCTTGAATTTTATTACATTTGAACATATTTCAGTAAAGAGACAGATAAAAAAGTGCATTTTGCAATGTTCATTCGTTTCCAGCTTTGTAGATTTGGGTTTGGCCGGTAGGATGGTTTATTCCTCACATGTAACACAAACCTACACACACCAGGGAACACGTACAACAACTTTTACAGCCACATTATCAGATGATTTGAAGCATTAACATGATTTTCTTCTTTGTTCTTTTGCTTTTTAGTATATTAACCTGAAACAACAATAACTATGGAAAAAGTACAAGCTACACTTGAATTTTCATTGCATCTAAAGCAATTCCAGAAACTGAAGCCTTTCGTACGTCGGTAAGTGTGTCTTAAGGCATTAAGGGCTCCAATTTGGTTACATGTCCGAGTTTGGTTGAATCCAAATCGTCCAAAAACTTCCTAGGACTGAGTTGAATGTTAGATTTGGCGCATACTTCAATATGGCAGCTTGTAAGGCAATTGCTCTCACATACTCACAATGTCCTATGATCAGTGTTGAGTAAATAGTAAAACTGCAAGTTACTGGGCCCTGCAGTAAAATCATTTTAGGTCCTTTAGACATTGAGCAACATATTCCAATTGTTTTTGGATTGGCATCTCCTTCATAGAAGGGGGTTATTTATCAAAGTCCAAATTTATCTCAATATTTTCTCAGTTTTTTGCGCTTATTTATGATTACATTTTCCTGAAAACATTTTTGCGGGAATAAATCCGATTTTCGTGGTTTTTTTCTGATTTTTCTTCCGATCTTACCTAAAACTTAGATTTTTGTCCAAAAACTCTGAAAACTTTGGGTATTGCATAAAACCTAGTGCCCATCAAGAAATCATTGGGACTTCTCCCATTGACTGCAACATCGACAGGTCTGAGATACTGAATTTTCTGATTCAGACTTTTCCATCCTCTGGGTTTAATAAATTCCCCAAAAAAATTGTAATTTCTTTTTTTAAAAGTCAGATTTTATAAAAAAAAAAAAATCAATTTTTTTTGTGATTTTTGCATTTGGAGTTAAGTAAATAACCCCCTACATATGGACAGCAGCAAAGGGCGGCTTGTGTAGCAGTGAAAAGATCACATAGAAACATTCAGGCAAATGAACGTCCCCTTTAACAGAACGTGTTCATGAGGAGCAGAGAGAGTTTGATTTTAAATATTGATACTGAAAACATTGTTTTTGCTTTTAGATGTTACCAAATTAAGACATCCTTTGAGATTCTGACGAGCATCCCTCACACAATCGAAGCAAGGATTTTCCATACTGAAGGTACGTGTTTTCCTAAAACAATGACCATCTCCGAGTGTTATTTACAGAAATATTGCACTTTAAGGGGCAGATGTATCAAGGGTCAAATTTCAAGTTTATGATATTTTCAAAAACTTCCATAAACTCAAAATTGGGGAAAAAAACGACCAATCAAAATTTATTACAGGATCGGCCTGCAAACTCGAATAAAATCGTATTAGATCAAATCTGATTCCAGTTTTTTTCACACAAAATTTAAAAAAAGGTTTTTTTTTTCATAAGTCTACCAAACAACTCCAAATTAATTGTAGGAGTTCCCCCATAGCCTAAAACACCAACCCGGCAGGTTTTAGATGGTGAATAGTCAAATTCGAATTCTTAAAATTCTTTAAAAAATGTAAATTTTTTAAACTCAGATGAATAGGATCGGCCATCAGTCTCAAATCGAATCGTATTAGATTGAATCTGATTCGAGTTTTTTTCACACAAAAAAATGTTCTTTTTTTAAAAGTCTACCAAACAACTCCAAATTAATTGTAGTAAGTCACCCATAGCCTAAAACACCAATCTGGCGGATTTTAGATGGTGAAATTTGAATTCTTAAAGGGGCACTACATAATAAACTTTAAAAATCGATTTTCTATTTTTTTTAATTCGAATTTGGATTATTCCCTAGTCAAATTACACTAAAATAGACCCTTGATAAATCTTCCCCTATTTGTTATTATTGCTGACGCGGTCTTTATTCACTCTGTTGTGTTATAGTTTGGTAAATTGATTAAAACTCTTCTGTTCTAGATAACGTGAAGTATCCAGCTTCAGTTGAGGGCAGTGATTTTTTCAGCAGTGCGTTTACATTAAATAAACGTACTGGTAGAATTGACGACGTTGTGATCTACACCGTTAATATCCTCCTGGATGAGAGTCAAGTAAGTGATAAAAAGTCTTTTAGATCAGCTTTGTGTTTGTGTGTTCCCTATACCGTATCTTATGTTTCTTCTATTCTCTCTACAATGGCAGATTGAAGAGACTCTGAATACCCTGGAGAGCAAGATGAGCTTTGGAATTTACTATGCACAACACCATACAGAGTAAGTAGAGAAATGATCAGAACTGAAGAATAGATTAAAACTCTGACTCTATATTTGTGCTGTAATTCCTTTCTTTCCCATTTCTCTAATGTTTTTGCTCTACTGCAAAATGTTTAGATTCCCCCAACCACCCATGTATTGGCCAGTTAGACTTACATATAGAAACTGATTTTCTACCTGAGCAGTTTAAGGGGTTGTTCACCTTTCTGTTAACTTTTCATATGTTATAGAATTGCTAATTATAAGCAACTGTCCTATTAGTCTTCATTATTTATTTGTAATAGTTTTTTTAATTTAATTTAAAACCAATGGTAAATTGTCTCAGAATATCACTATCTACATCAGTTCTGTTGAATTAATCAGCATATAATTAATTCTAATACAATAAAGCTAACAAGACTGATGGGTTAGTGAAATCTGATTTGTGTTTAACCCATCGATCTTCTGGTTTTATCTGAACAGATTAAGCAAATGTAAGCGTTCGGCACCAAAGCAGAGTGAGGACATGAAATTGCACTTTAACCTGCATCGAGGGATTCACGGCCGCACGAATATCATATTTAAGTCAAGTTCAAAGCTGTCGGTCATTGTTCATGGCCTGTTGGTTGTATTACAACCCCCACTGAAGACGTAAGTACACGGATTGTTATTGTCAGATAGAGATGATGACATTATTTTACTATTCCATTAAGAAATAATATCAATTTCAAGATAATACAATCATCTGTATTTGTTGTTTTTATAGCTTTTCCAAGAAAAACTCAGTATTGCAAAGAATTCTTCCCAGTCGGTGGACAAAGGCTAAAAAACCGATGTTGGAAAATGTCATTTTTGGCAAAAACTTCAAAAAGAAATTGGCAGCAGACGTAAGTAACAAACGTGAATTTGTATTTGAACCTTCCAGAGGGTAAAAACAGTTATGTGAGTGGAATTATAATTACAGACAACCCCAGGCCCCACTAACTGCCTCCCTCCCTCCTCCTGAACCCCAACGAGTCTCACCATTTCACCGATGTCTTTAACTGGCAAAAGAGTAGTGCTGTGGGGTAGTAGGGCACCATCTTGTAATGATTTGTGTCCTCTTTGCTTTCTTTCTTGCTTCATGACTCTGTTTCTCTATTTTAGGGTAAAAGCTTTGTGATAGAAGAGAAATACTTGCAGCATGCCTACCGTTTCCTTTCAACACTACGATCCTGCTTGCTGCTTTCCTATGATGGACTGTACAGTTATTTCATCTCCGTATCAGAAACGCTGCCTTCCTCATGCAAGCTGGAGCTTGGTATGTGATTGCTTCTACTTTGTGACACCTACTTGTCCTGTTCTTTAGGTTTTGTTCAAATTAGTTCATTTAAACATTGACCTTTCTCTGACCAAAAACACTGCATCACAAGGATGTGAGGGTTTCCAAAAGTAAAGAGTCAAATATAAAAAAGTAGAAAATTTTTATTAGGACATCAAGACCTTAGGTCTTGGTGTCCTAATAAAAATTTTCTACTTTTTTATATTTGACTCTTTACTTTTGGAAACCCTCACATCCTTGTGATGAAGTGTTTTTGGTTTCTTGCACCTTGGGACTGAGGTGAACTGTGAGTGTTTTCATATTTATTTTTCACTGATGTTTTCTTGAATTCAACACCTGTTGTTGTGAGGTGGTATTTCAAATTTTTTTATTGTGGCAGTTGCACAAACTAAAATATTTATACTTTCTCTGACCACCCAACATCCAAAATGAATAATAGATATTGATGAGTCAATGAAAACATTCTTTCCTCTTGGAAGTTGAAAGATTATGGGCATGAACAAACAAAGTGCACATTTAGGTATCCCAAAGTGACCGTTAGTTTACACACTGGCCTTGATATCATCATAGAGTCAATATTAGGGCAGTGGCAAATGGTAAAACACCCGCTACTCATATTAGGTCACTCACCATCATTAGGAAGCACCACGAGTAACTGGGCACCTACAATTATTGCCTACACGTCTAACAAGGCTCCTCTTGTTCATTTTATTGAGATGTTCCCTGTGGTGGGTAACAAGTGGTTATGTTGCTGCTACAAGTAGTAAATTTGTTTCCTTTCTTACATGGTCTTTGTTTCCTCCACAGAAAAACTGGATCTGAAAGTCCGGCTCAGTGAGTTATCTGACAAAGTGATGGTAAGTTTGCTCATTGCTTATTCTGTAATCTGATACTAACCTGTAACCCCAAACTAGTTTCCTTATACTATTGGGGTATTTAAAAGTTCTTTACATACTGTATTCTCTGTGTTTACACAAATTGTTGATTATTTAAAATTTTAACTATAGGAAATAGAAGACCCCAATGATCTGGCAGAAGCAATAAATAGCAGCCTAATATTGCTATCATCTCAACTTCTCAATCTGTGGGGAAAATTTCTTCAATCCTCCTTGGAGAGTGAACAAGAGAAGAAGCAAATAAAGGTAAGAAGCGCATTGAATAGGCTTTAAGGCAGGGGAAGCTTAGTGCTCAATCTTCAGTGGGACTCCATTTATTGTTTTACACTGCCGTTATCTCTCAAGCTTGTGCTTATGAACTGTGTCTATTTTATTGTTTTATAGGAAGAAAAGTTCAAGAAATTATTCATCTCTACTGACCATCCCCGACAAGAAGCTATTTTATATGATGAGAAGATGTGAGTACAATGGTGTTTCTTAGGGATGGGTGAATTTTTTGCCTCGTTTTGCTGAAAAAATTATGCCCATAGACTTGTATGGCGGCGTGCAACAAATTTTAATGGGCGTCTGCGACATTTCGACAGCAGAGAATTTTTGGCGAAACAAAATGGGTCAAATTCGCCCATCCCTAGTGTTTCTTCAAATAATTATGTTTAGCTACAGTCAGTTGATATCTGATTGGGGAAAATTACATTTACACACTTTTATGGTCCTTTAGAGTTTTACTTCTAAGAGATGCTTTTCTATGAAAATGTCATACTGTTGTCATGCTAATGTAATACATGGTACACATTTACTACAAGTCTATTATCCTAGATCCAAGTCTAGTCTAGTATCCAACCAAACAGCAGATATTATTGGTCTGATTATCAGGTGTTTAAAATCATAGGATTGGTTGCTGTTGGATACTCCATCGGACACTGGATTTTTTATTCCTTCCCTTACTTTTTAGTTTCATCTCTGGATGTGATTTATTTCTAAATATACCCTTTTCTCATTGCAGCACACAAAGCCAAAAAGAGATTTACAAAGAAGTCAAAAAAGCTGCAAAAGTCTGTTGTCTCGAGTGCCGGGACTCGGTATCAAAATCTGCCCCCGTGATCTTTGAAGACCGGTACTTACAGCCTGAAGCAATAGGTACGTATGGAAAGAATCCACAGGTGCTGCTGCCTCAGTGTGTGACAGTTGTTCATCCAGAACTCCTTCCATTCATTATTATCTATTAAATACGTATTTCTAAAGTACCAACGTATCCCACCGCTCTGTACAATAGAACCACTGAGATGACGTACTGAATGAAAGATAAGATCACTTTTCTATATATGAGTGTGGATGGGAAGGCATTTTCCTGCTAACATTTAAAATTTATTTTATAGATTGTTCAGAAGACTTTGTAGACTGTTCAGAAGACTTTATAGATTGTTCAGAAGACTTTATAGACTGTTCAGAAGACTTTATAGATTGTTCAGAAGACTTTATAGATTGTTCAGAAGACTTTATAGACTGCTCAGAAAAGGTGAAATCTTCCCCTGTTGCTAGTACTAAAGAGAAGTGCAGAACAGTATCTGGATGTGCAATAACATCTCATTTGAGGAAAGGGTAAGTTCTGATCCCTACCAAATATAAATATAATGCACAAAATATAATATAAAAAAATGTAAATAGTAAAACATATAAAGGGCCATAACAATCCTAAATAAGTATGAATCCCAGGATCACTAGTTATCTTGCAATATAGTCACCTGAGTTCAGCTACATAACATAACGTGCCTTGTACTGGGACAGCTGGATTTTTTTTGCTGTTTATAAGGTTCTATGATTCTTTGACTAATCATCTATTCACGAAAATTGCAAGACTTGTAGAATCTAACAGTCTGATCATATCCAGGATCAGGTAAAGGATGTGATATTGTACATACAGAAATGCTATCTATCTATCTCTCTCTCTCTCTCTCTCTCTCTATCCATCCATCTATCTTATCTATCATCATGAATTTCAATGGACAGTTTAACTTGACCCAACATTGTGTGTTTTTATTGTGTAGATCATTCCATGAAACCAGCGAAAAGAAACGAGTTTGGGAGCGACTTATACCTACACAAAAACAGCAGAGCAGTTCTACTGGTAAGTTAAACATTGATTTTCCCATTAGATCATAAAGGAAAGAGGACATTACATTAATTAAATTTACTTATTTTATTGTAGGTTCCAAAGACAACTCCAGTAGTGAAGACGGAACACATCTAATAGTCTGTGTGCACGGCTTGGGTGGTAAGTAAAATTTTAAAGATTTGATTCTGAAACGAACACTTGCGTGTGTTTTGTCATATGATTTACCATTGCCCTGCCCTGTTAAAATTAATGGCTTTATTTCTACTCTAGGTTTCGAAAGCGATCTTCTACTTATAAAAACTGAGATCGAGTCTGGAGTGACACATGGGAAAATCACCTTCGTAATGTCTTGTTACAACCAGGTACGTATATATCTGTGTGTCTAGTTCTGAGGGGTCATCTCCATTCCTATATGAAACTGTTCAAACATTCTATCCATCTCAGCTCAATGGGAACTAATAGGCAATGATGATAAAATGTAACTATCCTGAGAAATCCTTTTATTATTAGTATTTTATTGGTTTACTGATGATTAATATGAAATGATCAGTTGTAGTGGGGCCCATAAAGATCATTCTGATATATAACTGTAACAAGTGGTCTGTAACAAATTGACGCTATTATAGATCGACCAATGACAATTCCTTTTGAACAGAAACGTCTTCTGTGGGGTTTGATACCTCAAAATATATAGAAAATGTTATTAAATTGCATGAAAAATGTTTGAGCAACAAGACGGGACGTGGATAGGTCTTATAGAAGATTATTGTTGCTGATTGTTAGCAGATAGGCCCTTTAATATTGCTATTTTATACACCGTTAAATAACTGTGGTAACTATAATGTTTTCATTGGTGTCGGTCTCTGTGCATGTCTTGTTTTAATTCTGACACAATATTTATTGTGTTCTTTTTCACTTCTTGTGTTTTCTTTACAGGGCTGTACCACTGATGATATTGATATGTTAAGCAGAAATCTCCTACATGAAATATTACAGCACATAACCATGAGGAAGCTCATTATTTCCAGGATCAGGTACAGTAATTAGCAAAAAATCTCTATACTTAATAATATATATAAATTTTTATAGTAATGTTACTTTTCTCTCCCCGCAGCTTTATCGGCTTTTCTTTGGGCAATCTAATAATACGCTCAGCCCTGTGGAGACCTGAATTTGAAGGCTACCGTGGAAAACTGCACACTTACCTCTCCTTCGGTGGACCACATATGGGCCTTCTGTACCCCAACACGTTTCTCTATAAAACTGGTAGGGATTTACTGGCCATTGCTTTATTATTGACAAGTAATTCAAAGATTAGAAACAACAAGTAATATATGTATATGGATTTAACCATGCTTCATTTACATCAAGTACAATTAATTTATCATTATGATAGGACAAAAGTCAAAAATGTAAAATTATGTTTAGGAAAGATCACGGCTGTATTTTAGAACTTTCAAGATACAGTGTGTTTCCTGATAATATAACCCCACACCTACATTTCAATGAACTTTAACATGCTTTTATATAATACAATGAATAAATCTGTGCATCTCTTTTGTTATAGGCCTGTGGATAGAGAAGTGGTTGCCTATGGGTGTCTCCGTATCTCAGATGGCATTATCAGATCACAAAGACCCAAGACAAAGTTTCCTCTACAAACTCAGTCAGAAAAAAGGTAAGACATATGGCCCATCTTTCGTATGGCTTTCATCTGTATATTAAATCATATAAAACCCTAAAATACAACTGCTGTGATCTGAAAGTTTTATTAGAAACTTTTGGGAAATATATTTTAACCATAACCAGCAAGGTAGTATTTTAAGAGATTTGCATGTCTTACCATTGACCTGACATGGACCCAATACTCTTCAGTAACTTACATTAGTAATTTGAAATTTATCTTATTGAAAGTATTATGCCCGTGATTTCATGAAAGATCATGAAAGATACGTCTGTATTGATGCCTTAATATTGTTCTGGAATCTCATGGTGAATATTATTGTATTACAGGCTTGGAGCACTTCAAGAATGTGATTCTCGTGAGCTCGTTACAAGATTACCTTGTTCCCTATCACTCCGCTCGTATTGAAATGTGCAAAGATGCTGTGAAGGGAGATAAGTTAGGTAAGGTCTCACTTTTAAACATACGTCTACTGAACAGAGTACATGTACCACTGAAGCAGTAGCCAGTTCTCCTCCAGCCAAGACTACAGCTCCCACAATGCCTTGCACACTGATGTGATTCTTTACAGGTTTGTTTATCACAGATCATGCAACAGATTAAGGAAAGTAGGCCTCTTGGCTGGAGGAGAGTTGACCCCTACTAAATAGTTACAGCTGTACATTTTATTAAAAATCTTTCCTGCACATTAAGAAGGTGCACAAGTCTTTGCTGGATAAATCCAAGGTCATTGTTGGTGGATTGGAAAGGCTACTGTGTATTTATATAACAATGTAGTGCCGTTTCCTTTTCAGGAGCTGTTTACAGTGAGATGCTCCGTAACATCCTTGAGCCTGTTCTACACAACGAGAACTGTAACTTCGTGAGATACAACGTTAGTTTTGACCTGCCCAAATCATACAGTACCGGCCACTGCGCTTTCATTTCATCTTGGCAATTTTTGGACAACTTCTTTCAAAACGCTGGCCTGAAATATTTTGAATAGAAGAAATGTGATGCCCGACGTGTTTAACACTATGGAAGTGCCAGAGACATCGAGTTGCAGAACCTTTTCTACCTTGTTGCACAATGGACTAATGGTGAGATTTATATCTGTGTAGTTTGTTCCATGTAGGTTTATATTTAGAATCTGTTTTATTCAACTGTGTTATATCTGATTAATATACTGACATAGTCTTATTCTTACCTACAGATTTACTGTGCAATGCCGACATTATAGACCTGGCCTATAAGCAAGAAGAAGAGAAATCTTAAGAGACCCTAAGTACTGTCGCTACAGACAAACAAGAAAATGCACTTTGTATATATACATCTGTGAAATGTATTTCTTCTTTGTTACTGATTTACCAATAAAATAAACTGAAATAAACCTATTTGTTGATTCTGTTATCCTTTAGTAGAAAAGTGTCAGACGTGATACCCAGAAATTAAACAAGACGATAATTAGGACAATTTGTTTATATTTATTTTACCCTGTTGTTAGTTGTGGGGTGGGAAGTAGACGACCAAACATTGTAAAATCAGAGTTGAGGGGTGTTGGACACAGGAAATCTAAAAACTTCAGATCTGTGTTGTTTGTAATGGAAGAAATTACTGCAAATATTGTCTGTAGGAGATTGATGTTAATTAGTGGGGATACTGAGTGATGTCTGTCCTTAGGTGCCACAAGCAGCACGTGGGGGACACTCAGTCCTAATATAGGACATCATTACTAAGAAAGGGATGTCACTTTTCCTCCATGCCTCAACACTGGGTCAGAGACTACCCTTATATAGCGCCAGTGTTATGTAGAATTAAAATGGTAGTTTACCTTAAAAAAAGCTTATTGTTTTTGAATGGTATACTTCAATGGGTTATTATTTATGTATTCGTTTTTACACGGTTTTGTTTTGCTGGCTCATGTTGGGCAGTAACAATGCAGGGTCTGGACTAAATCAGAACACTTAGAAGGGTATTTACTAAAACTCGAATTAATTTCATTTCAACCTAACCCCCATTCACATATTTAACTCACAACAAAATCGTTTATCAATTCAAATCATGCAACTTTTTCACTTTAATGCTCTCAAATCTCTACTTTATCAATTTGTTACCGCGAAAACTCAACTTTATCGGACAAAAACCAGCACGAATCACAGCGTCAAGAAACATCTTCAGGGACATTTTCCTTTGACTTCTACATGACCTCATCAAGAGGCAGTATTTTGGGGTTTTATTTGCAGCTTTTGGGTAGAATAAATCACAAAAAAAATCAAGGTTGTTTTCCCCCTGTACAATTTCTAGTTTTACCCTTTAAAAACTCGACCAGAAGAATTTGAGGTTTAATAGATGGGCCCCTTGGTTAATTCTGTACTCTGTTCAGCCCATATGAAGCATCCAGCCAAAGCTTTACTATAACCATCTGTTAAAATGTAATATATTAGTTGCAGGCATTGTCCTAAATCTAATGGCCCAGTACCATGTACCTTTAACTTAAATTACTACTACTAACTGGTTGGGGAAACTTAAATTAGCATGGAAAAGCTAACAATTCTGATAGAGGAAAAACAAACCAACTTTATTTGCTATGAAAGGATCAAGAATAAAGTTTTAAAACAATATCAACAAGAAAAAACAACTTCAGTATTTTGCTACACATTCATAATTTGTAAAAAATGTTACTGAAATTCTATATTTTCTTAATTTTTATATTTATTACATCAACAATGTCTTCCCCATCCTCCCAGCTTCAACTTTCTAAATAGGCTGAACCATAAGAGAAAACTAGCGAAGAAGTAAATGATTCTTCAAACCTAGTGAGACAACGTAATCCCTTCATACTGACACATTGTACTGACAAGTTCTACATTATCTGGAAGGAGATCTGTAAGAAACATTCCACCATCTCCATTAATAATCTGGCTGCTAGAGGGAAACATCTCGGTGTTGGTGGATGAGATGAGCTCATAAGAGCAAACATGGCTGCTCCCACTTACATGCATAAGCAACGATAGATCTCATATAACTGGGGTGTCCATTTACTGAATATGATATACATTAATAGGGAGGCGCGGACATGTCCTTAATACAATTTGCTAAACTGTAAGTCTGAACATCCTTGGGATATCTAAAGTAATCACACAGGGGCTTTAGAATAGTCTTGGTCAGAGCTTGAAGTTAAACTAGGGTGAGGTGTGGGATAAAACACATTTGCTGCCATTGATATCCTTGGGCCGTAAGGACATGCAAGGAGAGGTTTGAACTGAAAATATCTGATAACTGCTGATCTAATGTGATCAGTTATGTCTGGGCCAGTCTTAAATCAAGTGCGAATTATACCAATTCGATTTCAGAAGCCATTTTCCCCCTTTTTGCAGATCACAGTAGCTGCAGCGAAACTATTTTTGCACAAGCCCACCCTCCCACCACCTGAGCCCGACTTCCAGGTTCCTTTTATGGACCCGCGCTGACCCGCCGATGATGTCGCAAAAGGGGTGGGGCGAGATGTGCGCATCTATAAAAATTCAACCCGGAAGTCAGAAACCAGCATTTGGATGGTCATGGGTGGGAAGTCAGAAGAGCTCAACCCGCACCCACCTGCGACCCAGAAAGGGGGGTGTGAGGTCGGCCCGAACCCACCCAACCCGTGGGTATCTGGGCGGCCTGCACATCACTACCTGTACTGGCTTATATTCTGGGTATTTCTCTGCAAAGACTATTAAGTAATATATGGTTACAGTTATGACCACAATGCAATGAAGGTCTTCACACAAGCATTAAATATGTATATTCTGTGATGTGATATAAAGGGCTGTTTAAGAATGTTCCATTAAAAATGATTGCAGGACAAATGAGGAAATGGACGGCACTCCAGATAAAAGCAGGTTTATTATAGCAAGCTGCTGATGTAGTACACCTGACGCGTTTCAAGAATCATGTTCTCTGGTTTAGCATAAAGAACCACTGGCGCCCAGTTATTATGCATAGCACTTTATTACAGTTGCACTACACCCTGCCTCCACACCATTGCTGCACCCCTGAGAGAAAGGTCTCACCCGGAGCACAAATATATATTAGGTTGAGCTCTTAGTAGAGTCAGTGCCTCTTAATTTACTATAGCGCTACGTTTATATGACTTTGGA
This sequence comes from Xenopus petersii, assembly GCA_038501925.1. NCBI lineage: Eukaryota > Metazoa > Chordata > Amphibia > Anura > Pipidae > Xenopus > Xenopus petersii. The sequence goes on from CM076688.1 coordinate 7,991,570, forward strand.
ACAGGTCGATGATATAATATGAATATGTTATATGTAGTTCATGTTTCTCCTAACTTGGAAACTATAAGTAAACCCTTCCACTCTGGAGGCTGCACTTGATTATGTAGTTTTTTGTAAAATATTTTGTAAAATTTAAAAAAGTTCTTTGAGGTTTTTACTTCATTGTACATTAGGTTTTTATTGATAAAAATAAATTGAATTAAAATGTATTTTATGTAAAGCCCAGAGGGGGCTGCTGTAATATTGTGTATATAAGGTAACTGCATTGCACTTGTCTATGATTAAGGGAGTGATACACAAAACGCGTCAGGTGTACTACATCAGCAGCTCGCTGCAATAAACCTACTTTTATCTGGAGTGCCGTCCATTTCATCATTTGTGCTGCATCAATATAGTAGGGACACTGTGTACTGAGCACCAGTCTCAAGCTGCCTTTAGCGGAGGGTGAGCTTGGATTTTAGTGATGTGCGGGTCGGGTAAAATCCGCCGCACCCGACCCTAACCAGCCCTCCCTCAGCCCAACCATGCCTGACTTCCGGGTTCCTCTTTTAGAACAGCGCCTGACCCGACCCGCCAATGATGTCACAAAAGGGGTGGGGCGAACAGGCATGTGTCAATAAAAAAGGAAGTCGGAAGCCAGCAGTGCAAGGTGGCAGGAAGAAGAGCTCGACCCAGACCTGCCCGCCACCCGCAAATGGGGGTGCGAGGTCAGCCCCAGTGGCGTAACTACGTGGGGCCCGCCTGGAAAATATGGCTCCGTCCTGAATCCCCAGAATTGTCAGGCTATTTGCACGGACACCTAAGCAGGTCCTTCCGCATTAATAACTTCAGTGTGCAAATTGGCCAATTAGGGAGCCTAGCACTTTCAATTTGCTGTAAAACCTGAAGTGCCTCCTGATTGGCCAGTTTGTACATTGAAGTACTTTGTGCCAAAGCAGTTTTTTTTCTTCTTCGCTTCTGGTTCCTGCCTGTGTCCCGATCCCCCTCCCTGCACGGAGCAGGCAGATAACAGGCAGAGGAAGGAATGCTGCTGACAGTAGCAAGGAGGAACGCTGCTGCCTTTCCCAATAAGATTCTGTAACAATAACAAATTTGGGGGTCATGCCATTAAATCCTCCCCTAGACCTGGAGCCAAGCTAATATATGACCCCATGGACCCTTCCAGGCTTGAGTGTATTGGGCCCCTCCATTAATGTCATGCAGGTACATTCCTCCCAAGATTATCTGCTGAATGACTTCCCTGACCATGTCCAGACATATTTCTGGCCCATCACAAGCTTTTGGAAAGTCATGTAGCTTCCCAATGATAGGAACAGGCTCTGTCCTCCCTAAATAGAGCAGTATATGTTTGTGTGCCTGGATTATCATTTCCGTCTGTGGATTTTCCCAAGGCAGAAGAGGGGCACGCAAACCAGACCCAGTGGTATATACACACTCCAAACCCTAGCCCAACAAAACCTGAAAAACCTACTAGCCTATTGGAAATAATATAATAAATACTAATATAATCAGTGCAAATAAGAAAAGGATTGACATTCTGAAATATTTTACTGTGAAGAATTTGTAGGTGAAGTTAAGGAAGCTGTAAAGTTTTTGAGCCAGTCAACTAGAACAAGCAGAAATGTCATTAATTATATGTTTGGTTTTTATACGTTACCTGCTAAAGTATATGCTGTATTTTATAATTGCCATAAGCTATGCAATGTAAGCAGAAATATGTTGTATGTAAATGAGAAACAATGGGTTAACTGAAGGCATTCATCAGAGCCCCTTATATCAAAAGCTGCAAGACCCTGCAGTGCTGGAGCCTCACAGGCAGTGGACCCACTTTGGGGAACAGGTCCTGGTGCAGCTGCACAACCTGCTCCCACTGTTCTTACACTGCTTTGCCAATTATAAGTGCTCAGCCATTGACCTGCACCCTCAGCCTTATCCCCACCAAATCTTGTTTGGTTGCAGTTGCACCTCTACACCCCTCGCTAGTTATGCCACTGTTAATCAGGGGGGGAAGGTAAGTAGATCCTGTTGGAGGCACTACCTGTGCTAGACAAATGATAGCTGAGTTTTCTCTGGCTGCTTTCAGAATGAATTCAAGCAGGTGACCCAGAACTCTATTGTTTTTCACGAGACAAAATTATTCCAGAAATGGTTTTTTTTCATAGATATTACATTGTTGTTTAATTGCTGAACTACTGGGTTTGCGGTTGGATTTTTTTAGTGGTGTTTGCCACCTTTTCCCACACCAGTTCACTTGGCTAGACAGGAATTAAAGTAGTACAGGTATAGGATCCCTTATCCGGAAACCCGATATCCAGAAAGCTCCGAATTACGGAATGGCTGTCTCCCATGGACTCCATTTTATCCAAATAATCCAAATTTTTAAAAATGATTTCCTTTTTCTGTGTAATAATAAAAAAGTAGCTTGTACTTGATCCCAACTAAGATATAATTAATCCTTATTGGAAGCAAAGCCTATTGGGTTTATTTCATGTTTAAATGAATTTCTAGTAGACTTAAGGCATGAAGATCCAAATTACAGAAAGATCTGTTATCCGGAAAACCCCAGGTCCCGAGCATTCTGGATAACAGGTCCCATACCTGTACAAAGAATTATAGTCAAAGTTAAATGTGTATCACAATGGAAATCTGGGGCTGGGGGTATTATACATGTTATTTCCACTTTATCATTTTCCTAGGAGTTCTTGGGTACCGTATATACTCGTGTATAAGCCGACCCGTGTATAAGCCGAGGTAAATAATTTACCTAAGAAAACTGGAAAAATGTATTGACTCGTGTATAAGCCTAGGGGCCCCATGTCAGATTTCAAAATGTGAATGTGTAAATGTGTAATCATGTTTTATGGCATAGAAATCTATCTAAAACGATTTAAAAGAGTCAGAACTATTAGCTGGACAATTGCCACTTGTTTTCCCTGTGACCTCCCACCTGTCATGGCTGCTCAGAAGATCAATGAGGTGCTGCACCTAGGAAAGCAGAAAAAAGGTACCGTACGCTCCTTCCGCGGCCCCAACACACCTCCCTCTCCCATAGCGCAGGACTGTCTGTGTGATCGCCGCCCGGAGCAGGTCCAGGAGCTCCGGGCGGCGTGTCCTTCCCTGCCGGCGTTCGCTCCCAAAATGGCGGCGCCCATGGCCGCCACGTGGGTAGCGGCGCCGGCTGAAAAACTCGGCTTATACGCGAGTATATACGGTATTATACATGAAACTGCCTCTTTGTCATTTTCCTCGGGGGTCTGGGGTTTTATACATGAAGCTGCTCCGTGTTCCTGGAATTCTCTCTGAAAATCTGGTCAACTAATGCTAAAGTGAAGTGTGCACATACAGGGTAAAGGTAGATATGTTTATGTATAGATGCAAATCCCCATAGACTGATAATGCTTCTCTCCTTCTTACTGCAAAATCAGTCCCTCAATCACATAAGACATTTTAGTATGAGGCCCAACTGGAGAGTATTTGACATTTTTAACTGACAGTTGTGTCAGTCTATGGTGATTCACGTCTATACAAATCTCTGGGCTTCCTATCACATTCCTGCACTGGAACTATAAGGGGACCGACGATTTGTGGCATTTGTGAGGCTTAGTCAGCTCTTCATCAGCTTAGGGAAAGTTAAATAATAAAGGAGACAGTCCCGGTTTCCCTGTCTTCTACATCTTTGTGGTGCCCCAGGAATAGAAAAAATCACGTAGCAGTTTATGGGACAACTCCACTGCCTTATTTTTCATTCTTCCTACTATCTCTTCATGAATTGAGATGATTGGGAAATAATTTATCCAATAATTAATTTAATTTTTAGGAACAAGGTTACTGATTAATTCACTATTTGTATAAATCAATTGGGGATCCTCTTTTTTTAATTATTAGCACAGCACTTCATTGAATGTAATTAACTTACTAATTAATTATTTATCACTTGGCACTTTATAGAATTACTAAGTAATTGTGATTTAGAATTAATTAAAAGGCATTGTTTACAACATTGACATAGTAACAAAGTAACATAGTAAGTTAGGTTGAAAAAAGACACACGTCCATCAAGTTCAACTTTTTTTTTTTTTAATCTGCCTAACTGCCAGTTGATCCAGAGGAAGGCAAAAAATCCATCTGAAGCCTCTCCAATTTGCCTCAGAGGGGAAAACAATGAGCTATCTCCCATATCCCTGTATTCCCTCACTTGCTAAACACCATCCAACCCCTTCTTATACCTATCTAATGTATCAGCCTGTACCACTGATTCAGGGAGACAATTCCACATCTTCACAGCTCTCACTAAAAAACTCCTTCCCAATATTTAGCTGCAACCTCTTTTCTTCTAATCGGAATGGGTGACCTTGTGTCAGCTGGAAAGACCTACTGGTAAATAAAGCATTAGAGAGATTATTATATGATCCCCTTATATATTTATACATAGTTATCATATCACCCCTTAAGCGCCTCTTCTCCAGTGTGAACATCCCCAATTTGGCCAGTCTTTCCTCATAGCTAAGATTTTCCCTTTACCAGCTTAGTTGCCCTTCTCTGTTGCCTCTCTAATACAATAATGTCCTGTTTGAGTGATGGAGACCAAAACTGTACGGCATATTCTAGATGGGGCCTTACCAGTGCTCTATACAGTGGGACCCCCTCCTCCCGTGACTCTATGCCCCTTTTAATACAGCTCAAGCCCTTATTTGTCCTATCCATGTGCAAACGACTTCATTAGGCCCAACAGACCTTAGTTTAGAAAGCAGTCGTTTGTGGGGCACAGTATCAAACGCTTTGGCAAAATCCAAATAGATCACATCTACTGCCCCCCCACTGTCCAGTATCTTACTTACCTTATCATAAAAAGCAATCAAATTTGTCTGACATGACCGATCCTTCATAAAACCTTGCTGATTGCTGCTCATAATACCATTTACTAGGGGCAGATTTACTAAGCTTGAGTGAATAGTTCGAATGCAAAAAATATTCGAATTTCGAAGTATTTTTTTGGGTATTTCCACCATCGAATTGGTCAAATTTGATCGAAATCGATCAAATCGAATGATTTGAACGATTTGAAGGAAAAATCGTTCGACAATTCGACCATTCAAGTACTGTCTCTTTAAAAAAAACTTTGACTTCATACTTCGCCACATTAAAGCTACCAAAGTACAATGTTAGCCTATGGGGACCTTCCAGAGCACTTTTCTACGTTTTTTTCATTCGATCGATCGATTAAAATTGTTCGATTATTATTTGATCGTTCGATCAAACGTTTTGCACTAAAATCCTTCGAATTCAAAGAATTTTATTTCGAGGGTCGAATTCGAGGGTTTTTTAACCCTCGAAATTCGACCCTTGATAAATCTGCCCCTTTATGTTCAGTGCTGGGAAACTGGGTTTAAAGCTTCCAACTCCAGTTGCAGGAACAAAGAACATGGAGCCAGATTTATACAGATCAGCTGGGATTCTCATTGGAGAATTATTTTGCATATTAAAGCAGCCACTGGCTCTGGAGAGCTGGGGAAAGTTTTATTGTGCAATTTTGCTTTTAACAATACGACCTTGATGTTCCTGGACTATAACTCCAACAATACCATATCTTTAAAAATATGTGTGTTGGGATTTGTAATTTATCAACAACTAAAGGGTGGTTGAGAAGTGCAGTGCAAGTGTTTAGGGCCCCTTATCGTTAACTTTTGCTTGTGCTACTCTGTAGAGCATCGAGGGAAGACAAGTACATTTGACATTCAACACCAACCATGCAAGAGCAACCTGAAAGATGAAAATCATAGCTTAAGGCTCAAATACCTTTGTACATACGGTATGCTTTATTGCCAAAATACAAGTATAACCTACACAGACAGGGTTTATTTACATTCCTACAGTAGACGGGCCAGACATATCTCTATGACTTACACCTGGATGCACCCTGACACACAATTGGACACAACAAGGGTGCCTGACCTCATAAGTGGGAGTGATGGTCAGCAGCTTGAGCCATTTTTATTGAGCTTCAGTTCAGAGCTTCAGCATAGGAATTCATAGTTCTGTCAATGATAGCAAGCATGGCCAAACCATGATACTGCCACCACCATGTGTCACAGCTGGGATAAGGTTCTTACACTGGAATGTAGTGTTATCTTTCACTAAACATAAGGATTTTCATTCAGACAATTCTATTTTGGTCTAATCTTTCTCAACATACTTCCAGGACCTTCCTAATCACTGTATCCATGTGATCTTTAGATGGGCAGCAATGTTCTTTTTGGATGTTGGAGGGTTTCTCCTTGCACCCTTGCCAGGCACACCACTGAAGTTCAATGATGTCTCTGGTCAAAGTACATTTTATAGTTGCAGGTGATTTTGGGTTCACAATATCTGTGCTCCACTTTAGCTGTAGATCTAAAAATAAGGGCAATATATTCACTTGCAATGAACACTGAAGCTTAACTTGCTGGCTTTTTGCCATTACTTCTAAGTTGAAAGGACAGCAGTCCGGGTGGGCAGAAGAAACAGGTGCCTAGGGTGCAATGTTAGGGGAGTGCTAAACACATACTTCTTCTGTATGCCCATCAGTGCCATTGTCTGCTGCCTTCTGCGCCTGTCAATCCGACCCCCCTGCCCAGTCGTTACCATGGCTTTAAAGCTGGGGTGCCCAAAATGTAGATAGGGACCTACCAGAAGACCTTTAGCTGGTCATCAGTAGATCTCAAGACACGGTCAACAATCATTTTGTCTAAATCAACCTCCATGCTTTTCATTGAGATACTCCCGGTTCAAATAACAGGCTCAAAAGGAAGGTATCTGGAGTTTCACAGCATGTAAAGAATGAGTTTTAGGTATGAGATCCGTTATCCAGAATGTTCCAAATTACCGAAAGGCCACATCCCATAAACTCAATTTTAATTAAATAGTTCAAATTTTAAAAAGCAATTTCATATTTCTCTGTAATAATAAAACAGTAGCTTGTACTTTATCCAAACTAAGATATGATTAATCCCTATTGGAGGCAAAACAGTTCTACTGTGTTTATTTAATGTTTAAATATTTTAGTAGACTTAAGGTATGGAACTTGAAATTAGCGAAAGACCCCTCATCCAGAAAACTCTAGGTCCCTAGCATTCTGTATAACAGGTTCCCCACCTGTATAAATAGATGATATATATATAAATAATAAATAGATAGATGGTACCAGCTTTGCCAGGTGCTTTCTACAGGGTCCAACCATACACCTTCTCAGGCATTAGGTTTTAAGCACATCAGGGTCCTTCCTATAAGCTAAAATTTCCACTTGGGAACTAATGACTGACTCCTGGGTGTGGCACAAGGTGCCCTTTCCTAGCTATTCTCTCTGCCTATATCCCTAGGGTTGCCACCAGGCCGCTATTTCACCAACCTAGCTGGTAAAATACTTGCCAAGGACAGGGCCAGTAATAAAAATTTACCGGCAATGTATATGCTGGTTAATTTGTAATAGCTAGTCTTTCGACCCTGGCATGCCTCCTTTACACCCCAAATCCCCTCCTGATCTTCCCAAAATCCCCTCCCAAGCTCCCCCTCTACCAGCTCAACTCTCGCATTCAGCTATCATAGAAATTGTCCCTGGCCTGTTCACATTATTGCCATGCCTCTTACATCATTGACCTGCCCCTTCATGGACACCTGGAAGGTAATGTATTGGCCAAAACAGCAGAAATAACAGATTCAAAGGATAATTACCACTCTCACTAGACAATATCCCTCCTGAGGAAAAAAAACTAGTCCTTGGGTTTCTCAGCCTGGGGTCTTGTGTCTTAGCACCTTACTTGGTCCTCACCTCACCCACTGTATTTAGCCTGGGGTCTTGGTACCCTATCTGGTCCTCAACTCACTTACTGTAGTCCCTGCTCTAGTGGTTTACACACCAAGGGATCCTAACCCCACTGCTTCTCCTTGTTGGAGCCACAGCTGCTCACTAACTACTATGCACTTACTCTCACTCCTAGAGTGACTATTACAATGCTCACTACTACTGTCTAGGCTTATCTATGGACCAGAGCCCTGGTCCTGTAGCACCTCACTGGGAGGCACAGTCCCAGGGGAAAGACCCTGAGCACATGTTTTCTTTAATTATTTATAATTTTAACCACTGTCATCTAGTGGCAGCTTAACTCCTAAGGACCCAGGAAAGAGACATAGCTGTCCAGGTAAACATACAGGACCACTTTAGGTGGGCAAATCCTAAGGGGAAACTGCCTGAATAGATATACCTGAACCTCAGGGTCCCTACACATAAATGTAGTTGACTTTACAACAGATTCTGTTTGGGGTATTAAACTTTGCCGTAGCTATCTACTGTATAAAGGGTAGGAAAAACATTTTGACGTGCAGAAAAGAGTAGGAACTCCAAGCAAACATCTGCAAGCCATTTTGTTTTTCAAACCATGGGTTGGACATCCCTAGAGAAGTTCTGGATGATAAGGAAGCTTTAGAAATGTCTCCACCTGTATAAACAGAGAGTTGCTGTACCCTTTCAACCCCATTGTTTTCAAACAAGGAACTGATCATTTCATAACAATCCACCTACCAAAATAGATGAATTCACCTTCCCAGGAACTTGAGGATGCAAATGGAGTGCTAACATCTTAGGGCTTTTCATGATATCCTGTGGAAATCTACTAGATGAATAACTCATTATAATAAACAAGCCTATGTTACAGTAGTCTTAGCCAACTGTTAGGCCAGTAGACATAGCACTGTGCAACCTGATCAGTATCAATTTCCCATGAGCATCAGGCCATATGGACAACTGCCTCACGCAGGACCTCTCTGAGGACTCATTTACTATGTAGTTTAATATACCCAACTGAGATGTATGGTTCACTTTGCTTTTGTTTTTCTATAATAAATAATCTAATAGTTTCTAAATAATCGCAGTACGATGGACATTATTCTTCCTCCAGCAATAATAAATGAACTTCCATAAAGTCATTTGTCAGTAACTTACTGAAGAAGAACAAGATTTTATAATTCCATGGAATTTACCCTGTTTTGATATAGTTCCATGGTCATAGAAATGTCAATGCCAACAGTAGTCATAAATCGTTGGTACTGGTACCATGCTTTCCCTGATGCATCCAAAGGATTACTGCAATACAGTCTGAATTTGAGAGGAGGCATATGAGATTATGGATATTTCCATTTAGTTGTAAATTATTATTTATTTTGTGAGCAATTTAAGATGCAGCCACTGAGCAGCAAGCCCATGGTTGGCATTCATGGCTCTTCCCTGTGTTGCCAATAAGCATCATTTTTCTTACAATTTTCTTGAAACTCTCCATGCAGTAATAATAAATATTTGACTAATTCCTCAGCAGGTAGTAGGTTCTCCCTGTTATATGGATAAAAATGTTGGTGCTAAACTCTGCAATTCTGACATTTCTCTCCTTCAGCTTCTGTCTCCCCCACAGCTTCTGATGACTCAACATCTACCCCAATGGCTTGTGGTTCCCCATTGGTCTCAAGTAGGATTGTGGGAGGTACTAATGCCACAGATGGGGCGTGGCCCTGGCAGGTCAGTCTGCCCTATCGCGTGTCACACATTTGTGGGGGGTCTGTGATCGGCACTCAGTGGATTCTGACAGCTGCCCACTGCTTAGAGCTGTAATTGTGTTATTTCCTTAATGGTATTTTTTCAGCAATGTGGCACCATGCCTTTCTCATATAACTTGGGACCCTTCCATATGGTGGAGAACCATCCTCCACATCACCACAGATATTATAAAGCTCAGACCTATCCAGTTGGAATAAGATGCATATCAGATCATCCTCTTAGTACTGACTCCAGCTGAAATGGATCTGCCTTACAGACCTGAATCACATAGTCAGATGACCACTACCAGTTGGGATGTAGTGCTAAGTAGACCAGGTAGTCTGATTATTATAATGATCATTTCCTGACAAATGGCTCCATGTCTTGCATGTAGGTGGGCCTGGTCATGAAATATGGGTATTGCAAGGATAATGGTTTTTATATGTGAAGGCAATTTATACAAAGAAGCCGGTGTAGCTTGAAGAGTTTATGGGACCTCATGATCTACACCTCTGTTGGATTATTTGGGGGCAGATTCACTAAAATGCGAAGTGGCTAACGCTAGCGACATTTCACCAGCGATGCCATCGGCAGCTTCATTGCCAATTCACTAACAGGGGAAGTCGACAATTTGATAGCAAACCATTGCTAGCGACTTTTCACTCTGACGAACGGTCGTAACTCCGTAAATTCAATAAGATGCAAATTTTACATAACGTTACCTTTTTCGTCAGAGTTTATTTCGCCACCTCAGACCACACGAACTGTTAAAACAAAGCTTCATCTTCCTCAATCTTATGTCAGTGACATCCGTTCCTGTAAGCCGGTAATGCATTGTAAAAAATACGCTGGCGACTTTTCTTTTTTTTTCTTTCTTTTTTTTAATGCGGAATTGCCTTCATGAGTCCGAACTATTACAGATTTATGTGTGAACTAATTTGAGGGGCATGCCACATTTGTTTTAGGGTGGGCTCATGTCTAGGGCATTAGAGGATCTTCTATGTCTTTATTCAGGTTCCATGGACATGTGTAATAAAAAGTGGCCACTTTAACTATTTGCACCATCTCTAATAAAGGCATGTATACAACTTTAATGTAAAAAGTGATGTGAAAAGTCACCAGCGTTCGGCAGCTGAGGCGCAACTTTGCATTTTAGTGAATTAGCGCAGTGGCAACGAATTTGCGCCTGGCGAAGTGTAATTCGCCCTTTAGTAAATTTGTCTCCACATTTGTTGCTTCATCTTGTACAAAGAAAGTTTTGTAAATGGTATTTCCCCTTGGATCCCAGCATTACAGGGGCACCTTGTTCTATAATAAAGTTTTCTTGAACTTAATGCCCCATGGTGCTTGTTATTTTCCCCCCAGCTCCCTGTCTCCATCAGACTATACAGTTCGGCTGGGGGCATACCAGTTGTCTCTGACTAGTCCACATGAGATCACATCCAGAGTGGACAGTATTAATGTGAACTCAATGTATGACGGCTCAACAAACAGAGCAGATATTGCCTTACTGAAACTAACAAGCCCCATCTGTCTGCCTACCTTCAACATCTGACAACTTCACTGAAGGCATGGAATGCTGGGTAACTGGATGGGGCAGAATTATCTCTGAATGTGAGTATCTAGTTAAACGGATTCTGTCATGGTTTAAAGGGACCTTGCAAGGGGACATGATTACTCTTTACAAGTACATTAGAGGACATTATAGACAGACAGAGGGGGGTCTTTTTGAAATAACATGGAGCATCGCACCAGAGGCCACCCCTTTAGGCTAGAGGAGATAGTAACGTAGAAGGTTCTTCACATGAGGACGGTGAGAGTGGGGAATGCACTGCCAGGTGATGTTGTGATGTCGATTCAGTTAATGACTATAAGAGGGACTTGGATGATTTCTTGGACAAACATAATATCCAAGGATATTGTGATACTAAAATCTACAGTTAGTATAGATATTGGTGTATATATAGATATATATATAATTTATGTGAGTGTATGGAGGGGTCAGTTTGAGTGTGTGAATGTATGGATGCTGGGTTTCATTTGGAGTCTTGAACTTGATGGACTTTGGTCTTTTCACAACCCAACTTAACCATGCAACTATGTAATTTTACACTGGTCACAGTGAGACCTCTTGTGTCTAATCTAAAAATATCAGTGAACAATGCACAACAACACTGAATATATTTACAACGTGTTTAAATCTGTCTTTCATATCTTGTCTGTTTTGAGTGAATTTACCAAATCGTAAGACCCTGCAGCAAGTGATGACGCTATTTATTAGCACGGCAACTTGTAACCAAATTTACCAGGTTGACTCCCTGGTGAGTCACATAATTTCACTAGAGGTCCTCTGCACTCACCTATTATCAATATATTACAGACATTAATCACATCACTTTGATGAAGTAGTCCAGCGTGAATATATTGCAATATATGCTCAAACAATCCCTGTTTTGTTTAAAGGGGAGGGCATTCATAGCTTAAGGCACAAAATATCTCAGTGTTCTTAATATATTGATAATGGGTTGAGCGCAGAGGACCTCTTGTTTTTTTATGTATGAATTTTGTGCAGTCACAGCCTCATTGAACCCCAACAAATGGGCACACCATTCCTTTTTCTGCTCTAGATAATTCCACCAGACCAGATCTGTGCTGGATATGCAGCTGGGCAGAAGGACTCCTGTCAGGTAGGTGTGATGTATTCTGCAACGTATCACATAGAATTCTTCCCAAGCAGTAAGACTCCAACCAATTCGCTTCTCCAAATTTAACCTCATTATGACTCCGTTTGGTCACCATGTTTTAAGATTCAAGGACTCAGTCAGGAAGTCTCTGCTTTGTTGAATGTTTTGGTAGGACAGTTAAACCTAAACTAAGCCCATCCATATTTCCAATTTTAACCTCATTATGACTCTTGTTGGAAACCATGGTTTAAGAATCAAGGACTCAATCAGGAAGTCTCTGCTATGCTGACTGTTCTGGTAGGGAAGTTAAACTCAAACTAAGCCCATGCACTTTTCTGATTTTAACTTCATTATGTCTTCAGTTGGATTCCATGGTTTGAGGCTTAAGCACTCAATCAGGAAGTCTCTGCTATATTGTTCTGGTATGGCAGTTAAACCCAAACTAAACCCATTAGCTTTTACAGTTTTAACCTGGCAAAAAATCTTTGACATAGTTTAAGACTGAAGGCAGAAGGTTTAAGACTGCCTATGGAATACAGTAAGAGCCAGGAATGCATTGTGGAACCAGCACCATATGATTTCTGTTGCTATGTGCCACCACTAAATAAGAAATTATATTATGGTTCCATCTTTATCATAATCCCCGGCAAACATACATTTATTCCAAAATGGTGCTGGAGAATGGTGTATAGGCCTCATTGATATATACCATGGGCACACAATTGCATTATATGTTAGATTTGCATAGTATGGAGATTATTGCTATACTACCCCCTTACATAGTCTACATCTGCAACCGCACATCTCTGGATTTTCAGACAACTTTCCTATGCAGTAGATACACAAATAAATACACAATAAATATGTGGTATATAAGGAAAGCTGTCAGATTGGCATCATGCAAGGCTGTATCATTTGAGGAACATCTTCTATTCTTCTAACTGGATGTCTACCCTGTAGCCTGATCATCTCCAGTGACAATTTGATTGAGTACACAGGGACTTCCCAGTTCTGCAGAGTAATGTTAGTAGGTTCTCTACAAGGCCTAAAAACAAGCTTGGCCAGAACTTTACCATCTAGAAACTGAAATAAATGTCCTTTTTGTCTTACAGGGAGACTCCGGATGACCACTTGGCTGTAAATTACATGGAGTCTGGTATCAAATTGGCATTGTGAGTTGGGGGGAAGGATGTGCCATCCCCAACCGACCTGGTGTTTATATCCTGGTACCTGCTTACCAGTCATGGCTCAACACAACAGAAGAGAAAATTATTGTAGATATTGTGGGCACAGCAAATAGTGTACCCACAACAACCACCACTTTACAGGAGGCCAATACCATCTCCTCATGTTCCTTAATTAAATCAGCCCATCTGCTTGGCCTTTTGTGCTTCTGGTTCATTGTGTTTGCCAAGGGCTAAGCTGGATCTAATGAATACAATCATTTCTTGTGATCCACTCCATACCAGGAACATCAAGAATATCTCAAGCCTAGATTCAAGATGGAGGCACTTTCATTCTTTTTTGGGGCACACTTTTGGTATCCAGTCTGATAGACTTGATTGTACTTTCCTGTAATAATATAGTTGAGGGGTTAAAAGTTTGATTAGGAAGACATCTCCTAATGCAATTTCAGATTTGTCCATAGACTTCAATGGAGTTTTCTTGTGCTAAACCATGAAATAAAGTTTTCTCATTGAACTGAATCTGATCATATATATTTGATACCATATCCTGACAACCTATATGGAAAAATAATTATTAATATTTATTTCTTTGGTAATGCATGGAATATCAAGTATTTCTGATCTAGGTGGGTGCTGCATTTTGTAATTCAACAACAATTAAGTTGTTATAATCTGGGCAACATCGACATATATTGACACAGATGCTTTCTCTTCTATACCTCGTATACAACAGCCTACTTCACTGTTGAAATGCAATATTCCCACTACTGTAGGCACCATCTCTCCCTACTATACCTGCTATCCCACAGTCACACTCCCTTCCCAGAGACTATTATCCACTGTTACTATAGACACCATCTCTCCCTACTATACCTGCTATCCCACAGTCACACTCCCTTCCCAGAGACTATTATCCCACTGTTACTATAGACACCATCTCTCCCTACTATACCTGCTATCCCACAGTCACACTCCCTTCCCAGAGACTATTATCCACCACTGTTACTATAGACACCATCTCTCCCTACTATACCTGCTATCCCACTGTCACACTCCCTTCCCAGAGACTATTATCCACTGTTACTATAGGCACCATCTCTCCCTACTATACCTGCTATCCCACAGTCACACTCCCTTCCCAGAGACTATTATCCACTGTTACTATAGGCACCATCTCTCCCTACTATACCTGCTATCCCACAGCCACACCCCCTTCCCAGAGGCCATTTTCTAATCACTACTGCTACTGTGAGGAGGTGTTTGGAGAGCTCTGTGGAGTTGTGGCTTTTCCTAGGCCCGGCTGGGTCTGGGGGTTAGTATTGTAGACACTTTTGCTTTGTTTTTATTGCCTTTCCCCACTCCATGGGGAAGAAGGTGATTATGCCTGCAAGTTATTCAGTGAAGACCCGTTTGGGCAGTAGCAGGAGGGCTACTGATCCTAATATAGAGGTGACCGTGGAACGCACAACAAAGGGTAAGGTTTCCTGCTCCATTAAAGGAAAGAAAAAGAAAAGAAAAAGCTGTTCCAGAAGCGGCATGGAGAGTGACTCTGACTCTGTGGAACTGGATGCTGGTGTTGGAGTGACTGCAGGGAGCTGCGGAGCTACAACAGAGGCAAGCCAGGAGGAGAGAGTGGAGTCTGATGGCTGCAAGATGGCTGCTGACAGTGAGGAGCCTAGGAGCAGTGTGGCCCTGGAGGTTGCAGAAAGTGCTCTGACCAACCAGGAGATGGCTACAGACAACATGGAGCCTGAGTGCAGTATGGCCCTAGAGGTTGCAGAAAGTGCTCTGGGTGACCTGGAAATGGCGGCTGCCAGTGAGGAACATGGAAACCGTGTGACCCTGGACACTGAGCAGGTAATGACTGTGGCCCCCAAGGGGAAAGCAGAAGTGAGTGAAGGGAATGTTCCCAAAGTGACTGAGACTGTGATACAGTATGACACTATTATTAAAGCATTGAAGGACTTGAGGAGTTTGGAAGATAAACAAAACTGTTTAAACAGAGACATTGCTAATCTGATAGATGAACTGCAGTCGCTGAAAGGAGAGAGGAGAGACAAGGTTATACGGAAGTTGACTTTCCTTGATAAGGATTTGAAGGAGACAGAGACTTACATTAAAGACATTCTGAATGTTATTGAGCCATGGAAGGAGCTTTATGGCAACCGGCAGAGGTTTAAGGAGATGCAGGAAGGCAAAGTGACTGCTGAAAAACTGCTTAAAGTTGCTGAACTGCTTAATGAAACAGAGGGTTCAAAAACTGTTGCTGAATGTAGCAGTGCTACAGACATTGCACAATATAATAGTGTTGAAAATAATCCTGAAAACCATACTGATAATGTGTGTGCAGCTGCTGGGAGCAGTGTGGTGCAGGTGGATGCAATTAATATAATGCATGTGAGTGATGAGGCTGCTTTGGCTGAAGGGGGAGTGAGTGCAATGAATGCGGTGAGTGCTGGGGGCAGTGTGGAGCAAGTTGCAGAGAGAGGTGCAGCTGAGGTGCATGTGGTTGATGCAATGCAAGTGAGTGGGGGAGGGGAGGGAAAAAATGGTGTTTATTCTGCTGGGGAGAGCAATGTGCAAGGTGGGAGTGAGAGGGCTGCTGGGGGTAATGTTTGGGAAGGGAGGAGGTTCTTCGCACGTGAGAGGGAAGATGACTCTGATGATCAGATTGATAAGAGAATAAATGTAGTTAAAATTAAGTGGGAGAATGAGAGAGAGGATTTCCCGGGGCGCAAGTTTGTTGCCAGAAACATAATTAAACAGTTGTTGGATTTTACCCCACAAGATATTTATGCTCTAACAAGTGTCACAGATATTGAATTTGATGTCAGTTTTAAATTATCCCAAGGGTTAGAGGAATTCTGGAGGAGGTATCATCTGAAGAAAGAGGCCAAGGAGTGGAAGGGGTTTAGGGTAATACCTGTCTCCAAACCTGAAACTAAAGTAGTGACTATAATGATGAAGAATGAGACGGTACATGAGCAGGACGTCCTCATATGGCTCAGGCGCCAGTGCACTGTCTTATCCTCCCTGGTGCGACTGTTTGATGAGGAGGGTTTTTGGACGGGGGGATATAAAGTCCAAGTTAAACTGCATGTAGAGCACAATGTTCAGAGTCATCTCCCAAATTCGTTTTTCATTGGGAAAACAAGGGGTGTCTGCTTCTATGTGGGTCAGCCCAGACTATGCTATAAATGTGGGTCCAACAGGCATTATGCCATGAAATGTAATGTACAGAAATGTGCTTTGTGTGGGGAGACTGGGCACCCGAGCAAAGAATGTGTCCAGGCAATAAAATGTAACCTGTGCATGAAGTCAGGCCATGCTTATAGATCATGCCCCGAAGCCTGGCGTAACATTCAGCGAGCTTGTCCCAATTTGGCACAGGAGATGAGCACCCCAATGCCAGGGGAGAACCTGCCACAGACTGAGACAAGGAGGGAGGAGAGAACAGAAGGGGTAAGAGAAACAGCTAGGGGGCACCAAACAGAGGTGAGAGGGAAGGAGGCAGAGAAAGAAGGAAGGAAGAGTCACACAGGGAAGAGTGAAGGGAATAAAAAGACAAAAGTACTGATGTCCCATGAGAAGGGGAGAGGAAGGGATGAGTGGAAAGTGGTCGGCAGCAAATCAAAGAAGAAAGTTAAAGAGAATAAGTGCCCTGGTGTAATTACCATTGAAACTGAAAATAGGTTTGTTTTGCCAGGGGGGAAATCATGGGGGGAATTGGCAGAGGAAGAAGAGGCGAGAAAAGAGGAAACACCTGAGAAAAGGAAAAGTCTCCCTTACGTTATTTCCAGTAGGAAAAAGAGTAAGAGGGAAGAGATTTCTGAATCCCAGGAGGCAGATTGGGAATCCCTTGAGGAGGAGGAGGAGGAAGGAGGGATTGAGAGCCATGAGACAGGCATAAGGATTCAGGTGAAAAGATCAGGAGGCAAAAGTTCTGACAAGTCTTTAAATAAGAAACATAAAGATGGCTCCTGATATGCATTTTATGAACATAACCAGAATGTTAAATCTTGTTTATGGGCTGATGGGTGCAGGGAGGGAAAATGGTGTGGAAACTGAGAAATCTGTCGGAAACATGATGCTTTGCAGGAATGTTTATTTTCCTTTTTGATGTATTATTGATTTATTGCTTACTTCTGATCTGATTCAAATGTAATTGTATTTCTTTTGTAATTGTTTAATATTTTAATAAAATTCTCTCCCTACTATACCTGCTATCCCAGTCACACTCCCTTCCCAGAGACTATTATCCCACTGTTACTATAGGCACCATCTCTCCCTACTATACCTGCTATCCCACAGTCACACTCCCTTCCCAGAGACTATTATCCACTGTTACTATAGGCACCATCTCTCCCTACTATACCTGCTATCCCACAGTCACACTCCCTTCCCAGAGACTATTATCCACTGTTACTATAGGCACCATCTCTCCCTACTATACCTGCTATCCCACAGTCACACTCCCTTCCCAGAGACTATTATCCACTGTTACTATAGGCACCATCTCTCCCTACTATACCTGCTATCCCACAGTCACACTCCCTTCCCAGAGACTATTATCCACTGTTACTATAGGCACCATCTCTCCCTACTATACCTGCTATCCTACAGTCACACTCCCTTCCCAGAGACTATTATCCCACTGTTACTATAGACACCATTGTAACCCTTTGTCTGTGCTACAGTCCACGTGTGGCGCTTACCTGATGACACGGGACAAACCTGAGCCACTCCGCAGTGGTATTGGGAGAGACTGGGTACCTGGTACTTACTAGCGCAGTGCCTCCACCTAGTGGGATCCGGGAATGACCTACAGTTGGCCCCACTAGGAATACAGTAATAACACACACACACTATTGGTTAAACTAAATAACAGTTTATATAAAATAAATGGGCACCTAATACAGGCAGCACTCCTAACCGGTGGCAATAGGCCCTCACTAACTAACTTGCTAGTGCAATCTGTCTAGCTAACTAAGGAAAAAGGTAAAGTCCTTTAATGCCCTTTAATACACAGCCTGTTTATCTTCAGCGCTCTTTAGGGTACTGTCCCTTTAAACAGGATACTCACAAATCCTCTTTGGATACTTCAGAGCTCTGTTTAGGTGAATCCAACACAGTCAGTCACACAGTGCGATTACCAACCCCTTTGGATGCTCAGATAGGAATCTCCTGCTGTTTGTTCCTCCAGTCTGTATTCCTCTCACACTCTCTGGGGCAAATTCACTAAGCGCCGAACGCTAGCGTTAATTCGCTAGCGTTTGGCATTTTCGTAACTGCGCAAATTCACTAACGAACGCTGGCGTAGTTTCGCTAGTGTGACTTCGCACCCTTACGCCTGGCGAATTTTCGCTAGCGACGTAACTATGCAAATTCACTAACGTGCGCAGTGTACTGAACGCTACCTTTTACGCTAGACTTCCTTCGCCACCTCAGACCTGGCAAAGCGCAATAGAGTAGATAGGGATTACTTCAAAAAAAGTCAACATTTTTTCTAAGTCCCAAAAAACGCTGGCGTGTTTTCTACATGATGGGTGATAGGCTGAAAAAGATCCAAATTTTTTTGGGGCTCCCCTCCTTCCCCCCTACATTTCCTAACTCATGGCAACTTACCTATACAGTGGGCACATGTGTAGGGCAAAATAACATTTTTATTTGATGTGTTGAAGGTTTTCAAGGCATTTGTAGTGCTGATACGTATTCCTCCATTGAAATTTGAAATTAGCCTTCGCTAGCGTAACTTTGCTTTACTTAGCGAATCAACGCTAGCGCAACTTCGCAAACTTACGCTACCCCTGTGCGCAACTTCGGATTTTAGTGAATTTGTGGAGCGCTGGCGAAAATACGCCTGGCGATGTGCGGCGAAGTTGCGCCTGGCGCAACTTCGAATCTTAGTGAATTTGCCCCTCTGTCTCTCCAGGCACAGTATGTGGCTTCCCTGTGCAGCCTGATCCAAATGAATACTTGTGGTGCAGCCTCTCTGGTCCCACCAGCAGCTCTCTTGCTTCCTTCTCTGTCCCCCATGCGGCTCTCTATGCCAGGCTCTCTTCTTTTGCCAGTCTCTGTGACTTCCTTTTCCTGCCAGCCACTCACTAGCTGCTGTGTCACTTCCTGTTGCACTGAATAGCTGGTTGCTAGGTAACAGCTTACAGCACAGACACAGGCTCTCTGCCCTTACATTGATAAGTGCAATGATTTTGCACAGATTCCCTACATTATCTCTCCCTACTATACCTGCTATCCCACAGTCACACTCCCTTCCCAGAGACTATTATCCACTGTTACTATAGACACCATCTCTCCCTACTATACCTGCAATCCCACAGTCACACTCCCTTCCCAGAGACTATTATCCACTGTTACTATAGGCACCATCTCTCCCTACTATACCTGCTATCCCACAGTCACACTCCCTTCCCAGAGACTATTATCCACTGTTACTATAGACAAAAATGTTTTATTTCATTATAAATGGAGTCTATGGGAGACGGCCTTTCCATAATTAGTAGCTCTCTGTATAATGGGTTTTTGGATAACGGATCCCATATCTGTACCTTATGGCTGATGTTAAATACAGGGACACACGGCAGGGTTACTCTGATCTATTACTGTACATTTTGTACATCACACACAGTATAAATAAATATTGACAATAAATAGTGACTGACTCATAAAGTGCATGATGATTATAACTGTTCAGATTAAACGTTGGATTTCCACTAAATAAAATACATTTTATTTCACTTCTTCTGTCTCTTGGATTTCTGTATTCCCTTTCTATCCCATTGACTTTTATGGCTTATCTTCTGGGCTTCCCCCTCTTAATGTCTTTAAAGGGCTGGTTTACCTTTAATTTAACTTTTAGTATGTTATAGAATGGCCAGTTCTAAGCAATTTTTCAATTGGTCTTCATTATTCATTTTGTTATAGTTTTTTCATTATTTGCCTTTATCTTCTGACGCTTTACAGATTTCAAATGGGGGTCTCTTGTTCTAATTAATGTCTGGTTGCTAGGGTAAATTGGACCCTAGCAACCAGATTGCAAACAGGAGAGCTGCTGAATAAAAAGCTAAATAAGTCAATTACCACAAAATAATAAAACATGAAAATGTATAAAAGTATAAAAAGCAGGGAATGAATTAAAAGTGTAAGTTAAAAGGCCAGATAAAGTCCTGTATAAGGGCAGAATAAACACAGGGAATGAGGACTGATATGGTCGTGATTAAACTGATCCGTTCCTCAAGCCTCACTTATTTTCCGCTGATATCGTCCGTTTGTGTAACAGTCAGTAAATATAGATATTTAATAAGAGAAAGACATTTGAGCTCATTACAAGCGTCAGGCTCATTTATATGATGTGCAGTTAAACAGCTGTTTGCAGCTCTGGGAGGCTGGACATCGGGTCACATGACGCACCATTATGACATCACCAGTTGCGTTCAGTCAACACTTCAACTTGCCTTACAGCTGCACCACTATGACATCATCGTCACCATGGCAACGGCATCAGTAAACAAGTCAATGCCATTATGACATCACAAGGCATCCTGTGATAAGTCAGTAAACACATATTAAGCATCAGTTTTCCTGCACCTTCGCATCGTGACGCATCGCAGAAAAACTTCCCCGCTTTTACTTTGACTTTTCTCAATTCTCTTTCTATTCTCAATTTTCTCAATTTCTTTCTTTATTTCTTTCTTTCTTTCCTTCTCAATTTCATCTTTATTACTAGGTAAGTGAAAAAAAACCCCTGAAATCTTGAATTTTATTACATTTGAACATATTTCAGTAAAGAGATAAAAAAGTGCATTTTGCAATGTTCATTCGTTTCCAGCTTTGTAGATTTGGGTTTGGCCGGTAGGATGGTTTATTCCTCACATGTAACACAAACCTACACACACCAGGGAACACGTACAACACCTTTTACAGCCACATTATCAGATGATTTGAAGCATTAACATGATTTTCCTCTTTGTTCTTTTGCTTTTTAGTATATTAACCTGAAACAACAATAATTATGGAAAAAGTACAAGCTACACTTGAATTTTCATTACAACTAAAGCAATTCCAGAATCTGAAGCCTTTCGTAAGTCGGTAAGTGTGTCTTAAGGCATTAAGGGCTCCAATTTGGTTACATGTCCGAGTTTGGTTGAATCCAAATCGTCCAAAAACTTCCTAGGACTGAGTTGAATGTTAGATTTGGCGCATACTTCAATATGGCAGCTTGTAAGGCAATTGCTCTCACATACTCACAATGTCCTATGATTAGTGTTGAGTAAATAGTAAAACTGCAAGTTACTGGGCCCTGCAGTAAAATTATTTTAGGTCCTTTAGACATTGAGCAACATATTCCAATTGTTTTTGGATTGGCATCTCCTTCATAGAAGGGGGTTATTTATCAAAGTCCAAATTTATCTCAATATTTTCTCTCCAATCAAATCTGCTTAAGTTTTTTGCGCTTATTTATTATTACATTTTCCTGAAAACATTTTTGCGGGAATAAATCCGATTTTCGTGGTTTTTTTCTGATTTTTCTTCCGATCTTACCTAAAACTTAGATTTTTGTCCAAAAACTCTGAAAACTTCGGGTATTGCATAAAACCTAGTGCCCATCAAGAAATCATTGGGACTTCTCCCATTGACTTATATGCAACATCGACAGGTCTGAGATGCTGGATTTTCCGATTCAGACTTTTCCATCCTCTGGGTTTAATAAATTCCCCAAAAAAATTGTGATCAGATTTTATAATAAAAAAATTAAAAAAAATCACAATTTTTTGTGATTTTTGCATTTGGAGTTTAGTAAATAACCCCCTACATATGGACAGCAGCAAAGGGTGGCTTGTGTAGCATTGAAAGGATCACATAGAAACATTCAGGCAAATGAACGTCCCCTTTAGCAGAACGTGTTCATGAGGAGCAGAGAGAGTTTGATTTTAAATATTGATACTGAAAACATTGTTTTTGCTTTTAGATTTTGGCAAATTAAGACATCCTTTGAGATTCTGACGAGCATCCCTCACACAATCGAAGCAAGGATTTTCCATACTGAAGGTACGTGTTTTCCTAAAACAATGACCATCTCCGAGTGTTATTTACAGAAATATTGCACTTTAAGGGGCAGATTTATCAAGGGTCAAATTTCAAGTTTATGATATTTCCAAAAACTTCCATAAACTTAAAATTGTGGGGAAAAAAACGACCAATCAAAATTTATTACAGGATCGGCCTGCAAACTCGGATAAAATCGTATTAGATCGAATCTGATTCCAGTTTTTTTCACACAAAATTTAAAAAAAAGGTTTTTTTTCCAAAAGTCTACCAAACAACTCCAAATTAATTGTAGGAGTTCCCCCATAGCCTAAAACACCAACCCGGCAGGTTTTAGATGGTGAATAGTCAAATTCGAATTCTTAAAATTCTTTAAAAAATTTTAATTTTTTAAACTCAGATGAATAGGATCGGCCTGCAATCTCAAATCGAATCGTATTAGATTGAATCTGATTCGAGTTTTTTTGACACAAAAAAAATGTTCTTTTTTTAAAAGTCTACCAAACAACTCCAAATTAATTGTAGGAGGTCACCCATAGCCTAAAACAACAATCTGGCAGATTTTAGATGGTGAAATTTGAATTCTTAAAGGGGCAGTACATTATAAACTTTAAAATTCGATTTTCTATTTTTTTTTATTCGTATTTGGATTATTCCCTAGTCAAATTACACTAAAATAGACCCTTGATAAATCTTCCCCTATTTGTTATTATTGCTGACGCAGTCTTTATTCACTCTGTTGTGTTATAGTTTGGTAAATTGATTAAAACTCTTCTGTTTTAGATAACGTGAAGTATCCAGCTTCAGTTGAGGGCAGTGATTTTTTCAGCAGTGCGTTTACATTAACTAAACGTACTGGTAGAATTGACGACGTTGTGATCTACACCGTTAATATCCTCCTGGATGAGAGTCAAGTAAGTGATAAAAAGTCTTTTAGATCAGCTTTGTGTTTGTGTGTTCCCTATACCGTATCTTATGTTTCTTATATTCTCTCTACAATGGCAGATTGAAGAGACTCTGAATACCCTGGAGAGCAAGATGAACTTTGGCATTTACTGTGCACAAAACCATAAAGAGTAAGTAGAGAAATGATCAGAATTGAAGAATAGATTAAAACTCTGACTCTATATTTGTGCTGTAATTCCTTTCTTTCCCATTTCTCTAATGTTTTTGCTCTACTGCAAAATGTTAAGATTACGTGACAGGCAGCCTCCTTGCCAAATGAGGGGACTTCCCCCGACCACCCTTGTATTGGCCACTTAGACTTACATATAGAAATTCATTTTCTACTTGAGCAGTTAAAGGGGTTGTTCACCTTTAAGTTAACTTTTCATACGTTATAGAATGGCAACTTTCCTTATTTTCATTATATATTTTTAATCGTTTTTTTTTTTTCTATTTCTTGCCCTTTTCTGCTGATACTCTGCATCTTTAAAATCTAAAACACAAATGCTCTGTAAGGCTACGAATGTATTGGTATTGCTTCTTTTTATTACTGGTCTTTCTATTCAGGCCTCTCCTATTCATATTCCAGTCTCTGATTCAGAAATTACCAACTGGAGAGCTGCTGAATAAAAAGCTAAATTACTTAAAAATCACAAATAATAAAAAATGAAAACCAATTGTAAATTATCTCAGAATATCCCTCTCTACATCATACTAAACGTTCATTTAAAGGTGAACAACCCCAATAGTCTTGGTTAAGAGGCAATACAGTTCCATAAATCAGCATATAATTAATTCTAATACAATAAAGCTAACAAGACTGATGGGTTAGTGAAATCTGATTTGTGTTTAACACATCGATCTTCTGGTTTTATCTGAACAGATTAAGCAAATGTAAGCATTCGGCACCAATGTGCAGTGAGGACATGAAATTGCACTTTAACCTGCATCGAGGGATTCACGGCCGCACGAATATAATGTTTGAGACAAGTTCAAAGCTATCGGTCATTGTTCATGGCCTGTTGGTTGTATTACAACCCCCACTGAAGACGTAAGTACACGGATTGTTATTGTCAGATAGAGATGATGACATTATTTTACTATTCCATTAAGAAATAATATCAGTTTCAAGATAATACAATCATCTGTGTTGTTTTTATAGCTTTTCCAAGAAAAACTCAGTATTCCAAAGAATTCTTCCCAGCCGGTGGACAAAGGCTAAAAAACCGATGTTGGAAAATGTCATTTTTGGCAAAAACTTCAAAAAGAAATTGGCAGCAGACGTAAGTAATAAACATGAATTTGTATTTGAACCTTCCAGAGGGTAAAAACAGTTCTGTGAGTGGAATTATAATTACAGACAACCCCAGGCCCCACTAACTGCCTCCCTCCCTCCTCCTGAACCCCAACGAGTCTCACCAATTCACCGATGTCTTTAACTGGCAAAAGAGTAGTGCTGTGGGGTAGTAGGGCACCATCTTGTAATGATTTGTGTCCTCTTTGCTTTCTTTCTTGCTTCATGACTCTGTTTCTCTATTTTAGGGTAAAAGCTTTGTGATAGAAGAGAAATACTTGCAGCATGCCTACCGTTTCCTTTCAACACTACGATCCTGCTTGCTGCTTTCCTATGATGGACTGTACAGTTATTTCATCTCCGTATCAGAAACGCTGCCTTCCTCATGCAAGCTGGAGCTTGGTATGTGATTGCTTCTACTTTGTGACACCTAGTTGTCCTGTTCTTTAGGTTTTGTTCAAATTAGTTCATTTAAACATTGACCTTTCTCTGAACACCCAACATCCAAAATGAATAATAAATATTGATGAGTCAATGAAAACATTCTTTCCTCTTGGAAGTTGAAAGATTATGGGCATGAACAAACAAAGTGCACATTTAGGTATCCCAAAGTGACCGTTAGTTTACACAATGGCCTTGATATCATCATAGAGTCAATATTAGGGCAGTAGCAAATGGTAAAACACCCGCTTCTCATATTAGGTCACTCACCATCATTAGGAAGCACCGCGAGTAACTGGGCACCTACAATTATTGCCTACACGTCTAACAAGGCTCCTCTTTTTCATTTTATTGAGATGTTTCCTGTGGTGGGTAACAGGTGGTTATGTTGCTGCTACAAGTAGTAAATTTGTTTCCTTTCTTACATGGTCTTTGTTTCCTCCACAGAAAAACTGGATCTGAAAGTCCGGCTCAGTGAGTTATCTGACAAAGTGACGGTAAGTTTGCTCATTGCTTATTCTGTAATCTGATACTAACCTGTCACCCCAAACTAGTTTCCTTATACTATTGGGGTATTTAAAAGTGCTTTACATACTGTATTCTCTGTGTTTACACAAATTGTTGATTATTTAAAATTTTAACTATAGGAAATAGAAGACCCCAATGATCTGGCAGACGCAATAAATAGCAGCCTAATAGAACTATCAGCTCAACTTCTCAATCTGTGGGGAAAATTTCTTCAATCCTCTTTGGAGAGTGAACAAGAGAAGAAGCAAATAAAGGTAAGAAGCGCATTGAATAGGCTTTAAGGCAGGGGAAGCTTAGTGCTCAATCTTCAGTGGGACTCCATTTATTGTTTTACACTGCCGTTATCTCTCAAGCTTGTGCTTATGAACTGTGTCTATTTTATTGTTTTATAGGAAGAAAAGTTCAAGAAATTATTCGTCTCTACTGACCATCCCCGACAAGAAGCTATTTTATATGATGAGAAGATGTGAGTACAATGGTGTTTCTTAGGGATGGGTGAATTGTTTTGCCTCGTTTTGCCGAAACAATGACGCGACATTTCGCCAGCAGAGAATTTTTGGCGAAACGAAATGAGTCAAATTCGCCCATCCCTAGTGTTTCTTCAAATAATTATGTTTAGATACAGTCAGTTGTTATCTGAAAATTACATTTACACACTTTTATGGTCCTTTAGAGTTTTACTTCTAAGAGATGCTTTTCTATGAAAATGTCATACTGTTGTCATGTTAATGTAATACATGGTACACATTTACTACAAGTCTAGTATCCTTAGCAACCAAACAGCAGATATTATTGGTCTGATTATCAGGTGTTTAAAATCATAGGATTGGTTGCTGTTGGATACTCCATCGGACACTGGATTTTTTATTCCTTCCCTCAGTTTTTAGTTTACTGATCTCTAGATGTGATTTATTTCTAAATATAAGAACCTGTTTCTCATTGCAGCGCCCAAAGCCATGAAGAGATTTACAAAGAAGTCAAAAAAGCTGCAAAAGTCTGTTGTCTCGAGTGCCGGGACACGGTATCAGAATCTGCACCCGTGATCTTTGAAGACCGGTACTTAGAGCCTGAAGCAATAGGTACGTATGGAAAGAATCCACAGGTGCTGCTGCCTCAGTGTGTGACAGTTGTTCATCCAGAACTCCTTCCATTCATTATTATCTATTAAATACGTATTTCTAAAGTACCAACGTATCCCACCGCTCTGTACAATAGAACCACTGAGATGACGTACTGAATGAAAGATAAGATCACTTTTCTATATATGAGTGTGGATGGGAAGGCATTTAATTAAATTTACTTATTTTATTGTAGGTTTCAAAGACGACTCCAGTAGTGAAGACGGAACACATCTAATAGTCTGTGTGCACGGCTTGGGTGGTAAGTAAAATTTTAAAGATTTGATTCTGACACAAACACTTGCGTGTGTTTTGTCATATGATATACCATTGCCCTGCCCTGTTAAAATTAATGGCTTTATTTCTACTCTAGGTTCCGAAAGTGATCTTCTACTTATAAAAACTGAGATCGAGTCTGGAGTGACACATGGGAAAATCAACTTCCTAATGTCTTGTTGCAACGAGGTACGTATATCTGTGTGTCTAGTTCTGAGGGGTCATCTCCATTCCTATATGAGACTGTTCAAACATTCTGTCCATCTCAGCTCAATGGGAACTAATAGGCAATGATGATAAAATGTAACTATCCTGAGAAATCCTTTTATTATTAGTATTTTATTGGTTTACTGATGATTAATATGAAATGATCAGTTGTAGTGGGGCCCATAAAGATCATTCTGATATATAACTGTAACAAGTGGTCTGTAACAAATTGACGCTATTATAGATCTACCAATTACAATTCCTTTTGAACAGAAACATCTTCTGTGGGGTTTAATATCTCATATAGAAAATGTTATTAAATTGCATGAAAAGTGTTTGAGCAACAAGACGGGACATGTATAGGTCTTATAGAAGATTATTGTTGCTGATTGTTAGCAGACAGGCCCTTTAATATCGCTATTTTATACACAGTTAAATAATTGTGGCAATTATAATGTTTTCATTAGTGTCGGTCTCTGTGCATGTCTTGCCTTTATTCTGATGCAATATTTATTTTTCACTTCTTGTATTTTCTTTACAGCACTGTACCACTGATGATATTGATATGTTAAGCAGAAATCTCCTAAAAGAAATATCACATCACATAACCAGGAAGAAGCTCATTATTTCCAGGATCAGGTACAGTAATTAGCAAAAAATCTCTATACTTAATAATATATATAAATTTTTATAGTAATGTTACTTTTCTCTCCCCGCAGCTTTATCGGCTTTTCTTTGGGCAATCTAATAATACGCTCAGCCTTGTGGAGACCTGAATTTGAAGGCTACCGTGGAAACCTGCACACTTACCTCTCCTTCGGTGGACCACATATGGGCCTTCTGTACCCCAACACGTTTCTCTTTAAAACTGGTAGGGATTTACTGGCCATTGCTTTATTATTGACAAGTAATTCAAAGATTAGAAACAACAAGTAATATATGTATATGGATTTAACCATGCTCCATTTACTTAAAGTACAATTAATTTATCATTATGATAGGACAAAATTCAAAAATGTATAATCATGTTTGGGAAAGATCATGTCTGTATTTTAGAACTTTCAAGATGCAGTGTGTTTCCTGATAATATAACCCCACACCTACATTTCAATGAACTTTAACATGATTTTATATAATACAATGAATAAATCTGTGCATCTCTTTTGTTATAGGCCTGTGGATAGAGAAGCGGTTGCATATAGGTGTCTCCATATCTCAGATGGCATTATCAGATCACAAAGACCCAAGACAAAGTTTCCTCTACAAACTCAGTCAGAAAAAAGGTAAGACACATGCCCCGTCTTTCGTATGGCTTTCATCTGAATATTAAATCATATAAAACCCTAAAATAAAGCTGCTGTGATCTGAAAGTTTTATTAGAAACTTTTGGGAACTATTTTAACCATAACCAGCAAGGTAGTATTTTAAGAGATTTTCCATGTCTTACTATTGACCTGACATGGACCCAATATTCTTCTAACTTACATTAGTGATTTGAAATTTATCTTATTGAAAGTATTATGCCCGTGATTTCATGAAAGATACGTCTATATTGTTCTGGAATCTCATGGTGAATATTATTGTATTACAGGCTTGGAGCACTTCAAGAATGTGATTCTCGTGAGCTCGTTACAAGATTACCTTGTTCCCCATCACTCCGCTCGTATTGAAATGTGCAAAGATGCTGCGAAGGGAGATGAGTTAGGTAAGGTCTCACTTTTAAACATACGTCTACTGAACAGAGTACATGTACCACTGAAGCAGTAGCCAGTTCTCCTCCAGCCAAGACTACAGCTCCCACAATGCCTTGCACACTGATGTGATTCTTTACAGGTTTGTTTATCACAGATCATGCAACACATTAAGGAAAGTAGGCCTCTTGGCTGGAGGAGAGTTGACCCCTGCTAAATAGTTCCAGCTGTACATTTTATTAAAAATCTTTCCTGCACATTAAGAAGGTGCACAAGTCTTTGCTGGATAACTCCAAGATCATTGTTTGTTGGTGGAATGGAAAGACTACCGTGTATTTATATAACAATGTAGTGCCGTTTCCTTTTCAGGAGCTGTTTACAGTGAGATGCTCCGTAACATCCTTGAGCCTGTTCTACACAACGAGAACTGTAACTTTGTGAGATACGACGTGGGTTTTGACCTGCCCAAATCATACACTACCAGCCACTGCGCTTTCATTTCATCTTGGCAATTTTTGGACAACTTCTTTCAAAACGCTGGCCTGAAATATTTTGAATAGAAGAAATGTGATGCCCGACGTGTTTAACACTATTGAAGTGCCAGAGACATTGAGTTGCAGAACCTTTTGTACCTTGTTGCACAATGGACTAATGGTGAGAGTTATATCTGTGTAGATTGTTCCATGTAGGTTTATATTTAGCATCTGTTTTATTCAACTGTGTTATATCTGATTAATATACTGACATAGTCTTATTCTTACCTACAGATTTACTGTGCAATGCCGACATTATAGACCTGGCCTATAAGCAAGAAGAAGAGAAATCTTAAGAGACTCTAAGTACTGTCGCTACAGACAAACAAGAAAATGCACTTTGTATATGTACATCTGTGAAATGTATTTCTTCTTTATTACTGATTTACCAATAAAATAAACTTCAATAAACCTATTTGTTGATTCTGTTATCCTTTAGAAGAAAAGTGTCAGTCGTGATACCCGGAAATTAAACAAGACGATAATTGGGACAATTTGTTTATATTTATTTTACCCTGTTGTTAGTTGTGGGGTGGGAAGTAGACGACCAAACATTGTAAAATCAGAGTTGAGGGGTGTTGGACACAGGAAATCTAAAAACTTCAGATCTGTGTTGTTTGTAATGGAAGAAATTACCGCAAAGATTGTGTGTAGGAGATTGATGTTAATTAGTGGGGATACTGAGTGATGTCTGTCCTTAGGTGCCACAAGCAGCACGTGGGGGATACTCAGTCCTAATATAGGACATCATTACTAAGAAAGGGATGTTACTTTTCCTCCATGCCTCAACACTGGGTCAGAGACTACCCTTATATAGCGCCAGTGTTATGTAGAATTAAAATGGTAGTTTACCTTAAAAAAAGCTTATTGTTTTTGAATGGTATACTTCAATGGGTTATTATTTATGTATTCGTTTTTACACGGTTTTGTTTTGCTGGCTCATGTTGGGCAGTAACAATGCAGGGTCTTGTCTAAATCAGAACACTTAGAAGGGTATTTACTAAAACTCAAATTAATTTCATTTCAACCTAACCCCCATTCACATATTTAACTCACAACAAAATCGTTTATCAATTCAAATCATGCAACTTTTTCACTTTAATGTTCTCAAATCTCTACTTTATCAATTTGTTACCGCGAAAACTCAACTTTATCGGACAAAAACCAGCACGAATCACAGCGTCAAGAAACATCTTCAGGGACATTTTCCTTTGACTTCTACATGACCTCATCAAGAGGCAGTATTTTGGGGTTTTATTTGCAGCTTTTGGGTAGAATAAATCACAAAAAAAATCAAGGTTGTTTTCCCCCTGTACAATTTCTAGTTTTACCCTTTAAAAACTCGACCAGAAGAATTTGAGGTTTAATAGATGGGCCCCTTGGTTAATTCTGTACTCTGTTCAGCCCATATGAAGCATCCAGCCAAAGTTTTACTATAACCATCTGTTAAAATGTAATATATTAGTTGCAGGCATTGTCCTAAATCTAATGGCCCAGTACCATGTACCTTTAACTTAAATTACTACTACTAACTGGTTGGGGAAACTTAAATTAGCATGGAAAAGCTAACAATTCTGATAGAGGAAAAACAAACCAACTTTATTTGCTATGAGGATCAAGAATACAGTTTTGAAACAATATCAACAATAAAAAAAACTTCAGTGTTTTGCTACACATTCATAATTTGTAAAAAATGTTACTGAAATTCGATATTTTCTTAATTTTTATATTTATTACATCAACAATGTCTTCCGTATCCTCCCAGCTTCAACTTTCTAAATAGGCTGAACCATAAGAGAAAACTAGTGAAGAAGTAAATGATTCTTCAAACCAAGTGAGACAACGTAATCCCTTCATACTGACACATTGTACTGACAAGTTCTACATTATCTGGAAGGAGATCTGTAAGAAACATTCCACCATCTCCATTAATAATCTGGCTGCTAGAGGGAAACATCTCAGTGTTGGTGGATGAGATGAGCTCATAAGAGCAAACATGGCTGCTCCCACTTACATGCATAAGCACCGATAGATCTCATATAACTGGGGTGTCCATTTACTGAATATGATATACATTAATAGGGAGGCGAAGACATGTCCTTAATACAATTTCCTAAACTGTAAGTCTGAACATCCTTGGGATATCTAAAGTAATCACACAGGGGCTTTAGAATAGTCTTGGTCAGAGCTTGAAGTTAAACTAGGGTGAGGTGTGGGATAAAAACATTTGTTGCCCTTGAAATCCTTGGGCCGTAAGGACATGCAAGGAGAGGTGTGAACGGAAAATATCTGATAACCGCTGATCTAATGTGATCAGTTAAATCAGGAGTGAATGATACCAATTCGATTTCAGACGCCATTTTCCCCCTGTTTGCAGATCACAGTAGCTGCAGCGAAACTATTTTTGCAAGTTTATTAATGGACTTATCGGAAATCAAACTTCTGAGGTTTTAGAGGTTTTTTTTCTATTTCAGTAAACTCATAATTTGCAGATGAAGTGCTATAGAGTAGATAGGAGTTCCTCAAAAAATAGCTGGCGACTTCAGGGTGATAGGCTGCAAAAGATCATAAATTTTTTCTGGGGTACCCGGCTATTTTATTAAGGTTTCCCTGGGCTTGTATAGTGTAATTTATTCACATTACACATGTATACACAAATCAGGTGCAAGTTGCATTTAGAATTTTGAAAGTGGGTGTTGCTTCATTTACTGAGCGCCCATTGAGAATGGTGCTTGTGTCCTTTTTTACCGGGCACTAGTCTATTGCACCTATTGATACAACCTGCTGTGGGAACCCTGAAGCAACATCCAGGTCAAGGTTTCCCAGTGTCACTTAGTCTACAGTTGCTCACCGTTCATTGAAAGAGGTAGATAAATGTGGTGGCAACCATGCAGGAACATTTTTGGATGCAAGTACCTTAGTGAATGGTGACATTTTAGGTTCTCTGTTGCATCTATTTTAGAGCACCCACACTTGGATGAATTTTTACAAGTGACCCCTACTCAGGGGCGATGTTGGCCCCTCCACCGCCTGAGGCAGCAGCAGTTGCTGCCACCCCCCCCTCCCCGTGCACTGAGGGGGTCTACTCGGGTGGCACAGAGGGCCAGTATGCTGGCGCTGAGAGCCTAACTGTGCTCTCTGCGCTAGAAGAGCCGAATTTCCAGTTTGAAAACTGGAAATTCGGCTCTTAAATTTTTGCTGCCCCTGTTACCTAGTGGGGCGCTGCTGCCTGAGGTGACTGCCTCCACTCGCCTCATTGGTGAAGCGCCCCTGCCCCTACTGTGTCTGCCATATTGTTTTTTCAGCACTCACTCCTATGTTTCCAAAGTGAACGTGCCTACCCATAAAGTTGATATAGTTAGCTATTGTTTTTTGGTGCTCCTCCATACAGACTTTACTTTTAGTAGTAAGTTAGGTTGAAAAAAGACACACGTCTATCAAGTTCAACCTACTTTTTTTTTACCTGCCTAACTGCCAGTTGATCCAGTGGAAGGCGAAAAACCCATCTAAAGCCTCTCCAATTTGCCTCAGAGGGGGAAAAAAATCCTTCCTGACTCCAAAATGGCAATGGGACTAGTCCCTGGATCAACTTGTACTATGAGCTATCTCCCATATCCCTGTATTCCCTCACTTGCTAAACACCATCCAACCCCTTCTTATACCTATCTAATGTATCAGCCTGTACCACTGATTCAGGGAGACAATTCCACATCAGCTCTCACTGTAACAAACCCTTTCCCAATATTTAGCTGGAACCTCTTTCCTTCTAATCGGAATGGGTGACCTTGTGTCAGCTGGAAAGTCCTACTGGTAAATAAAGCATTAGAGAGATTATTATATGATCCCCTTATATATTTATACATAGTTATCATATCACCCCTTAAGCGCCCCTTCTCCAGCGTGAACATCCCCAATTTGGCCAGTCTTTCCTCATAGCTAAGATTTTCCCTTTACCAGCTTAGTTGCCCTTCTCTGTCCCCTCTCTAATACAATAATGTCCTGTTTGAGTGATGGAGACCAAAACTGTACGGCATATTCTAGATGGGGCCTTACCAGTGCTCTATACAGTGGGACCCCCTCCTCCCGTGACTCTATGCCCCATTTAATACAACTCAAGACCTTATTTGCCCTTGATGCTGCTGACTGGCATTGCTTGCTACAGACAAGTTTATCATCTACAAGGACTCCAAGGTCCTTTTCCATAATGGATTTGCCTAGTGCAGTCCCATTAAGGGTATAAGTGGATATTTTTACATCCCAGGTGCATGACTTTACATTTATCAACATTGAATCTTATTTGACACATTGAAATCACAGAAAATTGGCAGTGGGTAGTGACAAGAAGTGTTGCTAGATTTTTATATAAATTGCATTTTAAAGACAAAGATGATATTTGAAACAAAACAAAGCACCTACTTATATCTATAGTGTAAGAGATGTGCTTGAAATGATCATTGTTGAGTGTTGAACCTGGTAAACAGTTAATTCCAGGGAACATTTGTGTTGTTGCAGCAAGTAAGGTTTTTATTTTGCAGGGTTAGGAAAAACCAAATAGATGGGCCCCTGGAGAAAATGGAGAAGAGCAGAGTGGGCCCTCCATTCCATACTCCATTAAGAGTTGTGTAGTTTCCCAGCTAGAGATAGCTGAGTGGCAAATAAAAGGCGTGGGTCTACACCTCAGTGTCCCTGGATCCCTCCTTGTGTTGGAGGGAAGTGTGAGGCACCTGGAGACCTCCTTGTTCTGTAGGAGGGTGTGAGCCTTTGTGGATACCTCCTTGTGTTGGAGGGGTTGTGTGAGGTCCCTGGAGACCTCCTTGTTCTGTAGGAGGTGTGAGGCCCTGTGGACACCTCCTTGTGTTGGAGGGGAAGTATGAGGTCCCTGAAGACCTCCTTGTTCTGTAGGAGGGTGTGAGGCCCTGTGGACACCTCCTTGTGTTGGAGGGAAGTGTGAGGCACCTGGAGACCTCCTTGTTCTGTAGGAGGGTGTGAGCCTTTGTGGATACCTCCTTGTGTTGGA
Source organism: Xenopus petersii (assembly GCA_038501925.1). Classification (NCBI taxonomy): domain Eukaryota; kingdom Metazoa; phylum Chordata; class Amphibia; order Anura; family Pipidae; genus Xenopus; species Xenopus petersii. Next base: position 8,026,113 of record CM076688.1, read on the forward strand.
GGGGTTGTGTGAGGTCCCTGGAGACCTCCTTGTTCTGTAGGAGGTGTGAGGCCCTGTGGACACCTCCTTGTGTTGGAGGGGAAGTATGAGGTCCCTGAAGACCTCCTTGTTCTGTAGGAGGGTGTGAGGCCCTGTGGACACCTCCTTGTGTTGGAGGGGGAGTGTGAGGTCCCTGGAGACCTCCTTGTTTTGTAGGAGGGTGTGAGGCCCTGCGGACACCTCCTTGTGTTGGAGGGAGAGTGTGAGGTTCCTGGAGACCTCCTTGTTCTGTAGGAGGTGTGAGGCCCTGTGGACACCTCCTTGTGTTGGAGGGGAAGTGTGAGGTCCCTGAAGACCTCCTTGTTCTGTAGGAGGGTGTGAGGCCCTGCGGACACCTCCTTGTGTTGGAGGGAGAGTATGAGGTTCCTGGAGACCTCCTTGTTCTGTAGGAGGTGTGAGGCCCTGTGGACACCTCCTTGTGTTGGAGGGGGAGTGTGAGGTCCCTGGAGACCTCCTTGTTTTGTAGGAGGGTGTGAGGCCCTGCGGACACCTCCCTGTGTTGGAGTGAGAGGTTCCTGGAGACCTCCTTGTTCTGTAGGAGGTGTGAGGCCCTGTGGACACCTCCTTGTGTTGGAGGGGAAGTGTGAGATCCCTGAAGACCTCCTTGTTCTGTAGGAGGGTGTGAGGCCCTGCGGACACCTCCTTGTGTTGGAGGGAGAGTATGAGGTTCCTAGAGACCTCCTTGTTCTGTAGGAGGTGTGAGGCCCTGTGGACACCTCCTTGTGTTGGAGGGGAAGTGTGAGGTCCCTGAAGACCTCCTTGTTCTGTAGGTGGGTGTGGGGCCCTGCCGTCACCTCCTTGTGCTGGAGGAAGAGTGTAAGGTTCCTGGAGACCTCCTTGTTCTGTAGGAGGGTGTGAGTTCCTGTGTGTGCAGTGTCAGACTGGGATGCCAGGGGCCCACCAGAAGACGTTAGGCTAAGAGCCCACTTTCAGAACTATTATACCTCCTCTCCTCACTCAACATCCTTGTTCTTATAGTCTCTTTTCTCCACATACTATACTCTATTCTTCCATTATTTAGCCTCTTTGTTCCTATAAAGAAATAGGGAATGACCATGAAATAGGCTAAATGGTTAGAAGCAAGAGGCCCACTGAAACCTGGGCCGACCGGGAGTTTTCCTGGTATCCTGGTGGGCCAGTTCGACACTGTCCGTGTGTTGGAGGGGGAGTGAGAGGTCCCTGGAGACCTCCTTGTTCTGTAGGAAAGTGTGAGGCCCAGCAGACACCTCTTTGTGTTGGAGGGAGGTGTGGTGCTGACAGAAGGTGAGCCAGGCCAGAAGCTGGTGAATTTGTATCCGTAGACGGGAAAGTCATAAGGGCTTAGTGAAAAGCCTGAATGTTCCAGCGTGTGAAAGCTGCTCTGAATGGTGAGAACCCCAGAGAGGGGGGGGGGGAGAACGGAGGTCTCCCTGCCAGATGCACAGTAGGAGGGGGATAGCCAATCACAACTTTGAATTTTGCATTATAAATGATCCCTTATACATTTCTCATTATTAGAAGCGAGCAAAATTTTTCACCATGCTTTGCGCAAAAAATTGCCATCTGTCAAAAAATTTTGTTGTCCATAGACTTCAATGCAGTTTGCCGAATTTAAGCCTTTTTGCAAATTTTCAGGGAAGAGAAACAGGTCAGATTCGCCCATCACTACTCATTATTCAAGTGCTAAAAAACCATCCCATGGACCATTGGTCGCGAACCAATTTTAATGAAATCAGCTCACATTCATTTATAATTATCCAGTCTTTCCATGATTCATTATCTCAGACCCCAAAATTAACCTGTGAAATTTCATAGAAGGCCATGAAATTTTTTTTTAATTTAATTTGTTTTTTTTGATCAATAATCATAATCAACTCACCCTCTTAGACAATTGACCTTGATGAGATAGGTTCAGAACAATTGATTCTTTTTTAACCAAAACAAGAAATCCCAAAATAGTTTCAAATCGATACTATCAAATGCATAGAGGAAATAATGGGAAAGGACAAGCACACCAATGCTTATTTGTTTACATCAAATGGGAGTCAACACATTGTTCTACTTGTCACACGCTTGTAAAGATATGAATAATTTTAGATAAAATTTTGAATATAACAGAACCTCACATCTTAAATATACAGTCAACTTTTACATTTTGTTATATAATATATACAGATCATTCATTTTTGGTGTTAAAAAACCTTTAAAAAAGTTTATGTAAAGGGTCAAATAAGAGAAAGTCTAAAACGCCTCTCTGTCTTCTTTATTCTTTCTCTCTTTCTATCCCCCTCTCTTTCAGTTGTCTCTGCATCTCCTGCTCTTTCTTTCTCATTTCTATCTCCTCCTGTTTCTTTCTCATGTCTCTGTCAGATATGAATCTGAACATCTTTAGCTTCTGTTGCTCCCTTCTCATAACCGGATCCCCGATTTGCTCCAGGCAAAACCCAACATATTTAATCACTTTGCAGAAGAACCGTAGGACATCCTCGTGTCTTCCTCTTGTCTTTATGTGGTCTTCAGGGGTGCAATTTTCAAGTGAAAATACCCACTCCACTCCCATGTTTTTAAATGTTCTCTCCACATCATTCACGTCCCGTTGAATCTTATGGAGGACAACGACAGGCCATATTTCTGTGAGTAAATAATTCATGATAATTATTTAAAAAGTAAGCATGGCTCCCAAACTGGTGGTTGGCCAACATGGGGACAGTGGGAATTTGCTCTTTTAAAAGCTAAAAGCCCAGCTTGATAATAAACTCATTTTCTTATTTCTGTAACCTGGTTATGAGCTAAGGGGAGCACTGACCAAAGGTTGGACCAACAAAGTGAGTGTGAACTCAAAAAGTCCGACAACCACTTGATTAAGATTTAAAGGATAGACTTTATGGTCGCAACAATTTGTCCTTAGATGGTGCCCTGCCATATATATAAAGTGTGCATGTTCATCAATGGCTTACATTCGAGTTTTTTTTTTATCACAAAGAGTTCTATTCCAATGAGCTGTATGTCAAGGTTCCTGCACTTTACACCTGCCCTTGACCACATGGTAAGGACAGGGCTTCACCCTATGACCAGCCAGAAAGGGCTGCTACAGTAGATATTTATTCACTTTTCTGGACAACAACTCCTTAATCTCTGGCACCACTGATGATTGCAGACCGGTTACCCTTCATGTAATTTGTCATTTCAATGATTCCGTTCATGTTTGGTTGTGAAAACATGGCACTGTCCCTGCAGCCTGTATGCTCCTGCAGCTGCAGCCGGTGGGAATATAAAAAGGGAGGCAAAGACCCTTACATGCATTTATGCTTTAGCCCCATGGAAAGTGAAAGTAAGATCCACTGCTGAGTTCAAGTACCTTCACAGAGCCTACTATACGCCTCATATTTTGCACAGAATCAACCCTACATTTCCGGATGTATGCAAGACGTGTAAAAGCGAACACGCTGATTTCTTCCTTCTAGCCTGGAGCTGTCCCTCTATAGAAAAATTTTGGTCCGAAGTAGCAACATGCATCTCTCAGCTAATGGCTCTACCGATCGAAATACACCCTTCGGTCTTATTATTAAACTACCTCGACGACACTGTTACCTCACGGACGGAAAAAACTCTGCTTACTTTTCTGCTGTTTTTTGCCAAAAAAGCAATTGCTATGAGATGGAAAGATGACCTCCCACCAACACCCACTCTCTGGAAAACATTGGTTGAGCAAACTCTACCGACCTTGGAACAAATCTATGCAGCTCGTGGCTGCCCCTCGAAATTTTCTAAAATCTGGACTCTCTGGATACTACAGTATGAATCCTATACTAATAGGAAACAGACCTCCCCTCAACCAGCTCTGGACTGTCTTAATGATCTGGACTAAACTTGATATTACTTGTGTAGGGCTTTTGTCTTTTCTGTTTAGGTGGTTAGCTCCCATTTCGGAAGCTAGATATGATCTGAGGTTATATGGTTGGTATTAACTTGGTCTCAGTACCTATGTGCGAGGTGGGGATACCACTTCCTACGTAGTGGATATACCTTCTTCCTCTTCTTGATCTCCCTTTGACTAAATCTTTCTCTCCTTTCCCTCTTCTTACTTCTCCCCTCTCTTACTGTTCTCCCCTGGGGTTTAATGTTAAAATGTCCAGTACAATGTGGTCATGTCTATTTTGGCTGTAAGTCATTCCACTGTACAATTCTGTGCTGGTGATAAATAAAAGTTTTTTAAAAAAAAAAGATCTACTGCTGAGCTCATCCCCATGGAATCTCATCAGTCTCAAAGCTGTTAGATGATTTAACTCTTATAAAGCAGGGCTAGTGGTGAACTTTTATTTGGGGAGGGTATAAGGCTCCCTTATCATTTTTAGTTTCAGTAACTTGTAGACCAAGTAGGGATTGAGTAGTATTAATTACTACTAAACATTGGTAACTTTATTCTTATTACTTCTTATTCTTCCTGTTGCTTTTACTGTTGTCTTCCTTTTCTCGTTATTTCTAGCACACTATAGAGTCTTCAGAAGCCTCATTTATGAATGCAATGGAGTAACCCTACCATACTGGTGGGACACCTTTATGTACTGTAACCTATACCCGGTGGCAGAGACAGGTCCCTATCAGCCTAGGGGTGTTATGGGTATAAGTAAAGGCATGCTGCTTGTTGGACTCTACTCAAGTGAGGGGGATAGAGTCTTTTAGGAAGTGTGAAGCTAGGAGTATCAGGATGGAGAAGCCTGGATCCTAAGGTAGGGGAGGAAAGGGACCTTGCATGATGGCTCATAGTAAGTGACCTAAGTGAACTAATGTCATAGCTTCCTCTAGGTGTGTGAGATAGACAGAGTTAGTTGGTAGTCTGGGGTAATTCTGAGGAGACTTCAGTTGGTAGGACCCAGGGTAGCATGTGACATCTGGTGTGTGAATAATATCCATGTGAAATGACCAAGTTATGATAATTCTATGATCTAGTATGTATATCCAGTGTACTGACAGTGTAGTAACTTTTTTCCTTAAACAAGGAGAACCACTGGCACGCAAGATTTCTTATGAGAGTTGCAGCTCATCTTGAAAACCCTTTACCTCCATTATTCCCATGTGGTCCCAGCTGAGAGAGTCCCATAAAGCAGTGATCTGCCTGCTGAGCAACAAGAATTCCTTCATGAGAAAAGGCTATGAATTGGGTAACACTGATATTTTCTCTTTTTGTGAAGTGAAATGTAGCTAATGAGACCAAGCTTCTCCTTTTTAGAAGGATCTAGCCGGTAACTGACCTTTGCGGGTAACTGCAGTGGCTGGAAGAGTTTATTTTAGAAGCTTCCCTTTTAATGACAGTTCACATTAAATGTGCAATTGAAATGTACAATAAATATTTAGTAAAAGTTATTGGCTTTTGTGTCCCTGACGATCAAAGGTAGGAAGAGAAAATATTGTGTGTTTTTATACTTTATACAGATTACAGTTTCTGAACATGTATGGTGTCCTCCGACAGGCCCACCCAATTTATATCTGGCTGAAAACAGACCAGATGTCAATCAAGTTTGTTTGATTTTCCCGTTGGATTGAGGACTGCATCGTCTAGGAAATGTGGTCCTTGTTCTAATGGCTCGTATTCCCATTGTAATATGAGTGTTTTGCTCTAGAGTCAGTGATTGGATTGGATCGCCCACCTTAAATGGACATATCAGGGGGAAAGATCCACTCATTTTTGGTGACCTCGTCATAGTATTTGGCCAGCATTACTCATAGAAAGTTTAATTATTAGTCATTGTCCCAATTGCTCAAATATAATTTCCCAACAGCACAAGAAGTGATTTCATTAAGGGGTTGGGGACAGTGGCTGGTGCAGTTCAGGAGTCAGATCCAGGCCTCTACATTGCCCTTTGACATATAAAGCACTTGTTGACTAGATGTGTAGGTGCAAGACACTAAGAAAGCCTTAGAGGCAAGTGTTGATTCCACGACTCCCATGGACCTGTAGTCCAGGTACTTTGCACACAATACAACAAAGAATGATGTATAAGTAACACTATTTATCAGATGGATTAGTCACCGCTAGTAGTACTTTACTTATTCCAACTCAACCTGAGAGATTAGGCCAGTTGCAACTCCTGGTAGAGTGCATGTCGCTCAGGTGGGCCCTCACTGTACTGGTGGTTGAATGAGAATCACACACTGATCCCACAATAACTTGGCTCCCGTGCTTCTTGCAACAAAATGATAACTCTTTATTTCCTTGATACAATTATACAACAATGTGGTGGTACTTCTCGGATGATGCAGTCACTTAACAAATACCTTTGACAGTGTCATCCACACGGGCATAGCAGTTGCAGAGGTAGTAAGTACTCACTTATAGGTGAACTTGTCCCTAGCTCTCATAGTGGTGCCTTACTCCTAATACTGAGCTTGACTACGTGTGTCCCTTTACTGGTGACACCCAGGGTACTAACCCTTTCTGGTCTCACTTCTGGAACCTCAGGCTGCTCAACTAACTACTCAAATCCTCCCTCACACTCCTTTAGAGAGATATTACAGAACTCTCCTAACTCTTAATGTTCTCCTACTGAGGCCTACCTCCACCTCAGGCTCTTCTAGCACCAACCACCCCTCCAGTATATAGGGTCCAAAGAAAGAGACTGGGCACATGGTGGCTTTCCCTTTTAAAGGTTAGTGAATCCTGACACCCTAGGGCCAACTACTGAAATACCTGGAATGGGAAACAGTTCCACCTCCCAACTGGAATAATATGAGCAACTCTTAGCTGTCCTAACCCATGTGGTCAATACCTAAAGCAGTGATCCCCAACCAGTGGCTCATGAGCAACATGTTGCTCTCCAACCCCTTGGCTGTAGCCCCAGTGGCCTCAAAGCAGGAGCTTATTTTTGAATTCCAGGCTTGGAGGCAAGTTTTCGTTGCATAAAAACCAGGCGCACTGCCAAACAGAATCTCAATGTAGGTTGACAATCCATATAGGGGCTACCAAATGGCCTAATTTGGCACCCCAAGAACAATTTTCATGCTTGTGTTGCTCAACTAACTCCTTTTACTTGTAAATGTTGCTCATGAGTTCACAAGGTTGGGGATCCCTGACCTAAAGTAGAGGTGCCTGTGAGAATCGCATGTGTGTGTAAAATGTAACTTGCAATGCAGTGACTGACACTTGCACTTATGTTCATAAATACCCCTTATAATGAGTTTTTATAGTTACAAATGGGTATAGACTAATATAGACTAGGCAGGTCACTGGGCCCTCATTAATTCTTTCCAGAATATTTAAATCGGTTCTTTTCTGGGAAACTGGAAATGTTCCCTTGTTGCTGAACACGCGGCTTTTCTGCGCTGCATTCAGGGGGTTGGGAGTTTATTTGCCTGAGTCAGTGAGTGAAACTGAAAGCTCCAGCACATGGGAATGTTTTTCCTCTAAACTGTCCATCTGCTGCTGTCACTTATTCTTAGCATTAACATTGGCTACTGTTCAGTCTCCTATCAGGCATTAACAGTTCATGTTCTGCACTTAAACTTCCATTTGCTTCTATAACAAATGTAAATCAGCAGGAAACACAATGTTTAAAGGATAAGTAAACCTTCAATTAAGTGAATATAAAACGAATGAGAATGATATTCTAAGCACTTTAGCAATGTACATTCATTATTGAAAACCAGTTGCAAATTGTCAATTGTCTGCTTTCTACATCATACTAAAAGTTAATTTAAAGGTGAACAAGCTCTTTAAAGAGGACATATACCATAATTTTTAAAATCGTATGCCCTTATAGTAAATATACAAAAATAAAAGAAATCGCTATGTTTATGAAACATGTCAGATCAAGTTACTTAAAAGGGTTTTTCACCTTAGAATGATGTAGAAATCAGAATTTGCAATTGGTTTTCATTTTTTATTATTTGAAGTTTTTGAGTGTTTTAGCTTTTTATTCAGCAGCTCTCTAGTTTGCAATTTCAGCCATCTGGTAGCTAGGTTCCAAATTACCCTAGCAACCATGCATTGATTTGGATTAGAGACTGGAATATGAATAGGAGAGGCCTGAATAGAAAGATGATTAATTCAAAATTAGCTATAACTTTAAAATTACACAAAACACCAGGCCTTGATGGGTTTTCTAATGCCTATTACAAGGCATTTTACAAATCACTCCGAACTCATTTACTTAAGGCGTTTCAAACTATTATGGAAACAGGGACTATCAACCAAGAATTTCTTCAGGCCCATATAGCAAAAATTCCTAAACCTGGGAAGCCCCAGGATCAATGCCAAAGTTATCGTCCAATAGCCTTGTTAAATATGGACCTTAAGATCTATGCCAAGCTTTTAGCTCAGAGACTCAATCAGATCCTGCCTACCCTAATTAATCCAAACCAAGTCAAATTCATTCTTCACAGACAAGACTCCGATAGTACGAGAAGAATCCATAATATCACACATATTCTCAAAGCACAGCAAATCCCAGCACTATTGCTATCGCTGGACGCAGAAAAGGCATTTTCTAAGGTCAACTGGGAATAAATGGAGGAAACACTTAAACACTATCAACTAGGTCCTACCTTTCTCAAAGCTGTCCACCCTTTATATACTAACCCCACTGCGAAGGTCCACTCGGCAGGGGCCCTATCGAATGCCTTTCATATCGTAAATGGTACAAGATAGGGATGCCCACTCTCCCCTCTCATATTTGCATTGATGGTAGAACCCTTAACTCTTAAAATCAGGGACAACCCAGATATAATGGGAATATCCACCCCTTCAGATCAACACAAGATAGGACTGTTCCCAGACGATATTCTTTTGACCCTCAGAAATGTAGCGATATCCCTCCCTAACTTATTTAAGGAACTAGCGGAATTTCAAGAGGTATTGTGGCTTAAAATAAACCACTCCAAGACACAAGCTCTCCCGATCAATATCCCCCATCCAATTTTACAAGGCTACAAACTTGCGCACAATTTCGATTGGAGGGACACCCATATAACTTATCTAGGCCTATAATTAGGTTAAATTACCAGCCATTATTGAAATTGATTGAGTCGGAATGTGCCAGGTGTGAATTTGACTCTATATCTTGGTTAGGTATAATAGTTTTGTTAAAAATTAATATTTTGCCCAAATTACTGTATCTTTTTAGGACACTCCATATAACGCTCCCATCACACTTTATCCCGGTGCTACAAAGGATTTTTAATAAATTCATCTGGGCAAACAAACCTCCCCAGATAGCATTTAGTTGCTCCCAACATCCCAGAAGATGTGGTGGGCTGGGAATTCCAAATGGAAAAATGTATTACTATGCAACAATACTCAAGACAGTGGTTACATGGCTACATTCCCCTCTTGGTGTGAGGAACTGGATCGACCTTGAAACAGACTTTGCAAAAGATAGAAATCTGATCCAGATGTTTTGGCTCTCTAAATCTAGTAGACCCCTATCTACGACTTTGCTACCAACAACACAACTTTCATTGCATATATGGGACATTTTGGTAAAAAGGCTCAATGTGAAAACGTTTCCATCATCCTTGACTCCTCTGGCAGCGCTAAAATACCTAATTCCAAACATAAATCTCCATGAATGGTACAATAAGGGGGTTAATACCATTGGTCAGCTATACTTTGTAAACACTCTGAGATGATTTGAAGATCTAGTTGAAAAATTTGAACTGCCCCGCTCTCAATACTATACTTTTCTCCAAATTACTCACCTCTTGAGAACTATGGCTACAAAAAAATACGACAGCACCATCCAATACCACGCTAGAACACTTATGCGGCAAAGCCATTATTTCAGACTTACAAACAACAACTCCAACTCGCGGATGATTTGAAATTTCTGTATATGTGGATATGGGAAGAGGATCATACAAAGAACAAACTAAATAAAAAGCTAAGGACATTGGAAAGAATATATATATATAAGGAAGCTTACCGCTTTCCATATAGGGTCCGGGTGCTCATACTCCAAACCCTCAGCAAGGGGGAAAATACAAACAAAACACAAAAAATAGAGATGGCACTACTCCGGTACCCCAAAAATATAATCAGATCAAATAGAATACAGGAGTCACGAAATATTAATAAAGTAATACAAAAAGTTTTATTGCATCTTGTATAAAAAATAAAAGCCTGACGCGTTTCGTGTCCACACAGGACACTTAATCATAGGTTCCTGGATTCTATTTGATCTGATTATATTTTTGGGGTACCGGAGTAGTGCCATCTCTATTTTTCGTGTTTTGAAATGGGAAGAGGACCTCCAAATCCAGATCTCTCCAAATCAATGGCAAAAAATTCTATCTAAAGGAGCCACCAGCTGCACGAACAATCTAGAAACACATATCAAAATCACACATAGATGGTATCTTACTCCAAGACGTATAGCGTAGATAAACTCCCAATACTCTCCGCAATGTTGGAGGCAATGCGGCCAGACTGGCTCTCTTTTTCATATGTGCTGGTCCTGTCCCATAATACGCCCTTTCTGGACTGACATTTTCAATTTGATCCAGCAACGTCTGGGATGCTCACTACCTTGTCAACCGCAAATAGCCCTTCTCCAATTCTACCCGGAAAAAAGTGTTGGCCTCAATAAAATACTTTTATTTCATATCTTCAACTCAGCTGCCAATAAAATTGCCTGAACCTGGAAACAACCTATAACCCTGGACATGCAACACCTGATTAATCAACTAAGCGCAAGAGAGAGTAGGGAGAGGATTGAAGCAATGTCACCAGACGCCTGACTCAAGTGTGACCAAATTTAGGATCCATGGCACCCTGTCCCAGTTGTATAAAAAAAAACTGCCCCATCACTTATCTGACTTCAATACCTAATCAGTATTTGTTGGTGCAGTGGGCAAACCTTCGCCTGCCAGGTATTAATGAGAACTCCATGTACAAGTTTCTTTTCTCTTCTTTCTTAACCCTTTTTCTTTATAAAAGCCTATACTATAAATGTGCACCTTAACTTTCACTGCATTGCATACTTATATATGACTTTATATAAAGATTCTTCATATATGCAATACTGTAATTTGTGATGTGACTGTTTATAGGCTAAACTTTTGCACAATAAACTTGCAAGTTGAAGAAAAATAGCTATAACCATAAATTTGGAACCTTACAAAACATTTCTTTTTAGATGGGGTAAGTGACCCCCATTTGAAAGCTGGACAGGGTCAGAAGAAAATAATTTTAAAAACTATAGAAAATAAAAATGAGAATGCTGATTCCCAGCACTATGTCAGGCATCTGAGTCTTATCTTACATACAGAGATTATTGTGCTTTTTTGTTTCATTATATGACACTGGAATCAGACATCTGTCAGCTGATCTGAGCATGCTCGGAGTCCTGGGCTACACCATGTGGGTGGCACCGAACCTAAATGCAAATGTGACAAAAGTGCATTTGAGCATCAAAGGTGTAAAACTCGACCTAAGGATGATAAATTAAAGAGTGAAAGCAATATATTTGGGGGATTTAGTAGTCCCCTAAATCTAGCGTGCCGGCAGCAGACTTTGCAGCTTTTATAAAATGATGCTCTTGCAATCAAATGCAAAACAAGAAGCTCTCGCCTTGACTTCAAGGAAAAATAAACTTTTACCACTAACGACAGAAATACAGGAAAAAAAAGATCAAGAACTGCAAGAAGCGATTTGTTACCTTCTGTCACCTGCCTGAGCGACTCATGAGTTCTAATAACTCAGAGGGGCAATGTCATTGAATCCTTCTTTACTCCACCGTTGTAACCCATAACAATTATTGATTGGTCAGCTGTGATAAGGCCGATTTCAGGAATAATCTGATAGGTTGCTGTGGCCTTGGGTACGCCTGAGTATTAGTATGTACTTACACAAGTACTGCAGTCATAAACTGGCACCAGTCGTTGGTAATCTTCACGTCTTGTTCTGGAGCTTCATCAATTTTGTTGCAAACTGGGAGACTGTTCCAACTGCGCATGTGCCGATATGCCGCTTGCATTCTCAGATTACCCAAGACCTGATAGATGGCTGCCGTGAACTCCGATCCCTGAATCTGCACCGAGGGGTAAGTAAAGACTTAGGCGCAAATTCACTAAGCGCCGAAGCGCCAAACGCTAGCGTTAATTCGCTAGCGTTTGGCATTTTTCGTTACTGCGCATATTCACGAACGCTGGCGTAAATTCGCTAGTGTTACTTCACACCCTTACGCCAGGTGGATTTTCGCTAGCGACGTAACTATACGCAAATTCACTAACTTGCGCAGTGTACTGAACGCTACCTTTTACGCTAGACTTCCTTCGCCCACCTCATACCTGGCGAAGCGCAATAGAGTAGATAGGGATTGTTTCAAAAAAAGTCCCAAAAAACGCTGGCGTGTTTTCTACATGATGGGTGATAGGCTGAAAAAGATCAAAAAAATTTTGGGGGCTCCCCTCCTTCCCCCCTACATTTCCTGACTCATGGCAACTTACCTATACAGTGGGCACATGTGTAGGGCAAAATAAAATTGTTATTTGCTGATTTGAAGGTTTTCTAGGCATTTGAAGTGGTGATACGTATTCCTCCATTGAAATTTGAATTTTGTGCCGTATGCAAATGAACCATCTCTAGCGAAACTTGGCTTGGCGAATTAACGCTAGCACAACTTCGAAAACTTATGCTACCCTGTGCGCAACTTCAGATTTTAGTGAATTTGCGGAGCGCTGGCGAAAATACGCCTGGCAAATTGTGCTTATTACAGGGCAATATCTATCATTGATAGATTGATTGAGTTGTATGATATCTCTCTGTATAGCCTATAAGAAATGGTCTTATTTATCAAAAATCCACTTCGAATAAACTCAATTTGAAAAAAACGTAAAACTTGAAAAATCTGAATATAAAAAAACTTGATTGAATACAGCCATGGAAAAAACTTGAATACCTCAAATTTGTAACTTTACAAGGTAGAAGAAACTTGAATTTGTGATTTTACCAGCCCCAAAAAACTCGAAAATCTCAAATTTAAAAAATGGCTTGAATTTTGTCTTCAAATTTTGTCTTCAAATTTTTTAAAGTTTCTTTTGTGCTTAATAAATACCAAACTTTAAAGTTTTTGAAAATATAATTCAAATTTGTGAGTTTTTGTGCAAAAAATTTGAATTCTGGCAAAAATTCTAAACTGAACTTTGATAAATACACCCCTTAATTGTGTTGTTCCAGCAGAGTTGTGCTTAGTACAGGATGCCTTTGCTGGCAACGTTTTATGGAATCTCTTTTTATTCTCTATGAGAAGACCTAGGGAGTATCTATTCCATGAAGAACTGCTTTTATAGAACCTTTTGTCTGACCTTAACCCTAGCTGTGTTACATAATGCCCCCTGGACACAAATACAACTTGACCTGACTTATTTCTATTTATAATTAACTGTGAAGGTAAACTATGAAGAAAAACAATGTCCTACCATAAGTTGAGATTCAGACTGATCTTGAACATGTCTGTACTTAAAAGATTTCTCTTTAAAATACTCAAGAGCTTTGTTTAGACAGGATTGATGGAACGCCTGGAATTCCTGTAATGCGTCAAAGTTCTTAGACATCATTTTCTCTTTATAGAGTTCAGTGGCAGATGTTATTGCAGAATTATTCTCGGCTAAAAAAATCTCACTGATGGAATGCTTCAAAGATTGGTGGTTACCACTTGGATGTAAGAGTTGGCCAACCGCCCAAGAACTGAAAGACAACATGTAATCATTTATAGTTTTAAGACAGAATACAATTCATGTAAACTAACACCAGCCACACTGGGCCACGTGTAATAATAAACACTAATGCTATGAGCCTGTAGTATGTGCCTCATAGTGTTGGTGAGTGTGGCTTTTGTTAATGAGATTTTGCAACCTGCAGTTGATACTATAACATGCCTAGTGAAATAACGTTTGATGAGTAAACTTCAGAAGAGAATGTCCAAGTTGCCCTATTTACTAGTAGTTTTGCTAAGCTACCCACATAATAATCATAATTTATGTGCAAATAAAATGCAAAGAAAACAAGCTAAATGTGCCCTTATTTTGTACTTTGCACACTGCCTTCCTTCTATGTCGAATTGTGGCAGGTTTTAGAGCATTGAGATCTAGTCCTACGGTGCTCTTGCACGTTTTGTGCACCTTAGTACCCTTGCACATCTGATTGGGAGAATATTAAATGGCTTGTGATGTTATAGAATACACATGGGCACTGCATAATATCAGCAAAATATTATCCAGGGGTAGCCTCTGTTGAAGTAATGTAGCTTACTGAATTCCGTTGATTTGATCATGACTAGAAGACTTCTTCATGACCTGCTCTGTAGTAAAATCTTATATGATAACACATACCAGCAACAAGGTGTCTCCATGACCCTTTGACTCCATCCTGCTTATGCATTTCACGCCATTGGACACTTTATCAAAATATGTGTGGCACCACAGGGGTTAGAGACACTGGGGTATATTTATCAAAGAGTGAAGTTAATAGTGATGTTCCGCCACTAGAGTGAAATTCCGCCACTCTCCATTCATTTCTATGAGATTTTTATAAGCGTATTTATCAAAGGGTGAACATTCGCTTTCACCCATTGATAAATACGCCTTTCAAAATCCCATAGAAATGAATTGAGAGTTGCGGAATTTCACTCTAGTGGGGGAACTTCACTCTTTGATAAATTTACCCCATTGGGTGCAAGCCTAGGGGCCTCACATCTCATTAATCCATCACTGCCAATAACAGACCAACTCTGTAAAATATGTGGTTTTGGTACTTAAGCAGGGAGCTAAGAGGATATCTATAGGGGTCAAATGTAATACAAGCTTATCTATACAACTATAGATTCAGAATGGTGCTGCTTAGATCGAAATGTTAAAAAATGCATCTTCCTTAAAAAATAAAACTTACTGCATCCAGTGACAACTTGGCCTCCTTCAAGAGTCTTGGCCTCAGCATTATTGTAGATAAACTGACAAAATGTTTCCATCATCTCCACAAATCCCGGTGATAACTACTTCTCCGGGACATTTTCCAGATTAATCACCACCTCACTGTCCATAGAAGGAACGTCAAATGTGAAACATTTACGGACAGGGAACCTTGCCCTGAGGGTTGTCCTGATAAAGTTTATTTTTTCTGCTACCAGGGTCCTTACAGCTGCAACATGAAGATAAAGTCCATAACCTTATCACAAGCTATGTTATGATTAGGAAATATTAGCAACCTAAAAGCTTGGCATGACCTTGTGGCAGAAGTTAAACAATGTTGTTGCCACCCAATTAAACCCTGTATGATTCTCAGGGCATGCTTACCCACGATTTGTAAGCTCATGGAGTATGTCAATCAGAGCTGGGCCAGGGCGGCATGCGCCCTAGGCAACCTGGCCAGCTGTTGGGCCGAAGGGGGGCTCGTATGAGCAAATAGACGCTGGCCCGCACAGACGATGGTGCGCATGCGCGAATCACTGCTGGCGTGCAAGCGCGAATCACTGCTGGCGCGCATGCGCTTATTACTGCTAGTGCGCATGCACTGACTGACACCAGTGCGCATGCGCCAATCGACGTGGACAGTCCAGACAGGAGAGAGGGGACCGGACTAGGGGGTAGGAGCCAGAGGAGGTACGTGCCTGGCGCCCCCTCAGCTTTGCACCCTAGGCAGGTGCCTACTCTGCCTACCCCTAGTTCCGGCCCTGATGTCAATGCTCACTCTGTGATATTATGGTCTGCTGTCATTACAAGACTCATGACATTGTCATGTTCCTGCAACACAATCAACATTCCCTCTATTTTTGAGTTGGTGCCCCAAAATTATCGTTTGTGTGTGCAAAGCAAAGAGTGAATCTGAGCAATTATTTGATATGAACTTCACTTTTTTATGTTGGACCTTTATCGCATGTGTGCTTAGAGAGAACTTTGGTTGAGACTGTAATGTTAATATTTAATTTCCCTCCACAATCCCCCATATATATCTATTTAATAAATACCATGGTTGTACTTACAGGAGATCTCCTTAAGGCTGTTTTCCAAGTACTCATCTGAAGTGGCTGCCTGGCCTTCAAGCTCTATCTTGAGAGTGAAATTTCTCACAGCCCAAACAAAAAGAGGTGTAAATGGAGAATCCCCCAAGTTCTCTTCTTCAAGGGAAGATCTTCTCATGATACACTCACTTAGTTCAGATGTTGCACTGTGAATTCATGTAAGGAATGAAACTGCACAATGAAGTCTTCAGATTTTGGTTATTAAAATGTTTTACCCCTGGAACCTACATGTGGTTCTTATAAACTGTATAAAATTTTCCTGTTTGACTTTAGTCTTATTCGTCTGATTTAGATACAGTGTACCAAGGCAGGGATGGAACCTAACGAATTCCACCATATTGGAATACATGAAATGTCTTCCCCTTTATACACTGGCTCCTGATCTTTAGTTTTCCTGGGTTATGGTAACACCCAAGTCATCCTGATAAAGAAAATACTGAAGTCAAAGAGTCCTGCATAAGGTAAAGTAAACTGGAGGGTGACTACAGTGCAATGTGTGTATTGGTCATATGCGAGTAGTTAAATATGGGTGGGGGGATGGTGCTAGCTTACTTATCTTGCAAGATGAGTGGTATCTGTCAGTCTATTTTTCCCTAAAGTGTTCCTTAACTAAAAGATGGCAAAACAGGTGTATCAAGCTTTGTTTTTTGCCTCCAATGCCCCTTACCAGTCCCCAGTAACACATAGCACCCTTAGGCACAATTCTTTGAGCCCAGAATACTGTGTAAAGAGTTGCACTTTATCTGTATGCAGCACTGCCCACACCTGCCATTGTTGCATTCAGTTTGGGTGGCACTTGGACAGGACGTGGGCATCACCTGGCAAAGCCCTACCTTGAGCGCCACTGAAAACAGACAAGGAAGGAGTGTCATGGGACTTCAGCTACAAGGGAGCTCTCAACTTAGACCAATGAATAGAAAAGGATACTGCAATGTTTTCACGGCATCTTCATCTGTGGTTCCTTTGCTGTTATATACCAGGGCACTGCTCAACAGCAATGAGAGTATGGATAGCTCTCGTTCCTTGTATCATCCTATAAAGCCACACACAATAATGTCACTAGAGAGGTCTCCATAAACACCTACAGTAATATTTTGAAATTAGACTTACCTTGAGGACATCCCCCAGTCCTTCTGTGTCCAATAAAAACCAAGGTGCGTGCTGATTTGTCAGGATAAGGGACACACCACATCCAGATGCCCTTTGTTTTAGCCTCCACCGTGTGTCCTAAAGGGAAACCACCTAACAGGGAGAGACATTCCATATGGACTCATCGGCTTTGGCCATTTGGTGAGGTACATTTTCCTGAAAACCTAGAATAATTTCACCACGGAACCTACATTTTTACACTGATTTTAGTACAAATGTACAAAGGTCAGTAATTTACATTTAACAATATACTGTATGATAGGTTAAATCATGTGCTTTCTGAGCCTAGGTCTTCCATGTCCTTGGTTTGAAGATCTAAGAAGCATAGAGCTTCAGCTCCATCCAGCCCATTACTGATCCACAACTGCAGCTTTCAACAGATGGAGGAGCACATGTTGCAGGCAACTTTTATTCTGAGGGCTTCTTAGATACTAACCTTTATTTACTCCGGCCAATTTGTTCATCAGATAAGACTTCCCTGATCGATATGGACTCCTGGACCACCCTCTACCGCATCTATCAACCCAACCTTTCATTGTAGGACAACTCACTCCTTCTCTGTATGATCTACGTGATTTCATATACGGGTCACACCTAGGTTTTAGGAAACTTTCAGATCTTCTACCTAGTGCACAATTGCCTACCTATCAAGACCTACAGGAAAGGGTACCAGAGCAACAGGTGCAATTCTATAGGTACCTCCAGCTCTTTCAGGAGCAGTTTCACACCCTGCTTTTTTTCACTGCTACCCTAGAGAGCAAAACTCTTATGCAAGTTTTATAAAGATATCATGGAGACAATCAAAGCCTACCATCTCTGGACACAGTCCATTCCAGATCTCCACCAAGACCAATGTGAGGAAGCCGTAGACACTGTCTATAACTTCTTAATCTCAACTAAGGACAGACATATACAATACAAATTCCTCCATCAGGTGTATATAGCCCCTCTTCATCTGAAATGTTTCTGTGCCCCTGATGTATTGTGGGCCACTTACCTGTACTTGAATCTTCTGTGAGAATCTGATGAATTTACTTCCCCTTTGTTATTCTCTGTGCTATGTTATACTTCTCTCTAAAACCGGCCAACTTCTCTCTTCTGTACAATACTTGTTATTTCCTGATGTTGAACTGCATTGCACTGGCAGCTGGAGTCAAATGGAAAGTGAAAGGAAAGGCGCTGAATTACGTTCAGAGAGGAAAATGCTCTTATGCTCTAAAGTTCATCTCTATTTCTTTGAAATAATTGTCTCATATCTCACTGCGTAGAGTGCTCCATCGTCTCTTATCACAGGAGAACAAATATCATATAAAGTATTTACACAAAATAGTTGCTCTCTTTTTAAAGGGGAGGTATAAGTTAACTTTTAGTATGTTATAGAGTGGCCAGTTCTAAGAAACTTATCAATTATTAATTTTTTTATAGTTTTTTTAATTATTTGCCTTTTTCTTCTGACTCTTTCCAGCTTTCAGATGGGGGTCACTGACCCCATCTAAAATCAAAAGCTCTGTAAGGCTACAAATATATTGTTATTGCTACTTTTCATTACTCATCTTTCTATTCAGGCCTCTCCTATTCATATTCCAGTCTCTTATTCAAATCAATGCATGGTTGCTAGCAATTGCTGGAACCGCAAATTCGACAGCTGCTGAATAAAAAGCTAAATAAGTCAAAAAACACAAATAATAAAAAATGAAAACCAATTGCAAATTGTCTCAGAATATCCCTCTCCACATCATATTAAAAGTTAACTCAAAGGTGAACAACCCCTTTAAGCTCTGTGAGTGCATTGCGTCTTTTCTTCTGTATATACAGTATATACAGTATATATATTTATTTCTAATTAGTGCAAGAGTGTAAGAAACCTTTTTCTGAGTTCTCTTAGGTATCCCACAGCTCACAAGCCCCATAGTTTTCACGCCCCGAGCCATAGCACCCCTGTGCCTCTTTACTCTGGTCGGGTACTGTGGATTTACCAACAGTAAAGATGACATCCCGGACAGCAAGGAGTTTGAGTGCATTTGAATGATGTCACAGTCGTGGTTACCGTTCCAGTGTGTCTAGCAACCACTTCCAGCAGTAAAGCAAGACTAAGGTAGCTGCTCGGCTGCTTAGGAGCCAGCCCCGGTCCCAGGAGCTGCTGTATTTCTCACCCTAGGCTTATACTTGAATCAATAAGTTTTCCCAGTTTTTGTAGGTAAAATGAGGTACCTCGGCTTGGCTTATATTCAAGTATATTGGTATATTGGGCAGTATTGATATTTTCTTCACTGGCTGGAAGAGCTAAAAGAGGAAAGTGAGAGATGATATAAAACTGGTTAATAGATATAGTGCCATGCTGACACACATTAGAGTCCTGCAGCGGGTTGGGTACCTGCGGGTTACCTGCAAAAAAAGTGAGCACCTTGCGGAATGAGGGGAGGATTTTCAATTCTGGGTCGGGTTGTGGGTCTCATCTTAATTTCTTATCCTATGTAATATTGTCTATATTTTACTACTTTACAAAACTTGTTTCTGCCCGCCCACTTTTCATGACGTCACTTCCTGTTTGCAGCAACAGCACCTGTTTGCGGGTAAGGCAGTTGCGGGTCCGGGTCGGGTACCTGACAAAATTGAGTAAATATACCGGTTGTGGTTCGGGTCGCGGGCTGCAGGTTCGGGTCGGGTCCGTTTCTTAGAAATCAGTTCCACGCAGGACTCTAACACACACACAAGCACACCTCACTGATACCTATAACAGTTATATTCCACCTCTGAGAGAGAACTAGTGTTTCCAGGTTACAGGAGTAACAGGAGAGTCATGTAGAGAAGAAGTGTCTGTCCCACACTCACAGCACCTTGTACAGTCCCCCTGCACTCAACTCCCAAGTGCTCCATGATTGCCTTAAAGGACCAGTAACATCAAATTCGTTTGTATAGATCAGAGAAAAAAAAACACCAACACAAATGAAACTTTAAAATCGCTTGGTCTTTATTAAGACTATTTTTTTTCAATCTATACAAACAATTTTTTTTTTTAAATTTGATGTTACCGGGCAGCACTTGCACCCATAGCTTTTCTAAATGAGACCTGCCCTGTAAAATAGTGCCATACTGAAAATGATCCTTATTGTCATAGATTCACAGGAGGAGGGGTCATTCTTCCACTGTATAGAGCACTGGTAAGGCCCCATCTAGAATATGCCGTACAGTTTTGGTCTCCATCACTCAAACAGGACATTATTGTATTAGAGAGGGTACAGAGAAGGGCAACTAAGCTGGTAAAGGGAAAATCTTAGCTATGAGGAAAGACTGGCCAAATTGGGGATGTTCACGCTGGAGAAGAGGCGCTTAAGGGGTGATATGATAACTATGTATAAATATATAAGGGGATCATATAATAATCTCTCTAATGCTTTATTTACCAGTAGGTCTTTCCAGCTGACACAAGGTCACTCATTCCGATTAGAAGAAAAGAGGTTCCAGCTAAATATTGGGAAGGGGTTTGTTACAGTGAGAGCTGTGAAGATGTGGAATTGTCTCCCTGAATCAGTGGTACAGGCTGATACATTAGATAGGTATAAGAAGGGGTTGGATGGTGTTTAGCAAGTGAGGGAATACAGGGATATAACACAGATTTGAGAATAAGTGTAGGACTACACGGCCGACTTGGATGCGTTTCCGTCGGATCCGACGCTGGGCAACAGGAAACAAGGTAATTAGCAGAAAAGTCGAATGGACACGACTGTCGGACGAACGCTGCGACATCATGTGACTTTTCTGTTAATTACCTTGTTTCCTGTCGCATCCGATGGAAACGCATCCAAGTCGGCCGTGTAGTCCTACCCTAAGACGTCAGTGAGAGCTGATTGTGCCTCCCCCGATCACATTGCAGGAGTCAGTGGCAGCTGCAGCCTCATACACTCAAACTTTGTTTCTTATTTTCAGCCTGGTCACATGATGCTCTGTTAGACTTTGCCTTGGGGGGTGGAGGGGAGAAGACAATTGTTTGTGTCTGTGACAGAGACTGGGATCTGGTGCATTTGTGTGTGACTGACCCAGGGATCCCCCAAATCCCTGTCTGACTCCTCCCTATTTAGTGGCTGCACCAAACTTCTTCTCTCATAAAAATTCTGGTTTCCCACTGGTTCCAACCCCAATGATAGAGACATATAGTGCACTTTATACAGGTATGGGACCTGTTATCCAGAATGCTCAGGACCTGGGGTTTTCAGGATAAGGGATCTTTCTGTAATTTGGATCTTCATACCTTAAGTCTACTAGAAAATCATATCAACATTAAATAAACCAAAAGGATTAATTATATCTTAGTTGGGATCAAGTACAAGCGACTGTTTTATTATTACACAGAAAAAGGAAAATACTTGTTTGATTGTTTTGGATAAAATTGAGTCTATGGGAGACGACCTTTCCGTAAATTGGAGCTTTCTGGATAACGGTTTTACAGATAACAGGTCCAATACCTGGACGTACCCCCAGAGGTTCCGAAGTCTAAAGCAATGGGAATCATTTCATCTCTCGCCCCAGAGGCTACTTCTGTTCAACTGTAGTGCCAGGGGATTGGCTGAAAACTCAGCCGCCCTAATCCAATCATCACAATGGCCCCATGGAACGTATTCAGACTGCTGTTGGGTGAAACTCATTTTGTTTCTAAGATTAAGAGGGTCATTTACTAAAATCTTAAAATGTATCTAATTTTTTTAGGGGTGCACCGAATCCAGGATTCTTTATCAGCACGATTCGGAATCGGAATCCTAATTTGCATATGCAAATTAGGGGTGGGGAGGGACATTGCATGACTTTTTGTCACAAAACAAGGAAGTAAAAAATGTTTCCCCCCCCTAATTTGCATATGCGGTATTTGGCCGAATCTGTCCTGAAGGATTCAGGGGTTCAGCTAATTTGAGTTTTGCCCCAAAAAGCACGACCAGATAAATTCGAAGTTTAGTAAATAACCAGTGGTGTAACTGATATTACTGGGCCCCACAGCAAATTATTTTTCAGGCCCCTAAAATGTCTAGAGATTGACTTGTTTTACCAATATTTATTGAAATGATATATGAAATAGGGCCTCATGGGGCCCCTATACCCTGGGTCTCCTTCCTCTGTAGTCACATCTCTGTAATAAAGCCCTAAGTGCAGTGATGGCAGCCCTGAGAACAAATTTCTCTGTGTCACGTTACTATAGGGTCTAGCTGGGTCAGGCTGTTTAAATTCACTGTGGGTTCTGACTTCTGAAACATTGGAACAGAAGCCAACTGACAGACACCCGGAGGCTACACTGTATCAAGAGTCAGAACCAGAGGACAGAAAGGGCCAGACAGACACTGCTTTCAATAGCAATTATGTGTATTTATAATTTAAATACCACCTTTAATTAATATATATATATATATATTATGTATATAGGGAAGTTAGAATTTTCCTTCCTTGGGCATACAATGAGTTGCTGGGTGGAGATCACATTTAGGAATTACACGCAGAGTTAAAGGACAGAGCTTTCTGCAAACAACAAGTTCCCAAGAGCAGGGAAGGGCCATAGGAATGTGGGAAGGGCCATGAGAATGTGGGAAGGGCCATGGGAATGTGGGAAGAGCCATGGGAATGTGGGAAGGGCCATGAGAATGTGGGAAGGGCCATGGGAATGTGGGAAGGGCCATGGGAATGTGGGAAGAGCCATGGGAATGTGGGAAGGGTCATGGGAATGTGGGAAGGGCCATTGGAATGTGGGAAGGGTCATGAGAATGTGGGAAGGGCCATGGGAATGTGGGAAGGCATGTCGGTCCGGACGAGCTCCGCCATAGACGCTCCGTGAGTAAAGCGTTGAATGTGGGAAGGGCCATGGGAATGTGGGAAGGGCCATGAGAATGTGTGAAGGGCCATGGGAATGTGGGAAGGGCCATGGGAATGTGGGCAGGACTCTGGAAATACAGGGGGAGGGCAAATAACTTGATTCAGCCCATTGGACTGGGAGCTGCCTTTATGTACAAACCTGTGCTTATTTGGTATAGAACCGGCCCACGCCCAAAATCCTTCACAAAATAGGGACAATGCACCATTGACAAGCCATTATGGACTCCATTAGTGTAGGCACAGAGGTTGTTGTATGGTTCTGCAGCCCTCCAGTTCTGCAGAGGAGTGGGCCCCATAGATCAAATGGCTTATTAGCTTATTAACTGTGGTCGCACAAAAACAGACATACACTGAGCATCTGATTGGTCAAACAACAAGACATGTCAGTTCTGGCAAATGCAAAGCTGCATTAGGTCTCAATGATGCTGGAATGGTGGGAAAAAATGACAAATTGCTTCCAAAATTGCACTCACTGCCTTTCTATCCCAAATGTGCATTAAAAGTATGGGGAAAACATCCACTATTACTGAGTCCGCAGGGGGCCACAGGGAGAAGGGGGTATTTCTGGTCATATAAATGCCCAACATCTTTTCTTTTTAGCTGCAGGCCCCAGGACCATGAATTTATTCCTCTGAGCCCATGAACAGTAGTAAGGAACATAAGAACAAACAACTGTTGATATTTTATAATCCTTGGATTTGTATTTGGGAGGCTGGAAGATATATTTAGTAGCTGATGCTGGGGGAGTGATTTAGCACTGGGGTGGGAATTGCTCTGTAGATATTAGAAAATACAGTAAGTGCCTTCTTAAAGCAAAAGACATTCCTTTGCCTCCTGCTACTCACATAGCACTGCCTTAATACGAGAAGTTGGACACGTGCAAATTACTCTTTTATGTCCATGGGTCACCTCCCTATCCAGAACTACTTGTTTAATAATGATTACATCTTATTGGTTCCAAATAGGGATGTGATTGGCTCTTTGGTAGCTCCTATGCGGACAGGCAGCCTTTATGAGGCTTTATTTGGCAGTACTTCCTGGTTTTTAAGCAACTAAAACTTGCCTCCAAGTCAGGAATTCAAAAATAAGCACCTGCTTTGTGGCCACTGGGAGCAACATCCAAGGGGTTGGTGAGGAACATGTTGCTCCCGAACCACTGGTTGGGGTCCACTTACCTACAGACTAAACACAATGGGCAGCAATTAAATACTTCAGGAATGTGATGCATTTGGTTGTTGGGGTTGGAAGCTTTATATTTATGTACATGTAACTCAAAACCAAGCCTCTAAAAAGTATCCCATTAAGAGGAACATCATCTGGTAATACATTGGCCCGGGGAAGGATTTTTTATTTCTTGTCTCTTCGTTTGCCTATAGCCCATATCCTTAGATAACCTCAAGAAAGATCCATGTAGGGGAAAAAGTACTGATTTTTGTCAACTTAAATAAACCAAGAACTCAGAGCAGTGGTTTATGGACTTTAAAGTCAAATGGTTGGTCTAGGTCCTCCTAAGTTAATGAATATATCAAAAGACTGTGAGTATTTGAGAGGGGTTCTCCTTGGGTATGGATAGAACAAACACTCTTAAGATATTTGGCACAGAAAGTCATATACATTTCCCACCAAAATAAATAAAGTGCAGCATGCCCCACATGAACTAGATTAGCATATCAAACAAGGTTCCATCTGTAGCCCGGGTCCATATGCTGTATGAGTTATCCCATTATATCGCTGTCCTGAAAGTGGAAAAGCTCAGCTCTCCCAGATTCAGCCTCAAATCTCATTTACGGGTTTTCCAGCCAAATTGGGCTACTAATTTAAAGTCCAGGCTGGTTTTGAAAGTGCCAACTAGTCAAGGTACAGATTTGGGCTACTTTTTGGGCCTTTGTCGTTTGCCCTAATGTGCTGAGCCTGAGTCTCCCAGTAAGGTCCGGAAAAAGCTGACAAGGCGCTCGGTCTGCTATCCCTGCCCCTCCCCCTTGTAATCTTGCTTGCTTGCGTGTGCTATGCGCCCTAGGCAGGTGCCTCTTCTGCCTACTCCTAGTTCCGGCCCTGCTCCCAGTGCATGTTGGGTAATGTCGTTTTTGTTTAATATTTTGCCAACTGCCGAGTTGTATGTTAGATTACAATACCCAGCATGCAATGGGACTGACTTGTGTAGTTGGGATTTACCAAATTTTGGGCTCCCGTCACTCTTAAGCATTCTCGCATTTTCCTGTGACTTTCCTTAATTTCAGACATTTTTGCAGCAAAAATCTGTTGGCCACCAAAATGTCTAGAGATTGAGCTGTTTTTACCAATATTTAATGAAAATGTACATGATTTAGGGCTTTATGGGGCCCCTATACCTCCTGTGCCCCCTCCGTTGTTTCTCCCCTGGTGACGGGCGAATCTGTCCCATTTGACTTCATGGAAAAACATGCGAGTCAGTGAAAATTAAAATTTTAACATATATTCATTTAATTTCTAGACTTTTTTTTCACTGCACATATTGGGCTAATTGTGGGCTGGTTTTGAAGTGTCTCTTGGCTGGTTTTGGGCTGGTTTTGAAAATTAGACCTGGCAAGCCTGCTGGCAGCCGAGCAACTGTCAGTTTCACATGGAAAAGAGAGGGGGTGGGATCAGGGCTGTAGAGACAACAAAATGAAAGCAAAATAAATAGCAGTGTTTTCAGGCTGTGGGTGGATTTCATTAGTGTCTGATTTTAAGGGGATGGGGGGCAGGAGCTTAGTACAATACAGAGAACACTACACAATAGTTTAGCCCTGCTCTCACCCTCTGTAACAAAACAGACAGTTGGTCCGTGGCCCAAATACTTTAGCAAGGGCCCTTTATGTACAATTTGCATGAGATGAATAAATGCCACAGGCTGGTTGGCTATGGAGGTTACGTTACCTATGGGTGACAAAGACGGGGCGTTTGCCTCCCCCTGGAGTGTTCCCCTCAAGCAGGACAAGAGCAAGTGGCCATATTTGAGAATAAGACGTCAGTGAGAGCTGATTGTGCCTCCCCCGATCACATTGCAGGAGTCAGTGGCAGCTGCAGCCTCATACACTCAAACTTTGTTTCTTATTTTCAGCCTGGTCACATGATGCTCTGTTAGACTTTGCCTTGGGGGGTGGAGGGGAGAAGACAATTGTTTTTTTTTCTTGCCCTAATGTGCTGAGCCTGAGTCTCCCAGTCAGGTCCGGAACAAGCTGACAAGGCGCCCTAGGCGCTCGGTCTGCTATCCCTGCCCCTCCCCCTTGTAATCTTGCTTGCTTGCGTGTGCACGCACGTGACAGCGCACATGCGCAATAGGGAAACTTAATGAAAAGGTAGGGCAGAATCATGATGAGGGGAGGGAGTGATGAGGAGAGTGACAAGGGGAGTGAAGGAGGAAGGAGAGGAACAGGGGAGCGAACAGCCCGGACTAGGGGTAGGTACAAAACTCTTGAACAGGCACCTACCCAGCGCCCCCACAGCTATACGCCCTAGGCAGGTGCCTCTTCTGCCTACCCCTAGTTCCGGCCCTGCTCCCAGTGCATGTTGGGTAATGTCGTTTTTGTTTAATATTTTGCCAACTGCCGAGTTGTATGTTAGATTACAATACCCAGCATGCAATGGGACTGACTTGTGTAGTTGGGATTTACCAAATTTTGGGCTCCCGTCACTCTTAAGCATTCTCGCATTTTCCTGTGACTTTCCTTAATTTCAGACATTTTTGCAGCGTAGAATTTGTTGGCCACCAAAATGTCTAGAGATTGAGCTGTTTTTACCAATATTTAATGAAAATGTACATGATTAAGGGCTTTATGGGGCCCCTATACCTCCTGGGCCCCCTCCGTTGTTTCTCCCCTGGTGACGGGCGAATCTGTCCCATTTGGCTTCATGGAAAAACATGCGAGTCAGTGAAAATTAAAATTTTCACATATATTCATTTTAGACTTTTTTTTTCACTGCACATATTGGGCTATTTGTGGGCTGGTTTTGAAGTGTCTCTTGGCTAGTTTTGGGCTGGTTTTGAAAATTAGACCTGGCAACCCTGCTGGCAGCCAAGCAACTGTCAGTTTCACATGGAAAAGAGAGGGGGTGGGATCAGGGCTGTAGAGACAACAAAATAAAAGCAAAATAAATAACAGTGTTTTCAGGCTGTGGGTAGGGTTGCCACCCAGCCGGTATTTAACCGGCCCAGCCGGAAAAACAGGTTTAAAGGCCGGTGCCGCTATTTAAGAAATACCGACAGTTACAAGGCCGGTAAAACTCTGAGGTGAGAAATGGCCATAGCAGCTTTGCTGCTCCCTCCTCCCTCAACCCCACTCACAGACGTGTTACAACTTTTTCTAAAAACGACTCCTCCCTGCTTCAATCCGAGGCTTGGAACACAAAGTAAATCTTACCACACCCCTCAAGGCCTGGTATCCTAGCGACCAACAGGGAAAGACGCTTGAATTATCTCAGCTTTTAAGATCTGTAAAGGAAGGCCTGTTTCGTGCAGAATCCCACCAGTGAGTCGCGAACACATAAGCAGTTGACACATAAGCAGGTGTTGTCCCGCGCAAAGGCTTCTGATTTGGAGAATGTCAGAAAGCTAAATTGCTGCTAGGATGGTTTAATCCCCTCACTCCTTGCTTTTAGTTACACTGGAATAGCTGCAAGCATCAAACTGTTTACAAACCAGCATCATACCAGTTACCACATGTATCAGACAGACCGCTAATTGCATTAAGTGAACTAAAGGACGCAGAATTCTTCTTCTTTCCTTCATCTTCTGCCCCTCTTGCGATGTGGCCCCGCCTCCTTTTGCATCATGACCCCCATGGCCCGCCCATTTAGTTACCGCCCACACCACTGGGCGGTAAATTTTTATAAAAAAGGTGGCAACCCTAGCTGTGGGTGGGTTTAATTTGTGTCTGATTTTAAGGGGATGGGGGGGCAGGAGCTTAGTACAATACAGAGAACACTACACAATAGTTTAGCCCTGCTCTCACCCTCTGTAACAAAACAGACAGTTGGTCCGTGGCCCAAATACTTTAGCAAGGGCCCTTTATGTACAATTTGCATGAGATGAATAAATGCCACAGGCTGGTTGGCTATGGAGGTTACGTTACCTATGGGTGACAAAGACGGGGCGTTTGCCTCCCCCTGGAGTGTTCCCCTCAAGCAGGACAAGAGCAAGTGGCCATATTTGAGAATAAGACGTCAGTGAGAGCTGATTGTGCCTCCCCCGATCACATTGCAGGAGTCAGTGGCAGCTGCAGCCTCATACACTCAAACTTTGTTTCTTATTTTCAGCCTGGTCACATGATGCTCTGTTAGACTTTGCCTTGGGGGGTGGAGGGGAGAAGACAATTGTTTGTGTCTGTGACAGAGACTGGGATCTGGTGCATTTGTGTGTGACTGACCCAGGGATCCCCCAAATCCCTGTCTGACTCCTCCCTATTTAGTGGCTGCACCAAACTTCTTCTCTCATAAAAATTCTGGTTTCCCACTGGTTCCAACCCCAATGATAGAGACATATAGTGCACTTTATACAGGTATGGGACCTGTTATCCAGAATGCTCAGGACCTGGGGTTTTCAGGATAAGGGATCTTTCTGTAATTTGGATCTTCATACCTTAAGTCTACTTGAAAATCATATCAACATTAAATAAACTAAAAGGATTAATTATATCTTAGTTGGGATCAAGTACAAGCGACTGTTTTATTATTACACAGAAAAAGGAAAATACTTTGTAAAAATTTAGATTGTTTTGGATAAAATTGAGTCTATGGGAGACGACCTTTCCGTAAATCGGAGCTTTCTGGATAACGGTTTTACAGATAACAGGTCCAATACCTGGACGTACCCCCAGAGGTTCCGAAGTCTAAAGCAATGGGAATCATTTCATCTCTCGCCCCAAAGGCTACTTCTGTTCAACTGTAGTGCCAGGGGATTGGCTGAAAACTCAGCCGCCCTAATCCAATCATCACAATGGCCCCATGGAACGTATTCAGACTGCTGTTGGGTGAAACTCATTTTGTTTCTAAGATTAAGAGGGTCATTTACTAAAATCTTAATTTATCTAATTTTTTTAGGGGTGCACCGAATCCAGGATTCTTTATCAGCACGATTCGGAATCCTAATTTGCATATGCAAATTAGGGGTGGGGAGGGAAATTGCATGACTTTTTGTCACAAAACAAGGAAGTAAAAAATGTTTCCCCCTTCCCACCCCTAATTTGCATATGCGGTATTTGGCCGAATCAGTCCTGAAGGATTCGGGGGTTCAGCTGAATCCAAAATAGTGTATTCGGTGCATCCCTACATTTTTTTAAATAAGAAAAACCTCGACCAAACTCCCATACCCAATTTTACCTTATTACACTATTTAAAAAAAAAAGCATGATTTAATCAGATTGGGGACAAACTCGATAAAATCAAGCGAAAACCCGAATCATACATGTTTTTTCTGAGTTTTTTCACGAATCAAACATTATATTCAGGCTTTTTCCTGAAAAGCCAGAATTTTTCGTGTTTTTCCAGCACAGACCACAGAGACTTCCAAATAAGATAGGGACCTCTCCCATTGTCTTATACACAACCTTGGAAAGGTCTAAGATGGTCGGATTTTCAGATTAAGACTCTTTTTCAGCATCGGGCTTTAATAAATCTTGAAAAAATTGAGTTTTTTAAAAAGGAAAAATAAAAATTTGAGTTTTGCCCCAAAAAGCACGACCAGATAAATTCAAAGTTTAGTAAATAACCAGTGGTGTAACTGATATTACTGGGCCCCACAGCAAATTATTTTTCAGGCCCCTAAAATGTCTAGAGATAATATATATTGAAATGATATATGAAATAGGGCCTCATGGGGCCCTATACCCCGGGTCTCCTTCCTCTGTAGTCACATCTCTGTAATAACCCCCTAAGTGCAGTGATGGCAGCCCTGAGAACAAATTTCTCTGTGTCACGTTACTATAGGGTCTAGCTGGGTCAGGCTGTTTAAATTTACTGCGGGTTCTGACTTCTGAAACATTGGAGCAGAAGCCAACTGACAGACACCCGGAGGCTACACTGTATCAAGAGTCAGAACCAGAGGACAGAAAGGGCCAGACAGACACTGCTTTCAATAGCAATTACGTGTATTTATAATTTAAATACCACCTTTTTTTTTTTTTTTTTTTTTTTTTTTTTAAATTAATATATATATATATATTATGTATATAGGGAAGTTAGAATTTTCCTTCCTTGGGCATACAATGAGTTGCTGGGTGGAGATCACATTTAGGAATTACACGCAGAGTTAAAGGACAGAGCTTTCTGCAAACAACAAGTTCCCAAGAGCAGGGAAGGGCCATAGGAATGTGGGAAGGGCCATGAGAATGTGGGAAGGGCCATGGGAATGTGGGAAGAGCCATGGGAATGTGGGAAGGGCCATGAGAATGTGGGAAGGGCCATGGGAATGTGGGAAGGGCCATGGGAATGTGGGAAGAGCCATGGGAATGTGGGAAGGGTCATGGGAATGTGGGAAGGGCCATTGGAATGTGGGAAGGGTCATGAGAATGTGGGAAGGGCCATGGGAATGTGGGAAGGCATGTCGGTCCGGACGAGCTCCGCCATAGACGCTCCGTGAGTAAAGCGTTGAATGTGGGAAGGGCCATGGGAATGTGGGAAGGGCCATGAGAATGTGTGAAGGGCCATGGGAATGTGGGAAGGGCCATGGGAATGTGGGCAGGACTCTGGAAATACAGGGGGAGGGCAAATAACTTGATTCAGCCCATTGGACTGGGAGCTGCCTTTATGTACAAACCTGTGCTTATTTGGTATAGAACCGGCCCACGCCCAAAATCCTTCACAAAATAGGGACAATGCACCATTGACAAGCCATTATGGACTCCATTAGTGTAGGCACAGAGGTTGTTGTATGGTTCTGCAGCCCTCCAGTTCTGCAGAGGAGTGGGCCCCATAGATCAAATGGCTTATTAGCTTATTAACTGTGGTCGCACAAAAACAGACATACACTGAGCATCTGATTGGTCAAACAACAAGACATGTCAGTTCTGGCAAATGCAAAGCTGCATTAGGTCTCAATGATGCTGGAATGGTGGGAAAAAATGACAAATTGCTTCCAAAATTGCACTCACTGCCTTTCTATCCCAAATGTGCATTAAAAGTATGGGGAAAACATCCACTATTACTGAGTCCGCAGGGGGCCACAGGGAGAAGGGGGTATTTCTGGTCATATAAATGCCCAACATCTTTTCTTTTTAGCTGCAGGCCCCAGGACCATGAATTTATTCCTCTGAGCCCATGAACAGTAGTAAGGAACATAAGAACAAACAACTGTTGATATTTTATAATCCTTGGATTTGTATTTGGGAGGCTGGAAGATATATTTAGTAGCTGATGCTGGGGGAGTGATTTAGCACTGGGGTGGGAATTGCTCTGTAGATATTAGAAAATACAGTAAGTGCCTTCTTAAAGCAAAAGACATTCCTTTGCCTCCTGCTACTCACATAGCACTGCCTTAATACGAGAAGTTGGACACGTGCAAATTACTCTTTTATGTCCATGGGTCACCTCCCTATCCAGAACTACTTGTTTAATAACGATTACATCTTATTGGTTCCAAATAGGGATGTGATTGGCTATTTGGTAGCTCCTATGCGGACAGGCAGCCTATATGAGGCTTTATTTGGCAGTACTTCCTGGTTTTTATGCAACTAAAACTTGCCTCCAAGTCAGGAATTCAAAAATAAGCACCTGCTTTGTGGCCACTGGGAGCAACATCCAAGGGGTTGGTGAGGAACATGTTGCTCCCGAGCCACTGGTTGGGGTCCACTTACCTACAGACTAAACACAATGGGCAGCAATTAAATACTCCAGGAATGTGATGCATTTGGTTGTTGGGGTTGGAAGCTTTATATTTATGTACATGTAACTCAAAACCAAGCCTCTAAAAAGTATCCCATTAAGAGGAACATCATCTGGTAATACATTGGCCCGGGGAAGGATTTTTTATTTCTTGTCTCTTCGTTTGCCTATAGCCCATATCCTTAGATAACCTCAAGAAAGATCCATGTAGGGGAAAAAGTACTGATTTTTGTCAACTTAAATAAACCAAGAACTCAGAGCAGTGGTTTATGGACTTTAAAGTCAAATGGTTGGTCTAGGTCCTCCTAAGTTAATGAATATATCAAAAGACTGTGAGTATTTGAGAGGGGTTCTCCTTGGGTATGGATAGAACAAACACTCTTAAGATATTTGGCACAGAAAGTCATATACATTTCCCACCAAAATAAATAAAGTGCAGCATGCCCCACATGAACTAGATTAGCATATCAAACAAGGTTCCATCTGTAGCCCGGGTCCATATGCTGTATGAGTTATCCCATTATATCGCTGTCCTGAAAGTGGAAAAGCTCAGCTCTCCCAGATTCAGCCTCAAATCTCATTTACGGGTTTTCCAGCCAAATTGGGCTACTAATTTAAAGTCCAGGCTGGTTTTGAAAGTGCCAACTAGTCAAGGTACAGATTTGGGCTACTTTTTGGGCCTTTGTCGTTTGCCCTAATGTGCTGAGCCTGAGTCTCCCAGTAAGGTCCGGAAAAAGCTGACAAGGCGCTCGGTCTGCTATCCCTGCCCCTCCCCCTTGTAATCTTGCTTGCTTGCGTGTGCTATGCGCCCTAGGCAGGTGCCTCTTCTGCCTACTCCTAGTTCCGGCCCTGCTCCCAGTGCATGTTGGGTAATGTCGTTTTTGTTTAATATTTTGCCAACTGCCGAGTTGTATGTTAGATTACAATACCCAGCATGCAATGGGACTGACTTGTGTAGTTGGGATTTACCAAATTTTGGGCTCCCGTCACTCTTAAGCATTCTCGCATTTTCCTGTGACTTTCCTTAATTTCAGACATTTTTGCAGCAAAAATCTGTTGGCCACCAAAATGTCTAGAGATTGAGCTGTTTTTACCAATATTTAATGAAAATGTACATGATTTAGGGCTTTATGGGGCCCCTATACCTCCTGTGCCCCCTCCGTTGTTTCTCCCCTGGTGACGGGCGAATCTGTCCCATTTGACTTCATGGAAAAACATGCGAGTCAGTGAAAATTAAAATTTTAACATATATTCATTTAATTTCTAGACTTTTTTTTCACTGCACATATTGGGCTAATTGTGGGCTGGTTTTGAAGTGTCTCTTGGCTGGTTTTGGGCTGGTTTTGAAAATTAGACCTGGCAAGCCTGCTGGCAGCCGAGCAACTGTCAGTTTCACATGGAAAAGAGAGGGGGTGGGATAAGGCTGTAGAGACAACAAAATGAAAGCAAAATAAATAGCAGTGTTTTCAGGCTGTGGGTGGATTTCATTAGTGTCTGATTTTAAGGGGATGGGGGGCAGGAGCTTAGTACAATACAGAGAACACTACACAATAGTTTAGCCCTGCTCTCACCCTCTGTAACAAAACAGACAGTTGGTCCGTGGCCCAAATACTTTAGCAAGGGCCCTTTATGTACAATTTGCATGAGATGAATAAATGCCACAGGCTGGTTGGCTATGGAGGTTACGTTACCTATGGGTGACAAAGACGGGGCGTTTGCCTCCCCCTGGAGTGTTCCCCTCAAGCAGGACAAGAGCAAGTGGCCATATTTGAGAATAAGACGTCAGTGAGAGCTGATTGTGCCTCCCCCGATCACATTGCAGGAGTCAGTGGCAGCTGCAGCCTCATACACTCAAACTTTGTTTCTTATTTTCAGCCTGGTCACATGATGCTCTGTTAGACTTTGCCTTGGGGGGTGGAGGGGAGAAGACAATTGTTTTTTTTTCTTGCCCTAATGTGCTGAGCCTGAGTCTCCCAGTCAGGTCCGGAACAAGCTGACAAGGCGCCCTAGGCGCTCGGTCTGCTATCCCTGCCCCTCCCCCTTGTAATCTTGCTTGCTTGCGTGTGCACGCACGTGACAGCGCACATGCGCAATAGGGAAACTTAATGAAAAGGTAGGGCAGAATCATGATGAGGGGAGGGAGTGATGAGGAGAGTGACAAGGGGAGTGAAGGAGGAAGGAGAGGAACAGGGGAGCGAACAGCCCGGACTAGGGGTAGGTACAAAACTCTTGAACAGGCACCTACCCAGCGCCCCCACAGCTATACGCCCTAGGCAGGTGCCTCTTCTGCCTACCCCTAGTTCCGGCCCTGCTCCCAGTGCATGTTGGGTAATGTCGTTTTTGTTTAATATTTTGCCAACTGCCGAGTTGTATGTTAGATTACAATACCCAGCATGCAATGGGACTGACTTGTGTAGTTGGGATTTACCAAATTTTGGGCTCCCGTCACTCTTAAGCATTCTCGCATTTTCCTGTGACTTTCCTTAATTTCAGACATATTTGCAGCGTAGAATTTGTTGGCCACCAAAATGTCTAGAGATTGAGCTGTTTTTACCAATATTTAATGAAAATGTACATGATTAAGGGCTTTATGGGGCCCCTATACCTCCTGGGCCCCCTCCGTTGTTTCTCCCCTGGTGACGGGCGAATCTGTCCCATTTGGCTTCATGGAAAAACATGCGAGTCAGTGAAAATTAAAATTTTCACATATATTCATTTTAGACTTTTTTTTTCACTGCACATATTGGGCTATTTGTGGGCTGGTTTTGAAGTGTCTCTTGGCTAGTTTTGGGCTGGTTTTGAAAATTAGACCTGGCAACCCTGCTGGCAGCCAAGCAACTGTCAGTTTCACATGGAAAAGAGAGGGGGTGGGATCAGGGCTGTAGAGACAACAAAATAAAAGCAAAATAAATAACAGTGTTTTCAGGCTGTGGGTAGGGTTGCCACCCAGCCGGTATTTAACCGGCCCAGCCGGAAAAACAGGTTTAAAGGCCGGTGCCGCTATTTAAGAAATACCGACAGTTACAAGGCCGGTAAAACTCTGAGGTGAGAAATGGCCATAGCAGCTTTGCTGCTCCCTCCTCCCTCAACCCCACTCACAGACGTGTTACAACTTTTTCTAAAAACGACTCCTCCCTGCTTCAATCCGAGGCTTGGAACACAAAGTAAATCTTACCACACCCCTCAAGGCCTGGTATCCTAGCGACCAACAGGGAAAGACGCTTGAATTATCTCAGCTTTTAAGATCTGTAAAGGAAGGCCTGTTTCGTGCAGAATCCCACCAGTGAGTCGCGAACACATAAGCAGTTGACACATAAGCAGGTGTTGTCCCGCGCAAAGGCTTCTGATTT
This sequence comes from Xenopus petersii, assembly GCA_038501925.1. Lineage (NCBI taxonomy): Eukaryota > Metazoa > Chordata > Amphibia > Anura > Pipidae > Xenopus > Xenopus petersii. The sequence continues at coordinate 8,061,328 of CM076688.1, forward strand.
GGAGAATGTCAGAAAGCTAAATTGCTGCTAGGATGGTTTAATCCCCTCACTCCTTGCTTTTAGTTACACTGGAATAGCTGCAAGCATCAAACTGTTTACAAACCAGCATCATACCAGTTACCACATGTATCAGACAGACCGCTAATTGCATTAAGTGAACTAAAGGACGCAGAATTCTTCTTCTTTCCTTCATCTTCTGCCCCTCTTGCGATGTGGCCCCGCCTCCTTTTGCATCATGACCCCCATGGCCCGCCCATTTAGTTACCGCCCACACCACTGGGCGGTAAATTTTTATAAAAAAGGTGGCAACCCTAGCTGTGGGTGGGTTTAATTTGTGTCTGATTTTAAGGGGATGGGGGGGCAGGAGCTTAGTACAATACAGAGAACACTACACAATAGTTTAGCCCTGCTCTCACCCTCTGTAACAAAACAGACAGTTGGTCCGTGGCCCAAATACTTTAGCAAGGGCCCTTTATGTACAATTTGCATGAGATGAATAAATGCCACAGGCTGGTTGGCTATGGAGGTTACGTTACCTATGGGTGACAAAGACGGGGCGTTTGCCTCCCCCTGGAGTGTTCCCCTCAAGCAGGACAAGAGCAAGTGGCCATATTTGAGAATAAGACGTCAGTGAGAGCTGATTGTGCCTCCCCCGATCACATTGCAGGAGTCAGTGGCAGCTGCAGCCTCATACACTCAAACTTTGTTTCTTATTTTCAGCCTGGTCACATGATGCTCTGTTAGACTTTGCCTTGGGGGGTGGAGGGGAGAAGACAATTGTTTGTGTCTGTGACAGAGACTGGGATCTGGTGCATTTGTGTGTGACTGACCCAGGGATCCCCCAAATCCCTGTCTGACTCCTCCCTATTTAGTGGCTGCACCAAACTTCTTCTCTCATAAAAATTCTGGTTTCCCACTGGTTCCAACCCCAATGATAGAGACATATAGTGCACTTTATACAGGTATGGGACCTGTTATCCAGAATGCTCAGGACCTGGGGTTTTCAGGATAAGGGATCTTTCTGTAATTTGGATCTTCATACCTTAAGTCTACTTGAAAATCATATCAACATTAAATAAACTAAAAGGATTAATTATATCTTAGTTGGGATCAAGTACAAGCGACTGTTTTATTATTACACAGAAAAAGGAAAATACTTTGTAAAAATTTAGATTGTTTTGGATAAAATTGAGTCTATGGGAGACGACCTTTCCGTAAATCGGAGCTTTCTGGATAACGGTTTTACAGATAACAGGTCCAATACCTGGACGTACCCCCAGAGGTTCCGAAGTCTAAAGCAATGGGAATCATTTCATCTCTCGCCCCAAAGGCTACTTCTGTTCAACTGTAGTGCCAGGGGATTGGCTGAAAACTCAGCCGCCCTAATCCAATCATCACAATGGCCCCATGGAACGTATTCAGACTGCTGTTGGGTGAAACTCATTTTGTTTCTAAGATTAAGAGGGTCATTTACTAAAATCTTAATTTATCTAATTTTTTTAGGGGTGCACCGAATCCAGGATTCTTTATCAGCACGATTCGGAATCCTAATTTGCATATGCAAATTAGGGGTGGGGAGGGAAATTGCATGACTTTTTGTCACAAAACAAGGAAGTAAAAAATGTTTCCCCCTTCCCACCCCTAATTTGCATATGCGGTATTTGGCCGAATCAGTCCTGAAGGATTCGGGGGTTCAGCTGAATCCAAAATAGTGTATTCGGTGCATCCCTACATTTTTTTAAATAAGAAAAACCTCGACCAAACTCCCATACCCAATTTTACCTTATTACACTATTTAAAAAAAAAAGCATGATTTAATCAGATTGGGGACAAACTCGATAAAATCAAGCGAAAACCCGAATCATACATGTTTTTTCTGAGTTTTTTCACGAATCAAACATTATATTCAGGCTTTTTCCTGAAAAGCCAGAATTTTTCGTGTTTTTCCAGCACAGACCACAGAGACTTCCAAATAAGATAGGGACCTCTCCCATTGTCTTATACACAACCTTGGAAAGGTCTAAGATGGTCGGATTTTCAGATTAAGACTCTTTTTCAGCATCGGGCTTTAATAAATCTTGAAAAAATTGAGTTTTTTAAAAAGGAAAAATAAAAATTTGAGTTTTGCCCCAAAAAGCACGACCAGATAAATTCAAAGTTTAGTAAATAACCAGTGGTGTAACTGATATTACTGGGCCCCACAGCAAATTATTTTTCAGGCCCCTAAAATGTCTAGAGATAATATATATTGAAATGATATATGAAATAGGGCCTCATGGGGCCCTATACCCCGGGTCTCCTTCCTCTGTAGTCACATCTCTGTAATAACCCCCTAAGTGCAGTGATGGCAGCCCTGAGAACAAATTTCTCTGTGTCACGTTACTATAGGGTCTAGCTGGGTCAGGCTGTTTAAATTTACTGCGGGTTCTGACTTCTGAAACATTGGAGCAGAAGCCAACTGACAGACACCCGGAGGCTACACTGTATCAAGAGTCAGAACCAGAGGACAGAAAGGGCCAGACAGACACTGCTTTCAATAGCAATTACGTGTATTTATAATTTAAATACCTTTTTTTTTTTTTTTTTTTTTTTTTTTTTAAATTAATATATATATATATATATTATGTATATAGGGAAGTTAGAATTTTCCTTCCTTGGGCATACAATGAGTTGCTGGGTGGAGATCACATTTAGGAATTACACGCAGAGTTAAAGGACAGAGCTTTCTGCAAACAACAAGTTCCCAAGAGCAGGGAAGGGCCATAGGAATGTGGGAAGGGCCATGAGAATGTGGGAAGGGCCATGGGAATGTGGGAAGAGCCATGGGAATGTGGGAAGGGCCATGAGAATGTGGGAAGGGCCATGGGAATGTGGGAAGGGCCATGGGAATGTGGGAAGAGCCATGGGAATGTGGGAAGGGTCATGGGAATGTGGGAAGGGCCATTGGAATGTGGGAAGGGTCATGAGAATGTGGGAAGGGCCATGGGAATGTGGGAAGGCATGTCGGTCCGGACGAGCTCCGCCATAGACGCTCCGTGAGTAAAGCGTTGAATGTGGGAAGGGCCATGGGAATGTGGGAAGGGCCATGAGAATGTGTGAAGGGCCATGGGAATGTGGGAAGGGCCATGGGAATGTGGGCAGGACTCTGGAAATACAGGGGGAGGGCAAATAACTTGACTCAGCCCATTGGACTGGCAGCTGCCTTTATGTACAAACCTGTGCTTATTTGGTATAGAACCGGCCCACGCCCAAAATCCTTCACAAAATAGGGACAATGCACCATTGACAAGCCATTCTGGGCTCCATTAGTGTAGGCACAGAGGTTGTTGTATGGTTCTGCAGCCCTCCAGTTCTGCAGAGGAGTGGGCCCCATAGATCAAATGGCTTATTAGCCGCAACTGTGGTCGCACAAAAACAGACATACACTGAGCATCTGATTGGTCAAACAACAAGACATGTCAGTTCTGGCAAATGCAAAGCTGCATTAGGTCTCAATGATGCTGGAATGGTGGGAAAAAATGACAAATTGCTTCCAAAATTGCACTCACTGCCTTTCTATCCCAAATGTGCATTAAAAGTATGGGGAAAACATCCACTATTACTGAGTCCGCAGGGGGCCACAGGGAGAAGGGGGTATTTCTGGTCATATAAATGCCCAACATCTTTTCTTTTTAGCTGCAGGCCCCAGGACCATGAATTTATTCCTCTGAGCCCATGAACAGTAGTAAGCAACATAAGAACAAACAACTGTTGATATTTTATAATCCTTGGATTTGTATTTGGGAGGCTGGAAGATATATTTAGTTGCTGATGCTGGGGGAGTGATTTAGCACTGGGGTGGGAATTGCTCTGTAGATATTAGAAAATACAGTAAGTGCCTTCTTAAAACAAAAGACATTCCTGTGCCTCCTGCTACTCACATAGCACTGCCTTAATACGAGAAGTTGGACACGTGCAAATTACTCTTTTATGTCCATGGGTCACCTCCCTATCCAGAACTACTTGTTTAATAATGATTACATCTTATTGGTTCCAAATAGGGATGTGATTGGCTCTTTGGTAGCTCCTATGCGGACAGGCAGCCTTTATGAGGCTTTATTTGGCAGTACTTCCTGGTTTTTAAGCAACTAAAACTTGCCTCCAAGTCAGGAATTCAAAAATAAGCACCTGCTTTGTGGCCACTGGGAGCAACATCCAAGGGGTTGGTGAGGAACATGTTGCTCCCGAACCACTGGTTGGGGTCCACTTACCTACAGACTAAACACAATGGGCAGCAATTAAATACTTCAGGAATGTGATGCATTTGGTTGTTGGGGTTGGAAGCTTTATATTTATGTACATGTAACTCAAAACCAAGCCTCTAAAAAGTATCCCATTATGAGGAACATCATCTGGTAATACATTGGCCCGGGGAAGGATTTTTTATTTCTTGTCTCTTCGTTTGCCTATAGCCCATATCCTTAGATAACCTCAAGAAAGATCCATGTAGGGGAAAAAGTACTGATTTTTGTTAACTTAAATAAACCAAGAACTCAGAGCAGTGGTTTATGGACTTTGAAGTCAAATGGTTGGTCTAGGTCCTCCTAAGTTAATGAATATATCAAAAGACTGTGAGTATTTGAGAGGGGTTCTCCTTGGGTATGGATAGAACAAACATTCTTAAGATATCTGGCACAGAAAGTCATATACATTTCCCACCAAAATAAATAAAGTGCTGCATGCCCTACATGAGCTAGATTAGCATATCAAACAAGGTTCCATCTGTAGCCCAGGTCCATATGTTGTATGAGTTATCCCATTATATTACTGTTCTGTTCAAGATGCCTCCTCACATATTTGGGGGTTGACATGCAGCTTGAGAGATTCCCACCTGAATATCTGAAATACCTTTGATTGGTGTAAATGGAATGAACATTATATAGTGTGCAGAACAAATAAAGAAACGGGATCTAGTACCAGGGAACCTTTAATTCTGAAAGATTCTAAAATTAGCACTAGCATTGACCAGAGCAGTAAAGTATGACTCTGCCACCAATAACCGGTCAGCATTTAGCTTTCATCAGTTTGCTGAAGGTAGAAAAATTAAATCAACTCTCTCATTGGTTCATACGGGTTACCCAACTAGGGCTCCACTGGTTTGCGCATATTCTACGTACCCTTGAATTCTCAATTTCAGAACAATTAAGCTCCTACAGTATATCCAGACAATTGAATATCCCATACCTGTATTTTTATTATTCAACAGTTGTTAGCCAATTATTTCCTTATTTCAGTCCAAATTGATTTATTTAACTAAGATGTTGAGACCTCACAATGTCTAATTTTAATGTTTCCCCCCATAGAAAATATGGCATCTAAAAAAGTGATTGCAATGGTATCGCAGGAAAATCCAGAGTCCTACGACTGGCTGATCAATTTTCTCCTGTCTATTCCCGGACTGGATGTCCGACCTGTCTATCTTACCAATGCCAACTCCAGGAACCTTATACAGATGGTCTCCAAGTGCACATTTGTCACCCTGTACCACTCCAAGAACACGGGAAGAATTAATGTACCAGACTCATTATATGACCAGGAACTCAATGAATTGTCTAAGCATTTTGGTAAGAGACATTAGTTGGTTAAGTGTTATGTTAATAACTTTTTACCAGATAATTAAATATATGGTGTACACCACCGCTCTTGGGTTCAACATCTGGCCAAAGTACCCTTATCTTACCTGTATATATGAAATATCTGTCACCCTGCCATAGTTCCTGGGGGGTACCTTGCCCCATTTTCCAACCTAAATGGCCTTCAGGTAGGTCCTCCTTAGCTCATAACGAGGTTACAGATATATAGAAACATTGGGGTGTCACCCTGCTATAGTTCCAGGGGTACCCTGGGCACAAATAATCACTCACCCCAAATCTCCCCCTAATTGGCTTTCAGCCTGGGCCCCCTTAGCTCATAACAATGTTACAGATATATAGAAACATTGGGGAGTCACACTGCTATAATTCCAGGGGTACCCAGGGCACAAATAACACTCACCCCAAATCTCCCCCTAACTGGCCTTCAGACTGGGCCCTCTTAGCTCATAACAAGGTTACAGATATATAGAAACATTGGGGAGTCATACTGCTATAGTTCCAGGGGTACCCAGGGCACAAATAAGCACTCACCCCAAATCTCCCCCTAACTGACCTTCAGACTGGGCCCCCTTAGCTCATAACAAGGTTACAGATATATAGAAACATTGGGGAGTCACACTGCTATCGTTCCAGGGGTACCCAGGGCACAAATAATCACTCACCCCAAATCTCCCCCTAACTGGCCTTCAGACTGGACCCCCTTAGCTCATAACATGGTTACAGACTAATGGGGTATTTTACTTGTTTAATAACACTCAAATCCATCATTTCTCTTCCAGTATAGGAAATACATTGCCAGCCAATCGGGGGCTGAACACTACCGGTTTCAATATAATTTGTATTTTCTCATTAAATCAGGCTGATTTATACAGTATTTGATTTATATATTGTACAAAGCCAATTGGCTTATTGTTATTGCTTAATGGTGTTTGCATTGTCGGAAAGTTTTTATACATATTTTTTATGCAATTTGTCTCTATCACTGTGTCACATAAAACATTTTGACTTTTCCCTCCCCATGATCATGTCTGACCATTTTCTATTAAAGGATAAAGGAATCAACAAATATGTTTAATTAAAGTTTATTTTATTGGTAAATCAGTTACAAAGAACAAATACATTTCACAGGTCTATAACATCAGCATTTTTCAGTAGATCGGTCTTTGCAGCAAAATCTGTAGGTAAGAATAAGATTATGTCAGTATATTAATCAGCTATAATACAGTTGAATAAAACAGACTCTAAGGGGGGTATTTACTAAACTCCAAATACAAAATTCCCGATTTTTTAAAGTATAAAATCAAACTTTTCAAAAAATCATTATTTTTTCAGTAAACCCTGAGGATGGAAAATGTCCAAATTAGAAAAACCGGGATCTTAGGCCTGTCGAGGTTGCATATAAGTCAAAGGGAGAAGTGTCAAAGTTTTTTTGATGTGCGCTGGGTTTCGTGCAATTTTCGTGTGAAAAGCATTAGAAATCTGAGTTTTCGCGCAAACAAATTTTTGGGAAAAAGTAATAATAAATACGCAGAAAGAACCCGTGTGGATTAGATCAGGGTTTATGGCTGGAAATGTTGAGATAAATTTGGACTTTGATAAATAAGGCCCTATCTATAAACCTACACGGAACAATCTAAACAGATATAAATCTCACCATTAGTCCATTGTGCAACAAGGTAGAAAAGGTTCTGCAACTCGATGTCTCTGGCACTTCCATAGTATTACACAACGTCGGGCATCACATTTCTTCTATTCAAAATATTTCAGGCCAGCGTTTTGAAAGAAGTTGTCCAAATATTGCCAAGATGAAATTAATGCGAGGTGGCCTTCAATCCCAGCGAAAGACAAGAATGATTTGGGCAGGTCAAAACCAACGTCGTATCTGACAAAGTTACAGTTCTCGTTGTGTAGAACAGGCTCAAGGATGTTACGGAGCATCTCATTGTAAACAGCTCCTGAAAAGGAAACGGCACTACATTGTTATATAAATACACAGTAGCCTTTCCATTCCACCAACAAACAATGACCTTGGATTTATCCAGCAAAGACTTGTGCACCTTCTTAATGTGCAGGAAAGATTTTTAATAAAATGTACAGCTGGAACTATTTAGCAGGGGTCAACTCTCCTCCAGCCAAGAGGCCTACTTTCCTTAATCTGTTGCATGATCTGTGATAAACAAACCTGTAAAGAATCACATCAGTGTGCAAGGCATTGTGGGAGCTGTAGTCTTGGCTGGAGGAGAACTGGCTACTGCTTCAGTGGTACATGTACTCTGTTCAGTAGACATATGTTTAAAAGTGAGACCTTACCTAACTCATCTCCCTTCACAGCATCTTTGCACATTTCAATACGAGCGGAGTGATAGGGAACAAGGTAATCTTGTAACGCGCTCACGAGAATCACATTCTTGAAGTGCTCCAAGCCTGTAATACAATAATATTCACCATGAGATTCCAGAACAATATTAAGGCATCAATACAGACGTATCTTTCATGAAGTCACGGGCATAATACTTTCAATAAGATAAATTTCAAATCACTAATGTAAGTTACTGAAGAGTATTGGGTCCATGTCAGGTCAATGGTAAGACATGCAAATCTCTTAAAATACTACCTTGCTGGTTATGGTTAAAATAGTTCCCAAAAGTTTCTAATAAAAATTTCAGATCACAGCAGCTTTATTTTAGGGTTTTATATGATTTAATATTCAGATGAAAGCCATACGAAAGACGGGGCATATGTCTTACCTTTTTTCTGACTGAGTTTGTAGAGGAAACTTTGTCTTGGGTCTTTGTGATCTGATAATGCCATCTGAGATACGGAGACACCTATATGCAACCGCTTCTCTATCCACAGGCCTATAACAAAAGAGATGCACATGTTAATTCATTGTATTATATAAAAGCATGTTAAAGTTCATTGAAATGTAGGTGTGGGGTTATATTATCAGGAAACACACTGTATCTTGAAAGTTCTAAAATACAGCCGTGATCTTTCCCAAACATAATTTGACATTTTTGACTTTTGTCCTATCATAATGATAAATGAATTGTACTTGATGTAAATGAAGCATGGTTAAATCCATATACATATATTACTTGTTGTTTCTAATCTTTGAATTACTTGTCAATAATAAAGCAATGGCCAGTAAATCCCTACCAGTTTTAAAGAGAATCGAGTTGGGGTACAGAAGGCCCATATGTGGTCCACCGAAGGAGAGGTAAGTGTGCAGGTTTCCACGGTAGCCTTCAAATTCAGGTCTCCACAGGGCTGAGCGTATTATTAGATTGCCCAAAGAAAAGCCGATAAAGCTGCGGGGAGAGAAAAGTAACATTAATATAAAAATTCATATATATAAGAGATTATATCGAGACTTTTTGCGAATTACTGTACCTGATCCTGGAAATAATGAGCTTCTTGCTTGTTATGTACTCTAATATTTCATTTAGGAGACTGCTGCCTAATTTATCAATATCACCAGTGGTGCAGCCCTATAAAGAAAACACAAGAAGTGAAAAATAAATATTGCATCAGAATTAAAACAAGACATGCACAGAGACCAACATTAATGAAAACATTATAATTGCCACAATTATTTAACGGTGTATAAAATAGCAATATTAAAGGGCCTGTCTGCTAAAAATCAGCAACAATAATCTTCTATAAGACCTATCCACTTCCCACCTTGTCAATGCGACATTTTTCATGCAATTTAATATAATTTTTCTATATATTTTGAGAAATCAAACCCTACAGAAGACGTTTCTGTTCAAAAGGATTTGTCATTGGTCGATCTATAATAGCGTCAATTTGTTACAGACCACTTGTTACAGTTATATATCAGAATGATCTTTATGGGCCCCACTACAACTGATCATTTCATATTAATCATCAGTAAACCAATAAAATACTAATAATGAAAGGATTTCTCAGGATAGTTACATTTTATCATCATTGCCTATTAGTTCCCATTGAGCTGAGATGGATAGAATGTTTGAACAGTTTCATATAGGAATGGAGATGACCCCTCAGAACTAGACACACAGATATACGTACCTCGTTGCAACAAGACATTAGGAAGTTGATTTTCCCATGTGTCACTCCAGACTCGATATGAGGTCTTATTAATAGAAGATCAAGTGCGGAACCTAGAGTAGAAATAAAGCCATTCATTTTAAATGGGCAGGGCAATGGTAAATCATATGACAAAACACACGCAAGTGTTCCTCTCAGAATCAAATCTTTAAAATTTTACTTACCACCCAAGCCGTGCGCACTGACTATTAGATGTGTTTCGTCTTCACTACTGGAGTCGTCTTTGGAACCTACAATAAAATAAAATAAGTCAATTTTATCAAAGTAATGTCCTCTTTCCTTTAAAATCAAATGGGGAAATCAATGTTTAACTCACCAGTAGAACTGCTCTGCTGTTTTTGTGTAGGTATAAGTTGCCTCCAAACGAGTTTCTTTTCGCTGGTTTCTTGGAATAATCTACACAATAAAAACACACAATGTTGGGAGTCCATCAGCAATATTAGCATTTATTTTTGCTCTCTGTGTGTGTTGTTGCTTTTCTACTCTATGAGCTAATATTCTAAGAAAATTATATGATGCATTTCTATGTATACATATATATATATATATATATACAGTATTTACAGTATCAGATTGCATCAGACAACATTAACTTTACATAAGAATAATGATTTGTAAAAAGCACCAGCCCCAGTAATCAATAGCAACCAATTAGATTCTCCCTTTCCAATGGACAACCAATCACATACTGATTGGTTACTCAAAACTTACAACTTCCAATTCTATGTAATGCGCATAGTAAGTGCCCTGTCTGCTGCCTCCCTCTCTTTGTAGATATATAGATAGATGATAGATATATGATAGATAGATAGATAGATAGATAGATAGATAGATAGATGATAGATGATATTATGGATAGATAGATGATAGATAGATGGATAGCATTTCTGTATGTATAATATCACATTCTTTACCTAATCCTGGATATGATTAGACTGTTAGATTCCACAAGTTTTGCAATTTGGCTCAATAGACAATTAGCCAAAGAATCATATTCATCCAGAGTTTGATCCTAAGAAAACAAACAAGCAAACAAATATAATTAGTGATTTGAAATAAATGCAGCATTGCCTTGAAAACCAAAGAATTAGAAGACTAACTGAGACAATGCCTTGGCCATTCTAACGACTATTTTTAAAGCTCCTTTCCTATAGCAACTTATAGGGGCTGATTTTAATAAAATATCAAAATAAAACTTTGATGCGACAAAGCAGATTAGACTGTATTTCCTATATCATTTGGCTGCTACAATATTGTTTCAATAGTCAGAACCAGCTATGCAGGAAATAACAAGGGGCAAGCGAATAATATATTCCATAATCATTTCTCCCTTAGTTATTGATCTTGTTCCAAGTCCCGGCTACATACTGTACCTCGTTTCCTAGATGTCCGATGACAGCAGTTCTTCCACCGAGACATCCATATACAAAGGTAATTACTGCTTGAGGATCTGTTGTATCTAGGGTAAAAATAAGAACATGGTTAATGTTCAAGTTACGGTAAAATATATGTTATATTCATATTTCTCACACGAGAAGATATAGTAAAAAGGGAATTACAATTAGTAGGTCTCATCCTGATATGCACAGATATTCCTTCATTTGATCCGTTGTCTAGTTCCATGCTCAGAGTAAACTCCTTGGAAGGGTTGTTGGAGAAGAATTGACTTATCCATTTCCTCAGTTCTTTTTTAACATCAAATAACCTAAAAAAACAACAAAAGATATATTTTTAGGCTAATATCGATATCTGTAAAACTAACTGACACCACTGGGGGAAATCCAAAGTTCTAGGTGAAAACGCATAAACCTGATTTAACAATAGGGTATTGACTAAGCAAAATATAGTCTTAAGTTTATATATATATATATATATTCTCTATTTGCTTTAGTAAAGCATGAGAAGTCTGTGTCTCTTGTATTAAGAGTCTTGAGCTCCAAAAATAAATCATTTGTAGAAAACAAATGTCCCCAATGAGGTGCTTGAATGCTATACCCAATGGCTCGGCCTCTGCTAGCCCGGCTTTATGATGAAAAGAACTTGGGGGGGTGTTACATTCTTATAAGCACAGTGAGAATATGACGGCTCAAGACTCACCCCAACACGCAACAACAGGCCTATGATTAAGGGAATGTCTCCCGCAATGCGTAAGGCGATTTTGTTACCCTAATGTTGTAATAAACTCCTTCAAATTTATCCGGAGTGCCACTTGTATCGCTCATTTTGATTATTATAAACAGCAAAAAAAATCCAGTTGTTCCAGTACAAGCCACGTTATCTTTTATAGCTGAATGGAAGTGACTATAGATAACTAGTGATCCTGGGATTCATACTTATTTAGGATTGTTATGGCCCTTTATATATTTTACTATTTGATTTTTTATTTGCATTACATTTTGTGCATTATATTTATATTTGGTAGGAATCAGAACTTACCCTTTCCTCAAAGACAATGGCATGGCATAAAAGGAGGGATTTAAACCATTGTCTGCATTGATAGCTGACAGGAATGACATAATTCTCTTGAGGTTATCTTCAACACTATCAACAGAGGATGGTTTAACTTCTGCTGAACAATCCATAACGTCTTCTGAACAATCCATAACGTCTTCTGAACAATCTACAAAGTCTTCTGAACAATCTATAAAGTCTTCTGAACAATCTACAAAGTCTTCTGAACAATCTATAAAATAAATTTTAAATGTTAGCAGGAAAATGCCTTCCCATCCACACTCATATATAGAAAAGTGATCTTATCTTTCATTCAGTACGTCACCTCAGTGGTTCTATGGTACAGAGCGGTGGGATATGTTGGCACTTTAGAAATACGTATTTAAAAAATAATAATGAATGGAAGGAGTTCTGGATGAACAACTGTCACACACTGAGGCAGCAGCACCTGTGGATTCTTTCCATACGTACCTATTGCTTCAGGCTCTAAGTACCGGTCTTCAAAGATCACGGGTGCAGATTTTGATACCATGTCCGTGTCCCGGCACTCAAGACAATCATTTTTTGGAGCTTTTTTGACTTTTTCATAAATCTCTTTGTGGCTTTTGGTGCTGCAATGAGAAACGGGTATATTTAGAAATAAATCACATCCAGAGATCAGTAAACTAAAAACTGAGGGATGGAATAAAAAATCTGGAGTATCCAACAGCAACCAATCCTATGATTTTAAATGCCTGATAATCAGGCCAATTACATCTGTTGTTTGGTTGCTAAGGATACTAGACCATTTATTATATTTCCAGTAAAACTGTAAAGGACCGTAAATGTCCATAAAATGTGTAAATGTAATATTCCCAAATCAAATAAGAACTGGCTATCTCTAAACATAAATATTTGAAGAAACACCATGTACTCACATCTTCTCATCATATAAAATAGCTTCTTGTTGGGGGTGGTCAGTAGAAAAGAATAATTTCTTGAACTTTTCTTCCTATAAAACAATAAAATAGACACAGTTCATAAGCACAACCTTGAGAGATAACGGCAATGTAAAACAATAAATGGAGTCCCACTGCCTTAAAGCCTATTCAATGCGCTTCTTACCTTTATTTGCTTCTTCTCTTGTTCACTCTCGAAGGAGGATTGAAGAAATTTTCCCCACAGATTGAGAAGTTGAGCTGATAGTTCTATTAGGCTGCTATTTATTGCGTCTGCCAGATCATTGGGGTCTTCTATTTCCTATGGTTAAAATATTAAATAATCAACAATTTGTGTAAACACAGAGAATACAGTATGTAAAGCACTTTTTAATACCCCAATAGTATAAGGAAACTAGTTTGGGGTGACAGGTTAGTATCAGATTACAGAATAAGCAATGAGCAAACTTACCGCCACTTTGTCAGATAACTCACTGAGCCGGACTTTCAGATCCAGTTTTTCTGTGGAGGAAACAAAGACGGCATTATATTACATTTCACAATAATGTTTTGTACATCTAAGAATATAAGTTTATTCCCTTTCCCACGTGTGTTACTTTGCTATTGTGATGTATAATATGGAGTGGATCAGACTGGAAAGGAATGAGAGCCCCTAGGATATAGCAATGGTGCAACAGAAGAATCTTGGGAGATTTACCCACCACAGGAAACATCTCAATAAAATGAATAAGAGGAGCCTTGTTAGACGTGTAGGCAATAATTGTAGGTGCCCAGTTACTTGCGGTGCTTCCTAATGATGGTGAGTGACCTAATATGAGTAGCGGGTGTTTTACCATTTGCCACTGCCCTAATATTGACTCTATGATGATATCAAGGCCAGTGTGTAAACTAACGGTCACTTTGGGATACCTAAATGTGCACTTTGTTTGTTCATGCCCATAATCTTTCAACTTCCAAGAGGAAAGAATGTTTTCATTGACTCATCAATATCTATTATCCATTTGGGATGTTGGGTGGTCAGAGAAAGGTCAATGTTTAAATGAACTAATTTGAACAAAACCTAAAGAACAGGACAAGTAGGTGTCACAAAGTAGAAGCAATCACATACCAAGCTCCAGCTTGCATGAGGAAGGCAGCGTTTCTGATACGGAGATGAAATAACTGTACAGTCCATCATAGGAAAGCAGCAAGCAGGATCGTAGTGTTGAAAGGAAACGGTAGGCATGCTGCAAGTATTTCTCTTCTATCACAAAGCTTTTACCCTAAAATAGAGAAACGGAGTCATGAAGCAAGAAAGAAAGCAAAGAGGACACAAATCATTACAAGATGGTGCCCTACTACCCCACAGCACTACTCTTTTGCCAGTTAAAGACATCGGTGAAATGGTGAGACTCGTTGGGGTTCAGGAGGAGGGAGGGAGGCAGTTAGTGGGGCCTGGGGTTGTCTGTAATTATAATTCCACTCACAGAACTGTTTTTACCCTCTGGAAGGTTCAAATACAAATTCATGTTTGTTACTTACGTCTGCTGCCAATTTCTTTTTGAAGTTTTTGCCCAAAATGACACTTTCCACTTTTGTTTTTTTAGCCTTTCTCCACCAGCTGGGAAGAATTCTTTGGAATACTGAGTTTTTCTTGGAAAAGCTATAAAAACAACAAATACAGATGATTGTATTATCTTGAAATTGATATTATTTCTTAATGGAATAGTAAAATAATGTCATCATCTCTATCTGACAATAACAATCCGTGTACTTACGTCTTCAGTGGGGGTTGTAATACAACCAACAGGCCATGAACAATGACCGACAGCTTTGCACATGACTCAAACACTATATTCGTGCGGCCGTGAATCCCTCGATGCAGGTTAAAGTGCAATTTCATGTCCTCACGCCACATTGGTGCCGAACGCTTACATTTGCGTAATCTGTTCAGATAAAACCAGAAGATCGATGTGTTAAACACAAATCAGATTTCACTAACCCATCAGTCTTGTTAGCTTTATTGTATTAGAATTAATTATATGCTGATTAATTGAACAGAACTGATGTAGATAGTGATATTCTGAGACAATTTACAATTGGTTTTAAATTCAAATTAAATTAAAAAAAAACTATTAAAAATAAATAATGAAGACTAATAGGAAAGTTGCTTATAATTAGCAATTCTATAACATATGAAAAGTTAACACAAAGGTGAACCACCCCTTAAACTGCTCAGGTAGAAAATCAGTTTCTATATGTAAGTCTAACTGGCCAATACATGGGTGGTTGGGGGAATCTAAACATTTTCCAGTAGAGCAAAAACATTAGACAAATGGGAAAGAAAGGAATTACAGCACAAATATAGAGTCAGAGTTTTAATCTATTCTTCAATTCTGATCATTTCTCTACTTACTCTTTATGGTTTTCTTCATAGTAAAGGCCAAAGTTCATCTTGCTCTCCAGGGTATTCAGAGTCTCTTCAATCTGCCATTGTAGAGAGAATAGAAGAAACATAAGATACGGTATAGGGAACACACAAACACAAAGCTGATCTAAAAGACTTTTTATCACTTACTTGACTCTCATCCAGGAGGACATTAACGGTGTAGATCACAACGTCGTCAATTCTAATAGCACGTTTGGTTTTCTTTAATTTAAACACACTGCTGAAAAAATCACTGCCCTCAACTGAAGCCGGATACTTCACGTTATCTAAAACAGAAGTTTTAATCAATTTACCAAACTATAACACAACAGAGTGAATAAAGAAGATTGTCAGCAATAAAACTCCATATGCAGAACTAGGTAACGAGGTTATAAGTAACAAGTACCTTCAGTATGGAAAATCCTTGCTTCGATTGTGTGAGGGATGCTCGTCAGAATCTCAAAGGATGTCTTAATTTGCCAACATCTAAAAGCAAAAACAATGTGACATTAAAATCAAACTCTCTCTGCTCCTCATGAACACGTTCTGTTAAAGGGGAAGTTCATTTGCCTGAATGTTTCTATGTGCTCCTTTCACTGCTACACAAGCCGCCCTTTGCTGCTGTCCATATGTAAGGGGTTATTTACTAAACTCCAAATGCAAAAATCACAAAAAAAATCGTGATTTTTTGTTTATAAAATCAAACTTTTAAAAAATCACGAATTTGGAAAAGTCCAAATCGGAAAATCCGCCATCTCAGACCTGTCAAGGTTGCATAGAAGTCAATGGGAGAAGTCCCAATGATTTTTTGATATGCGCTGGGTTTCTTGCAATACCCCGAAGTTTTCAGAGTTTTCAGGTGAAAAATCTGAAGAAAAATCTGAAAAAATCGTGAAAATCTGATTTGTTCCAGCAAAGCACATTTTTGGGAAAATGTAATAATAAATAAACGCAAAAAAAACGTGAGCAGATTTTATTGGAGTTTGCAGCAGAAAATACTGAGATAAATTTGGACTTTGATAAATAACTCCCACAGTGTAAATGTAATTTCTATGAAGGAGATGCCAATCCAAAAACAATTGGAATATGTTGCTCAATGTCTAAAGGACCTAAAATGATTTTACTGCAGGGCCCAGTAACTTGCAGTTTTACTATTTACTCAACACTGATCATAGGACATTGTGAGTATGTGAGAGCAATTGCCTTACAAGCTGCCATATTGAAGTATGCGCCAAATCTAACATTCAACTCAGTCCTAGGAAGTTTTTGGAAGATTTGGATTCAACCAAATTGGACTCCTTAAAGCATCAAGAAACACTTACCCACTTTGAAGAAAAAACGGAATCTGGAATTGCTTTAGTTGTAATGAAAATTCAAGTGTAGCTTGTACTTTTTCCATAGTTATTGTTGTTTCAGGTTAATATACTAAAAAGCAAAAGAACAAAGAGGAAAATCATGTTAATGGTTCAAATCATCAGATAATGTGGCTGTAAAAGGTGTTGTACGTGTTCCCTGGTGTGTGTAGGTTTGTGTTACATGTGAGTAATAAACCATCCTACCGGCCAAACCCAAATCTACAAAGCTGGAAACGAAGGAACATTGCAAAATGCACTTTTTTATCTGTCTCTTTACTGAAATATGTTCAAATGTAATAAAATTCAAGATTTCAGGGTTTTTTTTCACTCACCTAGTAATAAAGATGAAATTGAGAAGGAAAGAAAGAAATAAAGAAAGAAATTGAGAAAATTGAGAATAGAAAGAGAATTGAGAAAAGTCGAAGTAAAAGCGGGGAAGTTTTTCTGCGATGCGTCACGATGCGAAGATGCAGGAAAACTGATGCTTAATATGTGTTTACTGACTTATCACAGGATGCCTTGTGATGTCATAATGGCATTGACTTGTTTACTGATGCCGTTGCCATGGTGACGATGATGTCATAGTGGTGCAGCTGTAAGGCAAGTTGAAGTGTTGACTGAACGCAACTGGTGATGTCATAATGGTGCGTCATGTGACCCGATGTCCAGCCTCCCAGAGCTGCAAACAGCTGTTTAACTGCACATCATATAAATGAGCCTGACGCTTGTAATGAGCTCAAATGTCTTTCTCTTATTAAATATCTATATTTACTGACTGTTACACAAACGGACGATATCAGCAGAAAATAAGTGAGGCTTGAGGAACGGATCAGTTTAATCACGACCATATCAGTCCTCATTCCCCGTGTTTATTCTGCCCTTATACAGGACTTTATCTGGCCTTTTAACTTACACTTTTAATTCATTCCCTGCTATTTGTACTTAAAAAAACATTTTCATGTTTTATTATTTTGTAGTTTTTGAGTTATTTTTGAGCTTTTTATTCAGCAGCTCTCCTGTTTGCAATTTCAACAATCTGGTTGCTAGGGTCCAGATTACCCTAGCAACATGCATTGATTTGAATAAGAGACCCCTGTTTAATAAGAGCAACAACTGTGTGTGATGTACAAAATGTACAGTAATAGTTCAGAGTAACCCTGCCATGTGGATCCGTTATCCGGAAACCCGTTATTCAGAAAGCTCAGAACTATGGACTCCATTTCATCCAAATAATCCTATTTTCTAAATATGATCTCCTTTTTCTGTGTAATAATAAAACAGTCGTTTGTATTTGATCCCAACTAAGATCCTTATTGGAAGCAAAACCAGCCTATTGGGTTTATTTGACATTTATTATGACTGTCTTGCTATAGCAAAATAAAAGCACCTTGGTAAAGCAATTGAGCAGAAAAGGAACCATTATTGGCAAATATATATATATATATATATACTTTATGTGCTTCATCTGCAACTTCAACTTAATAATAATAATAATAATAATAATGCAATAACATAGAAAATGCCAAAAGGTGGATTGTGTTTGTCAGTAAATGTCTCAGTTGGATCTTACAAGAAGGCAGTAGCACCCAGACCCCACGTACAGACCAGTGACTATGTTGGCCCATGTATTGGTCTAGGTTTTTTTATTCATTTAAAAAAAAAATTCCCTCCTCATGAGTTGCCCGACCACATTCCCACATTAAGTCATACTCAAATGAATTGTAATATCAATTTCCACTTTAGTGTAGCTACATAGTCACTAAATGTCTCCCTATGAATTAGGAAAGTAAATTATTACACTTTGAAGGAAAAAGTGGATTTTTACATTTAAGGCTTTTCTTTGTTTATTTAATTGAAACAATATATGTAAGAATAGAGAGAATGTGCCACATGTAAACAGAGTCCCCAGGTCTCCTTGAAGGTGACTGAACTCGTTGCTACACTGAATACGGGAAGATGTGCGGCCATTGAAATAATCAATAGGATCTACCACTTGGCTTTCTCCATGGGAAGCAGAATGTTATGTCTTCCGGCTTATACATCTCCCATAGTGAAAATAAAACTTATTAAAGATTCCTGAGAGGGCTAAAGTAACTTCAGAAATAGGACATGTTCTTTGACTGGATAAGGAAAGTGTCTTCTTTCCATAAAATCCAATGGATGTATCATTTTTATTCCCTGTATTTGGTTTCAAAGGAACATATTGGGTTAATGTAATAAAGCAAAAAAATAATATAATAAATAAGCAGGAACCATATTAAGGACCAGTGTAAATGTGGCATTTTATGTTTATTACACACTGGGCACCGGTGCAACGAGAACAAGTTGTTTTTCACTGTGAGCCTTTGAAAACTTGTATTTTATTATATTTACACCAAGGAAAAGTGGTTCACATCATACAAATTTTAACACACAACATGTTGGTCAAGCAATAAGCACCAGTTAGGTTATTATTCTTTACCAACATCTCTAATAAAGACGTATATATGACCTATATGTACCCGTCCTATTCAAACTGACCTAAGCGTAAGAGGATGAACAACGTTTTCCTCGCTATGAAATGCTCCCGATGACGAATTTACACTTGAGAAACTTTGCCGGCGTTCAGCTGCTGAGACGCATGTTTGCATTTTCGGAAATTAGCATAGTGGTCAGTGTCGGACTGGCCCACAGGGACACCAGGAAAACTCCCGGGGGCCCAGGTGTCAGGGGGCCCTTGTGCTGCTAAACATTTGGCCTATTTCATGGTCATTCCTAGGGATGGGCGAATTTGTTCGCCTTGTTTTGCCAAAAAAATTACGCCCATAGACTTGTATAGCATTGTGCATCAAAATCAAAAGACGTACGTCAAAAAAATTTCGCTGCGTGACAACTTTTTTTTGACGCCCATATACTTTAATGGGCGTCGGCGACATTTTGCCAGCGGCAAATTTTTGACGAAACGAAACGGGTCAAATTCGCCCATCCCTAGTCATTCCCTATTTCTATGAGAACAAAGAGGCTAAATAGATGGAATAACAGATTATAGTATGTAAAGAGAAGAGACTAGGGGAATAGAGGTTGATTGAGAAGAAGAAGTATAATAGTAGTGAGAGTGGCCCCTGGTCTATGGTTCTTTGGTGGGCCCCTGGTCTAAGGTTTTGAGTTGGGCCCCTGGTGTCCCAGTCCGACACTGATAGTGGTAGCGACTTTGCGCCTGATGAAGGTGAAAATTCTCCCTTCAGTGAATTTGCCACACTGTATTTATTGCAGCACATGGTCAGGTCTAAAGAACATGCAGCACCATTATATACTTATACATATGTAGTTTTAATGAGCAATGCCATTTATTTGATTGCAGATTATTCAGAGGGCCGTTCATGAGTGGGAATTATGTGTGTGACTATAGCAGAGCAGTTGTGTTTAGGCAACAAAGGCTGCAGAGCTGATAATGGCTGGGCACATTGAAGTAATGAAACAAATGTAGGATACAGAGTCCACACAACTGGTATTTCAGTTCAAAAGACTAGTTTTAATTGTTTTGGGGTCACATGTCCCCACACCAATTATTTGCACACCTTATAGGAAGGCCTAGCGTTTGTGTTATAACTAAACAAATAACTAATGGAGGCTGGACGCACTCATTGCTTCATTCAGAGCACGGCAGTAGGACAGAGATTGGTTCCTGCAGTTAATATGTAAGTTCCTCTGCCCAAGAGACTCGGTATTCATGTTCCCCGCCTCTGACAGCTGC
Source organism: Xenopus petersii (assembly GCA_038501925.1). NCBI lineage: Eukaryota > Metazoa > Chordata > Amphibia > Anura > Pipidae > Xenopus > Xenopus petersii. Next base: position 8,081,940 of record CM076688.1, read on the forward strand.
TCCCTCCTGTCCCCCAAAACAACTGCATAGTTTTGTATGTCCGACGAAGGACAGAGAGAGGCGGGAAATAGCAGACAGGAAATGGAGGCGGGACATGGAGAATGGCGACAGCAAACAGGAAATGGAGGCGGGACATGGAGAATGGCGACAACAAATAGGAGAGGGAAGAGCGGGAAAGAGAGAATGGCGACAGCAAACAGGAGAGGGAGGTGGGGCATGGCTACAGCAGGCAGGAGAGGGAGGAGGAAAATGGAGAATGGTGACAGCAGGCAGGAGAAGACTGTGACGATGATGCGTTACAAATGTATTTAAGGGGGAGGGGCAACAGAGCAAATAAAAAGACCGGGCGCAGCAGAACTATTGCGCACTTCGTGGGGAATGTGTGATATGTGAGAGCGATGTGGAAGGGGCAGCAATTCTAGTTCCACGTCTGCCAATGGCTCCCTGAGGCAAAACCTCGTTAGTTGCTTCATGTTGCTCAGCCGCAGATATGACTGAACTAGAAGTCACACAGTGATCAGTGTAGAGTTGTCAGACAAATATGGCGTCTGGGAGTCTGTGTTGTTCATGAAAACAATGACTTTTTAGCACATTTTAGTTATAGACGTCGGCATTAATGAATTTGGGGTTTCAAACATCAACATTCGTTTCTTTTCAAAATGTTTTTGTTCACCAGAATTCCTCACAGTCTGACTTGTTGCACTTTGTAATGGCCGTGGCCCTTTTTCCTCACAACGTATACAGGTGTGGGTTCTGTACTCCAGAAACCCTTTATCCAGAAAGCTCAGAATTACGGAAAGTGTCTCCCCTAGACTCACATTTTGTCCAAATTTTTAAAAATAATTTCCTTTATCTGTGTAATAATAAAACAGTACTTTGTACTTGATCCCAACTAAGATATAATTAATCCTTATTGGAGGCAAAACCAGCCTATTGGGTTTCTAGTAGACTTAAAGTATGAAGATCCAAATTACGGAAAGATCCCTTATCCGGAAAATCCCAGGTCCTGACCATTCTGGATAACAGGTACAATAAGTACAAAGATAATAACCTGGCAGTATTCTGAATCAAAGATAAGTACAGGTATAGGATCTGTTATCCAAAAACCGTTATCCAGAAAGCTCTTATTTACGTGAAGGCCGTCTCCCATAGACTCCATTGTATATAAATAATCAACATTTTTAAAAATAATTTCCCTTTTCTGTGTAATAATAAAACAGTAGCTTGTACTTGATCCCAACTAAGATATAATTAATCCTTATTGGAAGCAAAACCATTTTGTTTCATGTGTAAATGATTTTCTAGTAGACTTAAGGTATTACAGCAAGATCCATCATCCTGAAAACCCCAGGTCCTGAGCATTCTGGATAACAGGTCCCATACCCAGGGCCGCTCCGGCCATGAGGCAAGGTGAGAATCTTGCCTCAGGCGGCACGGAGAGGCCAGTTACCAGGGGCGGCAAAAAGCCGCCTCTGGTAACTTTAAGAGCCGAATTTCCGTTTTTTAAAACGGAAATTCGGCTCTTCTAGCGCAGCGAGCGCAATAGCGCTCACTGCACTAGCGATGCGGCCCCTCCTCCACCCGCTCCGACGCTGGTAGTTAGAAGAGCGGAGCAGGAGGAGGGGCGGCATTGGGGCTGCTGCCTCAGGCGGCAGCAGCCCCTGAAACGTGCCTGCCCATACCTGTACCTGAAATATATCAGCCAGAATGGTTATACCATAAAGAATGGAAAATGGGAGAGGACTGGAGACACCAGGTTTCATAGATAGTTTTAAATAAATGATTTCTATAGATCCCCAGTGTTGGATTTGGGAATATTTAATTTTATAGGGAAATGTCTCAGGGCAGCTCAGGCTTAGGGGCAGATTTACTAAACCGCAAAGTGACTTAACGCTGGCGACAATTTATAGACACCTCGCCGATTTACTAACTGGTGCAGGCGTCACTTTGCTAGCGAAAGAGACAGACGCTAGCGCTCATTCGCACTCTATCGCCAGGTGAATTTTAATATTGGCGAATGGACGTTACTCCGCAAATTCACTAAGATGCGGATTTTACTGAACGTTACCTGATGCGCCAGACTTGCCTTCACCAGCTCAGACCAGGCAAGTGCAATGGAGTAGATGGGACTTCCTCGTTCTTCTGTCACTTACATCATATTTTTAGTGGAAAAAGTTTCCAAAGTCCCAAAAACGCTGCGTCTTTTCTTTTTTTCAGAGTGACAGGCTGCAAAAGTCCTTAACATTTTTTTGGTAAGCGGTTTCCCCCCTACATTTCTTAAAAAATGGCACATAAACTATACACTGGGCTCATGTGTAGGACAATATAATAACTCTATTGTCTTTATTAAGGTTCCCTGGACTTGTGTAATGTAATGTATTTGATGCAACATATACGTCCATTCAACTTTATAATTCCCCGCCGTATGCAAATTAGAGGTGAAGACCTCTAACGAAGTTGCGCTCGTCAGAATCGAACGCAAACGCATCTTCGATTTGATTGTCGAAGTAACGCTAGTGAAAATTCGCCAGCTTTCTAGGCAACTTTTCAATTGGACTTCATTATTTCTATTTATTATTTACATTTTATTATTTCTCCTGACTCTTTCCAGCTTTCAAATGGGGGTCACTGACCCCATCTAAAAAACAAATGCTCTGTAAGGCTACAAATAATTGATACTTTTTATTACTCATCTTTCTATTCAGGCCTCTCCTATTCATATTCCAGTCTCTTATACAAATCAAGGCATGGTTGCTAGGGCAATTTGGACCCTAGCAACCAGATGGCTGAAATAGCAAACTGGAGAGCTGCTGAATAAAAAGCTAAATAACTCAAAAACCACACATATTAAAAAAATGGAAACCAATTGCAAATTGCCTTAGAATATCCCTCTCTACATCATACTAAAAGTTATCTCAACGTGAATCAGCCTCCAGAAAAACGGAAAAGTGTTGCAGTGAGAGTCTCAGATTTATAAAAATGAATTTTAAAATTACAAAAGTTACTATACTTGAAAATTCATTCAAAAGAGAGGGCAAACTTGTATGAGGTTCTGTGAGACTGTCAGCATGTAGTGCTGTTGAAAGCTATGAAAGATTTGTTTAACGAGTAGCCCCTTAATATCTAGGATAGACCTTATGTACTGTAGGTGATTCTTAGGTTTGTAAGAAAGTTATTGACGGCTTTCAACATACGTTCCTCAAGATGTTCCTCAAAAATCTTATACAATGTCTAGATGTAGCCAACTGGGCCTGGGTCTTTTCCGTTTTCAATAATTGACTAGATCAGGGGTCCCCAACCTTTTTTTACTCGTGAGCCACATTTAAATGTAAAAAAGAGCTGGAGAACAACACAAGCATAAAAATGTCCATGGGGATGTGAAATAAGGGCTTTGATTGGCTGTTTGGTAGCCTCTATATGGACTGGTAGCCTACAGGAGACTCTGTTTGGCAGTACATCTGGTTTTTATACAACCAAACTTGCATCTAAGCCGGGAATTCAAAAATAAATATCTGCTTTGAGGCCACTGGGAGCAACATCCAAGGGGTCGATGAGCAACATATTGCTCGCGAGCTACTGGTTGGGGATCACTGGACTAGATGTATGTTAGTAAATATGTACCGTATATACTCGAGTATAAGCCGAGTTTTTCAGCCCCCAAAATATGCTGAAAAACTCTACCTCAGCTTATACTCGGGTCAAGCGCAAAAACGGTCGCCGGCGCCTAAGAATATTCGCCGGCGCTTAGAATAGTAGCCGGCGCCTAAGAATATCCAAAAACGAGATTGAAACTTACCAGAAGCTGCTGCATTTCTCACCCTCGGCTTTTACTCTTGTCAATAAGCTTTTCCAGTTTTTGGAGGTAAAATTAGGTACCTCGGCTTATACTCTGGACGGCTTATACTCGAGTATATACGGTATATGTTTATATAGCGCTACTTATATACGCAGCACTGTACAGCAGAACAGTAAACTAATAGAAAAAATGGGTCATTACAGTAATAAATACAAAGTACATACAAAGTTGCATTAGAGACGAAAAAGACAAAGTGATTCAGAGACAAGAGGTCTGTAGAGCTTACAATCTATGTGGGAGACTAACTTACAGACACAAATAGGAAGTGTGGGTTACAGTGGGTGCAATAAAAGTGCCAGTTCCCAGTTCAGATGCGACTGCCCCAAGAGGGAGTCTGAGTTTATTTCTCAAGAGACTGAATATTCTAAATGAAATAGACTCTTCTATACTTTGTGGCCGGCCATAGGATAAAGTAAAGATAGCAGTTTTTCAGATATATTGGTGAACTGTATTCATGAATCTGCCATTAGTGATGGGCGAATAAATTCGCCTGGTGCGAATTCGCTGGTGAATTTCCGTGTTTCCCCGCCGGCGAATAAATTCGCACAACTCCCGCAAAAATTCGCCAATGAATTTCGATTTTGACATGCGGCAACACTATTTGGACGCCCGTTGAGTCAAAATTGCCGCGAGCTCCAGAACTGACGTGGACGTCAATTTTCGAGTTTTGCTAATTGTTCTCTGTTTCACTGGAGATTCACAAATTTTTCGGCGAAGGGAGAAATTCGCCCATCACTTTCTGCCATCATTAGTATCATGAGAATAATAACTGCGCTCTATCTCGTGTCTTATACACTATGTTTTGTGCATGTTGTTTAAACTCATAAACGAAGCTTCTACATTTGAATTAAGAGTAGTTGAAAACCACTTAGGGTGTTACTAAAATTCTAATTTGTCTCATTTTTGTCATGATTGCGGAAAGACTCGATAAAATTCATCAAATGGAACAAGATCCCAAATCTAGCAAATGTTTATGATTTTACCCCACAATCACTCGTTTTTTTTCCGGTTATCGCTCCCAAAACCCCCAAATTTTTTAGATTATCGAACCAAACCTAGCATCCACTATGATATCTTCAAATTGCTATAGGGGCATCTCCCGCTGACTTATACAAGACCTTGACAGGTTAGAAATGGCAGATTTTTGGCTTTTTTTCCGCATCAGGGTATAATAAATCTTGAACATTTTTTGGGGTTTTTTCCACTAAAAATTTTTTGGCCAAAAAACCCTGACTGAGGTTTGGAGGTGTGTAGTTTGGGTTCTAGCGTAACCCTGATATCACCACCTAATATCTTCTTGGAATTTCTGTAGTTCGGTCATCATTAGATCCATGCGTTTCTATTTATTCTGGTTGGGAAAATAACAATAGGCAAGAGTGACCGTGAATATATTTTAGTGAGAATGTATCTTCCATTCTTATCAATTGTATGAATAAAATGCTGATGAAAATGCCAATGGCGACCCCTTTACTGTATTTGCCACTCAGGTGAGTCGCTATTTCTTCTTAAATGTTGGTCTATGGGCCTATTCTAAAATGTGTCTCTTGAAGATTAATGACCATGACTTGTTGTTTATGTAATTCAGTAAGAATTTACAATCACTTATTTGGGGGGGGGATTAAAGCAGACTCTCGTGTTTATATTGTATAAAGGTAAAGAAACCACAATATAACTGCGCATTCAGGAAACCATCCACATTCTGTTATTAATAGATAATACGAGAAAATGAAGAAGAGAAACTCCTGACATTTTATAAAATATTCAAAAAAATGTATGAAGGTGGGTGGGATGTTTCTAGTTGCTCAGAAGATCAGGAAGTGAACTGCATCTCCCCCTGACGTCAGAGCTGAAAAGCAGGAAGTAGTGTTCTGGCTATTATGTTACACATCAATCACTCCAGCCTTTATACATTACATTTTTGCCTAACTTACTATATTAGATACATTTTTTTATTTTGCACAGCCTGTCTATTTACCCAGTTTTTATTTTTACACTGAACAATTCCTTTAAATCTTTTCGTCTCAACCAATCACAGCTGCATCCAGGGTCGGAGTGGAGCACCGGGGGCCCAATGGGGCTGCAACACAAGGGCCCTCCTAACTCCCGCAAGCATGTGCGAACATTGTTGCACCGTAACATTATCTTTTTCTTTAGGAGGCTGCTGATGGGGGGATCAGGTCTGGGCCGGTGAGGGCCCATGAGGGCTTGGGTCCAACCATGGCTGCGTCTGATTCGGCCAATCTGTAAACATAAACCAGTGTAATGTGACTGCTGGGCATTCAGATCCCTTGTCATGCAGCCCTTGTGCTTATAGCTCCAGGGCAAGTTTTGTGTATACACCTCCAAGTTTTGTGTATACACCTCCAAGTTTTGTGTATAAACCTCCAAGTTTTGTGTATAAACCTCCAAGTTTTGTGTATAAACCTCCAAGTTTTGTGTATAAACCTCTACATTTTGTGTATAAACCTCCACGTTTTGTGTATAAACCTCCAAGTTTTGTGTATACACCTCCACGTTTTGTGTGTAAACCTCCAAGTTTTGTGTATAAACCTCCAAGTTTTGTGTGTAAACCTCCTCGTTTTGTGTATAAACCTCCAAGTTTTGTGTATAAACCTCCACGTTTTGTGTATAAACCTCCACGTTTTGTGTATAAACCTCCAAGTTTTGTGTGTAAACCTCCACGTTTTGTGTATAAACCTCCATGTTTTGTGTATAAACCTCCAAGTTTTGTGTATAAACCTCCAAGTTTTGTGTGTAAACCTCCACGTTTTGTGTATAAACCTCCACGTTTTGTGTATAAACCTCCATGTTTTGTGTATAAACCTCCACGTTGTGTGTATACACCTCCAAGTTTTGTGTATAAACCTCCAAGTTTTGTGTATAAACCTCCAAGTTTTGTGTATACACCTCCAAGGTTTGTGTATAAACCTCCAAGTTTTGTGTATACACCTCCAAGTTTTGTGTATAAACCTCCAAGTTTTGTGTATAAACCTCCAAGTTTTGTGTATAAACCTCTACATTTTGTGTATAAACCTCCAAGTTTTGTGTATAAACCTCCATGTTTTGTGTATAAACCTCTACATTTTGTGTATAAACCTCCACGTTTTGTGTATAAACCTCCAAGTTTTGTGTATAAACCTCCAAGTTTTGTGTGTAAACCTCCTCGTTTTGTGTATAAACCTCCAAGTTTTGTGTATAAACCTCCAAGTTTTGTGTATAAACCTCCAAGTTTTGTGTGTAAACCTCCACGTTTTGTGTATAAACCTCCATGTTTTGTGTATAAACCTCCAAGTTTTGTGTATAAACCTCCAAGTTTTGTGTGTAAACCTCCACGTTTTTTGTATAAACCTCCACGTTTTGTGTATAAACCTCCACGTTTTGTGTATAAACCTCCACGTTTTGTGTATAAACCTCCACGTTTTGTGTATAAACCTCTACATTTTGTGTATAAACCTCCACGTTTTGTGTATAAACCTCCACGATTTGTGTATAAACCTCCACGTTTTGTGTATAAACCTCTACCTTTTGTGTATAAACCTCCACGTTTTGTGTATAAACCTCCACGCTTTGTGTATAAACCTGCACGTTTTGTGTATAAACCTCTACGTTTTGTGTATAAACCTCCACGTTTTGTGTATAAACCTCCACGATTTGTGTATAAACCTCCACGTTTTGTGTATAAACCTCTACCTTTTGTGTATAAACCTCCACGTTTTGTGTATAAACCTGCACGTTTTGTGTATAAACCTCTACATTTTGTGTATAAACCTCCACGTTTTGTGTATACACCTCCACGTTTTGTGTATAAACCTCCAAGTTTTGCGTTTGTGTTTCGACCCTTAGTAAATCTGCCCTCAAATGTGTACTAAAGTGTTGCTCCTTTAAGTAATGGTACCAATATGGTGGTAACATTTACAGAAAGGGCAAATGTGCTAAATCAGTTTTTACTTCAGTATATACAATAGAGGAGTCCGTTTACAGACCTGTCTAATTTAAACCCTAAATGGGACTGCACTAGGCAATTCCATTATGGAAAAGGAGCTTCAAGTCCTTGTAGATGATAAACTTGTCTGTAACAAGCAATGCCAGTCAGCAGCATCAAGGGCAAATAAGGTCTTGAGCTGTAATAAATGGGGCAGAGATTCACAGGAGGAGGGGGTCCCACTGTATAGAGCACTGGTAAGGCCCCATCTAGAATATGCCGTACAGTTTTGGTCTCCATCACTCAAACAGGACATTATTGTATTAGAGAGGGTACAGAGAAGGGCAACTAAGCTGGTAAAGGGAAAATCTTAGCTATGAGGAAAGACTGGCCAAATTGGGGATGTTAGCCTCCCCAAGCCTTCATTATTATCTGCCTCTGCCCATAGACTATAATGGGTGAAAAATTTGCTGCGCTTCAAAAATTTGTCACATAATTTGTTGAGTGTCAAAAGACGTTGTCGCTCATAGACTGCAATGCATTCCAGGACATTTACGCCATTTCACAAATTCTCTGTGAAGCAAAACAAAGCGATTTGCCCATCACTTCTCAGGACCTTAAAGTAAAAGTGTATAAGAAGACCTAATGGTAGTGAAGTGCAGGTTGACCTGAAACCTGTGGTGACAACCTCGTTAGGTGAGTGGGGTTGAAATTTGTGCAACCATTACGGGTTAGGATTGGGGTCACACAGGGAAGGTCCACTCCTCCTGTCTTGGAATCAGAGGTGTGCACAGAAGTAGAGTGCGGGTCCTACAATGGCAACATTTTGCAGGTGAGGGTGGGGTGCAGGTTGAGTTTTTCCTGACCCGCACATCAGTACCAAACAGGTAAAAGCAACAAACAAGATCAATAGGAATCAATATTGAAATGCCGCTGGACACGCACCAAGCAACATTGTAAACACCAACAATTGACCCATGCTTCCTGGCCCGGCCGAGTTTGAAAAAAAAAAAAAAAAACAAGTTTTATGCCTTTTTTCTTACACTTTGCACCTACCCCAAATGAAAACGTCTATCAGAACATTCCCTGCTGTATTATCAGGTTTTGTTTTCTTTACTTTACAATCTAGTTATGTGCAGGAAATAACTGAAAAAATGAAATTGAAGGCTTCTGAAAACGATGATTAGGCGGCTGACTTTTCAAAACATTTCCCCATCTTCATCTGGACAGTGCGGGACCCTGTCTCTGGAAGTGAATGGGGAGCAACTCACAGATGACAATTACTTGGAGCAGGTTCTGAAGCTGAAGGAACGTATGTATTGTGCTACTGTGGTAATAACCATATGAGAGAGTCACAACCTGTCAACCCAAACATGTTGGTTGGATCCTGGTCCTCAACATCTGGAGTGCAACCGTTTGCCTCTCCCTACAGATGATCACAATTAATTAACAACAAGACTGGTAGAACATATATAGAAAATATATATTTTCTGTGTCTGTGCCATTGGTTGGTGTAATCCTCAACAAGATAGTAAGCTCCATCAACATAACTCTTTTTTTTCAGCAGCAATAAAATTCTGTCGCAGACTGATAAAAGGAATAGTTGTACTAGGTGAAAATGATGTCACAAATAACACTTATGAGTGCAAAGTGCATCTGGAACCTTGTACTAAACCCTGGCACAAGACACAAAGAGCACTTGATGCAAGTGAATGGTTGAACACCCCCTTTGTGTGCCAATGCTTGTGATGGTAAATGAGTGCTCTGATTGTTCATGCGGGATACTGGAGAGGCATCCTTGCCCATGCTATTATGTAATCCCTCCTTTAATAGTACATTCACATATGTATTAAACACTAATCAATCTACAGTATATTCTGTGGTTTATTTTTCCTTTATTGCTACTAGCGGAGAGAACCAGATGTTCAACAAATGCCTCCGCATGTATTTCCTATGCCGCAAGTGCTTCGTATTGTGCAGCCCCACCTCTGACTTGAGCCTCTTTCAGAAACTCAAACAAGTTTCTGATGACCATCTCTCTCCTTCCTTTGTGGCAAAAACAAAAAAGTTCTGTGATTACATCTTCAGCTGTGCAGAAGTAAAACACCTGGATGGGTTTCAGCCAGCAAATGGCAATAGTAAGTTCAAAATTATTTTCTTTTTGGTTGCAATTTGGTTTGGATTCTCCTTTCCAGTGATGTATTTGGGTGGTGGTATCCTGTAGAAAAACCTTAGGCACCTGAGGTACACCGTCTAAATTTATTTTTATATTCTCTAAGGACATTTTCTGTTTCTTTCTTGTTATAAAATTGTAAAATCTCTGCCCATTTCATCTCTCATATTCTATAACTTCTGCTTCCGCTTTTAATCCTCCCTTTTCTACTTCTCCCTTTTCCTGCTTTTTGTCCAGCCAAATTTTTCATCTTATTGTACCTTCTACTACCTCTCGCCCACCAGCCTTGATTGTCTCTTTCTGTTACGGATGCAACATCCAGAATTCGGCTAAATTTGAGCCTTTTTCAGCAGGCTCTGTATTTGGCTAAATCTAGAGAAGAGGGTTGGAGATTCAGCCGAAATCCTGATTAGCAGGGTTTTGTGTACCCCTAATCTTTATGTCCTGAAATATCTTGCTCTTCTGTCTCACAGTCCCTCTCCTTTCATTGTTATTCAGTGGGTACTATTGTGTCAGGGTCCTTTGGGTATGTCTGACAGGCTTGTGAAATGCATGTTAGAGACTGGGTGAATTTAGGAAATGGTGTCAAATGATTAGCAATAAAATAGCAATAAAGATGTCTCTGTCTCTTTGCTGTACTTTGTCCAGAAGATACAGAAAGCAGTAACCCTCATTCCAGAAAGTGCAGCTTTTCCCATCTTGGCTTGGATAAGGCTGTTTCCTTTCCAGTAATCAGTCCAAGATCCTTAGCCTCATGTCCTAACTGTAAGAAGATGTTTCTGCCCCATGGTACCTTTTATGACATAATATCCTATTATCAGATATCTATATTCCTTCAATTTCATCAAACCATGGGTTTTTAAAATCACCCCAGAATTCCTGGCCCAATCACTAATGAACACTTTAGGAAATCAGGCTGCTGAAGGCTACCATAGAGAAATTTGCATAGCAACCTGACTTCCTAGTAACTTTTCCTAGTGACTTTCACATAGAAAATATGTTGTAGTACTGACAATGGGGTAACATTCTGGCAATGTCATAGCAACAATTTTAGAAATGTGTTCCTAAAATATTTTCTATTTTTGAAATATGGCCAAGTCCCTTGTATGGAGAATGCAGTCCTTTACCTTTCTGAGAATGAAAACAAGGCTGCAGTTCTTGGAGCATTATGAAACGGAGATGGCCAAGAGAGTGGTGTTTCCTATAGAGACTATGAACCAGTTCATGGATCTAAGCAAGGAATATGAGTAACAAGCTCTTGATATCTTCATAATAAGATCATTCAGAGACAAAGACCATCACTTTCAGAAAGAGCTAATGGTGAGACAAACTTTCCAGTTCATAATAATCAATAATTGCCAATGGTTTGGCCAAACAAACATGCAAAACAGTGACTGTTGTAAAAGAGACTGACTGATGAAGATACTTCTTTTTCCTTCAGGGATGTATACAGAAGAAGAAAAATAAACTTCTGAAGAAAAATGAGGAGGCTTCTGTTACATATTGTGATGATCTGCTTGCAAATAAGATTGTTGGACAGTACAATGAGGATACAAAAAATGGCATTAAGGTAAGACTTTTTTGGAGGGGTGGATTTATAGCAATATATCAATCTCTTGAGAGCCCAAATCTTTCTACTAATGCAGTCATACATCTGCCCTATTGCTTTTTGAATGTTGCCATTCTTACAGGGTGATGAGGTTCTCCAGAAGTTCCTCAAGAGTAAGGAGGGGACTGGAAACACCATTTTGATAAGTGACAAAGCCCTTGGTGAAAGGAGAAAATTAAAGAAGGTATTTGACTCTCAGATATAAGGTAGGGAAAGTCAGTGAACAGCACTACCACATACTTAAAGGGTATCTAATTACTGCTGTACAACCACACTGTATTCAGTAGTTGCTTTAACATAAGCATCAAAGTTAAAGGGGACATTTTACATAACACTCATCTTTTGTTATGTTATTGTTCCTTTCTTACAATATGTAGTGATGTAGAAATAAAACTGTTTCGAGTGGGCGTGTCTCTTCTTTCTCCCACAGGAAATTGTTATCACACTGACTGACAGGCTGAACACACACACAGCAGGGAAAGCCCCTCCCAGGTTCCTGCCCATGTCTCTCAGCAGCCTGCAAACATGCTGATTCCCCCTGTATCTCACCTTATACTGATCCTGCACAGTTATTTATTTTTATCATATTAGAGAAAAACTTCTGCAGGTTTGGTTTATCTCTAACTACAGAATCAGCATATTAATTGATGCAGATAAACCCACGTAAATGTTCAGTGTTTTCTGCAATTAAGTGCCACACTCATTTGATAAATTGCACCCATTAAAAAAGTTAAAAGGGTTTTTATTTATTTTCAAATGTGCTGGGAGGACGGTAGCAGATTGTGTAGGTGGCGATTGGGGGAGGTAAATGGGGAAGGCAGCAGAGCGGTGATCGAGTTAGGTGGACGGGGAAGGCAGCAGGAATGCAATCGGGGGAAGGCAAAAGCAATAGTGTAGGAAAGCAATGTGGGGAAGTGAATGGTGAAAGCAGAGGGACGGAGATAATGGAAAAAAGAAGGGGGGCAGCGGGGAGCTGAACAGGGAAGCAGCAGAGCTGCAATGGAGACAGCAGGGAATCGATCAGATTAGGTGAGCAAGGAACACAGCAGGAATGCAATCGGGGAGAAGACTGGGGAGGGGAGAGGCAGAGAGAAGGCAGCTGAAATGCCATTGGGGAGGCGATCGGGTTAAGAGTGGGAGAAACGTTCTTCAGTGGGGAGGTTAATGCGGAAGGCAGCAGGGAAGAGATCACAGAACGCAGTCGGGAGAAGACCGTGGAAAATGAACAGGGGAAGCAAGCGTGTAGGTGGTTAGGACACGTGATGACAAGGCAGCCAGGGCAGGACTAAGAGGGACTGACGTAAGCAAAGAAGTGCCTCCCACATCTGCCCGCCCAGTTCTACCTAAGTGGATATGCCGTTGCTTCTGGCTTTGGAACGGCCGACGGCCGCTGAGAGATATGGAGAGGAGCCTTGGACCGGAAGTATGCGAAAGGGGTGGGCTAAGTGCTGTTTTTTTAATTGTTTATATAAATTTGACCTGAAATGTGCAAAAGTAAAAATGTATTCTTCTATTTCATGTCCATTAGCATATTTTAGTGCACTCTGAAATTTGATGGTATATGTCCCCTTTAAGGAATGCTGGGAGGTGTAGTACAGTAACACCAGGGTTGTAAAAGTACTATTTCTCAATAAACTTTCCCCAACTTGCCAGAGCCAGCTGCTCTATTAATATGCAAATTGATCCTCTAATGAGAAGCCCAGGTTATCTGTATAACTTTGGCTCCATGTTCTTTGTTCCTGCAACTGGAGTTTGAAGCATTAAGCCCAGTTTCCCGGTCTGTCCTTTATCCCCATGTCTGATTCCAGTGTCATGTAATAAAGATAAAATATCATAATCTCCATATGTAAGCTAACAGCAAAATGCCTGACATAGAGGTGATAATCACCATTCTTATCGGTGCATTGTTTTGTATCTTATTAACTTAAGCTGTAAATGTTTTATGGTCACAATCAAGATTAAGATTTAATATATTTATTTGGTGAAGCAGTTCATTACTTCTATTGACTTGACCTTTGCTAAGCTTTCATACAGATGGAGCAAACTGTGTCTAGACATTTGGCCAAGACGATTTACCATGTGTTTCCATCTCAATAGACCATCATACATTATAGTCCTGCTCTAGTCAGGAATAAATCTTGGATCATTCAAAGGGTAAATGAAGCTGTACTGGCTCTCATCCAAAGTGTTTATCTACATAAAGACAGGACAGTTGGTTTCAGGACTGGAAGGGGAAGACTTGCCAAAACTGCATGTAATTAAGAGGCATTGGCAAGGTTAAGCAGCATGGCCTAAAGATGTCTGAACCCCATTTCAACATCAAATAATTTTTTTAGTGAACGTCCGAAAAGGCAAAGGCTGAAAGCTTAATGATGGAACAAAAAGTATCTAAAGTGAAAGCATCTCAGGAAGAGCAAAAGGTCAGCAGTGAAATGAATTCCTTTGAGATAAAAATCCAGAGACTGGTGGAGAAACTAGAGGGTGAAAAAAGGATGATGTGGGAGCAAATTGAACGACTAGTGTCTGAGAAAAGGAGGGTAAGTACCTTTACCAAATGAATTTAAAATTGACCAGTTATGTTGGTTCACTTAAATTTTACCCACTGTTTAGTTGTCCATTATCCCCCCAGCCTCTCAAGAGAATTTAGCCTTGTGCTCAGTTTGAAGGGGTCGGCAAATCTCCCATATAATTAATAACAAAAGAAACCTGCAAGCAAACTTGGGATGACTTCAGAAAACATAGAGCCGTGTTTGTATTCCAATCGCCAATTTGCTTAATCGCTGGTGGGAAAGTAATTTCAGGAGACTTTTTGCCTTGTTAGTGAAGATTTATATGCGGGCGACAAATCTCCCAATCTGTCATTAACCTAAGATAATGTTGTACTAAATCTCACAAAAATCAACTTTCACTAACTTTCCATACTCACTAACCATCTTCTTTGTGGCTTCTTGCTGTAACACAACAATAAAAAAAAAAGGATGTTGGCAAGTCAGGGAAATGATTAACAAATCTCTTATGTACATAGGAAGAAGAATTCCTGATCCGTCAGGGATCTGCCCAGCAAGCAAAACTGTATGCGGCACAGATCAGTGATCTTGAGAAGGAGCAAGTGAATGAGACTGAGAGGTATGAGCCCATTTGGGAGAACTTCAAAAGTGTAGCAGTAGAACTTGCACCTCGCCTTTTAAGCTTCGGTGCAGATGTGGTGAAAATCTGACAGTTACCAAAACAAAGGGGAAAACCTCCCCAAACCAGACAATACCCATAAAGAGAAAAACCTCCCCAAACCAAATAATACCCCCAAGTGAAGTTATAGGTAGGATGGGTGTGTAGAACGGCATAAAAATAGCGAAATACATTGAAGTCAACGAGCAACAATTTTTATATGTGCGACTATTTGGTCCAAATGCATTAAAGTCAAAGGCACAAATTCACTAAGCCGCGAAGCGCCGAATGCTAGCATTAATTCGCTAGCGTTTGGCATTTTCGCTACTGCCAAATTCACTAACGAATGCTGGCGTAGTTTCGCTAGTGTTACTTCGCACCCTTACGCCAGGCGAATTTTCGCTAGCGGCGAAACTACGCAAATTCACTAACTTGCGCAGTGTACTGCGAAGCGCAATTGAGTAGATAGGGATTGTTTCCAAAAAAGTCAAAAATGTTTCTAAGTCCCAAAAAACGCTGGCGTGTTTTCTACATAATGGGTGATAGGCTGAAAAAGATCGAAAATTTTTTTGGGGCTCCCCTCCTTCCCCCCTACATTTCCTGACTCATGGCAACTTACCTAGACAGTGGGCACATGTGTAGGGCAAAATAAAATGTATTTTTGGCATTTGTACTGCTGATATGTATTTCTCCATTGAAATTTGAATTTCGCGCCGTATGCAAATTAGCCTTCGCTAGCGTAACTTCGCTTTACATAGTGAATCAACGCTAGCGCAACTTCGCAACCTTACGCTACCCCTGAGCGCAAATTCGGATTTTAGTGAATTTGCGGAGCGCTGGCGAAACTACGCCTGGCGAAGTGCGGCGTAGCTCGGCGAAGGTGCGCCTGGCGGAACTTCACATCTTAGTGAATTTGCCCCAAAGGGCGTCCGAATAATTTTTACGCGCGTCAATTTTTAAGTGCTTGCCAATCTTTATGCGAATTGTCGCCGCAGTTTCGCAAATTAATTAGCTTGTGGCGAAAAGCGGATATTCGCCGCAAATTTTTTCGCCCATCACTAGTCATAGGCCATAGAAGGGCCAAGTCACTGATTATTCCCCTGTCATATATTGGAGGTTTATAAGCAGCCAATAATGGCCAAGTGTAGTCAGCTTATGTGTTTTTGCCAAACTTTTCCTTTGGTTTCATCTGAATTTCAAACAGATCTATAGTGAAAAATAGCAATTTTGCCTACTTGCTACATGATATCATCAGCACTTGTATCCCTGTCTGTGTCACCTTTAAAACAAGTTTCATGACATCAGTAAAAACAAATGTACTTGTATATTGTTTGATAATAAAAATGTTGTTATGAGCTATTGTTCCATGTTTATATAGATGTTCACAGTTTTATCCCACGACTCATTTAAAATGATAGTGACACTTCCCTTCTGTTATACTTTACTGGGGGATGCCATTTTGCAAGTTGCTAACATAAGGCATGCTGGGAATTGTAGTTTACGGACCTTAGTTCTCCTTTAAATAGTCTCAGTGATTTTCAAAACTGTTCTCATTACAAGGAAATGTACCTGCCTTGAGTGTATATAAGCCGGTGAAAGGGTTTAAAATATACTCTTGAATGAGGATGAAGGTGTGGGTGAAAGTGATTGGGACCTTAAAGTGTAAGCTCCACTGGGGCACAGACTGATAACAGTATATGTTGGAGCTATAACAATAAAGTATAATATTGACCTCTGCTCATTGTTTTACTTGGCATGATCCCTCCAGTCTGATGGCACTTGGGGCAACTTCATTTCAGCCAGCAGAGAAGCACCGGAAACACAACTGTCGTCCCACATTCAATGCAACTCTAGCCACCACTGTACTGTATTTCTTCTCTCAGACTCAGAACACACACAGCCCTTTATTGCTTTTTCTCCTCTAATCTTTCATCTCATTTCCTCTCAGTGCCGCTCCCTCGGCCTTGAGTTTCGCTTTCCGTGAAATAGAGTTTGTTTCACATCAGAAGCTGCCTTCTAACAGAAACTCAATATACTGCAGAGGAATGAGAAAATGAATAATTGTTTAGCCACGTAAGGTCTCTGAACAAGATTAGCGAGGCTCCGTTCTTAAAACATAAACAAGTCCTCTATGATTGGCTAAGATTTTATTTCTTATATTTCCGGATAGCACTGGGAGACAATTTACAGGTCATCACCTTCTGTAAGGCCAAATACCTGCATAACAATCGCTGTAATTAAACAGTTGTTATATCACAGGGTCCTTTTGGGAATACAAAGTGCTCATTTCCAAGGAGGGAGTGTAGTCTAAGTATATTTTGTTTCTGCCATGAAATCCTGCAGAACCCACTATGTCAGGGTAGAGAGAAAACAAATTTATTTCAAACATCAAGGGTATAATTTGATGTTGTGGTGGACTGGTCAGTCTACTCTGTTTGCTATCATTTAAAAAGTCTATTTTACTGTTATACTGTGTGTTTTCTATATTTCCTTGCTCAGCTATTTGCAAAACCATATATGGATAAAAGCTAGGATGAAACCAAGAGGAACCTCTTCACAGAAACAGACTCGTGCTCCGTAACTAGATGTTACTGGGCCCCACAGCAAATTCATTTTAGGACCCTCATATGTTTTATCAATATATGTTGAAATTGCACTTTATTTGGGCCTCATGGGCCCCTATACCTCCCGGGCCCCCCTACAGCCGCATGGTCTGCTTCCACTATAGTTACACCCCTGTATGGGAGTATCTCTACACAGCATTGTACTTAATCACCGGTCTGTTATGTGGAATTTGGAACATGCATAGACTTCAGTACCTCCCTGTGCTGGAGGTGGGCACCTAGGTTGGTGCTGTGATGTGTAGGTGGGGACGCAGTCATTATTAGGTGTATGGTTTATGTCAGCAGCTGTAGAGCTGACAAACTGAATAACTGTGAGTGGGTTAAGGTCAGTAGCATAACTAGATGTTACTCGGCCCCACAGCAAATTCATTTTATGGCCCCTAATCTATCTGGTTTCCAATTAGGATTGTCACCTGGCCTGTATTTAATTGGCCTGGCCGGTAGAAATGATGGTTGATCCCAATGTTATTAATAGGAGAAAAAAGATAAATATATAGGAAGGCCGGTATTTTTTTCCAGAAAAGGTGGCAACCCTATTTCCAATATATATTGAAATTGATCATTAATTAGGGCCTCATAGGGCCCCCTTTACCTTCTGGGCCCCCCTGCAGCCGCAGGGTCTGCTTCCTCTGTAGTTACGCCCCTGCTCGTGCTAAGAAGGTCACGACAGTTTGTGGTCATGTCACTCTGCACCTGTTTCCTGAAGACGACTGCTGAATTAAACCGCATAAGAGACTTTTGTAGCTTGTAATTTTCCATTTGAAGCTATGTAGCTAAACTGCAAGCATACGGGGGTGTCATAACCCCCACTTAGCCTATATAATCTTTTGTACCTTACAATAAAGCAGAACAGAAAGAAGCATTTTGCATACTGAACAGTTGTGTCAGTGTCATTCCTTCTTGTCAGCTAGCTGAACTTTCTCACAACAATTAGGAAGGGGCAGATACAATGTTACTACCCCCAACATGTTGCTCACCAACCCCTTAGATTTTGCTCTCAATGGGCTCAAAGCAGGTGCTTATTTTTTAATTCCAGGCAACATTTGGTTGCATAAAAACCAGGTGTACTGCCAAAAGGAACCTCCTGTAGGCTGTCAGTCCACATAGGAGCTGCCAAATAGCCAATCACAGCACTTCTTTTAACCACCAGAAACATTTTGCAGAATTGTGTTGCTCCCCAACTCTTTTTACTTCTCAATGTTGCTCACAAATAACTGAAGGTCTCCAGGATATAATACCTGCATCACTAACATATTCCTTGCACAGAGACCCCAGCACTTATGTTACAGTGACCCCAGCATACGACTGTCCAGTGATCTCTTACATATGACACAGAAACCTGCAGTGCAAACGTGACCCTCACAGACTCCCCACAAAGAGATGCTGAACGTATAATCTTCTGCTTTGCCTCACATATATTTCACAACTTCCCTCCGAGGCTTTTTTATCTGACCTTGGGATCTGGAAATGATCTAAATGCCAAACCGGCAAAGAGTTGAATAGTTTAGAAAACAGCAGGAAGGGATTTAACATTCCGTTCAAACGTAGCAGCACTGGAATATGATTTCTAATGTATCAGAGGGTGAGACTTAAGCAAAGACTCAAGTACAGATATTAGTCGTTAGACAAAATACCAGGATGCTCTAGGTGTGAATTCATTATTTGCTGGCGCATAAAGAGTAGAAGAACACAGTAGAAACCTTTAGTGGGGGGGGCAGTAGATGTGATCTACTTGGATTTTGCCAAAGCGTTTGATACTGTGCCCCACAAACGACTGCTTTCTAAACTAAGGTCTGTTGGGCTTAATGAAGTCGTTTGCACATGGATAGGAAACTGGCTACAGGATCGGGTACAGAGGGTGGTTGTTAATGGGACATTCTCTAGTTGGAGTAAGGTTCTTAGTGGGGTCCCCCAGGGCTCAGTATTGGGTCCACTTTTATTTAACTTGTTCATTAATGACTTAGGGGAGGGTGTTGTAAGTAATGTATCAGTGTTTGCAGATGACACAAAACTATCCAGCCCAATTAATTCCATCTAGGACGTGGCACTTGCAATACGATCTTGACAAACTGGCAATCTGGGCAGCTAAGTGACAAATGAGATTCAATGTTGATAAATGTAAAGTCCTGCACCTGGGATGTAAAAATATCCACTTATACCCTTAATGGGACTGCACTAGGCAAATCCATAATGAAGACGGAGCTTGGAGTCCTTGTAGATGATAAACTTGTCTGTAGCAAGCAATGCCAGTCAGCAGCATCAAGGGCAAATAAGGTCTTGAGTTGTATTAAATGGGGCAGAGAGTCACGGGAGGAGGGGGTCCCACTGTATAGAGCACTTGTAAGGCCCCATCTAGAATATGCCGTACAGTTTTGGTCTCCATCACTCAAACAGGACATTATTGTATTAGAGAGGGTACAGAGAAGGGCAACTAAGCTGGTAAAGGGAAAATCTTAGCTATGAGGAAAGACTGGCCAAATTGGGGATGTTCATGCTGGAGAAGAGGCGCTTAAGGGGTGATATGATAACTATGTATAAATATATAAGGGGATCGTACAGTAATCTCTTATTACCAGTAGGCCCTTCCAGCTGACAAGGGGACACCCATTTCAATTAGGAGAAACTAGGTATTTGGAAGGGTTTTTTCTTTACAGTGAGATCTGTGAAGATGTGGAATTGTCTCCCTGAATCAGTGGTACAGGCTGATACATTAGATAGGTATAAGAAGGGGTTGGATGGTGTTTAGCAAGTGAGGGAATACAGGGATATGGGAGATAGCTCATATTACAAGTTGATCCAGGGACTGGTCCCATTGCATCTTGGAGTCAGGAAGGAATGTTTTCCTCCTCTGGGGCAAATTGGAGAGGCTTCAGATGGTTTTTTTGTAGTGATGGGTGAATTTATTCGCCTGGCGCAAATTCCCGCAATCCGCCTGCGGCAAATAAATGTACGAAACCACCACGAGGCTTAGCCTCCCCAAGCCTTCATTATTATCTGCCTCTGCCCATAGACTATAATGGGTGAAAAATTTGCTGCGCTTCAAAAAATTTTCACATAATTTGTTTAGTGTCAAAAAACGTTGTCGCTCATAGACTGCAATGCATTTCAGGACATTTACGCCATTTCACAAATTCTCTGTGAAGCAAAACAAAGCGATTTGCCCATCACTTCTCAGGACCTTAAAGTAAAAGTGTATAAGAAGACCTAATGGTAGTGAAGTGCAGGTTGACCTGAAACCTGTGGTGACAACCTGGTTAGGTGAGTGGGTTTGAAATTTGTGCAACCATTACGGGTTAGGATTGGGGTCACACAGGGAAGGTCCACTCCTCCTGTCTTGGAATCAGAAGTAGAGTGCGGGTCCTACAATGGCAACATTTTGCAGGTGAGGGTGGGGTGCAGGTTGAGTTTTTCCTGACCCGCACATCAGTACCAAACAGGTAAAAGCAACAAACAAGATCAATAGGAATCAATATTGAAATGCCGCTGGACACGCACCAAGCAACATTGTAAACACCAACAATTGACCCATGCTTCCTGGCCCGGCTGAGTTTGAAAAAAAAAAAAAAACACATTTTAGGACAACTTTTAGGACAACTAAGCTGGTAAAGGGAAAATCTTAGCTATGAGGAAAGACTGGCCAAATTGGGGATGTTCACGCTGGAGAAGAGGCGCTTAAGGGGTGATATGATAACTATGTATAAATATATAAGGGGATCATATAATAATCTCTCTAATGATTTATTTACCAGTAGGTCTTTCCAGCTGACACAAGGTCACCTATTCCGATTAGAAGAAAAGAGGTTCCGCCTAAATATTGGGAAGGGGTTTGTTACAGTGAGAACTGTGAAGATGTGGAATTGTCTCCCTGAATCAGTGGTACAGGCTGATACATTAGATAGGTATAAGAAGGGGTTGGATGGTGTTTAGCAAGTGAGGGAATACAGGGATATGGGAGATAGCTCATAGTACAAGTTGATCCAGGGACTGGTCCCATTGCCATCTTGGAATTTTTTCCCCCTTTTTCCCCATCACTGTTGTTGTGGCCTAGTATGAAGCCTTTATTGTATCCAGGAGATGCACAATCCGGGGAGTTGCCCTGCTTATTTATTTTCTGTATATACAAACTATATTACTCATTATTATGCCCAGTTAAATAAATCTTATTCAATTATAAACCATTTCCAGCTAAAGCACAAGCCAGAAAGACCTAGAAGCCTTTTTGAGATGATTTACCCTTAGTACAATATCCCATGCTAACTGGATGTTTCTCAAGGGATTTTTCATTCCCTCTCTCTGCCTGGAGCAATTTAGGAGAAATTCAGTTTCCATTCTGACATACCGGTACATACATATGTAGCAGCAAGGGCTGATGGTTTAGAACTGATGGTGGTATAACATATGTTGCATAATCTCTGGTTGTAAAGGTGAGCCCCTGTAGGATTATTTATGTTATCTCCATATACCGTATATACTCGCGTATAAGCCGAGTTTTTCAGCACCCAAAATGTGCTGAAAAACTCTACCTCGGCTTATACGCGGGTCAGTATGAGAAAGGCTGCAAAATGAAAGGCTGCGCTTAGGAGCTCCTGCGTGCTCTCACTCACCCCCATCCTGGCAAAAGTCTGCCTCTCTGACGACTTCAATGCGTCATCAGGAAGCGCCTCCCGGCTTTACACTGACCCGCAGTAGCACCCTGGCTTTTCTGCTCTCTAATTCAACTGGTGCTCGGCTCTCCCTTGTCACATTCCTGCAGCCCGATCAGATTACTCCGGCTGTGACACGCAGAAAGCAGCATGAAGGGAACGGGAGACTTGAAGAGCAGGAAGGGAGGGGGAGGGAGATCGAGCAGACTTGTGCAGCACAAGAGAGAGAGAGGGAGGACTTCAACAGCACAGCACGAAGGGAAGGCTTGAGGAGCATGGAAGAAGGGGAGAGATGCCTTAGCAATTCCCTGGGATTGTTTCTCTGCCTGGCTGCATGCTGTGTGTGTGGTGGGATTTCATCTGGAGCTGGGACAGACTGTGGAGGTGAGTGTGTGCAGAGTAGAACTTTCCTGTCACTTTTGGTCTGGCCACACAACTATGTTCAACCTTAGTCTCTCCAGCCTAAAATGCATTTCTCCCCCTAGGCTTATACAAGAGTCAATAAGTTTTCCCAGTTTTTGTAGGTAAAATTTGATACCTCGGCTTATACACGGGTCGGCTTATACACGAGTATATACGGTACATTAGAGGGAAGACTCTTTTTGTGCTATTTCCTTTTAGTGTGGCTTACTTTAACCCAAGAAGAGACTCCAATGATGCCTTAGTCAAATGAATGATATATATTTACTGGTAATATGGTTGTTCCTGGAAATAAAAAGGCAAATATAAAAGTATATTGTATCATATATCTACTTTTCTCTTTTGAATTCTTGGGGGGCTTAGCAAATGGTGGCTGTGAATAGGGCTTGCTCCTTGCCCATTTATCAACACTCTCATCTTAGTGGTCTTAGAAATTTTTGAAATCACAAATAAAATTTTTCTCTAAAACCACGAATGCTATGAAATTTATTAAAAAAAACACTGAATATAAAAAGCACAAACGAAAAAAAACCTGCTGAACGACCTTAACAATATTGTTTTTCAGACAATACTGGAAGAGAAACCAAGAAACATCTATAAGTCCCTTCTATAGAGACCTTGACTGCTTTTACTCACCAAAGTCTTTTTTATTTGAGTTGTTCATGGTTTTTACACTTCATAACTCTTTTATTTTTAGATTAATATTTTTTTTACAGTTCAATTTGTGTAAAAAAAAAAAAAAGAAGAAGAAATGCAAATGTTAGTAAATAGACCCCTTAGATTTCCTCTGTCTGCTATTTGTTATGGAGAGACCCTTCTAAACTCTTTGCAAAACCATAAGCCAAGGATGTGGGTGGTTGTTTGCTGATGAAAGTGCTAGGAATGACAGTAATACATTTTCACATGCCCATTTTTAAGGGAACAGTAACCAACAAATTAAAGTGTTTTATGTGAATAACAATATAATGTACTGTTGCTCTGCTCTGGTAAAACTGGTGTGTTTACTTCAGAAACTCTACGATAGTTTATATAACAAAGCTGCTGTGTAGGGGCAGCGATTCGAAGCTGAAAAAGGAGAAAAGGCACAGGTTACACAGCAGAAAACAGATACGCTCTGTAGTATACAATGGGATTCTTCAGAACTTTATTATGTATCCTGTGCTTGAATGGCTGCCTCCATGGCTACAGAGCAGCTTGTTTATATAAACTATAGTAGTACTTATCTGTTATCTACTGTGTATCCTGTGCTTGAATGGCTGCCCCCATCGCTACACAGCAGCTTGTTTATATAAACTATAGTAGTACTTATCTGTTATCTACTGTGTACCCTGTGCTTGAATGGCTGCCCCCATGGCTACACAGCAGCTTGTTTATATAAACTATAGTAGTACTTATCTGTTATCTACTGTGTATCCTGTGCTTGAATGGCTGCCCCCGTGGCTACACAGCAGCGTGTTTATATAAACTATAGTAGTACTTATCTGTTATCTACTGTGTATCCTGTGCTTGAATGGCTGCCCCCATCGCTACACAGCAGCTTGTTTATATAAACTATAGTAGTACTTATCTGTTATCTACTGTGTATCCTGTGCTTGAATGGCTGCCCCCTGGCTACACAGCAGCTTGTTTATATAAACTATAGTAGTACTTATCTGTTATCTACTGTGTATCCTGTGCTTGAATGGCCGCCCCAAAGGCTACACAGCAGCTTGTTTATATAAACTATAGTAGTACTTATCTGTTATCTACTGTGTATCCTGTGCTTGAATGGCTGCCCCCATGGCTACACAGCAGCTTGTTTATATAAACTATAGTGGTATTTCTGAAGCAAACACACCAGTTGTACCAGTGCCAGACAACAGTACATTATATTGTCATTCATTTCAAACACTTTTATTTTTGGTGTTACTGTTCCTTTAAAAGCAGAGCTCACGAGTCTAGGAAAGTTTTGAAACTAGCTCCATATTTACTGGTGCCGGATACACCGTTGGGGTAACTCCTATTTCCCCCTTATTCGGTCAATGCCGGACTGTATATATTGGGTTAAATTGGGTTAAATTGGTGGATAAAACACTCGGACATATTTTGAAGAAAGGGGAACTAAAATCTTTAGTACAATTTATGGAATATTAGTCGAGTACTAACTGTATCCCATTAATTCTATATTGAGGAAAACGGACTCATTCTATCTTTAACAGATGAACAGTGGGAAGAAAATATCAACTCCCTGTACAATGTTCTAATCTTTACAAGGGATTTAGCATCAGCTCTATTATACTCCACTAAGTTAAGTAAAATATATCCGGGCAGATCCTTTAGCTGATTTGTTTCATATGTTGTGGACATGCCCAGAGATGAATTCTGGAAAGGAATTGTGAAAACCTTGAATGACAATCTTGCAATCCCTTATATTGTTACACCAGAAGTTTGCCTGCTTGGCATCATGGAGGAAATTGGAGGAAACTCGTATATTGTGTAAAACATTATTATTTTATTCAATAAAAAGGTTATTGTAATGAATTGGGTGGAATCTAATCCCCCTACTGCTTCCCAATGGATGAATTTAGTAAGAAAAAGATGTTCCCAGTTATTAAACTTACTTATGAAGCCAGAGGAATACCACATACATTTGTTAGGATCTGGTGCACTTGGATGGATGATAATCAGTAATATCAATATGTAGAGGGGGAGGGGAAAGGAAAAGTCGATTATGGCTGGCAGAGAACATCTTGGTTATTTTAACCTATCAAGGGTATTTGGTTGATATCATTTTGGTAAGTAAATTGATAACTCTATGTATTTGTTTAAATTGTTACTGTCATATGTTTTATATGTTTGTTAAAAATAATAAATACTAAAATACTGTTTGATGCTGGTATTTACTCTGGGGATCAAACATGATGAATGTTGGGGGAGTTGATGTCTTCTAAGAATCTTTAAAGTTAACATGGAGGCTGATCCAGGAGAAGGATCACACAATGGCTGAACTGATGACACTATGGCTTTGCTAAAGGAACAACTGTTTGTCTGTCCTTCTTGATAACATTGTTTAGAACATGAGGCTGAGGTACAGCTCACAGCAGCTTATGCCCTGGTGCTACTATAGCTACATATGGGCATAATAAAAGTAAAGAAGCTCTCAAGGCGTTTGATTAAACAAAAAGTCCTGTTGCTACTCCACCGACCCCTTCCCAACCACTTCCCTTGCCACTTTGTGGGATGCCTTACCTCTTTGTATGTGAGATATGGAGATATCACAACTAGTGATGGGCGAATTTATTCACCAGGCATGGATTTGGGGCCAATTTCCACATTTCACCACCTGAAAAATGTTTCACAAAACTGCTACAAAAATTTGTATGTGAATAAAATGGGTGCGACAAAAAGGTTGCGCATGTCAAAATTGTCGCGTGTGAAAATAATTTTGACACCCGTTGACTTTAATGCATTTGGGCCAAAAAGTAACAAATGTAAAAATTGTTCTTCACATTAAAA
This sequence comes from Xenopus petersii, assembly GCA_038501925.1. Taxonomy (NCBI): domain Eukaryota; kingdom Metazoa; phylum Chordata; class Amphibia; order Anura; family Pipidae; genus Xenopus; species Xenopus petersii. The sequence continues at coordinate 8,107,847 of CM076688.1, forward strand.
ATGTCACGTGTTTTTTAGGAGTTTCGTGATTTTTTAGGAGTTTCACAAATTTTTTCACCAAAGAAAACCGGGACAGATTCACCCATCACTAATCACAGCGACCCAGTTAAACCATTTGCTACACAAATTCCATTCTCTGGCTTATTCACAAATGTTGTTGTCAATTTTTAAACAATATTGCAAAAGTCTTAGTACAGATATTTATGTAATTTGGATCTTTATACCTTAAGTCTACTAAAAAATCAATAAAAAAAATACACACAGGAGTCTACTGCACTTCCTTGTTTTTTATTGGCTCCAAGCCTAGATGTTACAGTAGATGCTTAAAGGGATACTGTCATGGGAAAACATGTTTTTTTCAAAACAAATCCATTAACACTGCACTAAAATCTGTTTTTCAAAAGAGCAAACAGATTTTTTTATATTCAATTTTGAAATCTGACATGGGGCTAGACATATTGTCAGAAAACTCTATTGAAGTCTATGGGGAAAAAACTGGAGCTGAATTAGGAGAAAAGCTATTTTGCCCAGGAAATGCCCCTAACAAGCAGTATAAAATCTTGCTCAGAATATCAGCAAATTACTTCTTCTACTATTAAATGTTATACAAATATCTCAGGCACACATTTTCTGCCTGTCTAGATTATTCAGGGGGGCCTGGACAGCAACACTCAGGCTTATGTTATTATACACCCCGGATCTGTCTGTACAGCCTTCCTTTGAAGGTCTTTCATCTCTTCCTGCAACCTCTTTTCTTTCATTCTCTGCCTTTCTATCTCCTCCTCTTTATTTTTCATTTCTCTTTCATGAACCATGTTGAGCAACTTTTTCTTCCTTTCTGTTCGCTTTTGCTCCGGAGGATCCGTCGCTCTCTCCATGTGGAACTTAATATCTTTAATAATTTCAGAAAAAATCTCCAGCACGTCCTCGTGTCTCCCTCTAGTTTTGATGTGATCTTCTGGGGTGAAATTTTCAAGGGCAAAGATTCTCTCCACTCCCATGTTTTCAAACTTAGTCTTCATATCTCTCAGATCCCCCTTGGTCTTATGGGTTAGAACCACAGTAGGAAAGATCTCTAGGAAGAACAAATAATTGTGTTATCTCACAACACCTAGGGCACAAAGGGGTATGTTTACTAACATTGGAGATAAATATCTGGAGAGATTTCTGGAGATGTTGCCCATAGCAACCAATCAGATCTTTGCTTTTGTTTTCTAACTTGGCTGTGGCTGTTTAAATCTAATTGCTGATTGGTTGCCATGGGCAACATCTCCAGAAATCTCTCCAGATATTTATCTCCAATGTTAGTAAACATGCCCCATAGTTTTTATCTCCTAACACAACCGCTAACTTAAGCTGGCCATAGATGTGAAGATTTCTAGAAGATTTTTCGTTATCGTGAGACCAAGATTATCTTGAAATTATCGTTTAAAGGAGAAGGAAACCCCCTTAGCGCAAAAATCCCTCCCCCTCCCCTGTGTTGCCCCCCCTCATTCCTCCCCCCTGGCCTACCTGTCCCCCGGGCAAATGCCTCTAACTTGTTACTCACCCCTCTGCGCAGGTCCTGTCCATGGAGTTCACAGGCTCCATCTTCTCCCAAGCGGTCTTCTTCCTGCTTCGACCGGTGTTTTTGGCGCTTGCGCAGTAGGAGCATTTATCCGGTACGGATCTACTGCGCATGCGCAGAATGTCACAAAGTTTTCCAATATCACTTCAGGACATTCGGCGCATGCGCAGTAGGTCCGTACCGGATAAATGCTCCTACTGCGCATGCGCCAAAAACGCCGGTCAAAGCAGGAAGAAGACCACTTGGGAGAAGATGGCGTCTGTGAACTCCGTGGACAGAAACTGCGCAGAGGGGTGAGTAACAAGTTAGGGGCATTTGCCCGGGGGGACAGGTAGGCCAGGGGGGAGGAGGGGGGCAACACAGGGGCGGGGGAGGGTTTTTCGTAAATGTACGATTTGTCCATCAACTAAAAAGACCATTTCAAACAATGTTGTCCAGTTGAAGCCAGGAAAACTGAGGGGAGCTGCCTGCTTGGCCCTGCAAATATACATAGATTTCACGGGGGCCGATGAAAATTTTTTAACCAGGCAGATCAATTTTCTGACAGGTGGCGGGCGAAAAATCATTAGATGCACGATCATTTGATTCCCACTAACCTCACAATAATTTGACGGATTGGTTGGATTGCACAAAAATCAGTCGTTCACCAAAGAAAAATATTTGCGTCTATGGGGACCTTTACTCGCTAAGTACAACTAGAGCTGATTAGTTCCTATATCCATACAGTACATAAAAAGAATCAATGCTTCTCTGGTCAATAGCTTAGGGATTCCGTCATGATCAGTGATGGGCAAATTTGTCCGATTTCGATTCGCCACGAAATTCGTGAAATGGACGAAAAATTTGCGAAACTCAAATTTCGATGCCAGCGACAATTCATAGGAGCCAAAATAGATGCTGATGACTTTTGACACACATTGGCGTCCAACTAATTATCATCAGCGTCCGAATTGATGCAGCCATCGGAAATTAACATTCGCGAATTTGTGCCTGGCAAATAAATTCGCCCATCACTAGTCATGATTTTTAGGGTTTACTTTTTATTTCTACATTATTTGCATTTACATTGCAAATATTTCACTCTACCATTCTCATTATTCTTGAACCAACGAATGTACTTTTTTTTAGCTGAAATATTGTTGTGGAAGATGATACAAAGAGAATTACATCCACTGGTAAATTGGCTTGATTTGTCGTGTGGAATTGAACCAGGAGTCTGACTATGTCACTATCAATTCAGTTTTTTAAAAAAAAAAAAAATGACGATTGAATGATAATTGAAATTATTATAAAAGTCCTTTAGCCACTAATAAACGCTATCAATTAATTATATGGTCTAAATCAACTAATTCAGAGTTCATTAAATACTTTCAATCCATAATTGATTAAATTTACCACCAATTAATTCCAACTTAAATTAAAAAATATTTACCACTTGTCTATGGTGTATATATGAAGTGAATTCATATTAGTTGCAATACTCTTCAAAAAAGCGCCAAAAATTTCAATTTGATTTAAAATGAATTCATCTAAATAATAAAGTGACTGTGTGCTAATAGAACTGGATGATCAATTTAATTATTAAACCAAGAACAATTCTATAGATTTAAAGTGCTGTTGAGGTGGATGAATCAATTCAAATCAATTATACCCAGTATTAAAAATCATTGATAGCAACATGGAAAAGGAAATTCATAGAGGGTGGAGTTGTCCCAAAAAGAACCCTGAATCTGTATTTTGGCTACTTCTGGGACACCACAAAGATGGAGAAGGCAGAGTACCTTCCCTATCTGAATTAGAGAAGCTAACTAGCCTAAAAAAACACAAATCCAAGCACTCTTAGAGACGAAGGAGAAGAGAGAAAACAATGAATTTTTAGGCTAACACTGTTCCACCACAATGTGGTTTAAAAATATTGCTAACAAAACTGTTCACTTCAGGATGGAAATGCTTTGACAGCTAGTGTTTCTTCCCTTCCCAATATGTATTACCACGGCCTAGGTCGTGTTTTTCTCACGTCTGTGGGGCAAGCTAAAGCTTCAGCAGAGGTGTCAGGTATCTGATATCTGATTACCAGCTCATTGTTCTTTTGATAGGCTGCTGCTGATGAAGGGTGGGTGTTTCCCCCCCGAAACGTTGATGTTTGGTGGCTGAATAAAAGGGGATAATCCCCGACTGCACTAATCGGTGTGTGCGCGGATCCGTTTTCTTTTACACATTGGTTGCTGCTGGGGAGGGACAGGGTGATATAACTCCAACTTACAGTGCAGCAGTAAAGAGTGACTGAAGTTTATCAGAGCACAAGTCACATGACTGAGGGCACCTGGGAAACTGACAATATGTCTAGCCCCTTGTCAAATTTCAAAATGAAATATAAAAACAACTGTTGGCTCAGATTTCAGTGCATAATTCTGCTGGAGCAGCACTAGTAACTGAAGCAGTTTTCCCGCGACAGTATCTAAAGTATCCAAGTTTCCAATGACTGGTCATTTAGCCGAACCAAACTGCAGGAGGTAGAGTCCTGGGCGGGTCCATTTTTTGGAACCTGCAATCCACATCCCGCATTCTTACCCGCTTGGACCAGCTACCTGACCCGCAAGTATATTACCCGCAACCTGGACCCGCGGCCTGCTGACCATCAAGAATCAGGAAGTGCTGTCATTGTAAACCGGAAGTGACATCATCGGTAGTAGGTGTGATCAGAAAAAAGGACTAAAAATCGCTATTGAGAAGACCTGCGGCTGACCCGCGACCCGCAAACCCGAAGAACCGCAGACCCGCGCCTATACCCTCACGCGGAACTTCTACCCACAACCCGCAGGTTTTTGCCGGTAACCCACGGGTACCCTTTGGTACCTGACCCACTGCAGGACTCTCTAGCAGGAGGTACTGCTGTATCAAATTCATTATATAAACAGTGTAGCAGTTTGTAATGTCTTGAAAACTAGTAAATTTAAATTTCAAAAGTGTCCACATGAGCAATTTAGCAGTAATTTGTGTTAGGGGGTGTTTAGTTCTCCTTTACAATAGGTGATATTCTTTATGGCACGTGAAGCACGTAGCACACACTATACTATACCTGTCAGGTCTCTGGCCTTTTCAAGCAACTCCTTTATCACTATCATCTCCTGGTCCGGCAGTCTTTGCTTTACACTAAAGAGATGAGAAAGCACAAGGGAAATTAGTGAGGAAAAAGTCATGAAAGAGTCACTTTATGTTACTCCTCCCCCTTTCTCTTGAATAATATTAATTATTTTACCAACCATAAGACAGAAAAAGGTCATTTTGTGCAGTAAGAGATCCCAGGAAAATAATCTGCAGAGTATGATATTTATGTAATTATTATAAAAAGATCTCGAAACCCACCGCTCTCTCTTCACCCCGACATTTATCCTCTCCCCCTTTGCAGAGATGGCAACTTCCATAGTCATCCAGTTAACACTACGTTTATTGTTACAGTTATGATTCTGCTAAGCATTGTGGGAATTCGCGTTTTGGCGTAAGGAGAGCTGATTGCAGCCATATTGTTTCCAGGGTTCTATGAAGGCAGCATCTCTAGATGTTTATCTTAGAGTTAAAGGGGACCCGTCACCCAAAAAAATTATTATATATATAAAATCCTATTTTATCACATTAATCAAGCAAAATGAACTTTAATTATACTGTATTCATGATTTCAATCTTGTTTCCTTCAGTCTGGGAATTCCTATTTATAACAAGCAGGCAGGAGCCATTTTGTGGACACTGTTATTAAGACAAGTCTTGTATCATCTCAGAATCTTGTTTGTGACCCAGAATGGGGGACCTGATGTCCATCCCCATGTCCTGGCTACAAAATGAGAGAGCAGTGACATCTAGGAAGTGCTAAAGGGAAAGTGAAAGTAATTGTCTGCCCCGCCTCTATGCCTAAGGGGAGGGGCAGGCAATATTTGATTGACAGTTGAGAGTTTTAAATGTGTTTGCAACAGCTATGAATGTTTTAATAAAATATTTAATTTGAAAAGGACTTTTATTATACAGCTTTTTGTGTCTGGGTGACAGGTCCACTTTAAGGGATCTGTGAAGGTGCCCATAAACTATAAGATCCACTTGTTTGGCAGCTTAAATCTGCCCTGTAGTGATGTGTGGGTCAAGTAGAATAGAACTCGCACCAGACCCCTCCAAACCCAAAATCTACCCAACACCTCCCAACCCGAAACCTACCCAACCCCTCCCAACTCTACCTGACCCCTCCCAACGCGAAACCTACCCAACAACTTCCAACCCTGACCCTACCCGACTCCTCCCAACTTGAACCAGATCCCACCCAAACCCGAAACCTACCGACCCCTCCCAACCCGACCCCTCCCAACCTGAAAGCTACCCGACCCCTTCCAACCCGAACCCAACCCCAAAACCTACCCGACCCCTCCCAACCCAAAACTTACCTCTTCCAACCTGAATCCTACCCGACCTCTCTCAACCTGAACCCGACCCCTCCCAACCTGAAACCCTATGTGATGCGTTAGCTCTATTTATAAAGCTGCCCTACCCATCTATGATGTCACAAAAGGGGGCAGGACAGGCACTTGGGTATAACCAGAGGTTGCCTCTGCTTGAGCCGGATCAGGAAGGTTGTGGGCAGGGAGAAAGGAAAGAAGGGCTCAACCCGAGCACCCGTGGAGCCCACTTGCACATCACTACTGCAGTGTATGGTCACCTTAAGGAGGAGCAAACGTGTCGCTAATTTAACCCTCTAGCCAACGTAACAGCTACGTACCAAGATGGAAGGTTTGACATTCACAGCAAAAAAAAAATCATTAAAAGCCCTTAAAAAAAGGAATCAATAATTTACATTTTTAATGAAGCTTCTTTCTAATTAAGGATCCAGAACACAATGGTACAGTAATCATTATAATATCAAGGCTGATTACCTGAATATAAAAATGGGGTAGATAAAGTCAGATGATTTTACAACTGACTCCGCCTCCACAATTCTGTCAGCGAGCCCAAAACCTTGGTTCCACTCTACTCCCTTATCCAGGGGCAACAAGTTGGCTAGCAAAGAAAAAAAAACACATTTAATAAGCATTTGGTAATGAAATCAAGACAAAAAATGTAACTAAACCCTAAAAATGAATGTGGTTAGAAATTAATTACTAATCAGCCTTATATTGTGACATTTCTATTCTATGTGTACTGTATATTGTGAGTGGCTCCCTAAGCTCAGTAAGTGACAGCAGCACAGAGCATGTGCAGTGAATCAGCAGAAGATGGGGAGCTACTGGGGCATCTTTGGAGACACAGATCTTTACTGCTAAAGGGCTGTGGTTGTCTTGGGCTGGTACAGAAGCACAAAACATCATGTACAACATTTCTACCTACTTCTTTAGTTAAGTGTTAGTTATTCTAAAGAAGAATGTCAGTTTAGATTCCCACAAGCTAGATTAAGGTATTTAGTCTGCCTCTTCCTTTATAATACAGGAGTGATACTCAGAGTTCCCTGTATAACTCATCCTGCAGCCTTTTGCCTTTATATGGTCACAGAACAACCCCTCAGTGACTTCTAATATCCTTATCATTTACAGTAGGGGGTACATTATCCCTTATAATACATGAGTGATACTCAGAGTTCCCTGTATAACTCAGCCTGCAGCCTTGTGTCTTTATATGGTCACAGAACAACCCCTCAGTGACTTCTAATATCCTTATCATTTACAGTAGGGGGTACATTATCCCTTATAATACATGAGTGATACTCAGAGTTCCCTGTATAACTCAGCCTGCAGCCTTGTGCCTTTATATGGTCACAGAACAACCCCTCAGTGACTTCTAATATCCTTATCATTTACAGTAGGGGGTACATTATCCCTTATAATACACGAGTGATACTCAGAGTTCCCTGTATAACTCAGCCTGCAGCCTTGTGCCTTTATATGGTCACAGAACAACCCCTCAGTGACTTCTAATATCCTTATCATTTACAGTAGATTAGGGTACATTATCCCTTATAATACATGAGTGATATTTAGAGTTCCCTTATAATTATAATACGCTACACAGTATGGGGTTTGGTTTGTTTAGAGGCAAGCAGAGAGGAGTGCAACTCACTGCTAGAGCAAACCCACTCACTTGGGAATATGTATCAAGTTTTGCCCCCCCCCCAGAATATGATTTATGGAATATAAGATACAGAAGGACGAGAGTGTTGGTAGCTGCCTCCCAAGAACCTCATTGTGGTATCAACTACATCACTGGATTATACAGTGCAGAGGATCAAACTATCTGTGACTGGGGGGAGGGCACAGGAGAATGAAGAATTGATTTGGTGAGATGTATAAAGTATAAGCCATGGACTTACCAAGCTGAGCGTATAGTTCTGCCGTCTCATAATCGTTCATCACGGAGCAGCCGCGGTTATCCACCAGGGTCATTGTTTCCGTCAGCAGATACGTTATTCTGGCTTTAGTGTTACCACCTAATGACATCTCTGAATTTGTGTAGTTGTGGTACTTCCCATCCTCCAAGACGTACTTGCAGGTGTTGATGAAGGAGGATTTGCCGTGTCCCAAAAACCCAAAGAGCTGGAGGAGGACTCGGTCGTAGCCCAAATCCCCTGCGGCACAGTCAGCAAAGCTGAAGTTTTTAATCAAATCGGTCAGTTGGGTAATTTTATCCATTTTCCTTCCCAGTAACCAACTCACTTCATGCACCGAGATGAGTAATCGCAGAGCTGAGAGATGGTGCCTTTTTATATAGGAAAAGTGAAAGTAAAAGTAACATAAACACACAACATGCGACACGGCATTATGAGAATGTTCTGTTATACAGATAGCTAGAATCTCAGCTGCCATAAAGCAGGACAGGACTGCTGCTTACAATGGGGATCAGATAGGATCTGTGCAGCCACTGGGACAGAATGTTCTGTTATACAGATAGCTAGAATCTCAGCTGCCATAAAGCAGGGCAGGACTGCTGCTTACAATGGGGATCAGATAGGATCTGTGCAGCCACTGGGACAGAATGTTCTGTTATACAGATAGCTAGAATCTCAGCTGCCATAAAGCAGGACAGGACTGCTGCTTACAATGGGGATCAGATAGGATCTGTGCAGCCACTGGGACAGAATGTTCTGTTATACAGATAGCTAGAATCTCAGCTGCCATAAAGCAGGGCAGGACTGCTGCTTACAATGGGGATCAGATAGGATCTGTGCAGCCACTGGGACAGAATGTTCTGTTATACAGATAGCTAGAATCTCAGCTGAAGGCCTAGTGATTTTATACAGGTCATGGAACTCAAGGGGTACTTTATTTATTATAATACACACGTTTTATGCCATTTATAACAGATGACATCACTAGTCAACATTTATAACAGATGACATCACTAGTCAACATTTATAAGGATACAATTTACAGGATATTCATGGCTTGTGTATATTATAAGGGGGTTATTTATCGCAGCAAGTAATTACATAGAGGTTGATTCAGTCTGATTTAATGACAGGCAAATGACACCACCAACAATGTGAGCAGAATTGGGTATTTTATGGACAGTTATCAGTATCACTTTAACACCAGAAAAACAGCTTTACTATAATCAGAAACTATTCTCCAGCCTTTCATTTTCTGCCTGTAACAAGCCCCGATGACTTTCTACATGAGCTGGTTGGAAGGAAGTGGTTGCCGGATGTGAATATCCGACTCTTCTGCATCAGATCTTTATTTCCCAGAAACTGCTCTCAAGCTGCCTAGCAACACATAAACATCACCTGGAAACTAAGGAAACACTTCAATACCTTCTAAATAACAGAGGTGCCGCCCATAAGCTCTAATACTCTATGGGGCAGATTCCCTAAAGGGCCAAGTGAATTTTGCTGGCGAAAATTTGCCAGTGTGACGTCATTTCAGAACGTCGCTGATTCCCTAATGGGCGCAGGCGTCACTTTGCTAGCGAAGGAGATAGACTCTAGCGCTACTTCGCACTTTAACGCCAAGGTCGAATAATGGACGTAACTCCGTAAATTCACTAAGATGCAGATTTTACTGAACATTCGCCAGACTTGCTTTTTCCAGCTCAGACCAGGAGAAGTGCAATGGAGTCCATAGATCTTCCTTGATTTTTAGTGCAAAATTTTTCTAAGTCACAAAAAATGTTGGCGTTTTTTCCTTTTTTCAGCCTGCAAAGGTCCAAAAAAAAAGGGGCAGATTTATCAAAGGTCGAGGTGAATTAAATGAAAAAAAAATCAAACTTCTTTTTGTGTACCTCGACTAGGGAATAGTCCAAATTCGATTTGAATTTGCCAAAAAATTAGAATTTCGATATTTATCATGTACTGTCTCTTTAAAAATTCAAATTCAACCATCCGCCATCTAGAACCTGCCAAATTGCTGTTTTAGCCTATGGGGGACCTACTATGACCTATTTGGAGTCAATTGGTGGACTTTGAAAAATCAAAATTTTTTGGGGATAACTTCGAATCTAATTCCATCAAATACGCTATTAATTCAATTCGTATGATTTGGCCGAAAACAGACCTATTTGATCAAAAACTGAGCTATTCGACAAAAAATAAACTTCAACTTAATTTCGGTTTGTCTTTTTGAATTCAAATTTCAAAGTTTTTTCAATTCGAAATTCGACCCTTGATAAATATGCCCCTAAGTATACAGTGGGCTCATGTGTGGGGCAATATAACAACTCTATTGTATTTATTAAGGTTCCCTGGACTTATGTAATGTAATGTATTTGCTGCAACATCCATTCAACTTTATAATTTCCCGCCGTATGCAAATTAGGCAACGCTAGTGCATCTTCGATTTGAGTGCCGAAGTAACGCTAACGGAAATTCGCCAGCGTTCGACACCCTGGATGCAACTTCGCACTTCAGTGAATTGGCGTAGTTGGAGCGAATTTATGCCTGGCAAAGTGTTGCAATGGCTGCGAAGCCGTCGCTGGCGAATTTTCGCAGCTTAGAGAACTTGCCCCTTTATTTGGAACATTGTTCTCATTTTTTTAACCATTTGAAGCTCATGCCACATTTGTTCTAGGGTGGGCTCAGGTCTAGGACATTAGAGGATCTTTATTTACACCAACATATGACCTTTATGTACCTGCCCTATTCAAATTGAGCCAAGCGTAAATGTTTCGCTAGGCAGAAATGATCGTTAGAGAAAGTTCTCTATGAAATGTTCCCGCTGACGAATTTTCGCGGGTGCCAGCATTAGTCTGCCGAGACAAAATTTCCCATTTTGATGAATTTGCGTATGCGCTACAAATGGTGCCAAGTGTGGTGAAGACTTTTCGACGTGAAAATTCGCCCTTTAGTGAATTTCCCCCATAGATTGCATTTAATCCAAATTTTAAAAGATTTCCTTTTTCTCTGTAATAATAAAACAGTAACTTGTACTTGATCCCAATTAAGATATAATTAATCCTTATTGGAAGCAAAACCAGCCTATTGGCTTTATTTAAAGGGATACTATCATGGTTTTTTTTTTTTTTTTAAAACGCATCAGGTAATAGTGATGCTCCCGGAGAATTCTGAACTGGAATCAGTTTCTTGAAAGAGCAAACAGATTTGGTTATATTTCATTTTGAAATCTGACATTGGCTGGACATATTGTCTGTTTCCCAGCTGCCCCCAGTCATGTGACTTGTGCTCTGATAAACTTCAGTCACTCTTTACTGCTGTACTGCAAGTTGGAGTGATATCACCCCCCTCCCTTTCCCCCCAGCAGCCAAACAATAGAACAATGGGAAGGTAACCAGATAGCAGATCCCTAACACACGATAACATCTGCCTGGTAGATCTAATAACAACACTCAATAGTAAAATCCAGGTCCCACTGAAACACATTCAGTTACATTGAGTAGCAGAAACAAAAGCCTGCCAGAAAGCAGTTCCATCCTAAAGTGCTGGCTCTTTCTGAAAGCACATGACCAGGCAAAATGACCTGAGATGCACCTACACACCAATATTACAACTAAAAAATACACTTGTTGGTTCAGGAATTAAATGTTATATTGTAGAGTGAATTATTTGCAGTGTAAACAGTGTAGTTTAGAAAAAAATACATCATAAAAATCATGACAGATTCCCTTTAGTGATTATATGATTTTTTGGTAGACTTAAGGTATGATGATCCAGATTACAGAAAGATCCATTATCCGGAAAACCCCAGATCCAGAGCATTATGGAAAACAGGTCCCATACCCGTATATACTAAATTTTCAACTTGCATTCTATAACATTCTAAAAGATAACATCAACTGCCCCTTTAAACACTACCCCCCCCCCCCGCACTAGTTTCATTCTGAGCAATTTATCTGCTGGTTCTGAGCTGTTTGTAATTGTTTCAATTCCATCTGTCATACCCTCTTCTATGTGATTTAACCCGACCCATCCCATCGGCTCTCACAATCAATTAAGGCGCAGCACACAGGTTCTCAGTAAATACACTACGTGATTGTGTTGTTGTGTAATTAATACAGAAACAGGGCAGTTCAGCCAGATAAACATTGAAGTCTACCAGCTTCAACCCTTCCAAAACTCTACAGAAATGTATCCAGAAGAAGGCAAATTCTTCTAACTGCGGTAAAGGAACTGTTTCTATGCTTTCTCTGTTTAAAACAATTAAAAAATTTGTATATGTTTACACAGGCTGACCATACCTCTGTAAGACACCTAGGAGTATATTTATCATAGAGTGAAGTTAGAGATCCCCACAGCCCACTAGAGTGAAATCCCGCCACTCTCCATTCATTTCTATGGGGTTTTTATCAATGGGTAAAAGTGAAAGTTCATCCGTTGATAAATATGCCTTTCAAAATCCCATAGAAATGAATGGAGAGTGGCGGAATTTCACTCTAGCGGGCTGTGGCGATCTCTAACTTCACTCTTTGATAAATATACCCCCTAGAGAGAACAACCCCAGATAGGCAAGCCTTGGATTGTACATTGGGTCATCCAAAACCTTTATTAATTTAGATGACTCTCTCTGTACTTTTTCCAGTCCTGCTGTATTCATAGGCATAATTGCCCAAGTCACCACCTTGGACTGGATCTGACATTCACAGGACAACTGCATTTGATCAGATGCATGAACTTTCCACCATGACTGAGAGAGCTCTTCCACTTACCCTCTCTTTTGCAATTATTTAAATAGCCAGCCGCCAAATTAGGGACAAGTGGGTCAGAAATTTCTGACTGTACCTGGTCCAGACATGCCCTAACTCAACTCTGGCCCATCCAGCTAATGTTTGAGGAGGAACTTTAGAACCAGCTCTGAAATGACCTCCCAGAAGATGTCAGGGTCGAGGTCATAAAGCGGTAGGTTCTATTTCCCAGTGGAAGGGGCTAGGGAGGTTGCAAATGGAGTCTTCTGAATAGTTCCACTGCACCTGTGACTCACCCTCCAAGATAGGACCTACCCTGAACCCACCCAACGCAAACTCATAGATGTTGCCAGTTTTTTGGCTACCCACACACCGTTCTTCCAAATGTCCAGAAATGTTGTCAATGACAGAGGATAAAACATGAACATGAACTCACTTGTTTACAAGAGAACAGGTACCTCAATGAGAAGCCATTGCTTACCCTCAGGGTGAGCTCTCTGAACATTAAAAGAACATGAGCTCCTCCTATTGTTTAATGTCCGAACAAACATTTTTTCTAGAAAGTTAAGGCTTTCAAGGGTTCAATAAATTCTGTGCTACGGAAACATTTTTTGTCACAAGCATCTATTTTACAAAATAAAAAAAAAGGATTGAACACTCTTACATGAAAAAAGCTAATTTTTTTTTACAAAATCAACAGTGACATCATACAGTAGCTGGACATTGCCCGACGCGTTTCGACCAAAGCAAAAAATTGTCCTTTTTTGTGCCGTATCTTATCCTCCTTAGGATTGGCACCTCACATTCAACTTTTTGGAGTGTGCGCCTTCTAACATTTTTTCATTGACAAGCATCTATTTTGTCATTAAAATCTAGCACAAGATAGTCACGTACACCTTTATCTGTTTTGCCCAAGTTTTTTTTTTTTTTCTTTTTCAAGAATCATTCTGTAATTTTATGCATCACTGGTTCTGTGCCACGGATGTTATACGTATGTGAGACAGAATGTTTGTTACAATTTCCAGTCATCTACAGTGCTAGGAATAGATATTACGTGTACATAAGGGCTGACATTACTTTGAAATATAGAATAAACAGGAAGAAACCTCTGTGAACCAAGGAGAGCAGGTATTGGAGCTCCAGAAGACCTCAGACATTTCCGGAGATGAGACAATCCCTGGACTGATGTCCACCTGACTGAAACCCAAGAAAGATCTTAAAGAAGACCTGCATACAAATAGACTTGGGCTAGAGTAGGGATCCCCAGCCTTTTTTTACCTATGAGCAAATTTCAAATGTAAAAAAAAAAAGAAGTTGGAGAGCAGCGCAATCATGGAGAAAGTTCCTGGGGATGTCAAGTATGTGCGGTGATCCCTATGAGGACTGGCAGCCTACAGGAGGCTCTGTTTGGCAGTACACCTGGTTTTTATGCAACCAAAACTTGCCTCCAAGTCAAATTTATTATTCTGATGTCAGAAATGACTGAAAAACAGCTCTCCCCACTTTATCCTATCACCAGTATAGAAGAGCCTATTTCATGTCCATCAGTCTCTACAGAAATAAACTCAAAGACTCCCTCTTGGAGCACTCGCTGAACTCCTGAACTGGGAACTGGGAAATACATTGCACTCCCACTACAGTACTTAATATCCCCATATTTGTGTCTGTAAATTCCCTTCCCACTTAGATTGTAAGCTGTATGGGGCAGAAACCCTATTCTTCTTGTCTCTTTATCACTTAGCTTTATAATCTCAAATGCAACTTTATTACTGTAATGACCCCTCTGTTTTCTATTATTTTATTGTTCTGCTGTACAGGGCTGCATACAGGTAGTGTTATATACATAAAGATATACATATTTACATACCTACATCTAGGGATTATTATTATTAAAGTCCAAATGGGAAAACCTAAAAAAAATAGTTTTTTTTTCACTAGAAAGCACAAATATTTAGAGGTAAAAAACAGGATCGAGTACAGAGGGTGGTTGTTAATGGGACATTCTCTATTTGGAGTAAGGTTCTTAGTGGGGTCCCTCAGGGCTCAGTATTGGGTCCACTTTTATTTAACTTGTTCATTAATGACTTAGGGGAGGGTGTTGTAAGTAATGTATCAGTGTTTGCAGATGACACAAAACTATCAGCCCAATTAATTCCATCCAGGATGTGGCACTTGCAACATGATCTTGACAAACTGGCAATCTGGGCAGCTAAGTGGCAAATGAGATTCAATGTTGATAAATGTAAAGTCATGCACCTGGGATGTAAAAATATCCACTTATACCCTTAATAGGACTGTACTCGGCAAATCCATTATGGAAAAGGACCTTGGAGTCCTTGTAGATGATAAACTTGTCTGTAGCAATCAATGCCAGTCAGCAGCATCAAGGGCAAATAAGGTCTTGAGTTGTATTAAAAGGGGCATAGAGTCACGGGAGGAGGGGGTCATTCTTCCACTGTATAGAGCACTGGTAAGGCCCCATCTAAAATATGCCGTACAGTTTTGGTCTCCATCACTCAAACAGGACATTATTGTATTAGAGAGGGTACAGAGAAGGGCAACTAAGCTGGTAAAGGGAAAATCTTAGCTATGAGGAAAGACTGGCCAAATTGGGGATGTTCACGCTGGAGAAGAGGCGCTTAAGGGGTGATATGATAACTATGTATAGATATATAAGGGGATCATATAATAATGTCTCTAATGATTTATTTACCAGTAGGTCTTTCCAGCTGACACAAAGTCACCCATTCCGATTAGAAGAAAAGAGGTTCCGCCTAAATATTGGGAAGGGGTTTGTTACAGTGAGAGCTGTGAAGATGTGGAATTGTCTCCCTGAATCAGTGGTACAGGCTGATACATTAGATAGGTATAAGAAGGGGTTGGATGGTGTTTAGCAAGTGAGGGAATACAGGGTTATGGGAGATAGCTCATAGTACAAGTTGATCCAGGGACTGGTCCCATTGCCATTTTGGAGTCAGGAAGGAATTTTTCCCCCTCTGAGGCAAATTGGAGAGGCTTCAGATGGTTTTTTTTTGCCTTCCTCTGGATCAACTTGCAGATAGGTAGTTAATAAAAAAAAAAAAAAAGGTTGAACTCGATGGACATGTGTCTTTTTTCAACCTTACTTACTATGTTACTATGTATGTTGCAGCCTTAACCTAATGAACGTATGTCGCAGCCTCAGGAGCCGCTGGAAAGCAGAACCTTGTGTAACGCAAATCTCTGGCATCTTCCACACAAACACTTTTTTCCTCTTTTCATTCCAGCCTTCAGACGTTAGACTAGAAGAGGAATAAAGTTCATTCCAACAGTCAGACGTTAGACTAGAAGAGGAATTAAAGTTCATTCCAGCAGTCAGACTTTAGACTAGAAGAGGAATTAAAGTTCATTCCAGCAGTCAGACGTTACACTAGAAGAGGAATAAAGTTCATTCCAGCAGTCAGACGTTACACTAGAAGAGGAATAAAGTTCATTCCAGCAGTCAGACGTTACACTAGAAGAATTC
Organism: Xenopus petersii; assembly: GCA_038501925.1. Lineage (NCBI taxonomy): Eukaryota > Metazoa > Chordata > Amphibia > Anura > Pipidae > Xenopus > Xenopus petersii. Next base: position 8,124,019 of record CM076688.1, read on the forward strand.
ATTCCAGCAGTCAGACGTTAGACTAGAAGAGGAATTAAAGTTCATTCCAGCCTTCAGACGTTAGACTAGAAGAGGAATAAAGTTCATTCCAACAGTCAGACGTTAGACTAGAAGAGGAATTAAAGTTCATTCCAGCAGTCAGACTTTAGACTAGAAGAGGAATTAAAGTTCATTCCAGCAGTCAGACGTTAGACTAGAAGAGGAATAAAGTTCATTCCAACAGTCAGACGTTAGACTAGAAGAGGAATAAAGTTCATTCCAGCAGTCAGACGTTACACTAGAAGAGGAATAAAGTTCATTCCAGCAGTCAGACGTTAGACTAGAAGAGGAATAAAGTTCATTCCAGCAGTCAGACGTTACACTAGAAGAGGAATAAAGTTCATTCCAGCAGTCAGACGTTAGACTAGAAGAGGAATAAAGTTCATTCCAGCAGTCAGACGTTACACTAGAAGAGGAATAAAGTTCATTCCAGCAGTCAGACGTTACACTAGAAGAGGAATAAAGTTCATTCCAGCAGTCAGACGTTAGACTAGAAGAGGAATAAAGTTCATTCCAGCAGTCAGACGTTACACTAGAAGAGGAATAAAGTTCATTCCAGCAGTCAGACGTTAGACTAGAAGAGGAATAAAGTTCATTCCAGCAGTCAGACGTTACACTAGAAGAGGAATAAAGTTCATTCCAGCAGTCAGACGTTAGACTAGAAGAGGAATAAAGTTCATTCCAGCAGTCAGACGTTACACTAGAAGAGGAATAAAGTTCATTCCAGCAGTCAGACGTTAGACTAGAAGAGGAATAAAGTTCATTCCAACAGTCAGACGTTAGACTAGAAGAGGAATTAAAGTTCATTCCAGCAGTCAGACTTTAGACTAGAAGAGGAATTAAAGTTCATTCCAGCAGTCAGACGTTAGACTAGAAGAGGAATAAAGTTCATTCCAACAGTCAGACGTTAGACTAGAAGAGGAATAAAGTTCATTCCAGCAGTCAGACGTTACACTAGAAGAGGAATAAAGTTCATTCCAGCAGTCAGACGTTAGACTAGAAGAGGAATAAAGTTCATTCCAGCAGTCAGACGTTACACTAGAAGAGGAATAAAGTTCATTCCAGCAGTCAGACGTTAGACTAGAAGAGGAATAAAGTTCATTCCAGCAGTCAGACGTTACACTAGAAGAGGAATAAAGTTCATTCCAGCAGTCAGACGTTACACTAGAAGAGGAATAAAGTTCATTCCAGCAGTCAGACGTTAGACTAGAAGAGGAATAAAGTTCATTCCAGCAGTCAGACGTTACACTAGAAGAGGAATAAAGTTCATTCCAGCAGTCAGACGTTAGACTAGAAGAGGAATAAAGTTCATTCCAGCAGTCAGACGTTACACTAGAAGAGGAATAAAGTTCATTCCAGCAGTCAGACGTTAGACTAGAAGAGGAATAAAGTTCATTCCAGCAGTCAGACGTTACACTAGAAGAGGAATAAAGTTCATTCCAGCAGTCAGACGTTAGACTAGAAGAGGAATAAAGTTCATTCCAGCAGTCAGACGTTACACTAGAAGAGGAATTAAAGTTCATTCCAGCAGTCAGACGTTAGACTAGAAGCGGAATTAAAGTTCATTCCAGCAGTCAGACGTTACACTAGAAGAGGAATAAAGTTCATTCCAGCAGTCAGACGTTAGACTAGAAGAGGAATAAAGTCATAGAAAGATTCTGTAGCATCTACTCCCAGTGAGGTCACAGCAGTGTGAGGTCACAACCAGGCCAGAAGATTCCTAGTGATTATTCCAGGGATTCCAGCCAGTAAAAGCTGTGCCATGTTGGAGGCCAATAAATCAGACAGTTTATGTTAGTGAGGAGAATGTGTAACTGTATTAACACCACCAGGCCATGAGCTTCAGCTTGTTCACTCCCCAAATGTCTAACAGTAATTATGGACACAAGGAGAGATCATTCACTGACTGGAGAATTACACGGTGTATATCTGTTGTACAAACCCCTTTGGTGAATAAAAACTGCTTCTTTAAAGATCACCCTCCTTTCCCCTCACCCTAATGAGACAGTTCGGGGCTGCAGCACATTTCTGACTGACATAATGGAGAGACAAAGCAGAGCCCCTTTCTTGTGGGACAACACAGGACTAGTTTATCAGTATAATGCATCGCTCATTCCCATTTCCCCCACAAACTACACAACAGTTTTGCTTCATTCCACAACACCACACCGAACATTCTCATTCCCCCCACAAACTACGTGACAGGTCAGCCCGCCCGTTCCTTTTATTCAATGTGTTGCCCCTCCCCCATGCGCACGTACGTAGCGTGGGTCACATGACAGCCGATTCTTGCTGCTGGCGCCATTTTCAGTGCTCCGTCTCCCTCTTTCCCTCGCCAGCATTGTCTCCTATTCAGTTGCTATTGGGAGCGAGAGGCAGAACAAATAAGAGGGGGCCCCACAGTATATTGGGCAGTTGAACTGCGGGAGCTCGATCTTTATCAGAGTGCCGTGCTTTAAATGAAGTGATGAGCGCTCCTGGCCTCTAGAAATGTATTGTTTTTGAAGGGGGTCGCAAAATCGCTCCCGTCTTCTATAAGTGTGTTGGTTTTCCACGGGGTCACCAAACTCTAGGCGGGCTTTAGGCCTTCACTTTTGGCGCACAAAAGGGTTGTGTGGGGGATTGATGCAGAATGAGTGAGAAATTTGTGGTTTAAACGGGAATCCCCATTATTTGTACTCTGTACACTACATTATAATTACTGCACTGAGCCACCCTCTGCTACCTGCAGCATTTGTTGCCTAAACAGTCTGCTACCTGCAGCCTTTGTTGCCTAAACACTCTGCTACCTGCAGCCTTTGTCGCCTAAACACAATGCTCTCTGCAGCCTTTGTTGCCTAAACACAGCGACTCTGCTATAGACACACATGTTATAACCGCTCATGAGCTCTATATAATCCGCACAATGAAATAAAGGCTGTTGCATCATAAAACTACATATATATGTCAATAAAGTGGTGCTGCATTTTCTTTAGACCTTTAATATGTAGGTAATAATGGCCCCAAGAATTAATAGCAATCAATATCTTTCACAAGTGAGCCCAGTAAATGAAAGTTGCTGCTTGTTGCAGTTGAATAGACTTTAGTTTTAGGGCATTTCATTCATTCAGCCGCAGGGGAGCGCAGGTAAAAATGCTCCTTAGGGAGATTTAGGACTTCTGTACAGCAAAAACTCCCGGCAGTATATTAGTGAATTTACCCCCAAAACCACACATTTTTGGAAAGAACACATTCTACCGTATCTAAAATGGGTATCCATGCGTTTCTGCTCCAAAGTCGCAAGGCTTTCCCAGATTTGTTGGTTTCGGTGAAATACCTGAAAATTGCCTCAAAGCTTTAACTTTCCAGCATTGTATCGTCCATATATCATTACGTACCAAGACAAAGCACCCTAATTATGATTGCCAGGGGTTCCCCAAACAGTTTGGTGCCCATTGTGCATATGTGTAACAAAGTATCTGGCATTTAGAGGCCCCGAAATGAAGTTAGCGCAAATGAATAGTCCTGTGGGTCACTTCAGTTAATGAAAAATCAACACATTGACTGCATTTTTTGTGGGGTAAAAACACAGAAATATATGTTGACCCCCCAAAACCGTATATTTTTGGAAAGTAAACATTCTACCAAATCTAAAATGGGTACTCATGCCTTTCTGTTCCAAACGACTGAGTCGCAAGGCTTTCCCAAAATTGCCGGTTTTGGTGAAATACCTGAAAATTGCCTCAAAGCTTCAACTGTCCAGCATCATATCGCCCATGTATTGTTCGAACCAAGAAAAAAAACACCCTAAATATGATTTCATGGGGTCCTCCAAACAGTTTGATACACATTGCATATCGTTTTACCAAAGTATCTGGCACAGAGACCTCTGAAAATCATGAAAATCATCACAAAGCTTGCATTTTACCCCATTATAGACCCGACATTTCATAGCCTACCAGCATAAAGCATCCTAAATATGAACGCCAGGGGTCTACTAAACAGTTTGATGCCCAATATGCAAAGATTTACCAAACTATGTGGCATACAGAGACCCCCAAATCCAAAGTGCAAATTAATTTTCACGTATGACACTGGCTACTACAATATAAGCACCCGGTATGTGTATTATGTGCCGTGAGACCCCCTAACAGTATGGAGACCCTAGAAAACCATATTTTCTGAAAGTACACATTCTGACGAAATCTAATTTTTTAGGCAAGAGACCAGATATGAATAATTGAATACAGAATATCAGTGCTGTGTATCAGTGGGTAAATGGAGGGGTGATATAAATGATTCCCTGTGTAAGGCTGAACTTGTTGTTACTGTTTTATCATTGCAGAGACAAAGGAAATCATTCCTTAATATGATGTAGATATCGATATTTTCATTTAATATTATTTGTGTTTTTTGAGTTTAGATTTTTATTCAGCAGCTCTACGGTTTGCAGTATTACCAATTGGTTGCTAGGGTCCAAATAACCCTAGCAACCATACATTTTTTTGCATAATAGACTGGAATATGAATAGAAGAGGCCTAAATAGAAATATGAGTAATAAAAAGTAGTAATAACACTACATTTGTAGCCTTACAGAGCTTTTGCTTTAGGTGGGGTCAGTGACCTCCTATTAGAAAGCTGGAAAGAGTCAGAAGAAGAAGGCAAATAACTTGAAAACGAAATAAATAATGAAGTCCAATTGAAAAGTTGCTTAGAATTAGCCATTGTATAACATACTAAAGGTCAACTTAAAGGTGAACCACCCCCTTAATAAATCTGCCCCTTGATGTTTGCTGAAATGACAGGTCGATCCATTGAACAAGGAGGGTTCATTCAGCCCAATACTTTAACAAAACGACAGAATTGCGAGTACAGTTTGACAGTTGAAGCCGGACATTCTCACTAAATTGTATGAAACGTACATGGGTGTCATTGTAGGTCTCACTGTGGGTAAAGTCTGGGTGCAACGAGGGTGTTCTTACATACGCCTTCTGTTTTCATTCCATTTATCTCACTCAAGAACTTACATAGTACAGGTATGAGACCTGTTATACAGAATGATCGGGATGTGGGGTTTTCCGGATAAAGGATCTTTCTGTGATTTGGATCTTCATACCTTAAGTCTACTTGAAAATCATTTAAACATTAAATACAGCCTATGGGCTGGTTTTGCCTCCAATAAGGATCAATTATATCTTAGTTGGGATCAAGTACAAGCGACTGTTTTATTATTACACAGAAAAAGGAAAACAACTTTAGAAATTTGGATTATTTGGATAAAATGGGGTCTATGGGAGACGGACTTTCCATAATTCTGAGCTTTCTGTATAATGGGTTTCCGGATAACGGATCCCATACCTGTACCTTATGGCTGCTGTTAAATACAGGGACACACGGCAGAGTTACTCTGACCTATTACTGTACATTTTGTACATCACACACAGTTGTTGCTCTTATCCAACAGGGGTCTCTTATTCAAATCAATGCATGTTGCTAGGGTAATTTGGACCCTAGCAACCAGAAATTGCAAACAGGAGAGCTGCTGAATAAAAAGCTAAATAAGTCAATAACTACGAAATAATAAAACATGAAAACGTATAAAAGTACAAAAAGCAGGGAATGAATTAAAAGTGTAAGTTAAAAGGCCAGATAAAGTCCTGTATAAGGGCAGAATAAACACGGGGAATGAGGACTGATATGGTCGTGATTAAACTGATCCGTTCCTCAAGCCTCACTTATTTTCTGCTGATATCGTCCGTTTGTGTAACAGTCAGTAAATATAGATATTTAATAAGAGAAAGACATTTGAGCTCATTACAAGCGTCAGGCTCATTTATATGATGTGCAGTTAAACAGCTGTTTGCAGCTCTGGGAGGGTGGACATCGGGTCACATGACGCACCATTATGACATCATCAGTTGCGTTCAGTCAACACTTCAACTTGCCTTACAGCTGCACCACTATGACATCATCGTCACCATGGCAACGGCATCAGTAAACAAGTCAATGGCATTATGACATCACCAGTTGCGTTCAGTCAACACTTCAACTTGCCTTACAGCTGCACCACTATGACATCATCGTCACCATGGTAACGGCATCAGTAAACAAGTCAATGCCATTATGACATCATTGTCACCATGGTAACGGCATCAGTAAACAAGTCAATGCCATTATGACATCACAAGGCATCCTGTGATAAGTCAGTAAACACATATTAAGCATCAGTTTTCCTGCATCTTCGCATCGTGACGCATCGCAGAAAAACTTCCCCGCTTTTACTTCGACTTTTCTCAATTCTCTTTCTATTCTCAATTTTCTCAATTTCTTTCTTTATTTCTTTCTTTCTTTCCTTCTCAATTTCATCTTTATTACTAGGTAAGTGAAAAAAAACCCTGAAATCTTGAATTTTATTACATTTGAACATATTTCAGTAAAGAGACAGATAAAAAAGTGCATTTTGCAATGTTTGGCCGGTAGGATGGTTTATTACTAGTGATGGGCGAATTTGCGCCGTTTTGCTTCGCTGAAAAATTTTGCGAATTTCGCAAAACAGCGCAGGGGCCCGTTTTTTTTGACGCCGGCATCCGTTTTTTTGGTGAAAATGCGGCGGCGGCCATTTTTTTGATGTCGGCAAATTTTCGGGCCCGTTTCGCAAATTTATTCTCCAGCAGTGAATCGCACAAATTCGCCGCAAATTTGCCCATCACTATTTATTCCTCACATGTAACACAAACCTACACACACCAGGGAACACGTACAACACCTTTTACAGCCACATTATCAGATGATTTGAACCATTAACATGATTTTCCTCTTTGTTCTTTTGCTTTTTAGTATATTAACCTGAAACAACAATAACTATGGAAAAAGTACAAGCTACACTTGAATTTTCATTACAACTAAAGCAATTCCAGAATACGATTTTTCTTCAAAGTGGGTAAGTGTGTCTTGATGCTTTAAGGAGTCCAATTTGGTTGAATCCAAATCTTTCAAAAACTTCCTAGGACTGAGTTGAATGTTAGATTTGGCGCATACTTCAATATGGCAGCTTGTAAGGCAATTGCTCTCACATACTCACAATGTCCTATGATCAGTGTTGAGTAAATAGTAAAACTGCAAGTTACTGGGCCCTGCAGTAAAATCATTTTAGGTCCTTTAGACATTGAGCAACATATTCCAATTGTTTTTGGATTGGCATCTCCTTCATAGAAGGGGGTTATTTATCAAAGTCTGAATTTATCTCAATATTTTCTGCTGCAAACTCCAATCAAATCTGCTCAAGTTTTTTGCGCTTATTTATTATTACATTTTCCCAAGAATTTGCTCTGCTGGAAAAAATCAGATTTTCAAGATTTTTTCAGATTTTTCTTTTGATTTTTAAGGATTTTTCACCCTAAAACTCAGATTTTTGCCCAAAACTCTGAAAACTTCAGGGTATTGCATGAAACCCAGCGCACATCAAAAAAATCATTGGGACTTCTCCCATTGACTTATCTTGACAGGTCTGTGATGCTGGATTTTCAGATTTGGACTTTTCCATCCTCGAGGTTTAATAAATTTTTTAAAAGTCAGATTTTATAAAATAAAAAATCACGATTTTTTTATGATTTGTGCATTTGGAGTTTAGTAAATAACCCCCTACATATGGACAGCAGCAAAGGGCGGCTTGTGTGGCAGTGAAAGGAGCACATAGAAACATTCAGGCAGAATGTGTTCATGAGGGGCAGAGAGTTTGATTTTAATGTCACATTTTAAATATTGATATTGAAAACATTGTTTTTGCTTTTAGATGTTGGCAAATTAAGACATCCTTTGAGATTCTGACGAGCATCCCTCACACAATCGAAGCAAGGATTTTCCATACTGAAGGTACTTGTTACTTATAACCTCGTTACCTAGTTCTGCATATGGAGTTTTATTGCTGACAATCTTCTTTATTCACTCTGTTGTGTTATAGTTTGGTAAATTGATTAAAACTCTTCTGTTTTAGATAATGTGAAGTATCCGGCTTCAGTTGAGGGCAGTGATTTTTTCAGCAGTGTGTTTGCATTAAAGAAAACCGCACGCGCTATTAGAATTGACGACGTTGTGATCTACACCGTTAATGTCCTCCTGGATGAGAGTCAAGTAAGTGATAAAAAGTCTTTTAGATCAGCTTTGTGTTTGTGTGTTCCCTATACCGTATCTTATGTTTCTTCTATTCTCTCTACAATGGCAGATTGAAGAGACTCTGAATTCCCTGGAGAGCAAGATGAACTTTGGCCTTTACCGCCCACAAAAACACAAAAAGTAAGTACAGAGATGGTCAGAATTGAAGAATAGATTAAAACTCTGACTCTATATTTGTGCTGTAATTCCTTTCTTTCCCATTTCTCTAAGGTTTTTGCTCTACTGCAAAATGTTAAGATTACGTGACAGGCAGCCTCCTTGCCAAATGAGGGGACTTCCCCCGACCACCCTTGTATTGGCCACTTAGACTTACATATAGAAATTCATTTTCTACCTGAGCAGTTTAAGGGGTTGTTCACCTTTAAGATAACGTTTCATATGTTATAGAATTGCTAATTATAAGCAACTGTCGTATTAGTCTTTATAGTTTATTTTTAATAGTTTTTTTTTTCATTTTTTGCCCTTTTCTGCTGATACTTTCCATCTTTTTATTACTGGTCTTTCTATTCAGGCCTCTCCTATTCATATTCCAGTCTCTTAATCAGAAATTACAAACTGGAGAGCTGCTGAATAAAAAGCTAAATAACTCAAAAACCACAAATAATAAAAAATTAAAACCAATTGTAAATGATCTTAGAATATCACTATCTACATCAGTTCTGTTTAATTAATCAGCATATAATTAATTCTAATACAATAAAGCTAACAAGACTGATGGGTTAGTGAAATCTGATTTATGTTTAACACATCGATCTTCTGGTTTTATCTGAACAGATTAAGCAAATGTAAAAGTTTGAAACCAATGTGCAGTGAGGACATGAAATTACACTTTAACCTGCATCGAGGGATTCACGGCCACACGAATATAATGTTTAAGACAAGTTCAAAGCTGTCGGTCATTGTTCATGGCCTGTTGGTTGTATTACAACCCCCACTGAAGACGTAAGTACACGGATTGTTATTGTCAGATAGAGATGATGACATTATTTTACTATTCCATTAAGAAATAATATCAATTTCAAGATAATACAATCATCTGTATTTGTTGTTTTTATAGCTTTTCCAAGAAGAACTCAGTATTCCAAAGAATTCTTCCCAACCGGTGGACAAAGGCTAAAATACCAACATTGGAAAGTGTCATTTTTGGCAAAAACTTCAAAAAGAAATCAGCAGCAGACGTAAGTAACAAACGTGAATTTGTATTTGAACCTTCCAGAGGGTAAAAACAGTTCTGTGAGTGGAATTATAATTACAGACAACCCCAGGCCCCACTAACTGCCTCCCTCCCTCCTCCTGAACCCCAACGAGTCTCACCATTTCACCGATGTCTTTAACTGGCAAAAGAGTAGTGCTGTGGGGTAGTAGGGCACCATCTTGTAATGATTTGTGTCCTCTTTGCTTTCTTTCTTGCTTCATGACTCTGTTTCTCTATTTTAGGGTAAAAGCTTTGTGATAGAAGAGAAATACTTGCAGCATGCCTACCGTTTCCTTTCAACACTACGATCCTGCTTGCTGCTTTCCTATGATGGACTGTACAGTTATTTCATCTCCGTATCAGAAACGCTGCCTTCCTCATGCAAGCTGGAGCTTGGTATGTGATTGCTTCTACTTTGTGACACCTACTTGTCCTGTTCTTTAGGTTTTGTTCAAATTAGTTCATTTAAACATAGACCTTTCTCTGACCACCCAACATCCCAAATGGATAATAGATATTGATGAGTCAATGAAAACATTCTTTCCTCTTGGAAGTTGAAAGATTATGGGCATGAACAAACAAAGTGCACATTTAGGTATCCCAAAGTGACCGTTAGTTTACACACTGGCCTTGATATCATCATAGAGTCAATATTAGGGCAGTGGCAAATGGTAAAACACCCGCTACTCATATTAGGTCACTCACCATCATTAGGAAGCACCGCGAGTAACTGGGCACCTACAATTATTGCCTACACGTCTAACAAGGCTCCTCTTATTCATTTTATTGAGATGTTCCCTGTGGTGGGTAACAGATGTTGGAGAATGACATAGGTCACCTGGAAAACTCCCAAGATTAGATTCTTCTGTTGCACCATTGCTATATCCTAGGGACTCTCATTCCTTTCCAGTCTGATCCACTCCATATTTTACATCACAATAGTAAAGTAACACACATGGGAAAGGGAATAAACTTCTATTTTTAAAAATACAAAACATTATTGTGAATTGTAATATAATGCCGTTGTTTCACTGCTCATTTACATGGTCTTTGTTTCCTCCACAGAAAAACTGGATCTGAAAGTCCGGCTCAGTGAGTTATCTGACAAAGTGATGGTAAGTTTGCTCATTGCTTATTCTGTAATCTGATACTAACCTGTCACCCCAAACTAGTTTCCTTATACTATTGGGGTATTAAAAAGGGCTTTACATACTGTATTTTCTGTGTTTACACAAATTGTTGATTATTTAATATTTTAACCATAGGAAATAGACGACCCCAATGATCTGGCAGACGCAATAAATAGCAGCCTAATAGAACTATCAGCTCAACTTCTCAATCTGTGGGGAAAATTTATTCAATCCTCCTTCGAGAGTGAACAAGAGAAGAAGCAAATAAAGGTAAGAAGCGCATTAAATAGGCTTTAAGGCAGTGGGACTCCATTTATTGTTTTACACTGCCGTTATCTCTCAAGGTTGTGCTTATGAACTGTGTCTATTTTATTGTTTTATAGGAAGAAAAGTTCAAGAAATTATTCTTTTCTACTGACCATCCCCGACAAGAAGCTATTTTATATGATGAGAAGATGTGAGTACATGGTGTTTCTTCAAATATTTATGTTTAGATACAGTCAGTTGTTATCTGATTGGGGAAAATTACATTTACACACGTTTATGGATCTTTAGAGTTTTACCTCTAAGAGATGCTTTTATATAAAAATGTTATACTGTTGTCATGCTAATGTAATACATGGTACACATTTACTACAAGTCTAGTATCCTTAGCAACCAAACAGCGGATATTATTGGTCTGATTATTAGGTGTTTAAAATCATAGGATACTCCAGCTTTTTTATTCCTTCCCTCAGTTTTTAGTTTACTGATCTCTGGATGTGATTTATTTCTAAATATAAGAACCTGTTTCTCATTGCAGCGCCCAAAGCCATGAAGAGATTTATATAAAAGTCAAAAAAGCTCCAAAAGACGATTGTCTCGAGTGCCGGGACTCGATATTAAAATCTGCCCCCGTTGTCTTTGAAGACCGGTACTTAGAGCCTGAAGCAATAGGTACGTATGGAAAGAATCCACGGGTGCTGCTGCCTCAGTGTGTGACAGTTGTTCATCCAGAACTCCTTCCATTCATTATTATCTATTAAATACGTATTTCTAAAGTGCCAACGTATCCCAAGTCTCTGTACAATAGAACCACTGAGATGACGTACTGAATGAAAGATAAGATCACTTTTCTATATATGAGTGTGGATGGGAAGGCATTTTCCTGCTAACATTACAATTTTTTGTTTTTATAGATTGTTCAGAAGAATATATGGATTGTTCAGAAGACTTTATAGATTGTTCAGAAGACTTTATAGACTGTTCAGAAGACTTTATAGACTGTTCAGAAAACTTTATAGACTGCTCAGAAAAGGTTATATCTTCCCCTGTTGCTAGTACTAAAGAGAAGTGCAGAACAGTACCTGGATATGACAAGCAACCTCCTTTGTGGAATGAGTAAGTTCTGATCCCTACCAAATATAGTAAATATAATGCACAAAATATAATCTAAAAAAAAACTAAAATACTAAAATGTAAAAAGGGCCATAACAATCCTAAATAAGTATGAATCCCAGGATCACTAGTCATCTTGCAATATAGTCACTTGCATTCAGCTACATAACATAACGTGCCTTGTACTGGAACAGCTGAATTTTTTTGTTGCTGTTTATAAAAATGTAACACCCCCCCAAGTTCTTTTCATCATAAAGCCAGGCTAGCAGAGGCCGAGCCATTGGGTATGGCATTCAAGCACCTCATTGGGGACATTTGTTTTCTACAAATGATTTATATGTGAATCCGAGAGACACAGACTTCTCACGATCTTCTAAAGCAAATAGAGAATTATATATGTGCTTAAGACTATATTTTATCTATCTATCGATCTTTGATCTATCTTTCTAACATCATCAATGTATCTATTATCTATCTCTATCTATCATCTATCTACAAAGAGAGGGAGACAGCAGTCAGGGCACAATATTATATAGAAATAGAAGTTGTACATTTTTCAACATGACTAATAACTTTGAGTAACCAATGAGTATGTGATTTGTCGTCTGTTGGAAAGGGAGAATGTAATTGTTTGCTATTGATTACTGGGGCTGGTACAGTAGTATTTCACCCATTGGTTTTTTTTCAGATCGATATTCTTATGTAAAGTTAATGTTCACTGATGCAATCTCATAAATTCAGATACTGTAAATACTGTATATATATATATATATATATATATATGGGTCTTCCAGTGAAAGTATTGACATCAGACATCACTTGCATCTTACTCTAAAAATGCCTAATTCTATCATTATATGTAAAAAAGATGAAGATATGAACTTTTCTTCTGTTATGGGTTAAAAGTGAGCTACAGTTAAGAAATGTACATCAATGTGAGACCCAACAGTCTTATAGGGCAGGGCCTACGATACTCACTGTGTCTAATGGGGATGTATAATGTATACATAGAAATGCATCATATCATTTTCTTAGAATATTAGCTCATAGAGTAGAAAAGCAACAACACACCCAGAGAGCAAAAATAAATGCTAATATTGCTGCTGTTATTTTCTGTTTCAATGGACAGTTTTATTTGACCCAACATTGTGTGTTTTTATTGTGTAGATTTTGCCGACAAACCAGAGAAAAGAAATTCTTTTGGAAGCGATTTATACCTACACAAAAACAGGAGAGCAGTTCTACTAGTGAGTTAAACACTGATTTGCCCATTAGATCATAAAGGAAAGAGGACACTTTAATTAAATGTACTTATTTTATTTTAGGTTCCAAAGACGACTCCAGTAGTGAAGACGAAACACATCTAATAGTCTGTGTACACGGCTTGGGTGGTAAGTAAAATTTTAAAGATTTGATTCTGACACAAACACGTTGTGTGTTTTATCATATGATTTACCATTGCCCTGCCCTGTTAAAATACATGACTTTATTTCTACTCTAGGTTCCAAAAGTGATCTAAAACTTATAAGAAGTTACATCAAGTCTGGAGTCACACATGGGAAAATCAGCTTCCTAATGTCTTGTTGCAACGAGGTACGTATATATCTGTGTGTCTAGTTCTGAGGGGTCATCTCCATTCCTATATGAAACTGTTCAAACATTCTATCCATCTCAGCTCAATGGGAACTAATAGGCAATGATGATAAAATGTAACTATCCTGAGAAATCCTTTTATTATTAGTATTTTATTGGTTTACTGATGATTAATATGAAATGATCAGTTGTAGTGGGGCCCATAAAGATCATTCTGATATATAACTGTAACAAGTGGTCTGTAACAAATTGACGCTATTATAGATCGACCAATCACAATTCCTTTTGAACAGAAACGTCTTCTGTAGGGTTTGATTTCTCAAAATATATAGAATAATTATATTAAATTACATCAAAAATGTTTGAGCAACAAGACGGGACGTGGATAGGTCTTATAGAAGATTATTGTTGCTGATTGTTAGCAGACAGGCCCTTTAATATTGCTATTTTATACACCGTTAAATAATTGTGGCAACTGTAATGTTTTCATTAGTGTTGGTCTCTGTGCATGTCTTGTTTTAATTCTGATGCAATATTTATTTTTCACTTCTTGTGTTTTCTTTACAGAGCTACTACACCTTTGATGATATTAATATATTAAGCAGATGTCTCCTAAATGAAATATTACATCACATAACCAGGAAGAAGCTCATTATTTCCAGGATCAGGTACAGTAATTAGCAAAAAATCTCTATACTTATTAATATATATGAATTTTTTATAGTAATGTTACTTTTCTCTCCCCGCAGCTTTATCGGCTTTTCTTTGGGCAATCTAATAATACGCTCAGCCCTGTCGAGACCTGAATTTGAAGGCTACCGTGAAAACCTGCACACTTACCTCTCCTTCGGTGGACCACATATGGGCCTTCTGTACCCCAACACGTTTCTCTATAAAACTGGTAGGGATTTACTGGCCATTGCTTTATTATTGACAAGTAATTCAAAGATTAGAAACAACAAGTAATATATGTATATGGATTTAACCATGCTTCATTTACATCAAGTACAATTAATTTATCATTATGATAGGACAAAAGTCAAAAATTGTAATCATGTTTGGGAAAGATTACGGCTGTATTTTGGAACTATCAAGATGCAGTGATAATATAACCCTGTATCTTTACCTACATTTCAGTGAACTTTAACATGCTTTTATGTAATACAATGAATAAACATGTGCATCTCTTTTGTTATAGGCCTGTGGTTAATGAAGTGGTTGCCTATACCTTGCTCCGTGTTTCAGATGGCATTCTCAGATCACAGAGATCCAAGACAAAGGTTCATCTACAAACTTAGCCAGAAACCAGGTAAGACATATGACCCATTTCGTATGGATTTCATCTGTATATTAAATTGTACAAAACCCCAATATAAAGCTACTGTGATTTGATGTTTTTTTTTTAGAAACTTTTGCAAAATATTTTAACCATAACCAGGGAAGTAGTATTTTAAGATCTTTGCCGGTCTTAAAGTGCAGCCTATGTGGACCTGACATGGACCCAATACTCTTGAGTTACTTACATTGCAAAATAGTTATTTGAAATTTATCTAATTGAAAGTATTATGCCCGTGATTTCATGAAAGATACGTCTGTATTGATGCCTTAATATTGTTCTGGAATCTCATGGTGAATATTATTGTATTACAGGCTTGGAGCACTTCAAGAATGTGATTCTCGTGAGCGCGTTACAAGATTACGTTGTTCCCCATCACTCCGCTCGTATTGAAATGTGCAAAGATGCTGTGAAGGGAGATGAGTTAGGTAAGGTCTCACTTTTAAACATACGTCTACTGAACAGAGTACATGTACCACTGAAGCAGTAGCCAGTTCTCCTCCAGCCAAGACTACAGCTCCCACAATGCCTTGCACACTGATGTGATTCTTTACAGGTTTGTTTATCACAGATCATGCAACAGATTAAGGAAAGTAGGCCTCTTGGCTGGAGGAGAGTTGACCCCTGCTAAATAGTTCCAGCTGTACATTTTATTAAAAATCTTTCCTGCACATTTAGAAGGTGCACAAGTCTTTGCTGGATAAATCCACCAAATTGTGGAATGGAAAGGCTACCGTGTATTTATTAACAATGTAGTGCCGTTTCCTTTTCAGGAACTGTTTACAGTGAGATGCTCCATAACCTCCTTGAGCCTGTTCTACACAACGAGAACTGTAACTTCGTGAGATACGACGTTGGTTTTGACCTGCCAAAATCACTTGCGTCTTTGATTGGGTTAATGGGCCACCTTGGATTAATTTCATCTTGGCAATTTTTGGAAAGCTTCTTTCAAAACGCTGGCCTGAAATATTTTGAATAGAAGAAATGTGATGCCCCAATGCATTTAACACTATGGAAGTGCCAGAGACATCGAGTTGCAGAACCTTTTCTACCTTGTTGCACAATGGACTAATGGTGAGATTTATATCTGTGTAGATTGTTCCATGTAGGTTTATATTTAGAATCTGTTTTATTCAACTGTGTTATATCTGATTAATATACTGACATAGTCTTATTCTTACCTACAGATTTACTGTGCAATGCCGACATTATAGACCTGGCCTATAAGCAAGAAGAAGAGAAATCTCAAGAGACTGTCGCTACAGACAAACAAGAAAATGCACTTTGTATATGTAGCGCTATAGTAAATTGTGTGTTCTGTTACACCACTATTGAGCTCCACTCCCAATAAATGTGCTCCGGATAAGACCTATAATCTTAGGGAGTGAGCCCTCGCAACGGTGTGAAGGCAGGGGGTAGTGCAACTGTAACTGGATACAGGGTATAATAATTGGGCGCCAGTGGTTCTTATAACTTAACCATGAACTTATTTATTGAACATACACAATCCTCAGTGGAGTATACAATAGAGCATGACAGGATTTAGCATCACATTGAATAGGCAATACTCACAGCACCATTTGTTCAGTATTAGTCCCCACAGGCAAGAGGACAAGCTCAGCAGCAATAAAGGTACACCCAGCTTTCAGCCTTTTCCCTAAGTGGAACCTGAGGGGAATCTATCTACCCTGTTCCTATACACTTAGTCCCTACTTCTGGTCTATTAGTACCCGGGATCTTAATCCCTCTGACTCTCCTCGTCAGAGCCTTGAACTGCTCAGCTAAATAACCTGTCTGTCTGTCACTCCTAGAGTGACCTATAATGTTGAGTAGCCTATTCTGACTAGACCTGACCTGTCTAGGTTCCACAGAGCTCTACCTGCCTGTTCAGGTCAGAGCCAGCACAAAATGGACAATGAAAGCATGGCTTCAGAGCCTTTTATATCCTAGCACAGTGCCATCTGCTGGTCACTGTGAGAAACAGCAAGGGGCATAGCTTAGAGCAGGAAGAGCCAACAGTACCCCTCCCAACTGTATTTTAGGACCCAGTTAGGTATCTATAAGACTGAGGGACTGCCTGACAATAATACTAGGGTTAACTATTTTACACATCCCTACATATATATATATATATATACATCTGTGAAATGTATTTCTTATTTGTTACCTATTTACCAATAAAATAAACTTAAATAAACCTATTTGTTGATTCTGTTATCCTTTAGTAGAAAGTGTCAGACGTGATACCCAGAAATATGATAATTAGGACAATTTGTTTATATTTATTTTACCCTGTTGTTAGTTGTGGGGTGGGAAGTAGACGACCAAACATTGTAAAATCAGAGTTCAGGGGTGTTGGACACAGGAAATCTAAAAACTTCAGATCTGTATTGTTTGTAATGGAAGAAATTACTGCAAAGATTGTCTGTAGGACATTGATGTTAATTAGTGGGGATACTGAGTGATGTCTGTCCTTAGGTGCCACAAGCAGCACGTGGGGGACACTCAGTCCTAATATAGGACATCATTACTAAGAAAGGGATGTCACTTTTCCTCCATGCCTCAACACTGGGTCAGAGACTACCCTTATATAGCACCAGTGTTATGTAGAATTAAAAGGGTAGTTTACCTTAATAAAAGCTTATTGTTTTTGAATGGTATACTTCAATGGGTTATTATTTATGTATTCGTTTTTACACGGTTTTGTTTTGCTGGCTCATGTTGGGCAGTAACAATGCAGGGTCTGGACTAAATCAGTACACTTAGAAGGGTATTTACTAAAACTCAAATGAATCTCATGTTTTTTATTGAAAAAAGTCAACCTAACTCCCAACCACAAATTTAACTCACGACAAAATCGATTGTCAATTTAAATCATGGAACTTTTTCACTTTAATGCTCTTGAAGCTCTACTTTATCAATTTGTTACCGTGAAAACTCAACTTTATCGGACGAAAACCAGCACGAATCACAGTGTCAAGAAACATCTTCAGGGACATTTGCCTTTAACTTCTACATGACCTCATCAAGATGCAGTATTTTGGGATTTTTAGCAACTTTTGGGTAGAATAAATAACTAAAAATTCAAGTTTTTATTTACCCCTTTAAAATTTCTAGTTTTACCCTTTAAAAACTCAACCAGAAGAATTTGAGGTTTAATAAATGGGCCCCTTAATTTTGTACACTGTTCGGCCCATATGAAGCATCCAGTGGATCACGTACCAGAGGCCTCCCCTTTAGACTAGAAGAAAAGAACTTTCATTTGAAGCAACGTAGGGGGTTCTTCACAGTCAGGACAGTGAGGTTGGGGAATGCACTGCCGGGTGATGTTGTGATGCTGATTCAGTTAATGACTATAAGAGGGACTTGGATGATTTCTTGGACAGACATAATAGCAAAGGCTATTGTGATACTAAGCTCTATAGTTAGTATAGATATGGGTATATAGAATTTAATTAAAAGTAGGGAGGGGTGTGTGTATGGATACTGGGTTTTCATTTAGAGGGGTTAAACTTGATGGACGTTGTCTTTTTTCAACCCAATTTAACTATGTAACCATCTGTTAAAATGTAATATATTAGTTGCAGGCATTGTCCTAAATCTAATGGCCCAGTACCATGTACCTTTAACTTAAATTACTACTACTAACTGGTTGGGGAAACTTAAATTAGCGTAGATGAGCTAACCGGTTTAATAGAGGTCAAACAAACCAACTTTATTTGCTATGAAAGGATCAAGAATAAAGTTTTAAAACAATATCAACAAGAAAAAACAACTTCAGTATTTTGCTACACATTCATAATTATTAAAAGTTTTTTACTGCAATTCAATATTTTCTTAATTTTTATATTTATTACATCAACAATGTCTTCCGTATCCTCCCAGCTTCAACTTTCTAAATAGGCTGAACCATAAGAGAAAACTAGTGAAGAAGTAAATGATTCTTCAAACCAAGTGAGACAACGTAATCCCTTCATTCTGACACATTGTACTGACAAGTTCTACATTATCTGGAAGGAGATCTGTAAGAAACATTCCACCATCTCCATTAATAATCTGGCTGCTAGAGGGAAACATCTCAGTGTTGGTGGATGAGATGAGCTCATAAGAGCAAACATGGCTGCTCCCACTTACATGCATAAGCACCGATAGATCTCATATAACTGGGGTGTCCATTTACTGAATATGATATACATTAATAGGGAGGCGCAGACATGTCCTTAATACAATTTCCTAAACTGTAAGTCTGAACATCCTTGGGATATCTAAAGTAATCACACAGGGGCTTTAGAATAGTCTTGGTCAGAGCTTGAAGTTAAACTAGGGTGAGGTGTGGGATAAAAACATTTGCTGCCATTGATATCCTTGGGCCGTAAGGACATGCAAGGAGAGGTTTGAACTGAAAATATCTGATAACCGCTGATCTAATGTGATCAGTTATGTCTGGGCCAGTCTTAAATCAAGTGCGAATGATACCAATTCGATTTCAGACGCCATTTTCCCCATTTTTGCAGATCACAGTAGCTGCAGCGACACTATTTTTGCGCAAGACCACCCTCCCACCACCTGAGCCCGACTTCCAGGTTCCTTTTATGGACCCGCGCTGACCCACCGATGATGTCACAAAAGGAGTGGGGGCGAGATGCGCGCATCTATATTCAAGTCAGAAACCAGCATTTGGATAGTCATGAGTGGGAGAAGAGCTCAACATGCACCCACCTGCGACCCAGAAAGGGGGGTGTGAGGTCGGCCCGAACCCACCCAACCCGCGAGTATCTGGCCGGCCCGCACATCACTACCTGTACTGGCTTATATTCTGGGTATTTCTCTGCAAAGACTATTTCAATTCCATTTACATTATAGTCAAAGTTAAATGGAAATCTGGGGCTGGGGGTATTATACATGTTATTTCCACTTTATCATTTTCCTAGGAGTTCTTGGGTATTATACATGAAACTGCCTCTTTATCATTTTCCTCGGAGCTCTGGGGTATTATACATGAAGCTGCTCCGTGTTCCTGGAATTCTCTCTGAAAATCTGGTCAACTAATGCTAAAGTGAAGTTACATACAGGGTAAAGGCTTTACTTTAATTGTTCTTTAAAGAAGATATGTTTATATATAGATGCAAATCCCCATAGACTGATAACGCTTCTCTCCTTCTTACTGCAAAGTCTGTCCCTCAATCACATAAGACATTTTAGTATGAGGCCCAACTGGAGACTATTTGACATTTTTAACTGACAGCGGCGTCAGTCTATGGTGATTCACGTCTATACAAATCTCTGCACTGGATCCAGCGCCCTTTTTAAAAAACTGCCAGAAAGATGCCGACCAACAGAATATTTAAGGGGCAAAGGGGAGAATGGATGATTTACATAAGGGCAAAGGGAAGCCTGGGAGTAGGGAAGAGGAAGAAAAGTGGTAGCACAATAGTTAAAAAATAAGTAGGAACAGAATAAAAAGCAAAACAGAAAAGAAATGCTGTAACGGTGAAAAAATACAGAGAGGTAGTGAAGCAAATCAGGAGAGAAAGAGGAAGGAAAGAAAAGTAGAAAACAAGCAAGTAAGCGAGTAGGATGTTGAGCATTTTATTTACATATATATCGTTTTTATGTCTGTATACATGGTTGTGGCCGTGTGCCGTGGACTGCTTTGTGCCTATTGTTTCTGGTACAATACATGGAATTAATCTGTATAATATTATTTGGTCTGTATACAATAACACCATATACAGTGACACTTCACCCCCGAAGCTGCTTTCATATTTCGAGTCCTGGGTGAGCTTGTCATAAAAGTCATAAAAGTAACTGATCAGTAATGTCTGGCCCACCACTAAACATGTTTACAGACTGTTGCCATGATTTGTTATCATTGCGGTCTGCACCAGATTATTTTCACAATATTGTGACAGTTATAAAATGGAATTTTAGTTGTACAGTATTTTGCCCTAAAAAAACTGTACCGGTTTCTGTAATTAAAAAAAAAAAACCTTTTTAAATTCAGTCCTATGACAGTAGGTCAGTAATTGTTGTTACCCGCCCACAAAACTAGAGGGGGGGGCCCAGTTGCAAACTTCCACACTGGGGCCCCTAGGTGTCTAGTTACGCCACTGGTCAGCCCCAACCTGATCCGTGGATCCCGCAGGTATTGGCCGGCCCGCACATCACTATTGGATTGGTCTTTTTAATCATTGTAGTTATCAATAATTATTCACCCAATATTATTGTACCAGGGGCATGAGGTAAGAGTGACTATAATAATCTGTGTTATACTGTACTCTACACAACGCTATGGATACACTACACACAATGCTATGGATACACTACACACAATGCTACGGATACACTACACACAATGCTATGGATACACTACACACAATGCTATGGATACACTACACACAATGCTACGGATACACTACACACAATGCTATGGATACACTACACACAACTCTATGGATACACTACACACAACGCTATGGATACACTACACACAATGCTACGGATACACTACACACAATGCTACGGATACACTACACACAACGCTATGGATACACTACACACAATGCTATGGATACACTACACACAATGCTACGGATACACTACACACAACGCTATGGATACACTACACACAACGCTATGGATACACTACACACAACGCTATGGATACACTACACACAACGCTATGGATACACTACACACAATGCTATGGATACACTACACACAATGCTACGGATACACTACACACAATGCTACAGATACACTACACACAATGCTATAGATAAGGGCTGAAGTTACCTTGAAATGCAACAAAAATAAACTTCAGTGAACTAATGATAGCAGCTATAGGAGCTCCAGTAGAGCTGAGCGGTTTCTCCAAATGGGAAGATCCCTGGACTGATGTCCACCAGGCTAAGAAAGATCTTAAAGACCTGCAAATGGAAGTGGTCTAAAGGGTGTAAGTTGGCAAGTCATTTTGCTCTTGTATGACCAGCTTTACACCAGACCATATGGCACAAGTTGAAAGCAGTCATTTCTAGACTAGCACAAGTAAAGACTTCTGTGCTCTCTAAGGTATGATGGAAACCAAAGGAACTTAGTGTTATCTGAAAATGCAAAGGGCTGGAGAACTGTAGATCCATTGTTCAAAGGAGCTACAGCTGATGACCTAAGTTCTTGGTAAAACATCATGTTATTTTTTTAACACATAAGGATGTGATACCTAATGTTTTGATCAGCAGCCTTAATGGTAGACTTCTCTTTTCAGCATTAGTTTAATGGACAGGAGAGGATGAATGTAGCTATTACTTATTGTTTCAACTTACAAATATGATGCACTGAACAGCACAAAAACTAAAACTGAAGGCAATCGTCATTCCAACTTCTTTTAAGAACCAGAAACTTGGAATGTGAATTACTCTCAGTCTAAGGCGTTTCCCTGTTTAGTTCCAAAAATATCGAGCACCATGACTCATGTAACTAGACTGAAGTGGAACGAGAAGCTGTGGGGCAAATTTACTAAAGGGCGAGGTGGCCATCGCTAGAGAAAATTTGCCAAAAAAGCAGGGACATCGCTAATTTACTAACAGGCATAGAGGACAATTCACAAAAGAGCTCATTGCTTAAAAAAAGTTTTGCACCCTTTTGCCAGGCGAATTCTCACTCAGGCAAACAATCGTTACTCAGCAAATTCATCAAAGTGCGATTTTCCACTAAGTTACCCTTTTTGTCTGTTTCACCAGGTCATACCTGAAGTTACATCCTCCTCAATCTTATATCAGTGACATCATATCCTGTATGCCAAAAAGTCATAAAAAAAGACAAAACAGTGGAGTTTTTTCATATTTTAAAGTAGGATTATGTTTAAAAGTTGTAACTGTTAAATATATTTTTGCTTCCTCACTAGGCCCCACCTTCAGGAATTGACCCAACTCCCCAAGAACCCACATAGGCTTCTCTCATGGACCTGCTTACGGAGCTACGATCCACCAGAGACACATGCGCTTTACTTATCAGCACTAAGGATTTTTCTATAATCATGATATGCGCAAAAGAGCCATAGCAGCTGAGCAAAGGATAAGCACCCTGGAGGATACTTGCCTACCTCTCCCAGGTACAAGAGCTGCACAAATCAGAAGAAACAATTTGTGGTTTGTGGGCTTTCCTTTGAACGTGGAGGGAGAGGCCCCAGAGCAATTTCTGGAATCCTGGCTAAGGGACAAATTTGGTCAACATTCCCTTTCACAGACATTGGCAATTGAGCATGGGGTCAGCACCAGACGTAGACCTGCTGGGATGCCTCCCAGACTGCTTATTGCAAGAATACTAAATGCATGAGACCGGGACGGGCTGCTCAAGCTAGCCAGACAGAAAGGCTCAATCACCTTCCAAGACAGCACTGTTTCCATTAATGCAGACTTTTCGGCGGAGGTACCGAAACAGAGAGCTCACTTTATAGAGTGCAAGAAACACATGTGACAACTGAACATCCAGTGTGTGATGACGTTCCCTGCGAGGATGCGAGTGGTATCAGAGGGACCAACACACTTCACCTAAAGACCTGGGAGACTGGTTGGACTGTGAAGCACATGGAGGAATGGAAGTCGGATGTAACCGGCAACAACGCCAGTAAAGCTACCAAATAAAAAGTTAGACCGACACAACCTACTCTTCTAATACTTTTGTCTAAATCCAGACTCTGGGGGCAGCTACTCCTCCCATACACAGGGCTAGCACTGTGAGGCCCAGAATAACAACCCCATATATATAGATAAAATCAGACTACTGTATATACTCGAGTATAAGCTGAGTTTTTCAGCCCCCAAAATATGCTGAAAAACTCTGCCTCAGCTTATACTCGGGTCAAGCGCAAAAACGGCCGCCGGCGTCTAAGAATAGTCGCCGGCATCTAAGAATAGTCACCAAGAATATTCACTGGCGTCAAAGAATGGTCACCGGCATCCAAAAACGAGACGCCGGCACCTCCAATGGGAGCAGAAAACCTCAATTTTTTGATTGAAACTTACCAGAAGCTGCTGCATTTCTCACCCTCGGCTTATACTCGAGTCAATAAGCTTTCCCAGTTTTTGGAGGTAAAATTAGGTACCTCGCCTTACACTTGGGACGGCTTATACTCGAGTATATATGGTATATCAAATGTTGATCCTGAATATGAAAAGGTTAGGTTTGAACTGTATGTAGCTCTTTTTACAAAAGAAACTAGTGATCTTGACTCTATTTTGTGACTGCATTAAAAGAATAATAATAAGAATGTATTATTGCCTTAATTTACTGACCAAAATAAATGTATTGTTATGAATCCAATGGTTATGATCAATTGAGATATTCTGATTGCTGCCAAAAGAACCAGTTGAGTTCAATCATCCAAATATCTGCCACTTTATGGGAAATAAAGACGGCTGATTTATTAACTTTGTAATACACAGAACTCTTTTATCTACCTTTCAAAAGAGAAAAAACATATTGGGCAGAAGATGGACAGGTGGGTTTCAGCTAGAACGTCACCTGACCCTTCATGCATGTGATCTAATGGCTGGAATATAAAATGTGTTGGAAACTCATCCATAAATGAGGATAAAACTACACAGTATTACAGTATACAGTCTTTAATCCATTTGCTGGTCCAATTTGCTTGGAACCAGGTTTTTTTTGGTCTTTCCATTATTTAGATCCTTTAAAGGAGAAGGAAAGCTATGGATGCATTTTATTGCCAATAGATTGGCTGCAATAGTGCAAGCTAGGATGTCATATTTATTCTGTAGAATGTTTTACCATACCTGAGTGAAAAGCTCTAGAAGCTCTCTGTTTGTTTAGGATAGCAGCTGCCATATTAGCTTGGTGTGACATCACTTCCTGCCTGAGTCTCTCCCTGCTCACTCATAGCTCTGGGCTCAGATTACAGCAGAGAAGGGAGAGGAGAGAAGAGGAGCAAACTTAACATGCTCATGCCCGGGGCAAGGAGGTTTAAAGAAGAATTAAACCCAAACTTTAAAAACTCGCTACCCCCCAACCCTACCTAGACCCCTCCTTTCTCCCGCTAACATTTTTAGGCTAGGGGGACGAGGGAGACAGGAGCAAACTGAGCATGCTCAAGCCCAAGCCCTGGAGGTTTAAGCAGAAAACAGGAAGTCTGATACAGAAGCCCATGTGTTCTCAATAAAAGGAAAGAAATGTGGTGTTTCTTTTGACAGGAGACTCAGAGCAGAATTACTTTGAGGGTTTACTGGTTTATTTAGGTGGACCTTTCTGATAAGGCTTACTTAGTTTTAATCCTTCCTTCTCATATATAAGGTTTTCTTGAACTTAATGCCCCATGGTGCTTGTTATTTTCCCCCCAGCTCCCTGTCTCCATCAGACTATACGGTTCGGCTGGGGGCATAGCAGTTGTCTCTGACTAGTCCACATGAGATCACATCCAGAGTCGATAGTATTAATGTGAACTCAATGTATAACAGCTCAACAAACAGAGCAGATATTGCCTTACTGAACTAACAAGCCCCATCACATACATTAGGTCTGCCTACCTTCAACATCTGACAACTTCACTGAAGGCATGGAATGCTGGGTAACTGGATGGGGCAGAATTAGCTCTGAATGTGAGTAACTGAATAAAGGGATTCTGTCATGGTGTAGGTTGTTCTTTCTGGAAAAAATATGCTTGCAAAGAGACATGATTTCTCTTTACAAGTACATTAGAGAGCCTTATAAGCAGACAGAGGGGGGTCTTTTTTCCATAAAATGGATCATTGCACCAGAGACCAGCCCTTTAGGCTAGAGGAGCTAGTAATGTAGAAGGTTCTTCACATGAGGACAGTGAGAGTGGGGAATGTCGGGTGATGTTGTGATGGCTGGTTCTGTTAATGCCTTTAAGAGGGACTTGGATGATGTCTTGGAAAAACATAATATCCGAGGCTAATGTTATACTAAAATCTACAATTAGTGTAGATATTGATACAGTATATATAGTTGGTGTGAGTGCATGGAGGGTTCAGAGTCAGTGTATGTATGGATGCTGGATTTCATTTGGAGACTTGAACTCAATGGATTTTGGTCTTTATTTAACCCAACATAACTATGTAACTCTGCAACTATTTAAACTTACACTAGTCACAGTGAGACCTCTAGTGTCTAATCTAAAAACATCAATGAACAGCGCACAAAAACACTAAATATATTTACAACATGTTTAGATGTGTATGTCTTTCATTCACATATATTGTCTGTTTTCAGTGAATTTACCAAATCCTCAGAAATCCTCAAACGTGATGACACCACTTATTAGCACGGCAACTTGTAACCAAATGTAGCAGGTTGTCTCCCTGGTGAGTCACATCATTCCACTAGAGGTCCTCTGTACTCATCTATTATCAATATGTGAAGGCAGAAGGTTTAAGGCTGCCTATGGCATAGAGTAAGAACCAGGAATGCATTGTGGAACCAGTGAAGGGAACTGTACAGCCACTGAATGGAGCAGTTAGCACAATGCAAATATTAACCATTGAGCAGATAAACAAACAATGACAACATTTTGGTTTCCCTTCTGTTTCCGTCTAATTTCTGTTGCCCTGTATCACCACCATATAAGGAATTATTATATTATGGTCCCTGCTTTCTCAGAATCCCTGGCAAACATACATTTATTCCATAATGGTGCTGCTGGACAATTGTTTATAGTCCTCATTGATAGGTTCTGTACAAGGCCTTCAGATTGGCATCATGCAAGGCTGTATCATTTGAGGAACATCTTCTATTCTTCTAACTGGATGTCTACCCTGTAGCCTGATTATTTCCAGTGACAATTTGATTAAGTACACAGGGACTTCCCAGTTCTGCAGAGTAATGTTAGTAGGTTCTGTACAAGGCCTTAAATCAAGTTTGGCCAGAAAT
This sequence comes from Xenopus petersii, assembly GCA_038501925.1. Taxonomy (NCBI): domain Eukaryota; kingdom Metazoa; phylum Chordata; class Amphibia; order Anura; family Pipidae; genus Xenopus; species Xenopus petersii. The sequence continues at coordinate 8,150,745 of CM076688.1, forward strand.
TTACCATCTAGAAACTGAAATAAATGCCTTTTTTATCTTGCAGGGAGACTTCGGGGACCTCTTGTCTGTAAATTACAGGGAGTCTGGCATCAAATCGGCATTGTGATTGGGGAGAAGGATGTGCCATCACCAATCTACCTGGTGTTTATACACTGGGACCTGCTTACCAGTCATGGCTCAACACAACAGCAGATATAATTATTGTAGATATTGTGGGCACAACAAATAGTGTACCTACATCAACTGCCAATACCAACTCCTCATGTTCCTTAAATAAATCAGCCCACCTGCTTGGCCTTTTGTGCTTCTGGTTCATTGTGTTTGCCAAGGGCTAAGCTAGATCTAATGAATACAATCATTTCTTGTGATCCACTCCATACCAGGAACATCAAGAATATCTCAAGCCTAGATTCAAGATGGAGGCACTTTCATTCTTTTTTTGGGGCACACTTTTGGTATCCAGTCTGATAGACTTGATTGTACTTTCCTGTAATAATATAGTTGAGGGGTAACCGTTAAAAGTTTGATTAGGAAGACATCTCCTAATGCAATTTCAGATTTGTCCATAGACTTCAATGTAGTTTACTTGTGCTAAACCATGAAATAAAGTTTTCTCATTGAACTGAATCTGATCATATATATTTGATACCATATCCTGACATCCTATATGGAAAAAAATTATTAATAATTTTTCTTTGGTAATGCATGGAATATCAAGTATTTCTGATCTAGGTGGGTGCTGCATATTGTAATTCAACAACAATTAAGTTGTTATAAACTGGGCAACATCGACATATATTGACACAGATGCTTTCTCTTCTATACCTCGTATACATCAGCCTACTTCACTGTTGAAATGCTATATTCCCACTACTGTAGGCACCATCTCTCCCTACTATACCTGCTATCCTACAGTCACACTCCCTTCCCAGAGACTATTATCCACTGTTACTATAGGCACCATCTCTCCCTACTATACCTGCTATCCCACAGTCACACTCCCTTCCCAGAGACTATTATCCACTGTTACTATAGACACATCTCTCCCTACTATACCTGCTATCCCACAGTCACACTCCCTTCCCAGAGACTATTATCCACTGTTACTATAGGCACCATCTCTCCCTACTATACCTGCTATCCCACAGTCACACTCCCTTCCCAGAGACTATTATCCACTGTTACTATAGGCACTATCTCTCCCTACTATACCTGCTATCCCACAGTCACACTCCCTTCCCAGAGACTATTATCCCACTGTTACTATAGACACCATCTCTCCCTACTATACCTGCTATCCCACAGTCACACTCCCTTCCCAGAGACTATTATCCCACTGTTACTATAGACACCATCTCTCCCTACTATACCTGCTATCCCACAGTCACACTCCCTTCCCAGAGACTATTATCCACTGTTACTATAGACACATCTCTCCCTACTATACCTGCTATCCCACAGTCACACTCCCTTCCCAGAGACTATTATCCACTGTTACTATAGGCACCATCTCTCCCTACTATACCTGCTATCCCACAGTCACACTCCCTTCCCAGAGACTATTATCCACTGTTACTATAGGCACCATCTCTCCCTACTATACCTGCTATCCCACAGTCACACTCCCTTCCCAGAGACTATTATCCACTGTTACTATAGGCACCATCTCTCCCTACTATACCTGCTATCCCACAGTCACACTCCCTTCCCAGAGACTATTATCCCACTGTTACTATAGACACCATCTCTCCCTACTATACCTGCTATCCCACAGTCACACTCCCTTCCCAGAGACTATTATCCACTGTTACTATAGACACCATCTCTCCCTACTATACCTGCTATCCCACAGTCACACTCCCTTCCCAGAGACTATTATCCCACTGTTACTATAGACACCATCTCTCCCTACTATACCTGCTATCCCACAGTCACACTCCCTTCCCAGAGACTATTATCTTCCTAGACTGTGAATAATTAATCTGTTACTTGAATTTTTAATTGCTTATACATTTTTTAGGATCTTTTTGGTATACGAGAAAGATTTATGTTTATACTGTGATGTCACTTCCAGGTCTCTTGGATCATTGGGCAATTCTCACCAGCAACATCAAATGTTTTTTTTTAAAAAATTGCTACATCTTTATTAAGAAATAATAATTAATTAAATATTTAGTTGGGATCAAGTACAAACTACTGTTTTATTATTACACAGAAAAAAGAAATAATTTTTTTAAAAAAAATGTTTTATTCAATTATAAATGGAGTCTATGGGAGACGGCCTTTCCATAATTCGTAGCTCTCTGTATAACGGGTTTTCGGATAACGGATCCCATATCTGTACCTTATGGCTGATGTTAAATACAGGGACACACGGCAGGGTTACTCTGACCTATTACTGTACATTTTGTACATCACACACAGTATAAATAAATATTGACAATAAATAGTGACTGACTCATAAAGTGCATGATGATTATAACTGTTCAGATTAAATGTTGGATTTCCACTAAATAAAATACAATTTATTTCACTTCTTCTGTCTCTTGGATTTCTGTATTCCCTTTCTATCCCATTGACTTTTATGGCTTATCTTCTGGGCTTTCCCCTCTTAATGTCTTTAAAGGGCTGGTTTACCTTTAATTTAACTTTTAGTATGTTATAGAATGGGCAGTTCTAAGCAATTTTTCAATTGGTCTTCATTATTCAATTTGTTATCATTTTTTAATTATTTGCCTTTATCTTCTGACGCTTTACAGATTTCAAATGGGGGTCTCTTGTTCTAATTAATGTCTGGTTGCTAGGGTAAATTGGACCCTAGCAACCAGATTGCAAACAGGAGAGCTGCTGAATAAAAAGCTAAATAAGTCAATAACCACAAAATAATAAAACATGAAAATGTATAAAAGTATAAAACGCAGGGAATGAATTAAAAGTGTAAGTTAAAAGGCCAGATAAAGTCCTGTATAAGGGCAGAATAAACACGGGGAATGAGGACTGATATGGTCGTGATTAAACTGATCCGTTCCTCAAGCCTCACTTATTTTCTGCTGATATCGTCCGTTTGTGTAACAGTCAGTAAATATAGATATTTAATAAGAGAAAGACATTTGAGCTCATTACGAGCGTCAGGCTCATTTATATGATGTGCAGTTAAACAGCTGTTTGCAGCTCTGGGAGGCTGGACATCGGGTCACATGACGCACCATTATGACATCACCAGTTGCGTTCAGCCAACACTTCAACTTGCCTTACAGCTGCACCTCTATGACATCATTGTCACCATGGTAACGGCATCAGTAAACAAGTCAATGCCATTATGACATCACAAGGCATCCTGTGATAAGTCAGTAAACACATATTAAGCATCAGTTTTCCTGCATCTTCGCATCGTGACGCATCGCAGAAAAACTTCCCCGCTTTTACTTCGACTTTTCTCAATTCTCTTTCTATTCTCAATTTTCTCAATTTCTTTCTTTATTTCTTTCTTTCTTTCCTTCTCAATTTCATCTTTATTACTAGGTAAGTGAAAAAAAAACCCTGAAATCTTGAATTTTATTACATTTGAACATATTTCAGTAATGAGACAGATAAAAAAGTGCATTTTGCAATGTTCATTCGTTTCCAGCTTTGTAGATTTGGGTTTGGCCGGTAGGATGGTTTATTCCTCACATGTAACACAAACCTACACACACCAGGGAACACGTACAACACCTTTTACAGCCACATTATCAGATGATTTGAAGCATTAACATGATTTTCCTCTTTGTTCTTTTGCTTTTTAGTATATTAACCTGAAACAACAATAACTATGGAAAAAGTACAAGCTACACTTGAATTTTCATTACAACTAAAGCAATTCCAGATTCCGATTTTTCTTCAAAGTGGGTAAGTGTGTCTTGATGCTTTAAGGAGTCCAATTTGGTTGAATCCAAATCTTCCAAAAACTTCCTAGGACTGAGTTGAATGTTAGATTTGGCGCATACTTCAATATGGCAGCTTGTAAGGCAATTGCTCTCACATACTCACAATGTCCTATGATCAGTGTTGAGTAAATAGTAAAACTGCAAGTTACTGGGCCCTGCAGTAAAATCATTTTAGGTCCTTTAGACATTGAGCAACATATTCCAATTGTTTTTGGATTGGCATCTCCTTCATAGAAGGGGGTTATTTATCAAAGTCTGAATTTATCTCAATATTTTCTCTCCAATCAAATCTGCTCAAGTTTTTTGCGCTTATTTATTATTACATTTTCCTGAAAACATTTTTGCGGGAAAAAATCCGATTTTTTTTCTGATTTTTCTTCCAATCTTCCTGAAAACTTAGATTTTTGTCCAAAAACTCTGAAAACTTCGGGTATTGCATGAAACCTAGTGCCCATCAAAAAATCATTGGGACTTCTCCCATTGACTTATCTGCAACCTTGACAGGTCTGAGATGCCGGATTTTCCGATTCAGACTTTTCCATCGTCTGGGTTTAATAAATTCCCCAAACAAATTGTGATTTTTTTTAAAAGTCAGATTTTATAAAAAAAATCATGATTTTTTGTGATTTTTGCATTTGGAGTGTAGTAAATAACCCCCTACATATGGACAGCAGCAAAGGGCGGCTTGTGTAGCAGTGAAAGGATCACATAGAAACATTCAGGCAAATGAACTTCCCCTTTAACAGAACGTGTTCATGAGGAGCAGAGAGAGTTTGATTTTAATGTCACATTGTTTTTGCTTTTAGATTTTGGCAAATTAAGACATCCTTTGAGATTCTGACGAGCATCCCTCACACAATCGAAGCAAGGATTTTCCATACTGAAGGTACTTGTTTTCCTAAAACAATGACCATCTCCGAGTGTTATTTACAGAAATATTGCACTTTAAGGGGCAGATTTATCAAGGGTCAAATTTCAAGTTTATGATATTTCCAAAAACTTCCATAAACTCAAAATTGGGGAAAAAAACTGAAAATTTATTACAGGATCGGCCTGCAAACTCGATTAAAATCGTATTAGATCGAATCTGATTCCAGTTTTTTTCACACAAAATTTAAAAAAAGTTTTTTGTCCAAAAGTCTACCGAACAACTCCAAATTAATTGTAGCAGGTCCCCCATAGCCTAAAACACCAACCCGGCAGGTTTTAGATGGTGAATAGTCAAATTCGAATTCTTAAAATTCTTTAAAAAACCTAAATTTTTTTAAACTTTGCAATCTCAAATCGAATCGTATTAGATTGAATCTGATTCGAGTTTTTTACACACAAAAAAAAATGTTTGTTTTTTTTTAATTCTACCAAACAACTCCAAATTAATTGTAGGAGGTCACCCATAGCCTAAAACGCCCATTTTGGCAGATTTTAGATGGTGAAATTTGAATTTTTAAAGGGGCAGTACATTATAAACTTTAAAATTCAAATTTCTATTTTTTTTAATTCGCATTTGGATTATTCCCTAGTCAAATTACACTAAAATAGACCCTTGATAAATCTTCCCCTATTTGTTATTATTGCTGATGCGGTCTTTATTCACTCTGTTGTGTTATAGTTTGGTAAATTGATTAAAACTCTTCTGTTTTAGATAACGTGACGTATCCGGCTTCAGTTGAGGGCATTGGTTTTTTCAGCAGTGCGTTTAAATTAAAGAAAACCGCACTTTCTGTTAGAATTGACGACGTTGTGATCTACACCGTTAATGTCCTCCTGGATGAGAGTCAAGTAAGTGATAAAAAGTCTTTTAGATCAGCTTTGTGTTTGTGTGTTCCCTATACCGTATCTTATGTTTCTTCTATTCTCTCTACAATGGCAGATTGAAGAGACTCTGAATACCCTGGAGAGCAAGATGAACTTTGGACTTTACCATGCAGAAAACCATAAAGAGTAAGTAGAGAAATGATCAGAACTGAAGAATAGATTAAAACTCTGACTCTATATTTGTGCTGTAATTCCTTTCTTTCCCATTTCTCTAATGTTTTTGCTCTACTGCAAAATGTTAAGATTACGTGACAGGCAGCCTCCTTGCCAAATGAGGGGACTTCCCCCGACCCCCCTTGTATTGGCCACTTAGACTTACATATAGAAATTCATTTTCTACCTGAGCAGTTAAAGGGGTTGTTCACCTTTAAGTTAACTTTTCATACATTATAGAATGGCAACTTTCCTATTAGTCTTCATTATAATTTTTTAATTTTTTTTTTGTTTATTTCTTGCCCTTTTCTGCTGATACTTTGCATCTTTATCTTTAAAATCTAAAACACAAATGCTCTGTAAGGCTACGAATGTATTGGTATTGCTTCTTTTTATTACTGGTCTTTCTATTCAGGCCTCTCCTATTCATATTCCAGTCTCTGATTCAGAAATTACAAACTGGAGAGCTGCTGAATAAAAAGCTAAATGACTTAAAAATCACAAATAATAAAAAATGAAAACCAATTGTAAATTATCTCAGAATATCCCTCTCTACATCATACTATACGTTCATTTAAAGGTGAACAACCCCAATAGTCTTGGTTAAGAGGCAATACGGTTCCATAAATCAGAATATAATTAATTCTAATACAATAAAGCTAACAAGACTGATGGGTTATTGAAATCTGATTTGTGTTTAACACATCGATCTTCTGGTTTTATCTGAACAGATTTAACAAATGTAAAAGTTCGGCACCAATGTGGCGTGAGGACATGAAATTGCACTTTAACCTGCATCGAGGGATTCACGGCCGCACGAATATAGTGTTTGAGTCATGTGCAAAGCTGTCGATCATTGTTCATGGCCTGTTGGTTGTATTACAACCCCCACTGAAGACGTAAGTACACGGATTGTTATTGTCAGATAGAGATGATGACATTATTTTACTATTCCATTAAGAAATAATATCAATTTCAAGATAATACAATCATCTGTATTTGTTGTTTTTATAGCTTTTCCAAGAAAAACTCAGTATTCCAAAGAATTCTTCCCAGCCGGTGGACAAAGGCTAAAAAACCGATGTTGGAAAATGTCATTTTTGGCAAAAACTTCAAAAAGAAATTGGCAGCAGACGTAAGTAACAAACATGAATTTGTATTTGAACCTTCCAGAGGGTAAAAACAGTTCTGTGAGTGGAATTATAATTACAGACAACCCCAGGCCCCACTAACTGCCTCCCTCCCTCCTCCTGAACCCCAACGAGTCTCACCATTTCACCGATGTCTTTAACTGGCAAAAGAGTAGTGCTGTGGGGTAGTAGGGCACCATCTTGTAATGATTTGTGTCCTCTTTGCTTTCTTTCTTGCTTCATGACTCTGTTTCTCTATTTTAGGGTAAAAGCTTTGTGATAGAAGAGAAATACTTGCAGCATGCCTACCGTTTCCTTTCAACACTACGATCCTGCTTGCTGCTTTCCTATGATGGACTGTACAGTTATTTCATCTCCGTATCAGAAACGCTGCCTTCCTCATGCAAGCTGGAGCTTGGTATGTGATTGCTTCTACTTTGTGACACCTACTTGTCCTGTTCTTTAGGTTTTGTTCAAATTAGTTCATTTAAACATTGACCTTTCTCTGACCACCCAACATCCCAAATGAATAATAGATATTGATGAGTCAATGAAAACATTCTTTCCTCTTGGAAGTTGAAAGATTATGGGCATGAACAAACAAAGTGCACATTTAGGTATCCCAAAGTGACCGTTAGTTTACACACTGGCCTTGATATCATCATAGAGTCAATATTAGGGCAGTGGCAAATGGTAAAACACCCGCTACTCATATTAGGTCACTCACCATCATTAGGAAGCACCGCGAGTAACTGGGCACCTACAATTATTGCCTACATGTCTAACAAGGCTCCTCTTATTCATTTTATTGAGATGTTTCCTGTAGTGGGTAACAGGTGGTTATGTTGCTGCTACAAGTAGTAAATTTGTTTCCTTTCTTACATGGTCTTTGTTTCCTCCACAGAAAAACTGGATCTGAAAGTCCGGCTCAGTGAGTTATCTGACAAAGTGATGGTAAGTTTGCTCATTGCTTATTCTGTAATCTGATACTAACCTGTCACCCCAAACTAGTTTCCTTATACTATTGGGGTATTTAAAAGTGCTTTACATACTGTATTCTCTGTGTTTACACAAATTGTTGATTATTTAATATTTTAACTATAGGAAATAGAAGACCCCAATGATCTGGCAGAAGCAATAAATAGCAGCCTAATATTGCTATCATCTCAACTTCTCAATCTGTGGGGAAAATTTCTTCAATCCTCTTTGGAGATTGAACAAGAGAAGAAGCAAATAAAGGTAAGAAGCGCATTGAATAGGCTTTAAGGCAGGGGAAGCTTAGTGCTCAATCTTCAGTGGGACTCCATTTATTGTTTTACACTGACGTTATCTCTCAAGCTTGTGCTTATGAACTGTGTCTATTTTATTGTTTTATAGGAAGAAAAGTTCAAGAAATTATTCTTTTCTACTGACCATCCCCGACAAGAAGCTATTTTATATGATGAGAAGATGTGAGTACAATCTTGTTTCTTAAAGATGGGTGAATTTTTTTGCCATGTTTCACCGAAAAAGCGACGCCCATAGACTGGTATGGCAGTGTGCGACAAATATTTTTTGACGCCCATAGTCTTTAATGGGCGTCTGCAACATTTCGCCGATGGAGAATTTTTGGCGAAATGAAATGGGTTAAATTCGCCCATCCCTAGTGTTTCTTCAAATAATTATGTTTAGATACAGTCAGTTGTTATCTGACATTTACACACTTTTATGGTCCTTTAGAGTTTTAGTTCTAAGAGATGCTTTTCTATGAAAATGTCATACTGTTGTCATGCTAATCTAATACATGGTACACATTTACTACAAGTCTAGTATCCTTAGCAACCAAACAGCAGATATTATTGGTCTGATTATCAGGTGTTTAAACTCATAGGATTGGTTGCTGTTGGATACTCCATCGGACACTGGATTTTTTATTCCTTCCCTCAGTTTTTAGTTTACTGATCTCTGGATGTGATTTATTTCTAAATATACCCGTTTCTCGTTGCAGCACCAAAAGCCACAAAGAGATTTATGAAAAAGTCAAAAAAGCTCCAAAAGATGATTGTCTCGAGTGCCGGGACACGGACATGGTATCAAAATCTGCACCCGTGATCTTTGAAGACCGGTACTTAGAGCCTGAAGCAATAGGTACGTATGGAAAGAATCCACAGGTGCTGCTGCCTCAGTGTGTGACAGTTGTTCATCCAGAACTCCTTCCATTCATTATTATCTATTAAATACGTATTTCTAAAGTGCCAACATATCCCACCGCTCTGTATAATAGAACCACTGAGATGACGTACTGAATGAAAGATAAGATCACTTTTCTATATATGAGTGTGGATAGGAAGGCATTTTCCTGCTAACATTTAAAATTTATTTTATAGATTGTTCAGAAGACTTTATAGACTGTTCAGAAGACTTTATAGATTGTTCAGAAGACTTTATAGACTGTTCAGAAGACTTTATAGATTGTTCAGAAGACTTTATAGACTGCTCAGAAAAGGTGAAATCTTCCCCTGTTACTAGTACTAAAGAGAAGCGCAGAACAGTACATGGATGTGCCAGAACATCTCATTTGAGGAATGGGTAAGTTCTGATCCCTACCAAATATAAATATAATGCACACAATATAATATAAAAAAATGTAAATAGTAAAATATAAAAAGTGCCATAACAATCCTAAATAAGTGTGAATCCCAGGATCACTAGTTATCTTGCAATATAGTCACCTGAGTTCAGCTACATAACATAACGTGCCTTGTACTGGAACAGTTGGATTTTTTTGTTGCTGTTTATGAATGTAACACCCCCCCCAAGTTCTTTTCATCATAAAGCCAGGCTAGCAGAGGCCGAGCCATTGGGTATGGCATTCAAGCACCTCATTGGGGACATTTGTTTTCTACAAATGATTTATATGTGAATCCGAGAGACACAGACTTCTCACGATGTACTAAAGCAAATAAAGAATTATATATGTCCTTAAGTCTATATTTTGATCAGTCAATACCCTATTGTTAAATCAAGTTTATTTGTTTTTACCTAGAATTTTGGATTTCCCCCAGTGGTGTCAGTTAGTTTTATAGATATTAGCCTAAAAAAATTATCTTTTGTTTTTTTTTTAGGTTGTGTGCCATTAAAAAAGAATTGAGTAAATGGATAAGTCAATTCTTCTCCAACAACCCTTCCAAGGAGTTTACTCTGAGCATGGAACTAGACAACGGATCAAATGAAGGAATATCTGTGCATATCAGGATGAGACCTACTAATTGTAATTCCCTTTTTACTATATCTTCTCGTGTGAGAAATATGAATATAACATATATTTTACCTTGATTTGAACATTAACCATGGACTTATTGTTACCCTAGGCACAACAGATCCTCAAGCAATAATTACCTTTGTATATGGATGTCTCGGTGGAAGAACTGCTGTCATCGGAAATCTAGGAAACAAGGTACAGTATGTAGCCGGGACTTGGAACAAGATCAATAACTGAGGGAGAAATGATTATGGAATATATTATTCGCTTGCCCCTTGTTATTTCCTGCATAGCTGGTTCTGACTATTGAAACAATATTGTAGCAGCCAAATGCTTATAGGAAATCTAATCTGGGGGAGAGCTGGCTGCTGCTTTTTTATCATGTCAGAGTCCTGAAAGAAAGTTTAAATTGTTTTATTAAATTCAGCCCCTATAAGTTGCTAGAGGAAAGGGGCTTTATAAATATAGTCGTTAGAATGGCCAAGGCATTAAGTCTCTGTTGTTCTTCTGATTCTTTGGTTTTCAAGGCAAATGCTGCATTTATTTCAAATTACTAATACTATTGGTTTGTTTTGCTTGTAGGATCAAACTCTGGCTCAATATGATTCTTTGACTAATCGTCTATTCACGAAAATTGCAAAACTTGTAGAATCTAACAGTCTGATCATATCCAGGATCAGGTAAAGGATGTGATATTGTACATACAGAAATGCTATCTATCTCTATCCATCCATCTTTCCATCCATTATCTATCTATCTATCTATCTATCTATCTATCCATCCATCCATCCATCCATCCATCCATCTATCTATCTATCTATCTATCTATCTATCTATCTATCATCATGAATTTCAATGGAGAGTTTTACTTGACACAACATTGTGTGTTTTTATTGTGAAGATTATTCCATGAAACCAGCGAAAAGAAACTCATTTGGGAGCGACTTATACCTACAAAAAAGCAGCAGAGCAGTTGTATTGGTGAGTTAACATTGATTTTCCCATTAGATCATAAATGAAAGAGGACACTTTAATTAAATTTACTTATTTTATTGTAGGTTCCAAAGACGACTCCAGTAGTGAAGACGGAACACATCTAATAGTCTGTGTGCACGGCTTGGGTGGTAAGTAAAATTTTAAAGATTTGATTCTGACACGAACACTTGCGTGTGTTTTGTCATATGATTTACCATTGCCCTGCCCTGTTAAAATGAATGGCTTTATTTCTACTCTAGGTTCCGCACTTGATCTTCTACTTGTACAATCTCTTATCGAGTCTGGAGTGACACATGGGAAAATCAACTTCCTAATGTCTCGTTGCAACCAGGTACGTATATCTGTGTGTCTAGTTCTGAGGGGTCATCTCCATTCCTATATGAAACTGTTCAAACATTCTATCCATCTCAGCTCAATGGGAACTAATAGGCAATGATGATAAAATGTAACTATCCTGAGAAATCCTTTTATTATTAGTATTTTATTGGTTTACTGAAGATAAATATGAAATGATCAGTTGTAGTGGGGCCCATAAAGATCATTCTGATATATAACTGTAACAACAATATTAGTAAATTGCATGAAAAATGTTTGAGCAACAAGACGGGACGTGGATAGGTCTTATAGAAGATTATTGTTGCTGATTGTTAGCAGACAGGCCCTTTAATATTGCTATTTTATACACTGTTAAATAACTGTGGCATCTATAATATTTTCATTAGTGTCGGTCTCTGTGCATGTCTTGTTTTAATTCTGATGCAATATTTATTTTTCACTTCTTGTGTTTTCTTTACAGGGCTTCACCTTTGATGATATTAATATATTAAGCAGATATCTCCTAAAAGAAATATTAGAGCACATCACCAGCAAGAAGCTCATTATTTCCAGGATCAGGTACAGTAATTAGCAAAAAATCTCTATACTTATTAATATATATCAATTTTTATAGTAATGTTACTTTTCTCTCCCCGCAGCTTTATCGGCTTTTCTTTGGGCAATCTAATAATACGCTCAGCCCTGTGGAGACCTGAATTTGAAGGCTACCGTGGAAACCTGCACACTTACCTCTCCTTCGGTGGACCACATATGGGCCTTCTGTACCCCAACACGTTTCTCTATAAAACTGGTAGGGATTTACTGGCCATTGCTTTATTATTGACAAGTAACTCAAAGATTAGAAACAACAAGTAATATATGTATATGGATTTAACCATGCTTCATTTACATCAAGTACAATTAATTTATCATTATGATAGGACAAAAGCCAAAACATTTAAATTATGTTTAGGAAAGATCACGGCTGTATTTTGGGACTGTCAAGATGCAGTGATAATATAACCCTGTATCTTTACCTATATTTCAATGAACTTTAACATGCTTTTATATAATACAATGAATAAATCTGTGCATCTCTTTTGTTATAGGCCTGTGGATAGAGAAGCGGTTGCATATAGGTGTCTCCGTATCTCAGATGGCATTATCAGATCACAAAGACCCAAGACAAAGTTTCCTCTACAAACTCAGTCAGAAAAAAGGTAAGACATTTTCATCTGTATATTAAATCGTATAAAACCCTAAAATAAAGCTGCTGTGATCTGAAAGTTTTATTAGAAACTTTTGGGAACTATTTTAACCATAACCAGCAAGGTAGTAGTTTAAGAGATTTGCATGTCTTACCATTGACCTGACATGGACCCAATACTCTTCAGTAACTTACATTAGTGATTTGAAATTTATCTTATTGAAAGTATTATGCCCGTGATTTCATGAAAGATACGTCTGTATTGATGCCTTAATATTGTTCTGGAATCTCATGGTGAATATTATTGTATTACAGGCTTGGAGCACTTCAAGAATGTGATTCTCGTGAGCTCGTTACAAGATGACATTGTTCCCTATCACTCCGCTCATATTGAAATGTGCAAAGATGCTGTGAAGGGAGATGAGTTAGGTAAGGTCTCACTTTTAAACATACGTCTACTGAACAGAGTACATGTACCACTGAAGCAGTAGCCAGTTCTCCTCCAGCCAAGACTACAGCTCCCACAATGCCTTGCACACTGATGTGATTCTTTACAGGTTTGTTTATCACAGATCATGCAACAGATTAAGGAAAGTAGGCCTCTTGGCTGGAGGAGAGTTGACCCCTGCTAAATAGTTCCAGCTGTACATTTTATTAAAAATGTTTCCTGCACATTAAGAAGGTGCACAAGTCTTTGCTGGATAAATCCAAGGTCATTGTTTGTTGGTGGAATGGAAAGGCTAGCGTGTATTTATATAACAATGTAGTGCCGTTTCCTTTTCAGGAACTTTTTACAGCGAGATGCTCCGTAACATCCTTGAGCCTGTTCTACACAACGAGAACTGTAACTTTGTCAGATACAACGTTAGTTTTGACCTGCCCAAATCATACAGAATCGGCCACTGCGCTTTCATTTCATCTTGGCAATTTCTGGACAACTTCTTTCAAAACGCTGGCCTGAAATATTTTGAATAGAAGAAATGTGATGCCCGACGTGTTTAACACTATGGAAGTGCCAGAGACATCGAGTTGCAGAACCTTTTGTACCTTGTTGCACAATGGACTAATGGTGAGATTTATATCTGTGTAGATTGTTCCATGTAGGTTTATATTTAGAATCTGTTTTATTCAACTGTGTTATATGTGATTAATATACTGACATAGTCTTATTCTTACCTACAGATTTACTGTGCAATGCCGACATTATAGACCTGGCCTATAAGCAAGAAGAAGAGAAATCTTAAGAGACCCTAAGTACTGTCGCTACAGACAAACAAGAAAATGCACTTTGTATATATACATCTGTGAAATGTATTTCTTCTTTGTTACTGATTTACCAATAAAATAAACTTCAATAAACCTATTTGTTGATTCTGTTATCCTTTAGTAGAAAAGTGTCAGACGTGATACCCAGAAATAAAACAAGACGATAATTAGGACAATTTGTTTATATTTATTTTACCCTGTTGTTAGTTGTGGGGTGGGAAGTAGACGACCAAACATTGTAAAATCAGAGTTGAGGGGTGTTGGACACAGGAAATCGCGTTTCAAGAATCATGTTCTCTGGTTAAGCATAAAGAACCACTGGCGCCCAGTTATTATGCATAGCACTTTATTACAGTTGCACTACACCCTGCCTCCACACCATTGCTGCACCCCTGAGAGAAAGGTCTCACCCGGAGCACAAATATATATTAGGTTGAGCTCTTAGTAGAGTCGGTGCCGCTCAATTTACTATAGCGCTACATTTATATGACTTTGGAACAGGTCGATGATATAATATGAATATGTTATATGTAGTTCATGTTTCTCCTAACTTGGAATCTATAAGTAAACCCTTCCACTCTGGAGGCTGCACTTGAATATGTCGTTTTTTGTAAAATATTTTGTAAAATTTAAAAAAGTTCTTTGAGGTTTTTACTTCATTGTACAATAGGTTTTTATTGATAATAATGAATTGAATTAAAATGTATTTTATGTAAAGTCCAGACGGGGTTTCTGTAATATTGTGTATATAAGGTAACTGCATTGCACTTGTCTATGATTAAGGGAGTGATACACAAAACGCGTCAGGTGTACTACATCAGCAGCTCGCTGCAATAAACCTACTTTTATCTGGAGTGCCGTCCATTTCATCATATTTCTGGCCCATCACAAGCTTTTGGAAAGTCCTGTAGCTTCCCAATGATAGGAACAGGCTCTGTCCTCCCTAAATAGAGCAGTATGTGTGTGTGTGCCTGGATTATCATTTGGGTCGGTGGACTTTCCCAAGGCAGAAGAGGGGCACGCAAACCAGACCCAGTGGTATATACACACTCCAAACCCTAGCCCAACAAAACCTGAAAAACCTACTAGCCTATTGGAAATAATATAATAAATACTAATATAATCAGTGCAAATAAGAAAAGGATTCACATTCTGAAATATTTTACTGTGAAGAATTTGTAGGTGAAGTTAAGGAAGCTGTATAGTTTTTGAGCCAGTCAAGTAGAAGAAGCAGAAATGTCATTAATTATATGTGCCAGACAAATGATAGCTGAGTTTTCTCTGGCTGCTTTCAGAATGAATTCAAGCAGGTGACTCAGAACAACTCGATTGTTTTTCACGAGACAAAATGATTCCAGAAATGTTTCTTTTTTCATAGATATTACATTGTTGTTTAATTGCTGAACTACTGGGTTTGCTGTTGGATTTTTTTAGTGGTGTTTACCACCTTTTCCCACACCAGTTCACTTGGCTAGACAGGAATTAAAGTAGTACAGGTATAGGATCCCTTATCCGGAAACCCGATATCCAGAAAGCTCCGAATTACGGAATGGCTGTCTCCCATGGACTCCATTTTATCCAAATAATCCACATTTTTAAAAATGATTTCCTTTTTCTCTGTAATAATAAAACAGTAGCTTGTACTTGATCCCAACTAAGATATAATTAATCCTTATTGGAAGCAAAACCAGCCTATTGGGTTTATTTCATGTTTAAATGAATTTCTAGTAGAGTTAAGGCATGAAGATCCAAATTACAGAAAGATACTTTATCCGGAAAACCCCAGGTCTCGAGCATTCTGGATAACAGGTCCCATACCTGTACAAAGAATTATAGTCACAGTTAAATGGAAATCTGGGGCTGGGGGAATTATACATGTTATTTCCACTTTATCATTTTCCTCGGAGCTCTGGGGTATTATACATGAAACTGCTCCGTGTTCCTGGAATTCTCTCTGAAAATCTGGTCAACTAATGCTAAAGTGAAGTTACATACAGGGTAAAGGCTTTACTTTAATTGTTCTTTAAAGAAGATATGTTTATGTATAGATGCAAATCACCATAGACTGATAATGCTTCTCTCCTTCTTACTGCAAAGTCAGTCCCTCAATCACATAAGACAATTTAGTATGAGGCCCAACTGGAGACTATTTGACATTTTTATGGTGATTCACGTCGATACAAATCTCTGCACTGGATCCAGCGCCCTTTTTAAAAAACTGCCAGAAAGATGCCGACCAACAGAATATTTAAGGGGCAAAGGGGAGAATGGATGATTTACATAAGGGCAAAGGGAAGCCTGGGAGTAGGGAAGAGGAAGAAAAGTGGTAGCACAATAGTTAAAATAAGTAGGAACAGAATAAAAAGCAAAACAGAAAAGAAATGCTGTAACGGTGAAAAAAATACAGAGAGGTAGTGAAGCAAATCAGGAGAGAAAGAGGAAGGAAAGAAAAGTAGAAAACAAGCAAGTAAGCGAGTAGGATGTTGAGCATTTTATTTACATATATATCGTTTTTATGTCTGTATACATGGTTGTGGCCGTGTGCCGTGGACTGCTTTGTGCCTATTGTTTCTGGTACAATACATGGAATTAATCTGTATAATATTATTTGGTCTGTATACAATAACACCATATACAGTGACACTTCAATTTTACCCGCGAAGCTGCTTTCATATTTCGAGTCCTGGGTGAGCTTGTCATAAAAGTCATAAAAGTAACTGATCAGTAATGTCCGGCCCACCACTAAACATGTTTACAGACTGTTGCCATGATTTGTTATCACTGCGGTCTGCACCAGATTATTTTCACAATATTGTTACAGTTATAAAATGGAACTTAAGTTGTACGGTATTTTGCCCTAAAAAAACTAGAGGGGGGCCCAGTTGCAAACTTCCACACCGGGGCCCCTAGGTGTCTAGTTACGCCACTGGTCAGCCCCGACCTGCGTATTCCGCGGGTATTGGCCGGCCCGCACATCACTATTGGATTGGTCTTTTTAATCATTGTAGTTATCAAAAATTATTCACCCAATATTATTGTATAAGGTAAGAGTGACTATAATAATCTGTGTTATACTGTACTCTACACAATGCTATGGATACACTACACACAATGCTATGGATACACTACACACAATGCTATGGATACACTACACACAATGCTATGGATACACTACACACAATGCTATGGATACACTACACACAATGCTATGGATACACTACACACAACGCTATGGATACACTACACACAATGCTATGGATACACTACACTCCAAATGGGAAGATCCCTGGACTGATGTCCACCAGGCTAAGAAAGATCTTAAAGACCTGCAAATGGAAGTGGTCTAAAGGGTGTAAGTTGGCAAGTAATTTTGCTCTTGTATGACCAGCTTTACACCAGACCATATGGCACAAGTTGAAAGCAGTCATTTCTAGACTAGCACAAGTAAAGACTTCTGTGCTCTCTAAGGTATGATGGAAACCAAAGGAACTTAGTGTTATCTGAAAATGCAAAGGGCTGGAGAACTGTAGCTCCATTGTTCAAAGGAGCTACAGCTGATGACCTAAGTTCTTGGTAAAACATCATGTTATTTTTTAACACATAAGGATGTGATACCTAATGTTTTGATCAGCAGCCTTAATGGTACACTTCTCTTTTCAGCATTAGTTTAATGGACAGGAGAGGATGAATGGAGCTATTACTTATTGTTTCAACTTACAAATATGATGCACTGAACAGCACAAAAACTAAAACTGAAGGCAATCGTCATTCCAACTTCTTTTAAGAACCAGAAACTTGGAATGTGAATTAGTCTCAGTCTAAGGCGTTTCCCTGTTTAGTTCCAAAACTATCGAGCACCATGACTCATGTAACTAGACTGAAGTGGAACGAGAAGCAGTGGGGCAAATTTACTAAAGGGAAAGGTGGCCATCGCTAGAGAAAATTTGCCAAAAAAACAATCTGCAGGGACATAGCCAATTTACTAACAGGCATAGAGGACAATTCGCAAAAGAGCTCATCCCTAACAAAGTTTTGCACCCTTTTGCCAGGCGAATTCTCACTCAGGCAAACAATCGTTACTCAGCAAATTCATCAAAGTGCAATTTTTCCACTACGTTACCCTTTTCGCCAGTCTGTTTCACCAGGTCATACCTGAAGTTACATCCTCCTCAATCTTATATCAGTGACATCATATCCTGTATGCCAAAAAGTCATAAAAAAAGACAAAACAGTGGCGTTTTTTCATATTTTTAAGTAGGATTATGTTAAAAAGTTGTAACTGTTAAATATATTTTTGCTTCCTCACTAGGCCTCGTCTTCAGGAATTGACCCAACTCCCCAAGAACCCACATAGGCTTCTCTCATGGACCTACTTATGGAGATACGATCCACCAGAGACACATGCGCTTTACTTATCAGCACTAAGGATTTTTCTATAATCATGACATGCGCAAAAGAGCCATAGCAGCTGAGCAAAGGATAAGCACCCTGGAGGATACTTGCCTACCTCTCCCAGGTACAAGAGCTGCACAAATCAGAAGAAACAATTTGTGGTTTGTGGGCTTTCCTTTGAACTTGGAGGGAGAGGCCTCGGAGCAATTTGTGGAATCCTGGCTAAGGGACAAATTTGGTCAACATTCCCTTTCACAGACATTCGCAATTGAGCATGGGGTCAGCACCAGACATAGACCTGCTGGGATACCTCCCAGACTGCTTATTGCAAGAATACTAAATGCATGAGACCGGGACGGGCTGCTCAAGCTAGCCAGACAGAAAGGCTCAATCACCTTCCAAGACAGCACTGTTTCCATTAATGCAGACTTTTTGGCGGAGGTACCGAGAGCTCACTTTATAGAGTGCAAGAAACACATGTGACAACTGAACATCCAGTGTGTGATGATGTACCCTGCGAGGATGCGAGTGGTATCAGAGGGACCAACACACTTCACCTAAAGACCTGGGAGACTGGTTGGACTGTGAAGCACATGGAGGAATGGAAGTCGGATGTGACCGGCAACAACGCCAGTAAAGCTACCAAATAAAAAGTTAGACTGACGCAACCTACTCTTCTAATACTTTTGTCTAAATCCAGACTCTGGGGGCAGCTACTCCTCCCATACACAGGGCTAGCACTGTGAGGCCCAGAATAACAACCCCATATATATAGATAAAATCAGACTACTGTATATACTCGAGTATAAGCCGAGTTTTTCAGCCCCAAAATATGCTGAAAAACTCTGCCTCGGCTTATACTCGGGTCAAGCACAAAAACCGTCGCCGGCGTCTAAGAATAGTCGCCGGCATCCAAGAATAGTCACCAAGAATATTCGCTGGCGTCAAAGAATGGTCGCCGGCATCCAAAAACTAGACGCCGGCACCTCCAATGGGAGCAGAAAACCTCAATTTTTTGATTGAAACTTACCAGAAGCTACTGCATTTCTCACCCTCGGCTTATACTCGAGTCAATAAGCTTTCCCAGTTTTTGGAGGTAAAATTAGGTACCTCGCCTTACACTTGGGACGGCTTATACTCGAGTATATACGGTATATCAAATGTTGTCCTGAATATGAAAAGGTTAGGTTTGAACTGTATGTAGCTCTTTTTACAAAAGGAACTAGTGGTCTTGACTCTATTTTGTGACTGCATTAAACGAATAATAATAAGAATGTATTATTGCCTTAATTTACTGACCAAAATACATTTATTGTTATGAATCCAATGGTTATGATCAGTTGAGATATTCTGATTGCTGCCAAAAGAACCAGTTGAGTTCAATCATCCAAATATCTGCCACTTTATGGGAAATAAAGACGGCTGATTGATTAACTGTGTAATACACAGAACTCTTTTATCTACCTTTCAAAAGAGAAAAAACATATTGGGCAGAAGATGGACAGGTGGGTTTCAGCTAGAACGTCATCTGACCCTTCATGCATGTGATCTAATGGCTGGAATATAAAATGTGTTGGAAACTCATCCATAAATGAGGATAAAACTACACAGTATTACATTATACAGTCATTAATCCATTGGCTGGTCCAATTTGCTTGGAACCAGGTTTTTTTTGGTCTTTCCATTATTTAGATCCTTTAAAGGAGAAGGAAAGCTATGGATGCATTTTATTGCCAATAGATTGGCTGCAATAGTGCAAGCTAGAATGTCATATTTATTCTGTAGAATGTTTTACCATACCTGAGTAAAAAGCTCTAGAAGCTCTCTGTTTGTTTAGGATAGCAGCTGCCATATTAGCTTGGTGTGACATCACTTCCTGCCTGAGTCTGTCCCTGCTCACTCATAGCTCTGGGCTCAGATTACAGCAGAGAAGGGAGAGGAGAGAAGAGGAGCAAACTTAACATGCTCATGCCCGGGGCAAGGAGGTTTAAAGGAGAATTCAACCCAAACCTTAAAAACTCGCTACCCCCCAACCCTACCTAGACCCCTCCTTTCTCCCGCTAACATTTTTAGGCTAGGGGAAGAGGGAGAGAAGAGAAAACTGAGCATGCTCAAGCCCAAGCCCTGGAGGTTTAAGCAGAAAACAGGAAGTCTGATACAGAAGCCCATGAGTACTCAATAAAAGGAAAGAAATGTGGTGTTTCTTTTGACAGGAGACTCAGAGCAGAATTACTTTGAGGGTTTACTGGTTTATTTAGGTGGACCTTTCTGATAAGGCTTACTTAGTTTTAACCCTTCCTTCTCATATATAAGGTTTTCTTGAACTTAATGCCCCATGGTGCTTGTTATTTTCCCCCCAGCTCCCTGTCTCCATCAGACTATACGGTTTGGCTGGGGGCATAGCAGTTGTCTCTGACTAGTCCACATGAGATCACATTCAGAGTCGATAGTATTAATGTGAACTCAATGTATAACAGCTCAACAAACAGAGCAGATATTGCCTTACTGAAACTAACAAGCCCCATCACATACACCAACTACATCCTACCTGTCTGCCTACCTTCAACATCTGACAACTTCACTGAAGGCATGGAATGCTGGGTAACTGGATGGGGCAGAATTAGCTCTGAATGTGAGTAACTGAATAAAGGGATTCTGTCATGGTGTAGGTTGTTCTTTCTGGAAAAAATATGCTTGCAAAGAGACATGATTACTCTTTACAAGTACATTAGAGAGCCTTATAAGCAGACAGAGGGGGGTCTTTTTTCCATAAAATGGATCATCGCACCAGAGACCACCCCCTTTAGGCTAGAGGAGCTAGTAATGTAGAAGGTTCTTCACATGAGGACAGTGAGAGTGGGGAATGTCGGGTGATGTTGTAATGGCTGGTTCTGTTAATGCCTTTAAGAGGGACTTGGATGATGTCTTGGAAAACATAATATCCGAGGCTAATGTGATACTAAAATCTACAATTAGTGTAGATATTGATACAGTATATATAGTTGGTGTGAGTGCATGGAGGGTTCAGAGTCAGTGTATGTATGGATGCTGGATTTCATTTGGAGACTTGAACTCAATGGATTTTGGTCTTTATTTACCCCAACATAACTATGTAACTCTGCAACTATTTAAACTTACACTAGTCACAGTGAGACCTCTAGTGTCTAATCTAAAAACATCAATGAACAGCGCACAAAAACACTAAATCTATTTACAACATGTTTAGATGTGTATGTCTTTCATTCACATATATTGTCTGTTTTCGGTGAATTTACCAAATCCTCAGAAATCCTCAGACGTGATGACACCACTTATTAGCACGGCAACTTGTAACCAAATGTAGCAGGTTGTCTCCCTGGTGAGTCACATCATTCCACTAGAGGTCCTCTGTACTCACCTATTATCAATATGTGAAGGCAGAAGGTTTAAGGCTGCCTATGGCATAGAGTAAGAACCAGGAATGCATTGTGGAACCAGTGAAGGGAACTGTACAGCCACTGAATGGAGCAGTTAGCACAATGCAAATATCAACCATTGAGCAGATGATCAAACAATGACAACATTTTGGTTCCCCTTCTGTTTCCGTCTAATTTCTGTTGCCCTGTATCACCACCATATAAGGAATTATTATATTATGGTCCCTGAATCCCTGGCAAACACATTTATTCCATAATGGTGTTGGACAATTGTGTATAGGCCTCATTGATATATATATATATACACAAAGTTGAATTTCTTTCTGCCCCTTACATAGTCTACATCTGCAACTTCACATCTCTGGATTTTCAACCAACTTTCCTATGCAGTAGATAAACAAATAAATATACAATAAATATGTGGTATATAAGGAAAGCTGTCAGTTTACATCAGGTAAGGCTGTATCATTTGAGGAACATCTTACTGTCCTTCTAACTGGATGTCACATAATTCCACTAGAGGTCCTCTGCACTCACCAATCAATATATATCAATATATTACGGATATATTACGGACATTAATCAAATCACTTTGTCGTAGTAGGCCAGCTTGAATATATTGCAAAATGTGCTCAAACACTCCCTGTTTTGTTTAAAGGGAGGGCATTTTTTAGTAGTTTAAGGTTCAAAATGTCTCAATGTTCGTAATATATTGATTGATATGGATTGAGTGCAGAGGACCTTTTGATTTTTAATGTATGAATGTTGTGATCACAGCCTCATTGAACCTCAACAAATGGGCACAACTTTCCTTTTTCTGCTATAGATAATTCCATCAGATCAGATCTGTGCTGGATATGCAGCTCTGCAGGACTCCTGGCAGGTAGGTCTGATGTCTTCTGCAATGCATCACATCAGAATTTTTCCCAAGCAGTACGACTCCAGCCCATCTGCTTCTCCAAAATGAACCTCATTATGACTCTGTTTAGACACCATGGTTTAAGATTCAAGGACTCAATCATGAAGTCTCTGTTACATTGACTGTTCTGGTAGGGCAGTTAAACTCAAACAAAGCCCATCCACTTTTCCAATTTTAACTTCATTATGACTCCAGTTGGAAGCCATGGTTTAAGATTCAAGGACTCAATCATGAAGTCTCTGTTACATTGACTGTTCTGGTAGGGCAGTTAAACTCAAACAAAGCCCATCCACTTTTCCAATTTTAACTTCATTATGACTCCAGTTGGAAGCCATGGTTTAAGATTCAAGGACTCAATCATGAAGTCTCTGTTACATTGACTGTTCTGGTAGGGCAGTTAAACCCACACCAAACTCATCTACTTTTCCTTTTTAACCTGGCAGGAAATCTCAACTTTCCTATGCAGTAGATAAACAAATAAATACACAATAAAAATGTGGTATATAAGGAAAGCTGTCAGTTTACATTGGGTAAGGCTGTATCATTTGAGGAACATCTTACTGTCCTTCTAACTGGATGTCCACCTTGTAGCCTAATCTTCTCCAGTGACAATTTGATTAAGTACACAGGGACTTCCCAGTTCTGCAGAGCAATATTAGTAGGTTCTGTACAAGGCCTTCAGATTGGCATCATGCAAGGCTGTATCATTTGAGGAACATCTTCTATTCTTCTAACTGGATGTCTACCCTGTAGCCTGATTATTTCCAGTGACAATTTGATTAAGTACACAGGAACTTCCCAGTTCTGCAGAGTAATGTTAGTAGGTTCTGTACAAGGCCTTAAATCAAGTTTGGCCAGAAATTTACCATCTAGAAACTGAAATAAATGCCTTTTTTCTCTTGCAGGGAGACTTCAGGGGACCTCTTGTCTGTAAATTACAGGGAGTCTGGCATCAAATCGGCATTGTGATTGGGGAGGAGGATGTGCCATCACCAATCTACCTGGTGTTTATACACTGGGACCTGCTTACCAGTCATGGCTCAACGCAACAGCAGATATAATTATTGTAGATATTGTGGGCACAGAAAATAGTGTACCTACATCAACTGCCAATACCACCTCCTCATGTTCCTTAAATAAATCAGCCCATCTGCTTGGCCTTTTGTGCTTCTGCTTCATTGTGTTTGCCAAGGGCTAAGCTAGATCTAATGAATACAATCATTTCTTGTGATCCACTCCATACCAGGAACATCAAGAATATCTCAAGCCTAGATTCAATATGGAGGCACTTTCGTTCTTTTTATGGGGCACACTTTTGGTATCCAATCTGATAGACTTGATTGTACTTTTCCTGTAATAATATAGTTGAGGGGTTAAAAGCTTGATTAGAAAGACATCTCCTAATTCATTTCCAGATTTTTCCATAGGCTTCAATGGAGTTTTCTTCTGTAACCATGAATTAAAGTTTTCTCATTGAACTGAAACTGATCATATATATGATACAATATCCTGATATCCTATGTGGAAAAACAATTATTTTTCTTCGGTAGGTCATATCAAGTGGTTTCTGATCTAGGTGGGTGCTGCATATTGTAATTCAACAACAATTAAGTTGTGATAAACTGGGCAACATCGACTAAAGGGCAAATTGTCACCAGCGACCACTTCGCACAACTTTGACAGACCCAAGTGCGCTACGAATACGCTAATTCACTTAAGTGCGAAGTTTCGTCCCGTGTGTCAAACACAGGTGACTTTTCTCTAGTGTTACATCTGCTGTGCGAGCATTTCATAGTGAAGATGAGCTAGCGTTTATTTGTGACTAGCGAAAATTCGCTAGTGACCTTGTGCTTAGGTCAATTTGCATAGGGCGGGTAATTTAAAGTTGTATGGACGTCTTTATTATAAATGTTGGTGCAGATGCTTGAAGTTACCACTTTTTATTACACAAGTCCAGGGAACCTTAATAAAGACAAAGAGTTAATATAATGCCCTAAACATGAGCCCACTGTAAAATTAATGTTCCATAAATTATCAAATGTCTGGAGAAAACCAGTTACCCAACAAAAGTTTAAGTCAGCCAAAAAATGTTTGTCAGGACTTTTGCAGGCAATTCCGCTTCAAAAAAGGAAAAGTCGCCAGCATTTTTGGAACTTTAATGCATTTTCGGGGATACGCAAAGGAAATCTAGAACAGGCTCTTCGGGAAAAGCTACTGGCTATTTAAATTGAAGTCTGTTTCTCCAAAAGGAATAAATGAAAATAATCAATTTACTGCATTCATTTAATTAATTTATGTTCTTGATTTTATTAAATTCATGTCTCTATAATAATAATCATATGATGATTTTTATATTTACATAGAATAAAGTCTGTCATTTTAACTTGATTTAATTAATAATTAATGTATGGGTGATTGATTATCTTATAAATAAATAAATATATAAATATATATGCAGAATTCCTGATGTATCTATATACATAATCAAATTGACGGCCATTGAAGGAGAAGCGTGTGATAAATAAATCCGAGGCAATTAGGACCAGAATAACTAAGGGTTAATTGGATGTCATAATAGGTCGTATTGAACCATTGGTTAGTGCCAAGTTGCGGCGCTTTAAGGGTTGCCTACGCAACATGTGATCCCTGAGATGATCTTCATGAGTTGAAAGCTATGTCTATGAACTCTCACGAGACTTCCGGGATGACGTAGAACTCGGAAATGTTTTAAATCGCGGATCTCCCGACGGGCCACCAGTCGCCTTGAAAAAGCTAAACTAGTGAAACGCGTTGTTGAAGCTCTGCATAATCTATTTGATTTTAATTGTCAAGCTTATAGTGGTCTTTAGATATTTAATTGGGAATTGGTCAAGTGGGGTGGCGTGTAATTCAATCCATCACTCTGTTCAACTGCTCTACCTCCCTATCACATTCCTGCACTGGAACTGTAAGGGGACCGACGATTTGTGGCATTTGTGAGGCTTAGTCAGCTCTTCAACAGCTTAGGGCAAGTTAAATAATCAAGGAGACAGTCCCGGTTTCCCTGTCTTCTACATCTTTGTGGTGCCCCAGGGATAGAAAAAATCACGTAGCAGTTTATGGGACAACTCCACTGCCTTATTTTTCATTCTTCCTACTATCTCTTCATGAATTGAGATGATTGGGAAATATTTTATCCGATAATTAATTTCATTTTTAGGAACAAGGTTACTGATTAATTCACTATCTGTATAAATCAATTAGGGATCCTCTTTGTTTAATTATTAGCACAGCACTTCATTGAATGTAATTAACTTACTAATTAATTATTTATCACTTGGCACTTTATAGAATTACTAAGTAATTGTTATTTAGAATAAATTAAAAGGCATTGTTCACAACATTGACATAGTAACATAGTAACATAGTAAGTAAGGTTGAAAAAAGACACGTCCATTAAGTTCACTCCATGAACCCCATTCAAAGTTGCTTTAAAACCGCCAACCAGCTGCTACATTCTTGTTGGTTGCTATGGAGCACTAGATCTGCAGGAAAACTCCAACCACCCTGCCAGGCTGATATCTGTCAAAAAATCCAGTTGGGAAACGACCATATTGATGAGTTGATGCAGTCCTTGCCCAACAGGTTTCTGTAGCTCCATAGTATGGCCCTCACATCAACAATTGGATGAGCCATATTACAGTATGTCCATTGCATAGGTGATGACATTGGGCAAATAGCTTATCTGGAGAGAATGCCAAACGAGTGGATCTTTGCATTACCGACCATTCCAAATGAGTGGATCTTTCCATTTATAAAAGATTTTCCTTGATTTTCCTGGTACATTCTGGTAGGATTGAAGATTACAGGTATACTGCCCTCTAGGTATTCAGCATCTATAACTACACAGTCCAGGATTTTCAGCCAACTCAGTTTTGCAGTTTCAGGGGGCCTATCAGCTCCCAGCAGGAGATGTCCGGACCAAGGAGGAAGCTTAGGGTTAAAGTCCAAGTTTGCGGTATCCAAAAGGGGTCAGGTGTAAGCAAAGTCAAGTTCAGGCAAGAGTTCAACAAGGCAGGCAGAAAGAATCAGAATCAAAGTCAGGCTAAGGGCCAGGAAGCCAGGAAACAGCAATTCAGCCATCTTTGAAGGGACACCACCGTTGGCGCTCCTGACATGCAATAGATAAGTAAGCTTTAAACCTGTAGATTTTACTGGAAATATATTCTCCAATTTTAGCCATTGTTGATTTAGCACATATGGACTTCGGTTGTCACCAGGTTCTGCATTAGTCCTAATTCACTTTGGCCAGATATTTCCCATCTCACAGTTGAATTCTGATAAAAAAAAACTCTCTTTTTATCTCACAGGGTGACTCCGGGGGACCCCTTGTCTGTAAATTACAGGGAATCTGGTATTAAATAGGAATTGTGAGTTGGGGAGAAGGATGTGCCGTCAAAACCGACCTGTAGTTTATACCTTTGTACCTGCTTTCCAGTCATGGCTCTCCTCATATAATGCCACAGAAAACCAAGTAAACATCACATCAGCACCCACCACTCAGAGAGCAGATACATCCTCCTTGTGTTCCTTAAATAAATCGACCTTTCTATCTGGCTTCCTACATCTGGCTCATTGCGGTGGCCAAGGACTAAGCTAGATCTACTAAATACAATATCAGCTTGAGATTTGATCATAGCAGCAATTCCATAAGCACCAGGAATCTATCTATCTAATTAGTAAAAAAATTCACACATAATGTTGATATCCCAGCACAATGTCAGGCATCTTGTTGTTATCTTACATACAAAGATAATTATCATTTTATTCGTCATTATATGACACAGGAATCAGACATGGGGATAAAGGACAGACTTGTTCAGTGCTGGGAAACTGGGCTTAAAGCTTCCAACTCCAGTTGCAGGAACAAAGAACATGGAGTCAGATTGATACAGATCAGCTGGGATTCTCATTGGAGGATTTTTTGCATTTTAATGTTAAGGCTTGCTATGGGGAGCTGGGGAAAGTTTTATTGTGCAATATTGCTTTAACAACCCTGATGTTCCTGGGCTACAGCTCCATATCATTCAAAATAAGTGTATTGGGATTTGTAATTTATCAACAACTAAAGGGTGGTTGAGAAGTTCAGTGCAAGTGTTTAGTGCCCCTTTTCTTTAACTTTTGCATGTGCTACTCTGTAGAGCAGGGGTCCCCAACCTTTTCTACCCGTGAGCCACCTTCAATCGTAAAGAGAGTTGGGTAGGAAAACAAGCATACAAAAAGTTCATGGGGTTCCCAATAAGGGCTGTGATTGGCTATTTGGTAGCCCCTATGTGGACAGGCAGCCTACAGGAGGCTCTGTTTGGCAGTACATCTGGTTATTATACAACCAAAACTTGCCTCCAAGCCTGGAATTCAAAAATAAGCACCTGCTTTGAGGCCACTGGGAGCAACAACAACCAAGGGGATGGAGAGCAACATGTTGTGCACGAGCTACTGGTTGGGGATCACTGCTGTAGAGCATCTAGGGAAGACAAGTAAATTTGACATTTTCAACACCAACCATGCAAGAGCAACCTGAAAGATGAAAATCATAGCTTAAGGCTCAAATACCTTTGTACATACGGTATGCTTTATTGCCAAAATACAAGTATAACCTACACAGACAGGGTTTATTTACATTCCTACAGTAGACGGGCCAGACATATCTCTATGACTTACACCTGGATGCACCCTGACATACAATTGGACACAACAAGGGTGCCTGACCTCATAAGTGGGAGTGATGGTCAGCAGCTTGAGCCATTTTTATTGAGCTTCAGTTCTTCAGAGCTTCAGCATAGGAATTGATAGTTCCCTCAATGATAGCAAGCATGGCCAAACCATGATACTGCCACCACCATGTGTCACAGCTGGGATAAGGTTCTTACACTGGAATGTAGTGTTATCTTTCACTAAACATAAGGATTTTCATTCAGACAATTCTATTGTGGTCTAATCTTTCTCAACATACTTCCAGGACCTTCCTAATCACTGTATCCATGTGATCTTTAGATGGGCAGCAATGTTCTTTTTGGATGTTGGAGGGTTTCTCCTTGCACCCATGCCAGGCACACCACTGAAGTTCAATGATGTCTCTGGTCAAAGTACATTTTATAGTTGCAGGTGATTTTGGGTTCACAATATCTGTGCTCCACTTTAGCTGTAGATCTAAAAATAAGGGCAATATATTCACTTGTGATGAACACGGAAGCTTAACTTGCTGACTTTTTGCCATTACTTCTAAGTTTAAAGGACAGCAGTCTGGGTGGGCAGAAGAAACAGGTGCCTAAGGTGCAATGTTAGAGGAGTGCTAAACACATACTTCTTCTGTATGCCCATCAGTGCCATTGTCTGCTGCCTTCTGCTCCTGTCAATCCGACCCCCCTCCCCGTTACCATGGCTTTAAAGCTGGGGTGCCCAAAACGTAGATAGGGACCTACCAGAAGACATTTTGCTGGTGATCAGTAGATCTCAAGACACGGTCAACAATCATTTTGTCTAAATCAACCTCCATGCTTTTCATTCAGATACTCCCGGTTCAAATTACAGGCTCAAAAGGAAGTTATCTGGAGTTTTGGCCAAATGCAAATATTTTGGATCCACGATCTGTTTCAGGCATCAGTTGGTGGCTAATCATACAGTGATCTGGTTTTGCCAAGTCCAGAAGAAGGTATCATGTAGAAGAAAGTTCACTGGAGAGCAGTATTTTCAAGTGATTTTATTCAAGTTGCAAGCACAACATGTTTCGGACCTCAAGGGTCCTTCCTCTGCTGCACCAGTATCTGGAGTTTCACAGCATGTAAAGAATGAGTTTTAGGTATGAGATCCGTTATCCAGAAATCCCTTATCCAGAATGTTCCAAATTACAGAAAGGCCACATTCCATAAACTCAATTTTAATTAAATAGTTCAAATTTTAAAAAGCAATTTCATATTTCTCTGTAATAATAAAACAGTAGCTTGTACTTTATTCAAACTAAGATATGATTAATCCCTATTGGAGGCAAAACAGTTCTACTGTGTTTATTTAATGTTTAAATATTTTAGTAGACTTAAGGTATGGAACTTGAAATTAGTGAAAGACCCCTCATCCAGAAAACTCTAGGTCCCTAGCATTCTGTATAACAAGTTCCCCACCTGTATAAATAGATGATAGATATATAAATAATACATAGATAGGTGGTACCAGCTTTGCCAGGTGCTTTCTACAGGGTCCAGCCATACACCTTCTCAGGCATTAGGTTTTAAGCACATCAGGGTCCTTCCTATAAGCTAAAATTTCCACTTGGGAACTAACGACTGACTCCTGGGTGTGGCACAAGGTGCCCTTTCCTAGCTATTCTCTCTGCCTATATCCCTAGGGTTGCCACCTGGCCGATATTTAACCAACCTAACTGGCAAAATACTTGCCAAGGACAGGGCCAGTAATAAAAATTTACCGGCAATGTATATGCTGGTAAATTTGTAATAACTAGTCTTCCGACCCTGGCATGCCTCCTATACACCCCAAACCCCCTCCTGATCTGCCCAAAATCCCCTCCCAAGCTCCCCCTCTACTCTCGCATTCAGCTATCATAGCAATTGTCCCTGGCCTGTTCACATCATTGCCATGCCTCTTACATCATTGACCTGCCCCTTCATGGACCCCTGGAAGGTAAGGTATTGGCCAAAACAGCAGAAATAACATATTCAAAGTATAATTACCACTCTCACTAGACAATATCCCTCCTGAGGAAAAAAACTAGGCCTTGGGTTTCTCAGCCTGGGGTCTTGTGTCTTAGCACCTTACTTGGTCCTCACCTCACCCACGGTATTCAGCCTGGGGTCTTGGTACCCTATCTGGTCCTCAACTCACCCACTGTAGTCCCTGCTCTAGTGGTTTACACACCAAGCAGGGGTGCTTCGCCAATGAGGCAAGTTGAGTCCGTCGCCTCAGGCGGCAGCGCCCCACTAGGTACCAGAGGCAGCAAAAATTCTGCTCCTGATACTTTAAGAGCAAATTTTAGGGGGAGGGGGGGTAGCAGCAACTGCTGCTGCCTCAGGCGGTGGAGGGGCCAGGATCGCCCCTGACACCAAGGGGTCCTAACCCCACTGCTTCTCCTTGTTGGAGCCACAGCTGCTCACTAACTACTATGCATTTACTCTCACTCCTAGAGTGACTATAACAATGCTCAGTACTACTGTCTAGGCTTTTCTATGGACCAGAGCCCTGGTACTGTAGCACCTCACTGAGAGGCATGGTCACAGGGGAAAGACCCTGAGCACATGTGTTCTTTAATTATTTATAATTTTAACCACTGTCATCTAGTGGCAGCTTAACTCCTAAGGACCCAGGAAAGAGACATAGCTGTCCAGGTAAACATACAGGACCACTTTAGTTGGTCAAATCCTAAGGGGAAACTGCCTGAATAGATATACCTGAACCTCAGGGTCCCTACACATAAATGTAGTTGACTTTACAACAGATTCTGTTTGGGGTATTAGACTTTGCAGTAGCTATCTACTGTATAAAGGGTAGAAAAAACATTTTGACGTGCAGAAAAGAGTAGGAACTCCAAGCAAACATCTGCAAGCCATTTTGTTTTTCAAACCATGGGTTGGATATCTCTAGAGAAGTTCTGGATGATAAGGAAGCTTTAGAAATTTCTCCACCAGTATAAACAGAGAGTTGCTGTACCCTTTCAACCCCATTGTTTTCAAACAAGGAACTGATCATTTCATAACAATCCACCTGCCAAAATAAATGAATTCCCCTTCCCAGGAACTTGAGGATGCAAAAGGAGTGCTAACATCTTAGGGCTTTTCATGATATCCTGTGGAAATCTACTAGATGAATAACTCATTATAATAAACAAGCCTATGTTACAGTAGTCTTAGCCAATTCTTAGGCCAGTAGACATAGCACTGTGCAACCTGATCAGTATCAATTTCCCATGAGCATCAGGCCATATGGACAACTCCCTCACGCAGGACCTCTCTGAGGACTCATTTACTATACAGTTTAATATACCCAACTGAGATGTATGGTTCACTTTGCTTTTGTTTTTCTATAATAAATAATCTAATAGTTTCTAAATAATCGCAGTACGATGGACATTATTCTTCCTCCAGCAATAAGAAAATGAACTTCCATAAAGTCATTTGTCAGTAACTTACTGAAGAAGAACACGATTTTATACTTTCATGGAATTTACCCTGTTTTGATATATTTCCATGGTCATAGAAATGTCAATGCCAACAGTAGTCATAAGTCGTTGGTACTGGTACCATGCTTTCCCTGATGCATCCAAAGGATTACTGCAATACAGTCTGAATTTGAGAGGAGGCATATGAGATTATGGATATTTCCAATTAGTT
Organism: Xenopus petersii; assembly: GCA_038501925.1. Lineage (NCBI taxonomy): Eukaryota > Metazoa > Chordata > Amphibia > Anura > Pipidae > Xenopus > Xenopus petersii. Next base: position 8,182,898 of record CM076688.1, read on the forward strand.
GTAAATTAGTATTTATTTTGTGAGCAATTTAAGATGCAGCCACTGAGCAGCAAGCCCATGGTTGGCATTCATGGCTCTTCCCTGTGTTACCAATAAGCATCATTTGTCTTACAATTTTCTTGAAACTCTCCATGCAGTAATAATAAATATTTGACTAATTCCTCAGCAGGTAGTAGGTTCTCCCTGTGATATGGATAAAAATGTTGGTGCTAAGCTCTGCAATTCTGACATTTCTCTCCTTCAGCTTCTGTCTCCCCCACAGCTTCTGATGACCCAACATCTACCCCAATGGCTTGTGGTTCCCCATTGGTCTCAAGTAGGATTGTGGGAGGTACTATTGCCACAGATGGGGCGTGGCCCTGGCAGGTCAGTCTGGCCTATCGCAGGTCACACATTTGTGGGGGGTCTGTGATTGGCACTCGATTCTGACAGCTGCCCACTGCTTAAAGCTGTAAGTGTGTCATTTCCTTAATGGTATTTTTTCAGCAATGTGGCACCATGCCTTTCTCATATAACTTGGGACCCTCCCATATGGTGGAGCACCATCCTCCACATCACCACAGATAAATATTATAAAGCTCAGACCTATCCAGTTGGAATAAGATGCATATCAGATCATTCTCTTAGTACTGACTCCAGCTGAAATGGATCTGCCTTACAGACCTGAATCACATAGTCAGATGACCACTACCAGTTGGGATGTAGTGCTAAGTAGACCAGGTAGTCTGATTATTATAATGATCATTTCCTGACAAATGGCTCCATGTCTTGCATGCAGGTGGGCCTGGTCATGAAATATGGGTATTGCAAGGATAATGGTTTTTATATGTGAAGGCAATTTATACAAGGAAGCCTGTGTAGCTTGAAGAGTTTATGGGACCTCATGATCTTCCTTTACATCTCTGTTGGATTATTTGGGGGCAGATTCACTAAAATGCGAAGTGGCTAATGCGAGCGACATTTTGGCAGCGATGCCATTGGCAGCTTCATTGCCAATTCACTAACAGGCGAAGTCGACAATTTGATAGCAAACCATTGCTAGCGACTTTTCTCTCTGACGAACGGTCGTAACTCCGTATATTCACTAAGATGCGAATTTTACAGAATGTTACCATTTTTGTCAGAGTTTATTTCGCCACCTCAGACCAGGCGAACTGCTAAATGAATCTTCATCTTCCTCAATCTTATGTCAGTGACATCCTATCCTGTAAGCCAGTAATGCATTGTAAAAAAAAACGCTGGCGACTTTTCTTTTTTTTTATAGAGGAATTGCCTTCAAAAGTCCGAACTATTACAGATTTATGTGTGAACTAATTTGAGGGGCATGCCACATTTGTTTTAGGGTGGGCTCATGTCTAGGGCATTAGAGGATCTTTTATGTCTTTATTCAGGTTCCATGGACATGTGTAATAAAAAGTGGCCACTTTAACTATTTGTACCATCTCTAATAAAGGCATGTATACAATTTTAATGTAAAAAGTAATGTGAAAAGTCGCCAGCGTTTGGCAGCTGAGGCACAACTTCGCATTTTAGTGAATTAGCGCAGTGGAAACGAATTTGCACCTGGCAAAGTATAATTCGCCCTTTAGTGAATTTGCCTCCACATTTGTTGCTTCTTCTTCTACAAAGAAAGTTTTGTAAATGGTATTTCCCCTTGGATCCCAGCATTACAGGGGCTCCTTGTTCTATAATAAAGTTTTCTTGAACTTAATGCCCCATGGTGCTTGTTATTTTCCCCCCAGCTCCCTGTCTCCATCAGACTATACGGTTTGGCTGGGGGAATACCAGTTGTCTCTGACTAGTCCACATGAGATCACATCCAGAGTCGATAGTATTAATGTGAACTCAATGTATAACAGCTCAACAAACAGAGCAGATATTGCCTTACTGAAACTAACAAGCCCCATCACATACACCAGGTCTGCCTACCTTCAACATCTGACAACTTCACTGAAGGCATGGAATGCTGGGTAACTGGATGGGGCAGAATTAGCTCTGAATGTGAGTATCTAGTTAAAGGGATTTTGTCATGGTTCAAAGGGACCTTGCAAGGGGACATGATTACTCTTTACAAGTACATTAGAGGACATTATAGACAGACAGAGGGGGTTTGAAATAACATGGAGCATCACACCAGAGGTCACCCCTTTAGGCTAGAGGAGATAGTAACGTAGAAGGTTCTTCACATGAGGACAGTGAGAGTGGGGAATGCACTGCCGGGTGATGTTGTGATGCCGATTAAGTTAATGACTATAAGAATGGCTTGGATGATTTCTTGGACAAACATAATATCCAAGGATATTGTGATACTAAAATCTACAGTTAGTTTAGATATTGGTGTATATATATATATATATATATATATATATATATATATATATATATATATATAATTTATGTGAGTGTATGGAGGGTTAAGTTTGATACACTGCCCCCTTACATAGTCTACATCTGCAACCGCACATCTCTGGATTTTCAGACAACTTTCCTATGCAGTAGATACACAAATAAATACACAATAAATATGTGGTATATAAGGAAAGCTGTCAGATTGGCATCATGCAAGGCTGTATCATTTGAGGAACATCTTCTATTCTTCTAACTGGAGGTCTACCCTGTAGCCTGATCATCTCCAGTGACAATTTGATTAAGTACACAGGGACTTCCCAGTTCTGCAGAGTAATGTTAGTAGGTTCTGTACAAGGCCTAAAAACAAGCTTGGTCAGAATTTTACCATCTAGAAACTGAAATAAATGTCCTTTTTGTCTTACAGGGAGACTCCGGAGGACCACTTGTCTGTAAATTACATGGAGTCTGGTATCAAATTGGCATTGTGAGTTGGGGGGAAGGATGTGCCATCCCCAACCGACCTGGTGTTTATACCCTGGTACCTGCTTAACCCTTTCCCTGCCAGCCATTTTGTCCTAGATGCGAACATCTACTGCCAAGCAGTTTTTAGATATTTTGCACTCTTTCACTTTAAGGGCCTTTCCTGGGGTGGTCTTTTAGTTAACCCAGGAAAACAATATATTGTTTTTTTCAGGACAACCTGAACATTCACAATATGCAAGAATTTTGGTGTAATTCTACTTCTCTAAAAAAATATTGGATTCTAAGTGTCAAATAAAATGAAAAAAATCATGTTGCACGAAGAACAATCACATATATCAGAAACATCATTCATTTTATGTACGAGAACACAGCCGATTTAGAAAGGTCTATGTCTCCTGAACGCGACAATACCAAATATATATCGTTTTATGGAGATTTCTCACTTGTATAGCTCAAAATCTACAAGCAGTACACAACCAAATTTCCAAAGCAACACTCCCCAAACGGCATACTTTTGATTTCAAGGCCAAACATTCCGCTAACAGTAGGTTTACCCTAGAAAACTACCCATTACTAGAAAGAACAGATTCTGGTGAATCAAAAATGGGTAGAAATATCTTTGTACTCCAAACCACTAAGTTGCAATTGTTTCCTAAAGTTATAATGTTTTATAGAAATTGGTGAATTTTTTGAAAAATGACCTCAAAGCTTCCACTCTACAGCAACATATCTCCCACACATCATTGGGTATCAATGTAAAACACCCCCAATATAAAATCCTGGGTCAAATGAACAGTTTGATGCCCAATATGAATAGATGTACCCAAGCACGTGGCATAGGAGGCCCCAAAAGGAAGACCCCCCGTTTGTTCTGTCATTTCAGATACTGCAAAATCAACACATTTACATCGTTTTGGGGGGCGGCAAAGGTAGAAAAAAGTACGTTCACCCCAGAAAACCATATATTTTCGGAAAGTACACATTCCCCTGAATCCAATTTGGGTATGCATGTCTTTCTACACCAAAGTACCAAGCCGCAAATCATTCCTAAATTTGGTGATTTTGGTGACATTTCCAAAAATCACCTCAAAATATCTACCCTGCAGCATCGTATTACCCACATACTTTTAGGTATCAAGAGAAATCACCCCAAATATGAAAGCCTAGGGTCCTCTGAACAGTTTGATGCCCGATATGTATAGGTGTACCCAAGCACGTGGCATACAGGGGCCCCAAAAGGAAGACCCCCATATAGTCTGTCATTTCAGGTACTGCAAAATCAACACATTTACATTGTTTTGGGGGGGGGGCAAAAGTAGAAAACAGTAAGTTCACCCCAGAAAACCATATATTTTCGGAAAGTACACATTCCAACGAATCCAAATTGGGTATGCATGTCTTTCTACGCCAAAGTACCAAGCCGCAAATCATTCCTAAATTTGGTGATTTAGGTGACATTTCCAAAAATCACCTCAAAATATCTACTCTGCAGCATCGTATTACCCACATACTTTTAGGTATCAAGACAAATCACCCCAAATATGAAAGCCTAGGGTCCTCTGAACAGTTTGATGCCCAATATGTATAGGTGTACCCAAGCATGTGGCATATAGAGGCCCTAAAAGGAAGACCCCCATATAGTCTGACATTTCAGGTACTGCAAAATCAACACATTTACATTGTTTTGGGGGGGCAAAAGTAGAAAACAGTAAGTTCACCCCAGAAAACCATATATTTTCGGAAAGTACACATTCCCACGAATTCAAATTGGGTATGCATGTCTTTCTACGCCAAAGTACCAAGCCGCAAATCATTCCTAAATTTGGTGATTTAGGTGAATTTTCCAAAAATCACCTCAAAATATCTACCCTGCAGCATCATTTACCCACATACTTTTAGGTATCAAGAGAAATCACCCCAAATATGAAAGCCTAGGGTCCTCTGAACAGTTTGATGCCCAATATGTATAGGTGTACCCAAGCACGTGGCATACAGGGGCCCCAAAAGGAAGACCCCCATATAGTCTGTCATTTCAGGTACTGCAAAATCAACACATTTACATCGTTTTGGGGGGGGCAAAAGTAGAAAACAGTAAGTTCACCCCAGAAAACCATATATTTTCGGAAAGTACACATTCCAACGAATCCAAATTGGGTATGCATGTCTTTCTACGCCAAAGTACCAAGCCGCAAATCATTCCTAAATTTGGTGATTTAGGTGACATTTCCAAAAATCACCTCAAAATATCTACTCTGCAGCATTGTATTACCCACATACTTTTAGGTATCAAGACAAATCACCCCAAATATGAAAGCCTAGGGTCCTCTGAACAGTTTGATGCCCAATATGTATAGGTGTACCCAAGCATGTGGCATATAGAGGCCCTAAAAGGAAGACCCCCATATAGTCTGACATTTCAGGTACTGCAAAATCAACACATTTACATTGTTTTGGGGGGGCAAAAGTAGAAAACAGTAAGTTCACCCCAGAAAACCATATATTTTCGGAAAGTACACATTCCAACGAATCCAAATTGGGTATGCATGTCTTTCTACGCCAAAGTACCAAGCCGCAAATCATTCCTAAATTTGGTGCTTTAGGTGATATTTCCAAAAATCACCTCAAAATATCTACCCTGCAGCATCGTATTACACACATACTTTTAGGTATCAAGACAAATCACCCCAAATATGAAAGCCTAGGGTCCTCTGAACAGTTTGATGCCCAATATGTATAGGTGTACCCAAGCATGTGGCATATAGAGGCCCTAAAAGGAAGACCCCCATATAGTCTGACATTTCAGGTACTGCAAAATCAACACATTTACATTGTTTTGGGGGGGCAAAAGTAGAAAACAGTAAGTTCACCCCAGAAAACCATATATTTTCGGAAAGTACACATTCCAACGAATCCAAATTGGGTATGCATGTCTTTCTACGCCAAAGTACCAAGCCGCAAATCATTCCTAAATTTGGTGCTTTAGGTGATATTTCCAAAAATCACCTCAAAATATCTACCCTGCAGCATCGTATTACACACATACTTTTAGGTATCAAGACAAATCACACCAAATATGAAAGCCTAGGGTCCTCTGAACAGTTTGATGCCCAATATGTATAGGTGTACCCAAGCATGTGGCATATAGAGGCCCTAAAAGGAAGACCCCCATATAGTCTGACATTTCAGGTACTGCAAAATCAACACATTTACATTGTTTTGGGGGGGCAAAAGTAGAAAACAGTAAGTTCACCCCAGAAAACCATATATTTTCGGAAAGTACACATTCCAACGAATCCAAATTGGGTATGCATGTCTTTCTACGCCAAAGTACCAAGCCGCAAATCATTCCTAAATTTGGTGCTTTAGGTGATATTTCCAAAAATCACCTCAAAATATCTACCCTGCAGCATCGTATTACACACATACTTTTAGGTATCAAGACAAATCACCCCAAATATGAAAGCCTAGGGTCCTCTGAACAGTTTGATGCCCAATATGTATAGGTGTACCCAAGCATGTGGCATATAGAGGCCCTAAAAGGAAGACCCCCATATAGTCTGACATTTCAGGTACTGCAAAATCAACACATTTACATTGTTTTGGGGGGGCAAAAGTAGAAAACAGTAAGTTCACCCCAGAAAACCATATATTTTCGGAAAGTACACATTCCAACGAATCCAAATTGGGTATGCATGTCTTTCTACGCCAAAGTACCAAGCCGCAAATCATTCCTAAATTTGGTGCTTTAGGTGATATTTCCAAAAATCACCTCAAAATATCTACCCTGCAGCATCGTATTACACACATACTTTTAGGTATCAAGACAAATCACCCCAAATATGAAAGCCTAGGGTCCTCTGAACAGTTTGATGCCCAATATGTATAGGTGTACCCAAGCATGTGGCATATAGAGGCCCTAAAAGGAAGACCCCCATATAGTCTGACATTTCAGGTACTGCAAAATCAACACATTTACATTGTTTTGGGGGGGCAAAAGTAGAAAACAGTAAGTTCACCCCAGAAAACCATATATTTTCGGAAAGTACACATTCCAACGAATCCAAATTGGGTATGCATGTCTTTCTACGCCAAAGTACCAAGCCGCAAATCATTCCTAAATTTGGTGCTTTAGGTGATATTTCCAAAAATCACCTCAAAATATCTACCCTGCAGCATCGTATTACACACATACTTTTAGGTATCAAGACAAATCACCCCAAATATGAAAGCCTAGGGTCCTCTGAACAGTTTGATGCCCAATATGTATAGGTGTACCCAAGCATGTGGCATATAGAGGCCCTAAAAGGAAGACCCCCATATAGTCTGACATTTCAGGTACTGCAAAATCAACACATTTACATTGTTTTGGGGGGGCAAAAGTAGAAAACAGTAAGTTCACCCCAGAAAACCATATATTTTCGGAAAGTACACATTCCAACGAATCCAAATTGGGTATGCATGTCTTTCTACGCCAAAGTACCAAGCCGCAAATCATTCCTAAATTTGGTGCTTTAGGTGATATTTCCAAAAATCACCTCAAAATATCTACCCTGCAGCATCGTATTACACACATACTTTTAGGTATCAAGACAAATCACCCCAAATATGAAAGCCTAGGGTCCTCTGAACAGTTTGATGCCCAATATGTATAGGTGTACCCAAGCATGTGGCATATAGAGGCCCTAAAAGGAAGACCCCCATATAGTCTGACATTTCAGGTACTGCAAAATCAACACATTTACATTGTTTTGGGGGGGCAAAAGTAGAAAACAGTAAGTTCACCCCAGAAAACCATATATTTTCGGAAAGTACACATTCCAACGAATCCAAATTGGGTATGCATGTCTTTCTACGCCAAAGTACCAAGCCGCAAATCATTCCTAAATTTGGTGCTTTAGGTGATATTTCCAAAAATCACCTCAAAATATCTACCCTGCAGCATCGTATTACACACATACTTTTAGGTATCAAGACAAATCACCCCAAATATGAAAGCCTAGGGTCCTCTGAACAGTTTGATGCCCAATATGTATAGGTGTACCCAAGCATGTGGCATATAGAGGCCCTAAAAGGAAGACCCCCATATAGTCTGACATTTCAGGTACTGCAAAATCAACACATTTACATTGTTTTGGGGGGGCAAAAGTAGAAAACAGTAAGTTCACCCCAGAAAACCATATATTTTCGGAAAGTACACATTCCAACGAATCCAAATTGGGTATGCATGTCTTTCTACGCCAAAGTACCAAGCCGCAAATCATTCCTAAATTTGGTGCTTTAGGTGATATTTCCAAAAATCACCTCAAAATATCTACCCTGCAGCATCGTATTACACACATACTTTTAGGTATCAAGACAAATCACCCCAAATATGAAAGCCTAGGGTCCTCTGAACAGTTTGATGCCCAATATGTATAGGTGTACCCAAGCATGTGGCATATAGGGGCCCTAAAATGAAGACCCCCCCTTGTATGTTCTGTCATTTCAGGTACTGCAAAATCAACACATTTACATCGTTTTGGGGGGGGCAAAGGTAGAAAAAAGTAAGTTCACCCCAGAAACCCATATATTTTCGGAAAGTACACATTCCCACGAATCTAAATTGGGTATGCATGTCTTTGTACTCCAAAGTACCAAGCCGCAAACCATTCCTAAATTTGGTGATTTTGGGGACATTTCCAAAAATGACTTCAAAATTTCGACCCTGCAGCATCGTATTACCCACATACTTTTAGGTATCAAGACAAATCACCCCAAATATGAAAGCCTGGGGTCCTCTGAACAGTTTGATGCCCAATATGTATAGGTGTACCCAAGCACGTGGCGTATAGGGGCCCCAAAACGAAGACCCCCATATGGTCTGTCATTTCAGGTACTGCAAAATCAACACATTTACATTGTTTTGAGGGGGGCAAATGTAGAAAAAAGTAAGTTCACCCCAGAAAACCATATATTTTCGGAAACTACACATTCCCATGGATCTAAATTGGGTATGCATGTCTTTGTAATCCAAAGTACCAAGCCGCAAACCATTCCTAAATTTGGTGATTTTGTGGACATTTCCAAAAATGACTTCAAAATTTCGACCCTGCAGCATCGTATTACCCACATACTTTTAGGTATCAAGACAAATCACCCCAAATATGAAAGCCTGGGGTCCTCTGAACAGTTTGATGCCCAATATGTATAGGTGTACCCAAGCACGTGGCGTATAGGGGCCCCAAAACGAAGACCCCCATATGGTCTGTCATTTCAGGTACTGCAAAATCAACACATTTACATTGTTTTGGGGGGGCAAAAGTAGAAAACAGTAAGTTCACCCCAGAAAACCATATATTTTCGGAAAGTACACATTCCAACGAATCCAAATTGGGTATGCATGTCTTTCTACGCCAAAGTACCAAGCCGCAAATCATTCCTAAATTTGGTGCTTTAGGTGATATTTCCAAAAATCACCTCAAAATATCTACCCTGCAGCATCGTATTACACACATACTTTTAGGTATCAAGACAAATCACCCCAAATATGAAAGCCTGGGGTCCTCTGAACAGTTTGATGCCCAATATGTATAGGTGTACCCAAGCACGTGGCGTATAGGGGCCCCAAAACGAAGACCCCCATATGGTCTGTCATTTCAGGTACTGCAAAATCAACACATTTACATTGTTTTGAGGGGGGCAAATGTAGAAAAAAGTAAGTTCACCCCAGAAAACCATATATTTTCGGAAAGTACACATTCCAACGAATCCAAATTGGGTATGCATGTCTTTCTACGCCAAAGTACCAAGCCGCAAATCATTCCTAAATTTGGTGCTTTAGGTGATATTTCCAAAAATCACCTCAAAATATCTACCCTGCAGCATCGTATTACACACATACTTTTAGGTATCAAGACAAATCACCCCAAATATGAAAGCCTGGGGTCCTCTGAACAGTTTGATGCCCAATATGTATAGGTGTACCCAAGCACGTGGCGTATAGGGGCCCCAAAACGAAGACCCCCATATGGTCTGTCATTTCAGGTACTGCAAAATCAACACATTTACATTGTTTTGAGGGGGGCAAATGTAGAAAAAAGTAAGTTCACCCCAGAAAACCATATATTTTCGGAAAGTACACATTCCCACGGATCTAAATTGGGTATGCATGTCTTTGTACTCCAAAGAACCAAGCCGCAAACCATTCCTAAATTTGGGGATTTTGGGGACATTTCCAAAAATGACTTCAAAATATCTACCCTGCAGCATCGTATTACCCACATACTTTTAGGTATCAAGAGAAATCACCCCAAATATGAAAGCCTAGGGTCCCCTGAACAGTTTGATGCCCAATATGTATAGGTGTACCCAAGCACGTGGCATACAGGGGCCCCAAAAGAAAGACCCCCATATGGTCTGTCATTTCAGGTACTGCAAAATCAACACATTTACATTGTTTTGGGGGGGCAAAAGTAGAAAACAGTAAGTTCACCCCAGAAAACCATATATTTTCGGAAAGTACACATTCCAACGAATCCAAATTGGGTATGCATGTCTTTCTACGCCAAAGTACCAAGCCGCAAATCATTCCTAAATTTGGTGCTTTAGGTGATATTTCCAAAAATCACCTCAAAATATCTACCCTGCAGCATCGTATTACACACATACTTTTAGGTATCAAGACAAATCACCCCAAATATGAAAGCCTGGGGTCCTCTGAACAGTTTGATGCCCAATATGTATAGGTGTACCCAAGCACGTGGCGTATAGGGGACCCAAAACGAAGACCCCCATATGGTCTGTCATTTCAGGTACTGCAAAATCAACACATTTACATTGTTTTGAGGGGGGCAAATGTAGAAAAAAGTAAGTTCACCCCAGAAAACCATATATTTTCGGAAAGTACACATTCCCACGGATCTAAATTGGGTATGCATGTCTTTGTACTCCAAAGAACCAAGCCGCAAACCATTCCTAAATTTGGGGATTTTGGGGACATTTCCAAAAATGACTTCAAAATATCTACCCTGCAGCATCGTATTACCCACATACTTTTAGGTATCAAGAGAAATCACCCCAAATATGAAAGCCTAGGGTCCCCTGAACAGTTTGATGCCCAATATGTACAGGTGTACCCAAGCACGTGGCATACAGGGGCCCCAAAAGAAAGACCCCCATATGGTCTGTCATTTCAGGTACTGCAAAATCAACACATTTACATTGTTTTTGGGGGGGGGCAAAGGTAGAAAAAAGTAAGTTCACCCCATAAAACCATATATTTTCGGAAAGTACACATTCCTGCGAATCCAAATCGGGTATGGATGTCTTTGTACTCCAAAGTACCAAGCCGCAAACCATTTCTAAATTTGGTGATTTTGGGGACATTTCCAAAAATCACCTCAAAATTTTCACCCTCTAGCATCGTAGTTCCCACATACTTTTAGGTATCAAGAGAAATCACCCCAAATATGAAAGCCTGGGGTCCTCTGAACAGTTTGATGCCCAATATGTATAGGTGTACCCAAGCACGTGGCATATAGGGCCCCAAAACAAAGACCCTCAAATGGTCTGTCATTTCAGGTACTGCAAAATCAACACATTTACATTGTTTTGGGGGGGGGGCAAAGGTAGAAAAAAGTGCGTTCACCCCATAAAACCATATATTTTTGGAAAGTACACATTCCTGCGAATCCAAATTGGGTATGCATGTCTTTGTACTCCAAAGTACCAAGTCGCAAGCCTTTCCTAAATTTGGCGATAAAAGCAACTGTTTTTACATTTCTGAAAATCGCCTAAAAATATTGCAATTGGCCGCATTTATCTCACCCAATTTCTTACATACAATTGTAAAACACCATAAATATTGATGCCAAGGGTCTACTGAACAGTTTGATGCCCAATATGCATAGATATACCAAGGCAGCTGGCATGTGCGGACCCCAAATAAAAATAGTGAATATGAGTTTTCTCCGCTGCCGATTCGCCTTCTGTGAACATAGACCCTTGACTTCATATTATTTGCATCAAGACCCTCCTAACAGCAATGACCCCCCAAAACCATACATTTTTGGAAAGTACACATTCTGCCGATTCCAACAAAGATAACGACGTCTTTCTACACGAAACTACCAAACTGCAAAGCTTTTCTAAACATATAGGTTTTTACAACATTTCTGAAAATCGCCTAAAAATGTTGCAGTTTGCCGCATTTATCACACACAATGTTTTACGTACAAAGAAAAATCTCTCTAAATATGGACGTCAGAGGTCTAATAAATAGTTTGATGCCCAATATGTATAGATTTACCAAAGTATGTGTTGTGTATGGACCCCAAATGAAAAACGTGCCTATGAATTTTCACGCTAGCCAACTAAGCTGCAGAAAAGAGAACCCTAACTGTACGTTATGTGCCGTAAGACCCCCAAACTGTAAAAATACCCCCAGAAACCCATATATTTTTGGAAAGCACATATTTTGGCGGATCAAACTAAGTAAAATCTATCTTTCTATACCAAAGCACCAAACAGCAAAACGATACTAAAGATACATAAGGAACAATAATGCAGGGATAAAATTGCAATAAAACCACAAAAATAGCGTAAATCAATGAAATAACAAAATAATTGTTCTGACAGCGTAATTAGTGGCCGAAATCGATTATCCAATAGTCACGCTGCCAAAATAACACGTTTTTAGGCAAAAAAACCAAAAGATAACAGTATAATGAATTCGTAAAAAAAAAAAAAACACCTGTTTTTGTATACATATTTGTGCACTAATAAAAGTTATCTGAGTGTGCAAATACATGTAAATAAGTGTAAATAAGTGTAAATAACTGTACAAAAGGGACCAAGTGTGCTAAAATTAAAAAAAAATTTTTTTAAAAAATTCCAATCTTTACTAAAATGCATAAATGTACTGTAAGTATGTGTAGGTGCAGGTAAGTGTGTAAAAAAAACGTGCACTTACCGTTTTTGGAGCAGGAAAATCGCTGTCTTCTTTGGAGGAGTCCTGGCAGCGTGTCTGCAGAGTTGCTGCGCAGCAGGAAGTGCGTGGGCGGCTCTGCAGGCAGGAAGAAGGGTGAGTGTAGTAGCAGACGCTCCATGCGATGCGTCTGCTACTTTGAAGTCGGATCTGCGACAATCGAGTCGCAGATCCGACTTGACAGCCCCCCAGCCACGTTGCCTAGGGGGCTGTCTTCTGTCCCCACTCTCTGCGGAGGCGGCAAAAGCCGCCGAAGCAGAGAGAGAGCTCAGCTGCCAAAGAACGTACAATGTACGTTCTTGGCAGCCTGAGCATTGGCCTGCCAGCACGTACGCCGTACGTGCTTGGCAGGCAAAGGGTTAAAAGTCATGGCTCAACACAACAGAAGAGAAAATTATTGTAGATATTGTTGGCACAGCAAATAGTGTATCTACAACAACCGCCACTCTACAGGAGGCCAATACCACCTCCTCATGTTCCTTAATTAAATCAGCCCATCTGCTTGGCCTTTTGTGCTTCTGGTTCATTGTGTTTGCCAAGGGCTAAGCTAGATCTAATGAATACAATCAATTTTTGTGATCCACTCCATACCAGGAACATCAAGAATATCTCAAGCCTAGATTCAAGATGGAGGCACTTTCATTCTTTTTTTGGGGCACACTTTTGGTATCCAGTCTGATAGACTTGATTGTACTTTCCTGTAATAATATAGTTGAGGGGTAACCGTTAAAAGTTTGATTAGGAAGACATCTCCTAATGCAATTTCAGATTTGTCCATAGACTTCAATGTAGTTTACTTGTGCTAAACCATGAAATAAAGTTTTCTCATTGAACTGAATCTGATCATATATATTTGATACCATATCCTGACATCCTATATGGAAAAATAATTATTAATAATTTTTCTTTGGTAATGCATGGAATATCAAGTATTTCTGATCTAGGTGGGTGCTGCATATTGTAATTCAACAACAATTAAGTTGTTATAAACTGGGCAACATCGACATATATTGACACAGATGCTTTCTCTTCTATACCTCGTATACATCAGCCTACTTCACTGTTGAAATGCAATATTCCCACTACTGTAGGCACCATCTCTCCCTACTATACCTGCTATCCTACAGTCACACTCCCTTCCCAGAGACTATTATCCACTGTTACTATAGGCACCATCTCTCCCTACTATACCTGCTATCCCACAGTCATACTCCCTTCCCAGAGACTATTATCCACTGTTACTATAGGTACCATCTCTCCCTACTATACCTGCTATCCCACAGTCACACTCCCTTCCCAGAGACTATTATCCACTGTTACTATAGACACATCTCTCCCTACTATACCTGCTATCCCACAGTCACACTCCCTTCCCAGAGACTATTATCCACTGTTACTATAGACACATCTCTCCCTACTATACCTGCTATCCCACAGTCACACTCCCTTCCCAGAGACTATTATCCACTGTTACTATAGACACCATCTCTCCCTACTATACCTGCTATCCCACAGTAACACTCCCTTCCCAGAGACTATTATCCACTGTTACTATAGACACATCTCTCCCTACTATACCTGCTATCCCACAGTCACACTCCCTTCCCAGAGACTATTATCCACTGTTACTATAGGCACCATCTCTCCCTACTATACCTGCTATCCCACAGTCACACTCCCTTCCCAGAGACTATTGTCTTCCTAGACTGTGAATAATTAATCTGTTACTTGAATTTTTAATTGCTTATACATTTTTTAGGATCTTTCTGGTATACGAGAAAGATTTATGTTTATACTGTGATGTCACTTCCAGGTCTCTTGGATCATTGGGCAATTCTCACCAGTAACATCAAATGTTTTTTTTAAAAAAATTGCTACATCTTTATTAAGAAATAATAATTAATTAAATATTTAGTTGGGATCAAGTACAAACTACTGTTTTATTATTACACAGAAAAAAGAAATAATTTTTTTAAAAAAAATGTTTTATTCAATTATAAATGGAGTCTATGGGAGACGACCTTTCCATAATTAGTAGCTTTCTGTATAACGGGTTTTCGGATAACGGATCCCATATCTGTACCTTATGGCTGATGTTAAACACAGGGACACACGGCAGGGTTACTCTGACCTATTACTGTACATTTTGTACATCACACACAGTATAAATAAATATTGACAATAAATAGTGACTGACTCATAAAGTGCATGATGATTATAACTGTTCAGATTAAACGTTGGATTTCCACTAAATAAAATACAATTTATTTCACTTCTTCTGTCTCTTGGATTTCTGTATTCCCTTTGTATCCCATTGACTTTTATGGCTTATCTTCTGGGCTTTCCCCTCTTAATGTCTTTAAAGGGCTGGTTTACCTTTAATTTAACTTTTAGTATGTTATAGAATGGGCAGTTCTAAGCAATTTTTCAATTGGTCTTCATTATTCAATTTGTTATCATTTTTTAATTATTTGCCTTTATCTTCTGACGCTTTACAGATTTCAAATGGGGGTCTCTTGTTCTAATTAATGTCTGGTTGCTAGGGTAAATTGGACCCTAGCAACCAGATTGCAAACAGGAGAGCTGCTGAATAAAAAGCTAAATAAGTCAATAACCACAAAATAATAAAACATGAAAATGTATAAAAGTATAAAACGCAGGGAATGAATTAAAAGTGTAAGTTAAAAGGCCAGATAAAGTCCTGTATAAGGGCAGAATAAACACGGGGAATGAGGACTGATATGGTCGTGATTAAACTGATCCGTTCCTCAAGCCTCACTTATTTTCTGCTGATATCGTCCGTTTGTGTAACAGTCAGTAAATATAGATATTTAATAAGAGAAAGACATTTGAGCTCATTACAAGCGTCAGGCTCATTTATATGATGTGCAGTTAAACAGCTGTTTGCAGCTCTGGGAGGCTGGACATCGGGTCACATGACGCACCATTATGACATCACCAGTTGCGTTCAGTCAACACTTCAACTTGCCTTACAGCTGCACCACTATGACATCATTGTCACCATGGCAACGGCATCAGTAAACAAGTCAATGGCATTATGACATCACAAGGCATCCTGTGATAAGTCAGTAAACACATATTAAGCATCAGTTTTCCTGCATCTTCGCATCGTGACGCATCGCAGAAAAACTTCCCCGCTTTTACTTTGACTTTTCTCAATTCTCTTTCTATTCTCAATTTTTTCAATTTCTTTCTTTATTTCTTTCTTTCTTTCCTTCTCAATTTCATCTTTATTACTAGGTAAGTGAAAAAAAAACCCTGAAATCTTGAATTTTATTACATTTGAACATATTTCAGTAATGAGACAGATAAAAAAGTGCATTTTGCAATGTTCATTCGTTTCCAGCTTTGTAGATTTGGGTTTGGCCGGTAGGATGGTTTATTCCTCACATGTAACACAAACCTACACACACCAGGGAACACGTACAACACCTTTTACAGCCACATTATCAGATGATTTGAAGCATTAACATGATTTTCCTCTTTGTTCTTTTGCTTTTTAGTATATTAACCTGAAACAACAATAACTATGGAAAAAGTACAAGCTACACTTGAATTTTCATTACAACTAAAGCAATTCCAGATTCCGATTTTTCTTCAAAGTGGGTAAGTGTGTCTTGATGCTTTAAGGAGTCCAATTTGGTTGAATCCAAATCTTCCAAAAACTTCCTAGGACTGAGTTGAATGTTAGATTTGGCGCATACTTCAATATGGCAGCTTGTAAGGCAATTGCTCTCACATACTCACAATGTCCTATGATCAGTGTTGAGTAAATAGTAAAACTGCAAGTTACTGGGCCCTGCAGTAAAATCATTTTAGGTCCTTTAGACATTGAGCAACATATTCCAATTGTTTTTGGATTGGCATCTCCTTCATAGAAGGGGGTTATTTATCAAAGTCTGAATTTATCTCAATATTTTCTCTCCAATCAAATCTGCTCAAGTTTTTTGCGCTTATTTATTATTACATTTTCCTGAAAACATTTTTGCGGGAAAAAATCCGATTTATTTTCAGATTTTTCTTCCAATCTTCCCGAAAACTTAGATTTTTGTCCAAAAACTCTGAAAACTTCGGGTATTGCATGAAACCTAGTGCCCATCAAAAAATCATTGGGACTTCTCCCATTGACTTATCTGCAACCTTGACAGGTCTGAGATGCCGGATTTTCCGATTCAGACTTTTCCATCGTCTGGGTTTAATAAATTCCCCAAACAAATTGTGATTTTTTTTAAAAGTCAGATTTTATAAAAAAAATCACGATTTTTTGTGATTTTTGCATTTGGAGTTTAGTAAATAACCCCCTACATATGGACAGCAGCAAAGGGCGGCTTGTGTAGCAGTGAAAGGATCACATAGAAACATTCAGGCAAATGAACTTCCCCTTTAACAGAACGTGTTCATGAGGAGCAGAGAGAGTTTGATTTTAATGTCACATTGTTTTTGCTTTTAGATTTTGGCAAATTAAGACATCCTTTGAGATTCTGACGAGCATCCCTCACACAATCGAAGCAAGGATTTTCCATACTGAAGGTACGTGTTTTCCTAAAACAATGACCATCTCCGAGTGTTATTTACAGAAATATTTCACTTTAAGGGGCAGATTTATCAAGGGTCAAATTTCAAGTTTATGATATTTCCAAAAACTTCCATAAACTCAAAATTGGGGAAAAAAAATGAAAATTTATTACAGGATCGGCCTGCAAACTCGATTAAAATCGTATTAGATCGAATCTGATTCCAGTTTTTTTCACACAAAATTAAAAAAAAGTTTTTTGTCCAAAAGTCTACCGAACAAATTAATTGTAGGAGGTCCCCCATAGCCTAAAACACCAACCCGGCAGGTTTTAGATGGTGAATAGTCAAATTCGAATTCTTAAAATTCTTTAAAAAACTTACATTTTTTTAAACTTTGCAATCTCAAATCGAATCGTATTAGATTGAATCTGATTCGAGTTTTTTACACACAAAAAAAAATGTTTGTTTTTTTTTAATTCTACCAAACAACTCCAAATTAATTGTAGGAGGTCACCCATAGCCTAAAACGCCCATTTTGGCAGATTTTAGATGGTGAAATTTGAATTTTTAAAGGGGCAGTACATTATAAACTTTAAAATTCAAATTTCTATTTTTTTTAATTCGAATTTGGATTATTCCCTAGTCAAATTACACTAAAATAGACCCTTGATAAATCTTCCCCTATTTGTTATTATTGCTGATGCAGTCTTTATTCACTCTGTTGTGTTATAGTTTGGTAAATTGATTAAAACTCTTCTGTTTTAGATAACGTGACGTATCCGGCTTCAGTTGAGGATATTGGTTTTTTCAGCAGTGCGTTTAAATTAAAGAAAACCGCACTTTCTGTTAGAATTGACGACGTTGTGATCTACACCGTTAATGTCCTCCTGGATGAGAGTCAAGTAAGTGATAAAAAGTCTTTTAGATCAGCTTTGTGTTTGTGTGTTCCCTATACCGTATCTTATGTTTCTTCTATTCTCTCTACAATGGCAGATTGAAGAGACTCTGAATTCCCTGGAGAGCAAGATGAACTTTGTACTTTACCATGCAGAAAACCATAAAGAGTAAGTAGAGAAATGATCAGAACTGAAGAATAGATTAAAACTCTGACTCTATATTTGTGCTGTAATTCCTTTCTTTCCCATTTCTCTAATGTTTTTGCTCTACTGCAAAATGTTAAGATTACGTGACAGGCAGCCTCCTTGTCAAATGAGGGGACTTCCCCCGACCACCCTTGTATTGGCCACTTAGACTTACATATAGAAATTCATTTTCTACCTGAGCAGTTAAAGGGGTTGTTCACCTTTAAGTTAACTTTTCATACGTTATAGAATGGCAACTTTCCTATTAGTCTTCATTATAATTTTTTAAATTTTTTTTTTGTTTATTTCTTGCCCTTTTCTGCTGATACTTTGCATCTTTATCTTTAAAATCTAAAACACAAATGCTCTGTAAGGCTACAAATGTATTGGTATTGCTTCTTTTTATTACTGGTCTTTCTATTCAGGCCTCTCCTATTCATATTCCAGTCTCTGATTCAGAAATTACAAACTGGAGAGCTGCTGAATAAAAAGCTAAATGACTTAAAAATCACAAATAATAAAAAATGAAAACCAATTGTAAATTATCTCAGAATATCCCTCTCTACATCATACTAAACGTTCATTTAAAGGTGAACAACCCCAATAGTCTTGGTTAAGAGGCAATACGGTTCCATAAATCAGAATATAATTAATTCTAATACAATAAAGCTAACAAGACTGATGGGTTATTGAAATCTGATTTGTGTTTAACACATCGATCTTCTGGTTTTATCTGAACAGATTTAACAAATGTAAAAGTTCGGCACCAATGTGGCGTGAGGACATGAAATTGCACTTTAACCTGCATCGAGGGATTCACGGCCGCACGAATATAGTGTTTGAGTCATGTGCAAAGCTGTCGGTCATTGTTCATGGCCTGTTGGTTGTATTACAACCCCCACTGAAGACGTAAGTACACGGATTGTTATTGTCAGATAGAGATAATGACATTATTTTACTATTCCATTAAGAAATAATATCAATTTCAAGATAATACAATCATCTGTGTTGTTTTTATAGCTTTTCCAAGAAAAACTCAGTATTCCAAAGAATTCTTCCCAGCCGGTGGACAAAGGCTAAAAAACCGATGTTGGAAAATGTCATTTTTGGCAAAAACTTCAAAAAGAAATTGGCAGCAGACGTAAGTAATAAACATGAATTTGTATTTGAACCTTCCAGAGGGTAAAAACAGTTCTGTGAGTGGAATTATAATTACAGACAACCCCAGGCCCCACTAACTGCCTCCCTCCCTCCTCCTGAACCCCAACGAGTCTCACCATTTCACCGATGTCTTTAACTGGCAAAAGAGTAGTGCTGTGGGGTAGTAGGGCACCAACTTGTAATGATTTGTGTCCTCTTTGCTTTCTTTCTTGCTTCATGACTCTGTTTCTCTATTTTAGGGTAAAAGCTTTGTGATAGAAGAGAAATACTTGCAGCATGCCTACCGTTTCCTTTCAACACTACGATCCTGCTTGCTGCTTTCCTATGATGGACTGTACAGTTATTTCATCTCCGTATCAGAAACGCTGCCTTCCTCATGCAAGCTGGAGCTTGGTATGTGATTGCTTCTACTTTGTGACACCTACTTGTCCTGTTCTTTAGGTTTTGTTCAAATTAGTTCATTTAAACATTGACCTTTCTCTGACCACCCAACATCCCAAATGAATAATAGATATTGATGAGTCAATATAAACATTATTTTCTCTTGGAAGTTGAAAGATTATGGGCATGAACAAACAAAGTGCACATTTAGGTATCCCAAAGTGACCGTTAGTTTACACACTGGCCTTGATATTATCATAGAGTCAATATTAGGGCAGTGGCAAATGGTAAAACACCCGCTACTCATATTAGGTCACTCACCATCATTAGGAAGCACCGCGAGTAACTGGGCACCTACAATTATTGCCTACACGTCTAACAAGGCTCCTCTTATTCATTTTATTGAGATGTTCCCTGTGGTGGGTAACAGGTGGTTATGTTGCTGCTACAAGTAGTAAATTTGTTTCCTTTCTTACATGGTCTTTGTTTCCTCCACAGAAAAACTGGATCTGAAAGTCCGGCTCAGTGAGTTATCTGACAAAGTGATGGTAAGTTTGCTCATTGCTTATTCTGTAATCTGATACTAACCTGTCACCCCAAACTAGTTTAATTATACTATTGGGGTATTAAAAAGTGCTTTACATACTGTATTCTCTGTGTTTACACAAATTGTTGATTATTTAATATTTTAACTATAGGAAATAGAAGACCCCAATGATCTGGCAGAAGCAATAAATAGCAGCCTAATATTGCTATCATCTCAACTTCTCAATCTGTGGGGAAAATTTCTTCAATCCTCTTTGGAGATTGAACAAGAGAAGAAGCAAATAAAGGTAAGAAGCGCATTGAATAGGCTTTAAGGCAGGGGAAGCTTAGTGCTCAATCTTCAGTGGGACTCCATTTATTGTTTTACACTGCCGTTATCTCTCAAGGTTGTGCTTATGAACTGTGTCTATTTTATTGTTTTATAGGAAGAAAAGTTCAAGAAATTATTCTTTTCTACTGACCATCCCCGACAAGAAGCTATTTTATATGATGAGAAGATGTGAGTACAATCTTGTTTCTTAAAGATGGGTGAATTTTTTTGCCATGTTTCACCGAAAAAGCGACGCCCATAGACTGGTATGGCGGTGTGCGACAAATATTTTTTGACGCCCATAGACTTTAATGGGCGTCTGCAACATTTCGCCGATGGAGAATTTTTGGCGAAATGAAATGGGTTAAATTCGCCCTTTAGAGTTTTAGTTCTAAGAGATGCTTTTCTATGAAAATGTCATACTGTTGTCATGTTAATGTAATACATGGTACACATTTACTACAAGTCTAGTATCCTTAGCAACCAAACAGCAGATATTATTGGTCTGATTATCAGGTGTTTAAACTCATAGGATTGGTTGCTGTTGGATACTCCATCGGACACTGGATTTTTTATTCCTTCCCTCAGTTTTTAGTTTACTGATCTCTGGATGTGATTTATTTCTAAATATACCCGTTTCTCGTTGCAGCACCAAAAGCCACAAAGAGATTTATGAAAAAGTCAAAAAAGCTCCAAAAGATGATTGTCTCGAGTGCCGGGACACGGACATGGTATCAAAATCTGCACCCGTGATCTTTGAAGACCGGTACTTAGAGCCTGAAGCAATAGGTACGTATGGAAAGAATCCACAGGTGCTGCTGCCTCAGTGTGTGACAGTTGTTCATCCAGAACTCCTTCCAATCATTATTATCTATTAAATACGTATTTCTAAAGTACCAACGTATCCCACCGCTCTGTACAATAGAACCACTGAGATGACGTACTGAATGAAAGATAAGATCACTTTTCTATATAAGAGTGTGGATGGGAAGGCATTTTCCTGCTAACATTTAAAATTTATTTTATAGATTGTTCAGAAGACTTTATAGACTGTTCAGAAGACTTTATAGACTGTTCAGAAGACTTTATAGATTGTTCAGAAGACTTTATAGACTGCTCAGAAAAGGTGAAATCTTCCCCTGTTGCTAGTACTAAAGAGAAGGGCAGAACAGTACATGGATGTGCAATAACATCTCATTTGAGGAATGGGTAAGTTCTGATCCCTACCAAATATAAATATAATGCACACAATATAATATAAAAAAATGTAAATAGTAAAATATAAAAAGTGCCATAACAATCCTAAATAAGTGTGAATCCCAGGATCACTAGTTATCTTGCAATATAGTCACCTGAGTTCAGCTACATAACATAACGTGCCTTGTACTGGAACAGTTGGATTTTTTTGTTGCTGTTTATGAATGTAACACCCCCCCCCCAAGTTCTTTTCATCATAAAGCCAGGCTAGCAGAGGCCGAGCCATTGGGTATGGCATTCAAGCACCTCATTGGGGACATTTGTTTTCTACAAATGATTTATATGTGAATCCGAGAGACACAGACTTCTCACGATGTACTAAAGCAAATAAAGAATTATATATGTCCTTAAGTCTATATTTTGATTTTGATCAGTCAATACCCTATTGTTAAATCAAGTTTATTTGTTTTTACCTAGAATTTTGGATTTCCCCCAGTGGTGTCAGTTAGTTTTATAGATATTAGCCTAAAAAAATTATCTTTTGTTTTTTTTTTAGGTTGTGTGCCATTAAAAAAGAATTGAGTAAATGGATAAGTCAATTCTTCTCCAACAACCCTTCCAAGGAGTTTACTCTGAGCATGGAACTAGACAACGGATCAAATGAAGGAATATCTGTGAATATCAGGATGAGACCTACTAATTGTAATTCCCTTTTTACTATATCTTCTCGTGTGAGAAATATGAATATAACATATATTTTACCTTGATTTGAACATTAACCATGGACTTATTTTTACCCTAGGTACAACAGATCCTCAAGCAATAATTACCTTTGTATATGGATGTCTCGGTGGAAGAACTGCTGTCATCGGAAATCTAGGAAACAAGGTACAGTATGTAGCCGGGACTTGGAACAAGATCAATAACTGAGGGAGAAATGATTATGGAATATATTATTCGCTTGCCCCTTGTTATTTCCTGCATAGCTGGTTCTGACTATTGAAACAATATTGTAGCAGCCAAATGCTTATAGGAAATCTAATCTGGGGGAGAGCTGGCTGCTGCTTTTTTATCATGTCAGAGTCCTGAAAGAAAGTTTAAATTGTTTTATTAAATTCAGCCCCTATAAGTTGCTAGAGGAAAGGGGCTTTATAAATATAGTCGTTAGAATGGCCAAGGCATTAAGTCTCTGTTGTTCTTCTGATTCTTTGGTTTTCAAGGCAAATGCTGCATTTATTTCAAATTACTAATACTATTGGTTTGTTTTGCTTGTAGGATCAAACTCTGGCTCAATATGATTCTTTGACTAATCGTCTATTCACGAAAATTGCAAAACTTGTAGAATCTAACAGTCTGATCATATCCAGGATCAGGTAAAGGATGTGATATTGTACATACAGAAATGCTATCTATCTCTATCCATCTATCCATCTATTATCCATCTATCTATCTATCTATCTATCTATCTATCTATCTATCTATCTATCTATCTATCTATCTATCTATCCATCCATCCATCCATCCATCCATCCATCCATCCATCTATCTATCTATCTATCTATCTATCTATCTATCTATCTATCTATCTATCTATCATCATGAATTTCAATGGAGAGTTTTACTTGACACAACATTGTGTGTTTTTATTGTGAAGATTATTCCATGAAACCAGCGAAAAGAAACTCATTTGGGAGCGACTTATACCTACAAAAAAGCAGCAGAGCAGTTGTATTGGTGAGTTAACATTGATTTTCCCATTAGATCATAAAGGAAAGAGGACACTTTAATTAAATTTACTTATTTTATTGTAGGTTCCAAAGACGACTCCAGTAGTGAAGATGGAACACATCTAATAGTCTGTGTGCACGGCTTGGGTGGTAAGTAAAATTTTAAAGATTTGATTCTGACACGAACACTTGCGTGTGTTTTGTCATATGATTTACCATTGCCCTGCCCTGTTAAAATTAATGGCTTCATTTCTACTCTAGGTTCCGCACTTGATCTTCTACTTGTACAATCTCTTATCGAGTCTGGAGTGACACATGGGAAAATCAACTTCCTAATGTCTCGTTGCAACCAGGTACGTATATATCTGTGTGTCTAGTTCTGAGGGCTCATCTCCATTCCTATATGAAACTGTTCAAACATTCTATCCATCTCAGCTCAATGGGAACTAATAGGCAATGATGATAAAATGTAACTATCCTGAGAAATCCTTTTATTATTAGTATTTTATTGGTTTACTGAAGATAAATATGAAATGATCAGTTGTAGTGGGGCCCATAAAGATCATTCTGATATATAACTGTAACAACAATATTAGTAAATTGCATGAAAAATGTTTGAGCAACAAGACGGGACGTGGATAGGTCTTATAGAAGATTATTGTTGCTGATTGTTAGCAGACAGGCCCTTTAATATTGCTATTTTATACACTGTTAAATAACTGTGGCATCTATAATATTTTCATTAATGTTGGTCTCTGTGCATGTCTTGTTTTAATTCTGATGCAATATTTATTTTTCACTTCTTGTGTTTTCTTTACAGGGCTTCACCTTTGATGATATTAATATATTAAGCAGATATCTCCTAAAAGAAATATTAGAGCACATCACCAGCAAGAAGCTCATTATTTCCAGGATCAGGTACAGTAATTAGCAAAAAATCTCTATACTTATTAATATATATCAATTTTTATAGTAATGTTACTTTTCTCTCCCCGCAGCTTTATCGGCTTTTCTTTGGGCAATCTAATAATACGCTCAGCCCTGTCGAGACCTGAATTTGAAGGCTACCGTGGAAACCTGCACACTTACCTCTCCTTCGGTGGACCACATATGGGCCTTCTGTACCCCAACTCGATTCTCTTTAAAACTGGTAGGGATTTACTGGCCATTGCTTTATTATTGACAAGTAATTCAAAGATTAGAAACAACAAGTAATATATGTATATGAATTTAACCATGCTTCATTTACATCAAGTACAATTAATTTATCATTATGATAGGACAAAAGCCAAAACATTTAAATTATGTTTAGGAAAGATCACGGCTGTATTTTGGGACTGTCAAGATGCAGTGATAATATAACCCTGTATCTTTACCTATATTTCAATGAACTTTAACATGCTTTTATATAATACAATGAATAAATCTGTGCATCTCTTTTGTTATAGGCCTGTGGATAGAGAAGCGGTTGCATATAGGTGTCTCCATATCTCAGATGGCATTATCAGATCACAAAGACCCAAGACAAAGTTTCCTCTACAAACTCAGTCAGAAAAAAGGTAAGACATTTTCATCTGTATATTAAATCGTATAAAACCCTAAAATACAGCTGCTGTGATCTGAAAGTTTTATTAGAAACTTTTGGGAACTATTTTAACCATAACCAGCAAGGTAGTAGTTTAAGAGATTTGCATGTCTTACCATTGACCTGACATGGACCCAATACTCTTCAGTAACTTACATTAGTGATTTGAAATTTATCTTATTGAAAGTATTATGCCCGTGATTTCATGAAAGATACGTCTGTATTGATGCCTTAATATTGTTCTGGAATCTCATGGTGAATATTATTGTATTACAGGCTTGGAGCACTTCAAGAATGTGATTCTCGTGAGCTCGTTACAAGATTACGTTGTTCCCTATCACTCCGCTCGTATTGAAATGTGCAAAGATGCTGTGAAGGGAGATAAGTTAGGTAAGGTCTCACTTTTAAACATACGTCTACTGAACAGAGTACATGTACCACTGAAGCAGTAGCCAGTTCTCCTCCAGCCAAGACTACAGCTCCCACAATGCCTTGCACACTGATGTGATTCTTTACAGGTTTGTTTATCACAGATCATACAACAGATTAAGGAAAGTAGGCCTCTTGGCTGGAGGAGAGTTGACCCCTGCTAAATAGTTCCAGCTGTACATTTTATTAAAAATCTTTCCTGCACATTAAGAAGATGCACAAGTCTTTGCTGGATAAATCCAAGGTCATTGTTTGTTGGTGGAATGGAAAGACTACCGTGTATTTATTAACAATGTAGTGCCGTTTCCTTTTTCAGGAACTTTTTACAGTGAGATGCTCCGTAACATCCTTGAGCCTGTTCTACACAACAAGAACTGTAACTTTGTGAGATACAACGTTAGTTTTGACCTGCCCAAATCATACAGTATCGGCCACTGCGCTTTCATTTCATCTTGGCAATTTCTGGACAACTTCTTTCAAAACGCTGGCCTGAAATATTTTGAATAGAAGAAATGTCATGCCCGACGTGTTTAACACTATGGAAGTGCCAGAGACATCGAGTTGCAGAACCTTTTCTACCTTGTTGCACAATGGACTAATGGTGAGATTTATATCTGTGTAGATTGTTCCATGTAGGTTTATATTTAGAATCTGTTTTATTCAACTGTGTTATATCTGATTAATATACTGACATAGTCTTATTCTTACCTACAGATTTACTGTGCAATGCCGACATTATAGACCTGGCCTATAAGCAAGAAGAAGAGAAATCTTAAGAGACCCTAAGTACTGTCGCTACAGACAAACAAGAAAATGCACTTTGTATATATACATCTGTGAAATGTATTTCTTCTTTGTTACTGATTTACCAATAAAATAAACTGAAATAAACCTATTTGTTGATTCTGTTATCCTTTAGTAGAAAAGTGTCAGACGTGATACCCAGAAATAAAACAAGACGATAATTAGGACAATTTGTTTATATTTATTTTACCCTGTTGTTAGTTGTGGGGTGGGAAGTAGACGACCAAACATTGTAAAATCAGAGTTGAGGGGTGTTGGACACAGGAAATCGCATTTCAAGAATCATGTTCTCTGGTTAAGCATAAAGAACCACTGGCGCCCAGTTATTATGCATAGCTCTTTATTACAGTTGCACTACACCCTGCCTCCACACCATTGCTGCACCCCTGAGAGAAAGGTCTCACCCGGAGCACAAATATATATTAGGGTAAGCTCTTAGTAGAGTCGGTGCCGCTCAATTTACTATAGCGCTACATTTATATGACTTTGGAACAGGTCGATGATATAATATGAATATGTTATATGTAGTTCATGTTTCTCCTAACTTGGAATCTATAAGTAAACCCTTCCACTCTGGAGGCTGCACTTGAATATGTAGTTTTTTGTAAAATATTTTGTAAAATTTAAAAAAGTTCTTTGAGGTTTTTACTTCATTGTACAATAGGTTTTTATTGATAATAATAAATTGAATTAAAATGTATTTTATGTAAAGTCCAGACGGGGTTTCTGTAATATTGTGTATATAAGGTAACTGCATTGCACTTGTCTATGATTAAGGGAGTGATACACAAAACGCGTCAGGTGTACTACATCAGCAGCTCGCTGCAATAAACCTACTTTTATCTGGAGTGCCGTCCATTTCATCATATTTCTGGCCCATCACAAGCTTTTGGAAAGTCCTGTAGCTTCCCAATGATAGGAACAGGCTCTGTCCTCCCTAAATAGAGCAGTATGTGTGTGTGTGCCTGGATTATCATTTGGGTCGGTGGACTTTCCCAAGGCAGAAGAGGGGCACGCATACCAGACCCAGTGGTATATACACACTCCAAACCCTAGCCCAACAAAACCTGAAAAACCTACTAGCCTATTGGAAATAATATAATAAATACTAATATAATCAGTGCAAATAAGAAAAGGATTCACATTCTGAAATATTTTACTGTGAAGAATTTGTAGGTGAAGTTAAGGAAGCTGTATAGTTTTTGAGCCAGTCAAGTAGAAGAAGCAGAAATGTCATTAATTATATGTGCCAGACAAATGATAGCTGAGATTTCTCTGGCTGCTTTCAGAATGAATTCAAGCAGGTGACTCAGAACAACTCGGTTGTTTTTCACGAGACAAAATGATTCCAGAAATGTTTCTTTTTTCATAGATATTACATTGTTGTTTAATTGCTGAACTACTGGGTTTGCTGTTGGATTTTTTTAGTGGTGTTTACCACCTTTTCCCACACCAGTTCACTTGGCTAGACAGGAATTAAAGTAGTACAGGTATAGGATCCCTTATCCGGAAACCCGATATCCAGAAAGCTCCGAATTACGGAATGGCTGTCTCCCATGGACTCCATTTTATCCAAATAATCCACATTTTTAAAAATGATTTCCTTTTTCTCTGTAATAATAAAACAGTAGCTTGTACTTGATCCCAACTAAGATATAATTAATCCTTATTGGAAGCAAAACCAGCCTATTGGGTTTATTTCATGTTTAAATGAATTTCTAGTAGAGTTAAGGCATGAAGATCCAAATTACAGAAAGATACTTTATCCGGAAAACCCCAGGTCTCGAGCATTCTGGATAACAGGTCCCATACCTGTACAAAGAATTATAGTCACAGTTAAATGGAAATCTGGGGCTGGGGGAATTATACATGTTATTTCCACTTTATCATTTTCCTCGGAGCTCTGGGGTATTATACATGAAACTGCTCCGTGTTCCTGGAATTCTCTCTGAAAATCTGGTCAACTAATGCTAAAGTGAAGTTACATACAGGGTAAAGGCTTTACTTTAATTGTTCTTTAAAGAAGATATGTTTATGTATAGATGCAAATCACCATAGACTGATAATGCTTCTCTCCTTCTTACTGCAAAGTCAGTCCCTCAATCACATAAGACAATTTAGTATGAGGCCCAACTGGAGACTATTTGACATTTTTAACTGACAGCGGTGTCAGTCTATGGTGATTCACGTCTATACAAATCTCTGCACTGGATCCAGCGCCCTTTTTAAAAAACTGCCAGAAAGATGCCGACCAACAGAATATTTAAGGGGCAAAGGGGAGAATGGATGATTTACATAAGGGCAAAGGGAAGCCTGGGAGTAGGGAAGAGGAAGAAAAGTGGTAGCACAATAGTTAAAATAAGTAGGAACAGAATAAAAAGCAAAACAGAAAAGAAATGCTGTAACGGTGAAAAAAATACAGAGAGGTAGTGAAGCAAATCAGGAGAGAAAGAGGAAGGAAAGAAAAGTAGAAAACAAGCAAGTAAGCGAGTAGGATGTTGAGCATTTTATTTACATATATATCGTTTTTATGTCTGTATACATGGTTGTGGCCGTGTGCCGTGGACTGCTTTGTGCCTATTGTTTCTGGTACAATACATGGAATTAATCTGTATAATATTATTTGGTCTGTATACAATAACACCATATACAGTGACACTTCAATTTTACCCGCGAAGCTGCTTTCATATTTCGAGTCCTGGGTGAGCTTGTCATAAAAGTCATAAAAGTAACTGATCAGTAATGTCCGGCCCACCACTAAACATGTTTACAGACTGTTGCCATGATTTGTTATCACTGCGGTCTGCACCAGATTATTTTCACAATATTGTTACAGTTATAAAATGGAACTTAAGTTGTACGGTATTTTGCCCTAAAAAAACTAGAGGGGGGCCCAGTTGCAAACTTCCACACCGGGGCCCCTAGGTGTCTAGTTACGCTACTGGTCAGCCCCGACCTGCGTATTCCGCGGGTATTGGCCGGCCCGCACATCACTATTGGATTGGTCTTTTTAATCATTGTAGTTATCAAAAATTATTCACCCAATATTATTGTATAAGGTAAGAGTGACTATAATAATCTGTGTTATACTGTACTCTACACAATGCTATGGATACACTACACACAATGCTATGGATACACTACACACAATGCTATGGATACACTACACACAATGCTATGGATACACTACACACAATGCTATGGATACACTACACACAACGCTATGGATACACTACACACAATGCTATGGATACACTACACTCCAAATGGGAAGATCCCTGGACTGATGTCCACCAGGCTAAGAAAGATCTTAAAGACCTGCAAATGGAAGTGGTCTAAAGGGTGTAAGTTGGCAAGTAATTTTGCTCTTGTATGACCAGCTTTACACCAGACCATATGGCACAAGTTGAAAGCAGTCATTTCTAGACTAGCACAAGTAAAGACTTCTGTGCTCTCTAAGGTATGATGGAAACCAAAGGAACTTAGTGTTATCTGAAAATGCAAAGGGCTGGAGAACTGTAGCTCCATTGTTCAAAGGAGCTACAGCTGATGACCTAAGTTCTTGGTAAAACATCATGTTATTTTTTAACACATAAGGATGTGATACCTAATGTTTTGATCAGCAGCCTTAATGGTACACTTCTCTTTTCAGCATTAGTTTAATGGACAGGAGAGGATGAATGGAGCTATTACTTATTGTTTCAACTTACAAATATGATGCACTGAACAGCACAAAAACTAAAACTGAAGGCAATCGTCATTCCAACTTCTTTTAAGAACCAGAAACTTGGAATGTGAATTAGTCTCAGTCTAAGGCGTTTCCCTGTTTAGTTCCAAAACTATCGAGCACCATGACTCATGTAACTAGACTGAAGTGGAACGAGAAGCAGTGGGGCAAATTTACTAAAGGGAAAGGTGGCCATCGCTAGAGAAAATTTGCCAAAAAAACAATCTGCAGGGACATAGCCAATTTACTAA